>JAEIGI010000001.1:9787500-10987500 GCA_018903615.1 Drosophila neocordata | reverse complement strand
TCCGCTCAGGCAGCCTCATCTCATCTCATTCATTCTCAACTGATGATGATGCTCTCTGGCCCTGGCCGTTTAATGTCGACGAGCAGCATTTATTTTTCAATTTGTGTGCGTGAGAGAGAGCCTCTACCAACAACAACAACACGACCACCACCTACTTAACCCCCGGTTCTCCTCCAGATACACCTCCTTCTTCTTCTTTTATCCCCCCCCCCCTGCCTTTAAGCTGTCCTTGGTACACCTGCAACCCCATCAAATTGTTTGGCATTTTAACGTCATCTCTCTGGTCTCATCATCAGCGACAGAAGCGGCTTCTTTCTTGACTGCTTTCAATTACATTTACCTGGTCGTCCACCTAACGTTCCTCTTAGCCGTCAACGCCTTGGCTTTGTTCTTCAACATAGTTGGCCAAGTTTTTATGTTGGTTTTTTATGCCGCCACGCATCGTTGAGTTTTAAGAGCTCTCCTAATGAAATTTTAAATAGTGCTGCAAATCATCATTACCCTATGAAAAGATTATTAAAAAAAGAGAAAATTTCTAGTTTCAGCTAAAGAAAATTCACGATTTCCTTACAAACTTGTAATGTTTATTAGTTTTAGCCAAAATTTATTCAAATCTTAACTAGCTTCACTTTAAGAAATCTTTTTGAGTTATAGTGTTATTATTTATCTGAAACAAATCTTAGCATAAGTAACAAACAGATTTTGGTATTTACGTACTGACTAAGAAGATATATAGATTCTCCTTATTTATTATTCTCAATTCGAATTAAATGATTGAATTTTTAAAATCTTAAACAAGCTTATAAAAAACTATTCTTCTAATTAACACTTAATCTCTTCATTGTTTAAGCATAATCAATTTTAAATAGGCAAATTAATTTGTAAAAGCTCTTTAAATTATGTACTAATTAAACTAAATCAACCTGCAATCAGCATTCAATAAATTACATTTTATTTCATTTGAATTTATAATAATCAAGATGAAATAGAATTAAAACAAGAAATATTCATTGTTTATTCAGTTGTTTGGTTTACCATTAAAAAGCGTTTTGACAAAAGCCAATTTTTTTCTTTGTCTCATTATTCTTTGCTACATCGATTTGAATTTAAAATTTGAATATGAATGATATAAATTTGAAAGTAAAAATGAATTAAAAGGAAAAAAAATAATACAATATATTTTATCTTGCCACAGACAGAGTTCAAAACTGCTCCTTTCGTGTTTGGTAGACTGATAATGGAATTTATAGAAATTTAAATGTAAAACTTAAATTTTTTGTATTCTACACAGATTTTATATAGTAACTATACCTAATAGTTATCCGATTCAATCAATTTTTAAACTTGCAATGTGCATACATCTAAGAAGCATTTCTACCAAGTTTTATCCACATAGCTTTAAATTAAATGCCTAAAATATGCAAAGAAACAGACAGATCGGCTAAATTTACTCTGCTTTTAATGCTGATCAAAGGCATTTAAACGTTTCAATCGTTGCCTCATAAACATTTGACCAGTTTAATTATAGAAAAGGATAAAACCATAATCTAAACAAACTTATTTAGTTAACTTATTCACTTAACTTCTTCATAGATAGTTTTACTATAATTATTCGCGCACTGTTAGTCTTGATCCTTGTTAATCCTATCTCTAGTGTTTGATTTAATATCTTTTAAAAGTATTTTGCTTATTGAATTATTCAGTATATCGATAATATAGAGATTAAAAATTTAATTGCTTAATTAGTGATTAAATGGACTTTCATGCTAAGGATAATAAAATTGTTTAGAATGACATGACTAAATGTGAAAATCAATCTCAAGCATCGACTTGGTTTCTTAAATAATTGATAAGCAATTACATTTAATATTGATTGGTTTTACACTTTAAATGCTTGCACATGAATAAACTAAATTTTAGTTACCTTTAGGCAATTTACGATAGCATAACTACTAAGTAACAAGTAACTAACTAACTAACTAACTAACTATCTTTTGCTATTAGAAAAACTTTGTCTGTGGGCAACAAAATTTATATTTCAATTGGCCAAGAGTTCATTCTGGTAGGTGATGGCCCACAGCTGGAGGCGTTTCTAATTAGGACACCTGACTAACTAACATGTAGGCAGTATACACGCACACACATACACACAGTCACACATATATAGAGACATACATGCACACACATACAGAGGCAAATACATTTACTAGGTAATATGGTTAGTTTCCATTTACTTCAATTTAAAAATTCAGTTTCATTTTGGTGGCACATAAATATTCATGGCTAATTTCTCTCTATCTATCTCTATCTCTCTCGCTCTCTCTCTCTCATTCTCTGGTTTCTGTTTGTATCTCATTCATACAATTTCTCTTTCCAGTTTATAAAATATTCCAATGAAGTCATGTGAAAATCATCTAACCAATACATTTATGGCCAACAACTTAATTAAATGCTGCATCAGGTCGACGAATAAAATTCGTAGCAATTGTAATAAAAGTTCTTTTTGGTTCTGGCTAAAACAAAAGTAATTAAAGACATTCAGACAACACCGCCAGCAAACACGACGAGAGGAAAACTTTATTTAACGCTATGCGACAGCAACGGAGTTGCTAAGGAGTCCAACAGTGGAGTGGTGTGGTGTGGTGCGGAGCGGTGTGGTGTGGAGTGGAGGTGAGGTGGTAGGGTGGTGAGTGTGTGTGCATGGCCAAAAGCCAGCTGACGCTGCCAGCCACAAACAGCTAACCAACACCAAAAGACGTGGAAGGAAGAAAGTAGAAGGCAGGCCACAAAATGCAGAAGGAGAACAATGTTACGGCTGAGAATTGCCAATTTGTGGGTCCCTATCGTCTGGAGAAAACCCTCGGCAAGGGTCAAACGGGTAAGCTAACGATATTTTAAATCCGAAACTAAACAATAAACTGATTATCATTTCCACTTAAATACAATACTTTTCTTTGTTGATTATAATTTTTATGTACTTATTTACATTTTCTAATTATTTTTTTTCTTCCGCTTTCAATTTCCAGGTCTCGTCAAATTGGGCGTACATTGTGTGATTGGCAAGAAGGTGGCCATTAAAATAATCAATCGCGAAAAACTCAGCGAATCGGTGCTAATGAAGGTAAGTTTCTTAACCCAAAAAAAAAAGAGAATATTAGAAGGTTATTCATTATATGATATATCTAGTATCTATATGTACATTATAGAGTAGTTGAAGTTTACCAGTTCCTTTTTTTTGTCCTTTCTCCTTTTTTTTCGTCTTGTATGTTTTTTTTATTGTTTTGTTTTGCTCTTGTCTTTGTCTTTTGTGGCGTACAAGTCATAAAAATTTGCGACAATAAAATTTTCTCGTCTTGTTTTATTTCGCCTTGAAAATTGTCCAATTGGTGCAGGGAAAACGTGGCTAGAGATGGAGAGGGAGAGAGAGAGAGTGTGAGGGAGACAAAACCGAAAAAGAAAAGTGTCAGTGCCTGGCAGTCAAAGTTAAAGCTCTATGGCTTTTCCATGGGGATTTTCTGTTGCTGGGTCAATTTTTTCTCTTTTTTTTTTTTTTTGCATGTTTTCTTATATTTTTCTTCTTTTTTGACGCAAAGAAAGTAAATTATGTTTTTTTTTTTTGCCATTGGTTTATGTCTTTAGTGTGTCAAAGTCAAGAAGGATGATTATTATAGAGACATGTCGGTTATAAATTATAATACTTGGATATTGTATACCCTGTGGCCCCCCTTTTTCTTTTTTTTTAAACCCTCAAGGCATGTCCTTAAATTTTGTTTGAATAAATTTAATGTTGTATTGAAATATTTAAGTAAGAACATTAAGGGAACTGTTCTTTTTGGGCAGGATATTTAAGGCAGTCTTTCTATAAAAAAAAAACGTATATTAAGTTATATACAGGAGGAATCTGTTTTGTTTAACAGATTTATTAAGATTATGGTTATTTGATTCTCAGAGATATTTAATATAATATATATTTAGGTATTTCTTTATTTGTGCCCTTAACTCAATAAATTTTAATTGGGAATCATTTATAGAAACATTTTATTTGTAAAATGTTAATTTGAAAAAATTTTATAAATTTTTTACAGGCAAATTTTTGTAGGAATAAATAGCAAAGAACCGAACAAATGAAAATAGAAGGATAAAACTCAATTCATAATGTATATTTCTTATATAGAATAATATATATCAATTCATAATATATATATATATTAAATAGAAGTTTACTTTACATTCTGACTGTCTCTTTAAAAAGTTTTCCTTCTCTTGAAGAAATTTTTCCTATATTATTACACAAACAATAATATGCAATTTATTATAACAATTATAAGAAATTATATACAATTTGATAAAAATTTATCTTAACAATTATTAGAAATCATATACAATTTCATAAACAATTTTCCAGCAACAATTTGATATAAGAAACTTAGCCTAAAAGTATGCTTTCTATTGTTATATTATACGTTCTAGGAATTCGAAATTAGTTTCATTCATTCAATAAAAGTCAGAGTAGAACCTTAACTATTTATCAGTTTACTGTCATAATAGAGAGTCGGCGTTTAGAGATAAAATTCTCCCCCCTTATCCTTGAGGGCGGTAACAGCAGAAATATGTGCACTTTTGTAGGGCATTGAAAGGACATGCGACAAATTAGTGCGTGCGACAACAAAGTAAACAAAAGAGAAACAAAAAAAAATAAAAAAATAAAAGAAAAAAAAAGAGAAGAGAGGCAAAATGAAGAATAGACAATAATTGGGGGAGCTTGAGACATACAAACTTACTATGGACATATATATATACATATATATATATATATCTATATATATATGTGGGACATGGTAAATGCAAGGTGAATTCTTGTACAAAAATAGCTAATGCTAACGGCGATTGCGTGTCCAGCTGGTCTCGACACGCACAAGAAAATGGACGCCAATGGAAGGACAATGGCAGGCACCCCTCCCCTTTGCCCCACCACTTACCTTCCCCACATCATTTACATTCAACCCAAAAGCATAATGACTTTGTATTGTGTGCAGTTGGTAAAAGTGGGCAAAAGATTATTATCCTCTCTGTCTCTCCCCTATCTTTAGGTCTCTTTATCTGTTTTCTGTGAACTTTGCAGTCAAGCAGTCGAGCAGTTACATTGTCAATAAGGACAATAATTGTTATCCTTGTTATGCTGTTGCCACGTATCCGGTCTTGGCTCTCATCTTCATATTCTTGTTATATTTCAAGGTTGAACGTGAAATTGCCATAATGAAACTAATCGATCATCCGCATGTCCTTGGTCTAAGTGATGTATATGAGAATAAGAAATATTTATATCTTATATTGGAACATGTCTCCGGCGGTGAACTTTTTGATTATTTGGTCAAAAAGGGACGGCTAACACCCAAAGAGGCACGCAAATTTTTTAGACAAATCATATCGGCCTTGGATTTTTGCCACTCTCATTCGATTTGGTAAGTACAACAATAACAACAACAATCTAATGTAAATGCAATCAATCAAAAATAAAATTATTTATAATTTCTTTTTAACAAAACATTTTTCTTCATTTCTTTCATATAAACAGTCATCGGGATTTGAAGCCTGAAAATCTTCTGCTGGATGAAAAGAATAATATTAAGATAGCGGACTTTGGTATGGCCTCACTTCAACCAGCTGGCAGCATGCTGGAAACCTCTTGTGGTTCACCACACTATGCGTGTCCCGAGGTTATAAGGGTAAGTCGAGCGAGGAAAAAGCCTTAAATGAGTGTTTGGGTGAAATGGGGAATCTCAGTTGAAAAATGATTATAAAAATTGGTTGGAGTCATCTGTAGAATTCCTTCCCCGAGCGAAACGAATAAACGTCTATCAAAACGAACTTTTTAGCACATTGTCATACACTGAGAGAAACAAAAAGAGTAATGCCAGAATAAGAAATATGAAACATGAATTATTTCTTATATATTCTTAAAATAAAAGACCATAAATACATTTAAATTTAAATGATTTTAAAATTTCATTTTAATCCAACAATACTTTTTTTTTTTGCATTTCTCTCTGTGTATTTGCCTAACTCTTCTGCAGTTTGCCTCATGCAAATCGTTTCCTTTCTATGCAAATGCAAAATTCCTGACAGTCATCTTCCTTCAACTGTAGGGAGCTATCCTGCTCCATCTCTATCTTCATCTTCATCTTTGTCGCCATGTGCGTCATGTGCGCATCTGATTTCCTACCAAAAAAAAAGAGGAAAAAAAAAAAGTGGAAGAAACTCAAACCAGAAAGCCTGCAAGCTTCACTAAACTCACGGAGAAGCTTGGCTCTGCGTGTAATAAATTCATAAGCGGAATTTTAAAAAGGAGATAGAACCAAAGATAGAGAATATATATATAGATATATATATATGTATATATATGTATGTATATAAATTTTTATTCTAGTGCAATTTTTTCTCTACTCCCCTTTTCATTTTGGCTATATAAGTCTTTTGCTACGTGATGTTTCATCCATTTGAATTTTATAAATATTCAACAGTCAAAGTTCTGTCAGGGATTTCCGTTTGCTTATAATTGATGTCTGGCAAATCATTTTTCCTATCCGGATATATGGATATATACATACATATGTTACCGTGTATCCACACACACTATCCTTTTGGCTATAGGAGGGGCACTCTTTTGAAGAGAAGCCCAACAAAATACTCAATCACTTAAGTGGTCGTTTATCAAAACGTAGGTAAAATACAAAGGGGTGTAGTTAGGGGGGGTGGGTGCTTGGTATTGGATTACTGTAAGGATAACCAAAGTCTTGTGGTTTGGACAGTTAATCGACTGTGAATTAAATGCATACAACACTTATAACCTTTTCATAACCATTTGAGGTCAAAAGAAAGTTCAGAAATTATGATTGAAATATATTTTATAATGAATTCGATCCAATAGAATGTCAAAAATAACTGTTAAATGTGTCAAAATTCAAAAAAAGAAATGTGGCATAAAGGAAAATTTAAAGTTAAAGTTACCACAAAATTCCCTTGAATTTCAACTACAAATTGCATTCACATTTCATGTTCGTGTATGTCTCTGTGTGTGTGTGTGTGTGTTAGCCACAATAATAATTATTGTACCTGCCATCTGAGTGGGCAACACAAAATGCAACCTGAAAGTCATTGTGCCATTTACCTGCCAAGTCAATAACCGTCCACTCCAGAGCTCTTGGCATTTGATGGACAACAATACAATGGACAACGACGACGGTGACAGTAGTGACTACAGTGGCTACTACTGTAACTACAGTGGCTACAAAAACTAAGACGATGCCATCAATAATCAAAGAGTTGAATGGACTAGCTAACAAGAATTGCTACGTTTTTTTTCTTTCTATAAATTACAAAACATTTACTTTAAGGTTACCAATTGAAGATGAAAGGGTCGAATTTAAGCCAATCGAAAAATAACACACATCCATATATAGATAAATATATATGTATACATACATACATATGTATATATATTGATATAGAAGATAACTTCATTCTTTGATTTGACTGTTTTCTTTTCTTGTTTCGTTTTTTTTGTTGTTGTGGCTTTGTAGGGTGAGAAGTATGATGGCCGCAAGGCGGATGTCTGGTCATGTGGTGTCATTTTATATGCCCTGCTGGTTGGAGCATTGCCCTTCGATGATGATAACTTGCGACAATTGTTGGAGAAAGTCAAACGGGGAGTATTTCATATACCGCATTTTGTGCCGCCCGATTGCCAGAGTTTATTACGTGGCATGATTGAAGTGAATCCGGATAGGCGTCTAACGGTGAGTCATCCCCTTTTGAAATGGTGGTTGGATGAGTAGAAAATGTAACCCCTCCTCCTTTGGGAAAACCATTTCTTGATTTCCTTTTCTTTATGTTTATGTTTGGGTTTGTGTTAGAATTGTATGTTTCCGTCCGACCCCTTCCACCTGCTTTACAGATTTTCTTTCGTTTTCTTTGTTACTGTTTTTATTTTGCTTATATTTTTTCTATATATGTAAGTTTCATCTAAGGTTTTTCTTTTTCTTTTTTTTTTTTTTTTGGTTTTTGGCTTAGCTTGCTGAAATAAATCGACATCCCTGGGTCACAGCTGGTGGCAAAGGTGAACTGGAATTGGAGCTACCGATGATGGAGGTGGTCCAAACACATGTTATACCCACAGCAACAGCTGTTGATCCAGATGTATTGAATGCCATTTGCTCGCTGGGTTGTTTCAAAGAAAAGGATAAACTCATACAGGAGTTATTGAGTGCCAGGTAAGAGATGCAGTCAATCACATTCATTTAACCAAAGCAATTAATTAAATCCTTCACTTAATAACAGTCACAATACAGAAAAGGTAATATATTTCCTTTTACTGGAGCGCAAACGTCGACGTCCTGCCCTCGAAGATGATGATGAGATTGCCCAAAAGTCACGCAGTGAATTAGATGCAGTGGATCCGCCTCGTAAACGTTTGGACACATGTCGTATTAATGGTACCAATGCTCCTAGCTATGGCCAAATATCGGAAGGTTCACCTTTAACCCCACGTAGACAGGCTTTTAAGTGAGTAATGTTTAAATGGACACAACTTCAATTGAAGTTCATTAATCTGATTCCTTTGACAGTTTCCGGTCGTATAGTAGTACACGAAACCATCAGCGAAGGTCACCAACGACTGTCTCCTCATCAGTACGGAGTTCTTCATATCACAGTCCGACACGCTGCAATTCCCCCATGAGTTCGGCCCAACAGCAGGCGAATGCCATATCGCGTCCTTCATCGCCAGCGGCGGGTACTCGACACTCACAGTATGGCGACCGTGAACGTTCCAGTTCGGTAGTGCATCACTCGTCTGTTAGTCGCACGCCATCCCACAGTTCCCAGAAGAGCATTGAAGGTGATGTTGTTGTAGTGCGAGAAGGTTCTCGACTCGAACGTCGCGACTCGGCCCGTCAAGAGCGTACAACTGGAGGTGGTAATAGTTCGCGTGGCGATGGTGTTGGTGTACCACCTGGCAGTCCTGGTGGCAATTCTGGCGGCAGTGGCTCACAGCAAGCAACCTCATCACCATCCTCTGTGGTGCATCACCGTGCCAATTCAGGTCCGACAATTGCCATTAGCATGTTCCACGATCCAGATTCGAATAGTGGTGTGTGCATGCAACGTAGACCCCACAAATTGGCAAAAACTAATCCTTATTTATGCAAACTTTCCTTATTATCTATTTCTTAAACAGTTGTGAATCCAAATGGCTCACCAATGATGAACAACAGCAGTCCCGGCATACCCGGCTCACCGTGCAATAATCCTGGTGGTCAACTATGGAAAACGCGACTGACAAATATTAAAAATAGTTTCCTTGGCAGTCCGCGTTTCCATCGCAGAAAAATGCAGGGTATTTAATTAGTTGATGCAATTATTTACATTTTTTTAATGTTTTAATCTTTTTTTTCAGTTTCTGCTGATGAAGTACATTTGACCCCCGAATCTTCACCGGAGTTAACGAAACGCTCTTGGTTTGGTAATCTAATTACCACAGAGAAGGATGAAACTTTTACCATTTTGGTTAAGGGTAAACCCATAGCCACAGTTAAAGCGCATTTGATACATGCATTTCTATCGGTAAGTTATGCAATTTTGAAAACCCAACTGGAACATCTTATAGATAGATATACATATACCCGATAAAGATAGAGGTGTAAACATCTAACAGATATTTCGAAACCCTTTTAAATGTAAGATGGGTGTGGCCGTTCCATTATAAGTCCACTTCATTACAGTAATAAAAAAGTCAAAGAAGTTAACTTTGGCCTTTTGATCGCACTTGTATTGTTCCAACAAACACAACTTAAATACTCTTTGTCTCTTTCACACACCACCTGTTGATATTTGTTGTATTTTTGTTGGTTAAATTCAATTTACTATATCTTATAGTTGTCCGATCCGACTGATTTTCATACTTAATCTGCCTGATTGATTAAAGAGCTTATCTACCAAGTTTCAACTATATAGCTTAAAATTTAAGGTCTATTTAATGCAAAGAAACAGACAGACAGACAGATATCTGACCAATTTTATAATACCCTCTGCAAGGATATAAAAAAAGTTAATGCAAATTTATAAATCTTTTTCTTTTTGTCTATTAGATGGCTGAACTATCGCATAGCGTCGTCTCACCCACCTCATTTCGGGTGGAGTATAAACGAAATGGTAATGGACCTGTTATGTTTCAACGTCATGTGAAATTTCAGGTAAATCTGCATTATCTTATATCATTTATATATATCTCACTTATGTATAAATATCTGCTCTCACTCTATTTAGGTTGATATCAGTGCCATTTGTAAGCAAGGTGATATAGCCGATATGTTATTTGCTTTAACGTTTACACTACTATCTGGTAACTTATTCTCCTTTAAGTATTTTATCTCAAGTAATTAACTTAATCATTATCTATAGGAAATATTCGTCGTTTTCGTCGCATTTGTGAGCATATACAATCGCAGGTGTGTTCAAAGCGTTTTCCTGGACCCAGTAGTCCGCCAACTGTAACCAGCGTCACTCAGGCTGTATCAGAGAGTTCGTCGTGTGGTTCAGTGTCCAGTGAACGTTTATCCTACAAGAGACAAGTGGTATGAGTATTGCTAAAGCTATATAGATTCTTTTGATTTAATGTTTGATCTTTGCTCTTTAGATTGAAAATGATATTGAGAATGATTCAATATTCTCATATAAATCGGGTAATGGTCGCCGCTCTTCAACTACAAATAATAATAATGCCAATCCAGTGGATATACCAGGCAGTCCTATAGCTGTGCGATCCAAGTAGGTTATATTTAAATCTTTCAATTGTTTCATTTTCAATATCTATATATATATATATCTTAATATATTCTTTAGTTCCGAAACAGCGGAGCATGAACGTAACCGTGAACTGCAGAGTGAGCGACAGGCGACAACGATGTCCGGTAGTGCAATCGCATGAGAATTATTTCTCTGATTTAGTTACATTTTTCTAAAACAAATTTCTTTTGATACTCAAATAACAATAATAACAACAACCAAATATTTCAACTAAGCAGCAATCGAAACCAAAACAAAATAAAAAACCACATAAAAAGAAAACAACAAAAAACAGAAAAAAAAAAAATATACACAAAAACAAATACAAAAACCGAACTCAAGCAGTATTTTTTCTAAATACCAAAAACCCAAAAAAAAAAAAAGAAAAAAAAGAAATTAAAGAAAGAAAGAAAAACCTAAACCCCCCCCCTCTAAAGAAAAACCTAAAGCAATAATAGTGGAATTTACCTAATATATCAAACAAAAAAGAAAAGAAAAATTATACAGAATGAAAATATCGGCAAGCCGTTATTTAAATACCCTTAAAGTGTGTTTTAGTCTCTACTACACAGTAGAAAATTGAGTAGACTTATACCAATTGATTATTATTATATATATATATATATCTATATGACTTACTTTGTGTTAGTTAACAAATGTTTCTCTTTGGAAGGGTATACTGTCTTGTCGACGAAGGAAAAAATTTCTTTCAATACAATTTACCATATATATTTGTCTTTTGTAGCACTTTTTTCCAGTGTAAATGAGTAACAAAGAGAACTAAACTAACTAAAAGACAAAACTTTCTTTTTTTTTGATTTGGGAATGAGTTTTACTTTGATTAAAAATTTTGAAAAGTTCTTAAATCATTAATATTATTATTAAAATATTCAAAATTTTGAAAAGTCTTTAAATAATTAATATTATTATTTAATTATTAAAAATAACTTTAAAAAGGTTCTCAATTTTAAATTTCATTCTAAACCTTATCAAACAGGGCAATTTACTAAGTAAGTTCCCAAGTCTTTTCAATTTTTTCATATAATAAACACAATTTTCCTTATGGTTCTATTACCAATCTCTTATATATATATGTATATATAATTTCATATATCAGCTAAATAAAATGAATGGTTAATTATTTTATTTACATTCTTTAAGGGTATTGAGTAAAACAACACGAAGGATAACTAAACTGCTGACATAATTGAAATTAACTTTTTGCCAGCTTAGCTCTAGCTTTTCTTATAAATTCATTTACTAAATTGATTTAAGCTTTTATTATTTTTATTTTTTTTTTACCTATATACATATATATATATATAATAAATATATGGACATTGTTGCCGCCGCGCCTAAAACGAATGCTTGTAAAAACAAAAAAGAAGAAACCAAAAATATAGTAAGAGAAGATATTAGAGGAAATGATATCGAAGAGACAAAAACAAAAAAAAAATAAATTGTTACCAACTAGAGGTTTTTCCTTTAACCTTAGATTAGGCTTTGCAAAACAACAACAACAAACAAACAAAATGAACATTTCAAATGCTATTTGTATAGAGAGTGTATAAAGATGATGAACTTTGCACTGAACTTTGACTACTAAAAACTAAAACCAAGAGAAAACCAAAAAAATTTAAGAGAAAACAAAAGAAAAATCAAATGTGTTGTTTTTTTTTAATCATAAACTTAGCGTTGCTGTTTTTTTTTTTTTTTTTTTTTGAAACAAACAAAAAAAACTATTTTGCTAGTCACTAAATGAAAAAAAATAATTTAATATATATAAATATAAATATGTATAATTAAAAGCAAACTATTTTTCCTAACAACCGAAACCAAAGTAAATAATAATAATAATAAAAAAAGAGGAATAAACGAAAGTGCTTCAAAGTACTTTAAAACATGCTTGCATGACGATCAACCGAAAAGAGGAATGAGTAAAAGGAAATGGAAACAAAGGAAAGTAAAGAAGGGGAAAAACATAAAGTGTTGTGTGCTAAAAGGAAAATGTATGAATGTATGAAACACTATTATTGATTAATTATATAAATCACACACACACACACACATACACACACACACACAAAAAGAATAAAACTTGTCTAAATTGCTGAGTTAGAGAGTTCAAAAAAATGAGCAAGAGAAGAGAAACCTTAAAATAAAAAAAGAGAAATTTAAATTTAAAAAGAAAACGAAAACGAAGAAAACTAAATGAAAATTTGCAAAATTTATATATTTTTTTACCCTCCCCCCATGTCTAAGATAGAAGCTGTCCAAATGAAAGCACAAATAGCACAAAAATAACGAATTTTAATACCCTGTACTTCTGTTAAGGAAAAATAAAAAGTGAAAGTGAGAAATGAAACTATTTAAAAGTTTAAAAATTTTAAAATATTTTTTATTGTCTGCAACTCTAAATATTCAAAAATTATTTATTAATTTATTTATTTTTTTACTTTAAAACTTTTCAAATTGAAACAAAAATAGAGAAAACTATCAATCAAATATTATTGATATAGTATAAAAAAACCTTGCAATTAGCTAAAAAACATTTATTTTTATACTTAAAAATAATGAATTATTTAAAGGAGATTTAATCCAAAGTAGTACAGGGTATCTCCAAGTCGGCATGTCGATTTAATGTGCAAATTTTTTATTTAACTTTGTTTTCTCAATTTTTATTTTCTTTTAGACAAAACAAATTCAAATCCGATTTATACGATAATTTGTAACCAAAAGACTTTGACATAAAGCAAATAAAAGTCCACATACACACACACACTCACACACACACACGCACACACTCACACACATATAAAGTGAATATACCGTCCATTTTTCCACTAATTGAATAGAATAGAATCCAAGGCAAACTCAGCAATTTAGACAATCAATTTTATTGTTGTGTAAAAATCAACCAAAAAAAAAATAAATAAAAAATTAAAAATAATGTGTGTAAAATCTATGGAGAACAAAACATTTTTCAGCAATATCAAAAGAAGATATAAAAAAAACATATATAATTGATATATAGAGATGAATCCAAGAAACAAAAAATATAACAAAAAAACAAAAACAAAAAATGGATAAGGCATTAAAAACCAGTTAAAGCTTACAAAACCAAATCATATTAAATAACACAAAATTAAATAAAAGCGAACAAAAAAATAATATATATATATATATATATACATACACACATATATTCTAATCTTATACAAAGAAGAAGAAGAGGGAAAACTACTGTAAAAAAAAAAAAAAAAAAAATACACCAAATGCAATAATATTGAAATTGAATTACTTTTTAGCATTAACATAATTTATCATTCATTCCAACAGAACGAAAAAACAAAACAAAAAATGAATAATAATGCATTCAAAATTAAGCTCACCGAAATCGACATGGCATCTAAATCTAAATCTACATCTATATATATATATATATATTTATTTATTATATCATATACACATACATACATACATACATACATACATACATATATTGTATCTCTAATTGATCAAGTCAACATATTCTATATGCATTTACTTTCATATACAAATCGAGAAAAGCCATACACACATACCCATCAAAGATCAACAACATATATCTCTATCTATCTATATATATATACAAAGCATAAAGATTGGCATATAAAAAATTTCGGGTTCAAATATTTGGTTCCATAATTTCGGTTAACCGAAGTTTATATACCCTTGCAAATGAAAGTCTTAAAAACTTTTTTAAAAGCTAAATTCTTTCTATAATATTTCTCTTTGTTAGATAAAGGCTTTTCTTTCTCTTTAACTAAGTTAAAAAGCAGTTTTCTAATAGAAATAGAAGCTGGGTAAAGTGTATTTATTATTCGTTCTTATCAATGCCTTTTGGTCTACAGAATAATAGATGGACAGCAGTAAAATATTGGACTGATTAAGGACTTCCGGATCAAAGAGCTAGTTAGCCAGTTCTTACAAAATGGTTAGATAGACAAATAGTTAGACAGGCAAAATTGACAACCATTTGTAGAAAAAGAAAAAGGTTAATGGTCAGCTTTATCAGCTAAAATTGACACAGGATATCCGTAAGGACAATGACTACAATCTATATTATTGTTAGTTAAATAAATAGAAAGGCAACTGTATTGGTAGGCAGTAGATTTAGATACTAAAAGAAAAGCTATTGTATATATACTATATATATTCCATATTTATGCTATCTGCAAGGGTATACAAATGTTTACTTAACTACATTCAATTGAACCATGACTCACTCGAAAAAAAAAACATTCTAATAACAAATTGTTAATTTTTGTATCATATGAAAAAAAAAAAAAAAATGAAACTAAAATATATATATATATATATTAATAACTAAATCAAATATGTATAAACCAAAAAATCATATTTTTTTGAAAACAAAGTGAAATAAGAAAAAACACAAAGAATGAAATGAAAGCATTATAAATGAAACAAGCTCTGCAATTGCTTTATTATATGATAAAAGAAAAACAAAAAGAACATACAACTATAATTAATACTCTAAAATGCTGCATTATGCCACGCCTACCTAACTTTTTACCTTCAACTGAAAAGCCTAAACAACTTAAACTAAACTAAACTAGATTGAGCAAAATGATTGAAAGCATTTTTTTGTCGTCGCAACATAATCAACCACCTACCTACCTAAACTGCTTCATAAAACAAAACAAAATAATGAGAAAGAAAGAAAGAAAGAAAAAAAATAAAGAAAATAGAAAATATGAAAAATATATAATTGGACAAAATGGTAAAGCAAAACCCTCTCCCAAGGATAAACAGAAATATGAGAGAAAATTCAAAAAATTTGAGAGCCAAAACAAAAATAAAACCAAAAAAAAAACCAAAAAAAATGATAATTTGATATGCAACTTATACATATTTCTATATAGTAATATATATACACCCAAAAAACAACAACAAACAAAACAAAATGAAGCAAACGCTTGACTTAAAAACAAACAAAAAAAAAAGTTTACATTTATGATTAAAGCATATTTAAATAAAATATATAAAAAAAAAAAAAAAAAAAAAGAAATTTAGCATGTAATGTTGTGTATTGTATTCAATGCTTCATCTGTTTTAGTTTTACATAATATTACTTTGCTTCTTATATATCAATTTTTTTTTTTTGTTTTTTTATTTTTTGTGTGGGGTGTTTTTAAGGAGTTAAGGTTAAATGGGAAAATGAAAATGTGTGTGCATTGTGCGCTTTGTTTTTTTGTATTTTATATCTAAGTTAATTAATTGTAATTTGTAATTTAATTTTAAGCTTTGCATATGAGATCGATGAACTGTGAGCACGCGGTAATGGCAAGAGGGGAGGCTTACCAACAAAACAAAATAAAAATAATAAGTATAAAATAATAATAAATAAAATAAAAGTAAAATTAATATAAAAATCAAGTGCATCTGTTATTAGGTTAAAGGAATTATTGATATTGTTTGCAAAAAAAAAAAAAAATAAAATAAAATTAAAAATACAAAATAAAAAAATAAAAAACAAAAAATATGTGAAATATATATATATATATATATACACCTACATATATATATGTATATATATAAACATAAAAAGTAAAAAAAAAAACTACAATTTAGCATAAAAGGAAAAATCAGAAAGAGTAACAACATAAAAACAGCAACATTCAAACCAACAAAACAAACAAACAAAGTGAACAGCAACAAAAAAAAAATTGTAACTGCAATTTAAAAATAAAATAAATATCTCAAATAATTAAGAGAACTGTAATTTAATTTTATATATTTTTTTTTGTGGTAAGTTTTTAGATACATATAACTGAGATATTTATCCAGAGAAAGTAAGTAGATGGGTAAATATTTTCAATTGTTTGAACTTGTTCGAAAATCAACAAGAAAATTTAAGGTACAAAGTTTATAAAAAATATTTTAATTTTTATTTTATAGTACTTTATAATAGATTCTATCTATTATTTATTATCATTTGCTTGCAATTCTTATAGGTTTTCCTTCACAATAATAGAATTGTTGGTCTATTTTTCTATTTGAAGCAAATGGAGAACAATTTATTTCTTGCAATTTGTTGTTATATTAGTTACTATAGCTATACCTTCCTCTCTACAAATTTCATTTCCTTAAGCTCAAAATAATTTAATTTAAAACAGAAACTGTCAAAATGCTCTGCAAGTATTTGCAATGGTAAAAGAAGCAGCATAGCCTCAGATATGTGTCCTTATCCTTATTCATTCAGGCTTGCAAAGCATAGAAAAGAGCATCTTCCACAATCTACAGTATATATATTCTTGATCAGCACGATAAGCTTAGTTTATATAACCCTTACCGTTTATCTGAATCAATACGATCTCCTCCGCTAGCCTTAATGCTACTGACCTGCTCTTGTTAAGACTTCTTTTTGCTGCAAAAACTATATATGTACATATATCATATCGATCAGATGACTATATAGCTTCTATAGGTATCATATAACCTGTGGTATACCTACATATATGACTATTATCTGCTTAATCTCTAAGTCTTATACTCTATTTTTCAAGACTTCTCTGCTTTTTTATACTTTTTCCCATATAATCGTTTCCCTCAGTCATTTGATCTGTTATTCAAGTCTTTCTTCCCATATCCAAAGCATTTTTTTGATTGAATCTAAATCAGAGTTGTTGCCTTTTCCTTTATTTTTTAATTGATCTGCCAAAGCCGAAGGATCATCGTTCAGACTCGTGTCCTAAGTGTTGTCAAAAAGAAGCTTTTCCATTTACTTTCATCGTCTAAACGAGTAGTTCAATTTTGACGCCTAGATGGCGCCAATGTTTATTGTCCTTGTGAGCTTTTGCAAGGTTCGTAATTTCAAAAATTTTTGTTATGGGTCTGTGTCTACATTTGCTAAAAGACTTTTATTTGATTTTATCTGAATTTAAATTATAGTAAAAATAATTTAAATTTTACCAAATTATGTACAATATTATATATATTTGTATATAGAAGTACATGAATGGACATTGTTGGACTTAATTAGACACTTTATCAACGCTTTTGATATGATATCCTTAATGAAATTGCTTACCCTGAGATTTACTAGCTTCTTGTCTGACTAGAATGAAAATTTTATGTAAAAAAGGAATTAAGTTCGAAAGTTTTGGCCTTCATATCTTGAATGTTAACTGGAACAGTTTCTTGATATTTTGCTTATTGGCAGCCAGAAAAATATTCAACTTTTCCTGGCTGATATTTAGGAACTCAATATCCTAAGTTGGTTATATGCACCGTTCAGGTCATCGTACTGATGTTATTGTTAACATATTAGCAACTTGCTCAGAATAATTGAATGTAGTTAGTTGGTAGTGGAGCTTTTATATTGTACTTTATGTTCCAATCCTTCATTATGGTCTTTATAGTGAGTGATTCTTTAGGAATTCTTTGGCTTTCCACATTGAAACAAAAGATGTCCTCTGTCTGAAGAAAAAACGTTATGAACGAAATGATGGATTCCAATGTTATAAATCTTAAAAGGTTATAAAATATCCCTGATTTTTTATAAAAGGAATTGTCAAATTTGTTAATCTACTTATACTATTACACTAACAAAAGCTGATTGAAAAAAAATTACTTTAATAATAACCATTTTTGTTCTAAAACTTTGCTCTTTACCCTTTCCCACTATTGTATAGTGTATAAAACTTAATGTGTGATTGCTTTTAATATTTAAATAAACAAATTGAATACAGATGAGATTATTTATCAAGTAACTATAAAAATTGTTAAGTGTTTATTCTTTGTTATACATCTTCTTTATTATTTATTATAGATTACTTTAAGCTAGTTAATAACTTAACATAATGAGATATTTAAGATATAGTTTTTCTTAAATTTCACCCACTCAATAATAGCTTTCAATGTGTTTCAATGCAACATTCCTATTAGGTAATTACGTCATGCATCTTTCAAATTGGATTGACCCGGAATTCGGTGTGAGATGTATGGGTTATCAACTAACACAGCTGATTTTCACATAAACAAAGCAGAAAAAGAGATAAAGAAAGGATAGAAGAGAAAGAGAGAGAGAGAGTGAGAGAGTATTTCGCTCAGCTGTTTTTAGCTTTCTATCAAAGCTACTGCATAAACATGAAAGCTTTTTCTTTGCTTTTTTGCCGAACATAGAGGACATTTAGCTTTTTTGGTCTTCGGGGCTTCGTAGGAAAAAGCTCCCTACCGTTAATATGCAGGCAGAATGTCGGTGAGGAAAAGCAATCGGCGCACCAGAGTTCTTTTTGTCGTAGTACATTTTTTTTTTCAATTTTGTGTGTGTTGTTGTTGTTTTTTTTTTCCTTTTTGTCTCCGTCTCCGAAAAACAACTGCATGAAAAGCGGAAAAACTTGGTCATTTCAGTTTGTTCAGTTCAGTTCGGGTCGGGCTTGCAATTCAACAACACATAGCGCAAAACGGAGCAAAATATTATTTTAATTCTAACGAAATATAGAAGAAGAACTAAAGGAACACACAAAGACAGAGAGACAGAACTATTATAGGGGAGAGCGAGCAAGCTAACATCATTTATATGAAACGTAGCGTAGTAGTAACATTCGACTACTTACACTATATAGTAAAAAGAGTAAGCAAGTCAATTAAATAAAACTAATATCAAATTAAATCGAAATAAATCGAATAAAATATATAAAAATGCCCTACAATATTCTAAGAAAAAAAAAAAAAAAACAGCAATAAATATAATAACTATAAAATTTACAAAAAATATATATATATATATAAATAAAACAAAAACCGAAACTCGAACAACAAAATAATATGCACTAAATAATTGGATTTGGATGAGAAAAATGCAACAATGTGCAAAAAAATAAAAACTTCTATGGGCAACGAATTGTGAATTTGAATTTTTAACGTGCAGTCGTCGTTACTATATCCTATATTTGTATATAGATATATATATATCTCAAGTTGTTTTTTTTTTTACACTTTTTTTTACTGTTTAGTTCGAAGAACTTCATGCAGTTGCAGGCTGCAGTGAGTGAGTTATGTAAAAGCTATGGATACGACTTAGTACAGAGAGAAAGAGAAAGAGTGAAAGACAGAGCGAGAGAAGGAGAAAAAGAGTGAGACAGAGAAAGAGAGAGAGTGGGAGAGTGAGAGAAAGTGTCGGTGTATGACTCTGTGTGTGTCTTTATTTGAGGTGTTTGTGTGTTGCGAGTGTGAAAAAAAAAGAACAACACCATAAAAAAATAAAAAAATAAAGTTGTTTTAAGATTTAGTGACTTTTCAATTATTTTTAAACAAACTGGATCTCAATCTTAATCCTTTTGAAAAACTTAAAACTGAACTGAAGTTAATGTCTAAAATTTCAAAAACTAAGAAAGTATTTTTTTTTTTTTTTTGAAGAAATTAAAAAATTCAAACATCTAAAATGATATTAATGATTTCAATTCAAGAAAAACTTTATTTTACAGTTACCAATTCTTATATTTGGAATTATTTGGCTAAATTTTATTATGAAAATCTTTTGAAATATATCTAGTTATCAATTTGCAAAACTGTTTTAAGCAACTTACTATTAGCCATCTCTGATCAGTTGTTTATAGATTGCAAAAAAGTATCTACTTGAAATGTTTAATATCTTTTAAAAAATCTAATTAATTAAAGTTAAATTTTATAATCTTATTTGAAGCAAAGTTAAAGGATTATCTAATCATTAAACAAAATAAATCATTTGAGTTTATTATATACCAAATTATTGGTTAAATAAATCAGTTATCAATGAGATGCAAAATCTTGGCTAGAGAGATTCTCATAGCCAATGGCCAATCTCTTTAGACAAGTGTCTGTTGGGTTAAGTGAGGGAGAACACCCTCTGTATTTCTTATCCCCTCCGGTTTCACACTACCCCCAAACCCTGCCTCCCCCGCCAATGGTATGCTCTGAGCAATTTGCCATTTGCTTTTAGCGGTCTCCGTCTGACTATTTTTAGTTGCACACTTTCTTGTTTGTTGTCGCTGTTGTTGCTGTTGTTGTTGGTTCTCATTTCTTCTTTTTTGTTGTTGTTGTTGTTGTATTTTTTTTTTGCTTAATATTAGTGTCAAGGTGCAGGCAAAATGCAAGCCAAGAACCAGGCAGAGCTAGACGTAGATACTTGTCACATCGAAAGCAACAAAAAACACACAGAAAAAAAACAAAAACAAAAAATAAAAATGAAATTGAATTTATATCTTAAGGTTGTTTAGTTTGTCTAGGCCTGGCCAATGACATTTAGCCAATAGTTGTAGTTTTTGGAGTAGTCAAAGTGGGAGTTAAAGTAAACGGTAGATGGTAGATGGCTTGTGGTCGTCGTTGGCCCGCATTTCAGTCAGTCAAAAGTAAATCGCGTTACCGCACACACATGGCAAGGATACGCAGGCTTAACTTACAAGTTAGCGACCCACATTTACTTAAATTACAAACTACACGCAAAGTCAGAGAAAAACTAGAAAAACTAGAAAATAGCTGAACGGGGAGCCAGTGGCTGGGTGAAGTGAAATAAAGAAAAGCTTTTTAGGCGCCCCAGTCAATCATTAGAGAATTATGAGTCACCCTGTGTGACCTATTGCGTGCCGCCCATTCTGGGAGTGGAGTTAGGTTATATACATATATACATACATACGTACATACATATATACATACATACATATATACATATATATATGTTTGGTCTCTACAAGTTTTAGGCGAAGATCTTAAGCCGCGGCCGACATGTTGCATAGATTCATACGGAATTACAGATATATAGACATACAAACATACAAACATACATACATACATATATAAGTACATATGTATGTAGCAAACAATGAATATTTGAAATTCCTTGTAAATAAATTCCTATCTATTTGGCCAAGTAATAAAAATTGTTAAATAGCCAAAAAGAAATACAAATACATTGGCATTTATAGTTACAATTTACATGAAATGAAATTAAATTTAGTTGTGCAGACTATTTTACCTCTTCCTCAATGGGCCACCATTTGCTCATCCTCCTCCTTCTCCTTCTTCTTCTCGTTTTCACCTCTTTCTCCTTCTCTTTATATTGGGCTCATCCTTTGTTCTGCATTTGCTTGGCTCTCCTTTTTTTTTAATTTCTTGGTCTTGTTCATTTTTGACCACACACACAAAAACGAAATTTTTGTTTCTTTCATTTTGTTGGTTTCGGCTTTTCCCTGTTTTTGCTTTGCTCTGCTATTTCGCATTTTTATTTTTTTTTACACTTTCAATACATTCCATCTTCTTGTTCTTCGTGTTTCAAGAGCGTGAGAAAATTTTTTCAGTGTGTGCGCGCTTTTACATTGTTTCCCCTGCATTTTTGTTGCCAGGCAAATTTTTAATGCATTTTTTTTTTGTTTGCACATTAAATTAGTACAACAACAACTACAAAACTATAAGAAATATTAGAGCAATGTTTTTTAAACTTAATGACTTTTAATTGTTAGAGATAACAGAGAAAATATTAAAAAGTTTTTGAGTTTATTTAATGTTTATTAAAGATCAAGCCAGTTTATAGACTTAAAAATTTAGTAAAATTTAAAAAAAAAATATTTTAATATATATATTTTAATAAATTTTCAATTATTAAAGTTATTAAATTATTTTTTAAATATATTAATATATATATATTTATAAATTTTACTAGATTTAAGGCCCAGATTTTTAATCTTATCGTTTTTTTAGCAAAGATATTTAACCTAAACAAATGTTAGATAGAAAAAAAGTATTCAAATAAATTAATATATAAAAAATAAATTAACATTTTTTTTTTAAATCAGTTTTTAAAGACTTTTGTTGCTATAGAAATGCAAAATTTTAAATCTAAGCTCTATATCTTAGCTGGCACATTTTCTATATACATATAGGGTATTTTCAAGTCTAATAATTTTAATCATTTTAATCAGGAAATTGCAATTTTAATGCATAAATTTATCCAAAATAGACAAAATAACATTTGTTTTTATTTATTTACTTTTCCTGTTCTAGTTTTCATTTTTTTTTTTTGCCTCGTTAATTGGTTTTAATTTTGATTTTAGTTTCAGGCCCCGTGGCAAAGGCAATAATCAAATATATAAATAAATATCTACATATACATATATATATATATGCATATAGATATAGAAATCGTATGCATATTGTAGAAAAACAAAAATAGTTCATTCAGACAGAGGCAGAGGCAGTGGCAGCTTTTTGAGTTGATTCTTTTTTTTTTCTGCGGTTCTGTAAATATGTGCAAAATCTAGTAAACGAAATAAAAATGATTTATTAATGAATTGGTGGTAAAGCTTATTATTAGCTGCAAAAATATGCAAAAATGATAATTTGTTTAAATTGATTGAAAGCATCTAAAAACTAGTTGCAATTAAAGTGTAAATAAACTTTTTTTTTTTTGTAAATAAACAAAAACAATTTCTAAAGTGCAAACTAAGGGGACTAACATTTATTTAAATTATTGAAATATACTTAGTTATCAATAATACATTTATGAAAAAGTTTTTAAAATTAAAAAAAAATTATATGAGCATAGATTAGTTAAGAGAGAAATAATATTTCTATATTAAATGAACAATCTTTTTGGATTGTTATCTACAAAACTAAATGAAATAAAAAGTATCTGAAAAAATATATATTTAGATTCAATATATATATATATTGATTTTAAAGTGCCACAGTTCTTTGTCCTTTTAAGACATTTTTAAGCCATATAAGATGATTTGCTTTATAGCAGTATAAAATCTAAATAAAAATAGAACATTTTTAAAATAAAATAAACTAAAAGTTCCTTCAAATTTCTCTTCTTTAGACAGTTTTTGTCATTGTATTAAATTTTTTATATAAATTAGAAAATTCTGTTAAATCATTAAATATTTTTGTTAGAACTTTAGATTTCATATTTAAACTCTCTTTGAACAGAATTAATAAATAAATAAAAGTTTACTTCAATTTTATATATAAAAAGTTTTGTTTTTCTATCTTAAGAAACTATTTTTCTATTACTAGTTCCCATCTTAAGAGACTATTGTATCATTTCTGATTCAATTTTCTTATCTTAAGAAACCGTTTTTAGATTTTTTATTAAGTTTTCTTGTCTTAAGAAAACCTTTTTTAAATTTCTCTCTTAGTTTTCTTTTCTTAAGAAGATAGAGAACCTGTGATTGCATCTATAAATGTATTATATATATAAATTATAAAATTATATAAATTACAAAATTTAAATTAGTTTTCGGATAAAAATCAAAACTTTTTACTAAATTCATTCACAACAAAAAATACAAAGGAAAATCTATTAGCTTACAAGCTTTTGTTTTAATTTTTATAATTTATTTCTTACTGTCTTACATCTATTTAAACTCGGTTTCTTTTTGCCTAACAAAAGCTGGTTACCAAAATGAATAAGGGACTGTGATACGTGGCCAACAAATTGTAGAAAAAGTGGCAATAAGTTTAACAAAAGTTATAGTATATATACTTTAGTATATATACTAATATAAAAGATATAGAGTGACAGTTTCTAATTACTTTCCTGAAGCAAGTTGTAGCAAAATCAGTTTAAATTTGTAAATTAAATTAAATAATTAAGTTAAATTCTTCTAAAACGTTACTAAAACTGCTCTCGTTATGACAATTTTACTCAAAAGCATCCACAAAATATTATTAAATACCAAATTAGTTTAAATAAAGCTTTCAAGCCAAAAACAATTCTTCATTTCTTCATTATTGAGGCTCTTGGGTTTCATATAAAACTTAAAGGATATTCTCTTTCAATGTATTATGAAATTTTTAATTCCTTAAATTTCAATTCCATAGATCTGTTTTAACTTATCTACTCTAACTAATTCATTCTAACTTCTTTAGTTGTTTTTAACAATGTATTTCTTGGGAAAGAATTTAAATTTTTCCTTTTAAATTTTTGATTAACTTTTATGAAAGTTTTTGTTTAAACTATAAAATATAATTTTGGCAAGTAATTCTCTTGAATTATTTTAGTCACTTATATAAGTTTTTACTACCATAACATTTTGTACAAGTAAACATATTTTCTTCTCTCTTGCACATATTTCTTGGCCAAATTGCTTGCCACTTACATAAGCTGGCAGCCATTATTTAGAAAGAAACTTTAGTCCAAAAAGTGGCGCCAAATGATCATCAAACTGCCAGTTCCTTCTTAGTCACACTTTCCTTGCCCGTTCCCTCCCCTCCTCCATTATTATCACTGCCATAACACCTACTTAGGGGAGGTGTGGGGGGTTAGACGAGGCTCAAAATTTAAAAGAAGAGAGAAAAAAAAACAACAAACAAAACAAAAAAGAAAGGAAAAACCATAAAAATAAAAAAACAAAAACAAAATGAAACAAAAAGACAACAAAAAGTACACAAACACACACACACACAGAAACACCAGTAAAAGGCAAATGGAAAGAAAGAGGGAACGAACGAAACATAAAATAAAAACAAATCACATGACGAAACATAAAACGTCAAAAGTTGGTCGAATAAAATAAAAAATGAGAGAAACAACAAAAAAAAAAAAAAATGAAAGGAAAAAGAAAAAAACACAACACAAGCAACGAAATATAACAAAAAGCGTGCCCCGTGTCGTGCCTCAAGCGGCAGGGGGTTAGCCACGCCCCAACGCCCCAGTTAGTGGTGTTTTTTGTTGTTGGCCACAACAACAACAAAAACAACGCCAACAATTAAATAAAATAAAAGAAAAGAGAGAAAAAAAACAGCTAAAATGTAAAAAAAAGGAACGTGTCGTACGTCTCGCGTTTTATCCTGCTGTGCGTGTCCTTGCAACTTTTGGTTAAAGCCACCTTTCTCCCTCTAACTTACTCACTCGCTCTCTGTCTCTATCTCTTTCTCTCGCTCTCTCTCTCTCTCTCTCTCCCTCTTCGTATGCACCTCTCTCTTTTAGCTAGCGGCAATTGCACGCATAAGTTGCAACAAGCTAAAGTAACATAAAACATAGTAAAAACATTCTTAGGCGTTGCCAGATTGTCAACAATAGCCCAAAGGGCATCCCGAAATATTCAGACCTACGGTTAGTTTCTTGTCGCCAGGTGGCGCCAGGACATGCTGCCAGGGCCAATTCAGTGAAAAAGTGAGAATTAAAATATATACACACACACACACAAAACAAACCAACAAGTTCGTGCCACAAACTACTGGAAATCCTGTCACTAATTAGGTAAGTCATAAGCCTAAGGTCCTCGTATGTGGCATACACATATACATATATATATATATATAAGTGTATGTGTGTGTATATTGTACTTGAAACATATTTATTTCATTTGTGGGGCTGTGTATAATTATGGCAATTTAGCGAAAGTGGAAAAATGAAATAAAACTACAAGTAGAAAAAATAAAAAACAAATATTTCTACTTTACAACAAACTGCTAACATTTTTGGACTTACCTTTGGCTTTACTTTACTACTAACAACATTCTCTCGATCTGTTTATATTCAATAAATGTTTCTTTTTTTGTTAACCTTCTTTCTTTTTACTCATTTCAATTAGTGAATTTGCCAAATTATTGGCTTAATATAAACATTTTCACAAAAATATATAGTCTACTTTTTGGGATACTTTACGTTACTCTTACGAGTCGTTGGCTATAGGCAGTAGTTGATAAATTATGCAGAAAAATATTAGCCTACTACAATAATATACTTTAGTTTTGTTTAGTTAAGTTGCCACTTAGTTGCTTTAACTATTATTCTAAAAAAAAAGTCCTTTAAATTGTTAAAAAAAAAAAAATAAACTGAGTTATAAGTTCGAATAGGCTTAGCGAAATGCTTGGGCAAATCTTAGAAAGATTCAGACAAAGGTTTTGCAGCCAAAAAATTTAACTTGGGCACAAACTATATATAAAACAAATAAAGGAAAATCTTTAAACTTTTTTAAACTTTCCTATATTTACATTTTCTGCATGTTTGTAGAATTATAAATAATTTTATTATTAATTATTTTACAATATCCTGCAGTTTGATCTTCACAACATATAAACATATGTTAATCAACAGAGTTCCCTTTGATTGAGAGTATTACAAAAGTCGACAAAGATAAGACAGAGAATACTTTCTACAATTTTCAACCATAACAAATGCAATGGCAATCGTTGGTGTATATTCTTTTTATCCTTTTATTTTTTTTTTTTTGGAAAAATTGTCAGCAGCTAATCAATGATGCATTTGCCATACTCAATTCAATTTCTCTTCATTTTGTAAACCGCGCGGTGCGCTAAATTGAATTTCCCAGGTAAATTGCGGATAGCAGGAAAAGATAGACGATAGGTCGATGCAAGCAGTGGGTGTGAGAGGGAATTGAGCGGGTGTTAAAGAAGTAAAGAGGGGCGGGCAAACATACATACCGGTGAAATGACGTTGGCAATGTTTGGCTTTCATTTCAACTCTTTGCATTATGAAGCCATGATAAATTGTATTCAATGATGGGCGGATTGGGTAAAACAGATTGTTTCTCTCTTCGATTTTCTCCTCTTTTTCCACAAATTCAGTTTGTTTTTTGATTGATTTATGTATATGTATGTATGTATTGGTATACAATATTACAATCAAAGATTAAAACAAAATATATGCGAAATGCAATATCTATATAATTTTACTATGATTATTAAAAATATCTGTGACCTACAACCAGAGGCGCCTAGATACGGATAGCTGACTACCTCTAAAATATAATATTTCAACACAACATAAAAAAAAAAAAAATAATAATAATAATCGAAAAATCAACTGTAACTACACAAAATGAAAATGGCCGACGGGTATAAAATATATATACCTATATATATATATATATATGTATCTATAAAGAGAAAGATAGAAAGCAGAACGAGAGATCTAGCTATAGGTTAACAAAACAGATGCTCTGGGATTAAGCGTACAAACTGGAATGACCTCAGGGCAAAAGGCAAAAAGAAATGGAAAAAGAGAAGAAAGAAAAAAAAACCGTACGAAAAACTGCAGCTAACTTGGACTCAAAGTATCCTAGCCAGAGGCTGGCTCAATTTTTGGCCAGCATTTTTTTCTCTCTCTCTCTCTTGTTTTTTTTTTCTTCTTTTTGCTTTGGCTTTGTTGTCATAAGTTAAGCGAAATAAAAGGAAAGCAGGAAAAGTGCACTTGTGGTCTTCGCCTCCCCCTCTCACCCTCTTCTAAATGTATGTGTGTGTATGCTGGTGATGGTGTGTGTGTGTGCACTCAATTTAGCCATTTCTTGCCATTTCGGCGCTTTTTGCTTCGTTTTCTCTTTTTACTTAGTACTACTGCTCGCTCCTGCTTGCCTCTAAGAAATTTAATCTATTTTGAAAAGTTTTCTATTGGCGCTAAGGGAAATGTGGTTGGGTTTCGTTGCCCTACCTGTCTTTCTCTGTCTCTGTGTGTGTGTGTGTGTCCGAGTAGTGTGTGTAGGTTGGATTTTCGACCGGCGACACTAACTAATTAAGTCATGAGATAAAATGTCTACAAAAGTTCATTTCAAATTGAAAGTGACGGCAGGTAATGTTGTTTTACAAAATATACGCATTCCAGGAAAAAAATACAACAACGAAAAATAGGTCAAATTCAACATTACGTATACGCACAGTAGGTGAATTTATATAGAATTCCTTGACTCTTTTTGTTGGAATGTTTGGCTTGCAAGATGAAATGACCTTGACTAGGACAAATTCAGTAAAAGATAAAAAAAAAACTATTAATATGCATTTTTTTCATAGTTTCATATTTATTACGTATACGACAGGTAGTACTTAATAATTCAAGCAATCTTATGGAGTTGAAATTACTTACTAAAATAATTATCAGACGTTGTTTTGTATATTCTATTTTGATTAGCTTCAATTCTAATCTCAGTATCAAGTTTACAATTTCCTTTGTGTAATATTGCATATTACGTATACGCACCGTGTATATACATATGCAAGATTATTGGTTATTTCTTTTGCCACTTAGTCTTATGATGATCATTATATGATTTCCTAGATTTCGGTCAAATTATTGTACTTCAAAGCAAACATTACGTATACGCACCTTGGACTCATAAGCAGAGGCTTAGTGTCCATATCATCTGCCACTTATTATAATGATCATTATTAGATTACCGTTACACATAGGATATATCAATATATATTTATATATCTATGTATACCCAATCAATGTCAGCTGTTGTCATTGTTAGCACATTTTTCTTTAGTATTGTTGTTGTTGCTGTAGGTTTTTTTTTTTTTTTTGCTGGCTTATATAAACCTCTCAAGCGCAGACAAAAGCCTGCCAAATAGCACACAAAATGTGCGCCAATTTAGTTGTCGTTTAATTTGATGGCACAGACAATTTGGCAGGCAAAAGACAGGCGAGGATTAGAAGAGAGGGAGATAGAGGGTAGAAAATTGAGAGGTAAGTAGGGATCGGGGGCGAGCTTCATGAATGAATGGGCAACAGAAAGCGCTGAGCCAAGCGCCAGCTAAGCAACAACAAAAACCAAATCCTATATTGAACCATGAAGACAAGAAAAAAAAAATAAAAATAAAAGTGACCAGCGAAAATAAAAATGCAAAAATGTAAGAAATACAAAGGTCAGGTTGGAAAAGCCAAGAAAAGCAACGATGAAAATTCTTAATGCAAAGACAAAGAAGAAAAAAAAAAGAAAAAGAATCTAAAAGCAAATTTGTTATACACTTAACAATGTCTTTATTGAAATTGAAATGAATTTTTTTTTGTAAGAGTTTCTTAAAGATTTTTCTAGTCAGCCAAATTGACTCAAATGAAAATTGAAACTAAATTCAAATTGTTTTAATTTAAATAAGGAAAAACAGTTTGACAGTTTTTTGTATACAAAGAAAAGTTTGATAAACTAATAAATTTAATTAAATTTCTTTCTGTTATTTTTTTGAGGTACCGAAACAATTTTATTGCGTGAAAAGTTTGTTAAAGTTTCTAATAAAATTTAACAAATTCTTTTTTAGCTTATTTCTGTTTTGTTTATATGGAAATTAATCTGTCTGTTTCTAATAAAAAGTTCAAATTAAATTAATTAACTTTTATATAACGAAAAAATAACTTTTTGTTAACTTTCTCTTAAAGTCAATGTACTCATATTGCTAGAGTATAGACCAAAAAGCCATGCGTGTCATTTGGATATATATATATATATATATAGAGTAAATGTGCAAATGGGATAGACAGTGTTAGAGAATGGGATGGATATAGATATAGATAGACGGTCACTCACATGCTGAAATGTTCACAAATAATGCAGACCATTACATTAATGACTGCGGCAAAAAGTCTACAAAAAAAGCACCCAAAAAAAAAAAGAGAAAAAAAAAACGAGAGAAGGAAAAAAAAAAGTAACACCAAGTCGAAAAAAAAGGAACGAGAAAAAAATCGAAACATTATGAGGTCATTTTAATTATTTATATCTGTGTATGTGTGTGTGTGTGTGTATGGCTAGCCTAGAAGCAGGCTATACATTTGTATCCCAACTTTATTATTTCTTATTTTTTCATTTTGGCTGCAAGTCAAGGTTAACATGGCTATATGATAACAAGAGAAGGACAAGACAGGAGCATAATAAAAAAAAAAAAATGAGCAAATGTAAGTCAAAGCGAGGGGAAGGTAGTAAAAGGACTAAAGAGAAACCCATTGGATTCCGTTTGCTGAAAAGCTTTAAGACTGACCCAGTTCTCGCTTCTATATGAAAAACTTATTGAAATGTGGCTTTGCTCCTTCAATTGTGCGTGCTTGGAAATTTTGATTTACAGTGAAATGAAAATTTATCTACCAACCACCAAGCAGCACCACTACCACTACCACACTACAACTGCCATACCACCACCATATTCGCATCATATTGAGCGCCCACTTAAATGCACTCATTGTCTTATCTTTTGTGAAAATAAAAGATGAGAATAAGAGAATATTATATTTCTTAGCCAATTGCCATTAGATTCTAAAACAGAAAAACCCACATTGATGAAAATTTATGGCTTTCATGTGGGTGAATATATATTTTGTGCTTTTTATTCTTCTTTTCATTTCTTTTTTTTTTTTTTGTTGGCACGAATTCTATAATCAAACAATTTGTATCCTTAACATCGAATACTTACAACGACAGACAGACAAAATAAAATGAAAGAAAAAAAACAAATCATAGAAATAAATATAATATAACAACAAAAAAAATAAACTCAGGAAAATTACTTAGTCGTTTGTTCTATACTCTTTTTAGGAAGAGAAGTCAATCTATAAGTTTCTTTGTGTTTGGCAAAGACTTTTAGGTCCGTTTTTTAATCTGGGTTCTGAATCTCAATTTTAGTGAGGATATTTTAAAATATTTTCAAAATCTTTTATCAATTTTTTATGTATTATTAAGAGAAGGAGCAATATATAATAGTCAAATATATACAAAGGATAATTTATTTTATTTTGTATATAGAAAACTTTTCCATTTGATTATAGAACACTTAAAGTTTCTCATTTTAGATTTAAAATATTGTTATTTAAAATTTTTAAATATTTTTATATACAAATCACTTACAATTTCCTTAATAATCTAAGGCTAAGATACCCTTACATTCTATATGGCTAATAGAGTATTGGTATGACTGTAGCTATTTAACATTTCTTTTGTATGTCTTAACATGAATTGACTGTGACATTGGCCAATTTGTTGACAAAACCGTCTACACACAACACAAATGAAATACACAAAATTGTGTAAATTTTTTTTTGTTCTCTTTTGCTGCGTGCAAAACAAACAAATAAAATGAATAAAAACCATGAGCAAAGAGATGAACAAGCTCAAGGCTAAAAGGCGAAACAATTTCTATGTCTAGTCTCTTGTTCTGATGATTGCCAAAACAGAAAAGGAACACAAAAAAAAAAAAGGAAAGAAAGTAAATAATCAGTGCCAGATAGAATCTAAGATTTAAATCAGATACAACTTATAGAGAATATATATATATATAGAAAAGTTTGGATACTTTTGTTACTTTAAGAGTAAGAAAAATTGAAACACTTCAACTGAAATCTTAAAATATCCTTAACTAGATGTGCTTGATGATGATGATGACAAACACAAATCTAATTTCTTATCATTTGAGATACATTTTAAATATACAATTTTTGGGCCCAAAGAATCTACACCTCAAGTAAAACCAAAAAATATATATATAAGAGAGAAAGAGAGAGAGACATTTTTTTTTTACGCCATGCGGCTAATGAAGCTGAATTTATGGCCAAAAACATTATGAGAACATATAAACTCAGTTTGTGCACATATACTCATATTCCTGCACATTTTATGGAGGACAACGAAAAGGAGCCAAAAAAAAAAGAAACGAGCATCTAATATATACAGGAAGATAGACAGAGAATAAGACTGAGAGATGGAGAGAGAGAGAGAGGCAGAGAGATACTTTATATATGAGATAGAACAGGTTTTTTCTTGTTGTTGTATATACATTGTAAAAAGGATTTGTCGCAGCCTTTAAAAGGAACCTTTTGAGTAAGAGATAAAGTGTAAAAATTACTTTTGAATATATTTTTAATGGATATTATTTTGTTGGTTTAGTTCTTTTTGACAAATTGAGTCCTTGTAGGTATAACTTTAATCATCGAATTCAACTCTAAGATCCGTTACTAAACTTCATCAATTAACTTTTACCATAAATTTCATACACAATTAACCCGAATATTAAGTTAACCTACATTTCTCTAACATTTCTTTGGATTCCTTTGGGCTTTTCGTGCAAAGTTGACATCATTAGGAATAAAAATCTTTGTGCGAAAGTAGAAAAATATGTGTTGTGATGGGGTGGAAATGGGGGAAGGGGGGATGGTAAAATTTGACTTTTGGGCAAGTTAGTTCGTTTGTTGTTCCTTATGTAACATAATCGACGACATTATTTCCCCAAAGAGAAAGAGAAATGCTAATGAAAAAGAAAGAAAAGAAAACAAAAAAATGAAGCGAATGCGAAAACCACAAAACAACAAGAAAATGACCTAAGTCATGACGATTTCGTATTAGTAAGTATTAAGCGAGGAACGGAAATGCCAGGACATCCGGCCAAGCCTACAACCAAAATCCGTTGAGCCTGACAAAACAAACAGCAAATGTTGCTAACAACAAAAGGACCAAAAAACCAAAAATTTGTTAAAGAAATACAACAAAGAGAGAAAGAGAGAGAGAGAGAGAACTCGTTACTTTCATCCGAGATGAGAACGTGAGTCACGCCAGACGGCATTTCATTGCCTTCATTTTGCAAAAAACAACAACAACAACAACAACAATAATACATAGAAAACCTTACCATTGGCAACAGCCATTACTTACTTCCGTCCGAACTTGTCCGACTTGTCTTGGGTGAAGTGAAGTGGCGAGTGCAAGTGAATAATGACCATCTTGACTGCAGTCAAGACATGGCTAAAGGAATATCCTCCCCCCCCTTGGCACTTTCTTCCTATACACCACTCATTCTAGGACTCACAAGCAATCAGTGTCAGTGCCAGGGGCAAGAAATACAAAAAAACAAAACAAAAAAATGCAAAAAGAAAAACCAAAAACTCGAAATATCACAAGCCAAGTTTATTTGCAGGTATTTTAAGTTGTAGAAGAGGGACGAAGTTGAAGAAGAGGGATTTTTGAAGGTTGCTAGTTGGCTCGCTGTTGTTAGATAGGCAGTCAGGTAGGTAGAATACCTTTCCTTACTTTACCATACCTTACCTTATATATTGCAATGGGTAGCTGCCTGTTTCAGTTAGTTTACGGTTCGGCTCAGTGAAGCGTTAGGTCAAACAGAAATTGATTTGTTGTATTTGCACGAATACCGAATTTTTGTATTATTTTTTTGCCAACCTACTAAAAAAAAAATGCCTGAAACTCATATCCACAATATCCAGAGAATTGTGCAAACAGACAGAGACAGAGATAGAAAGAGAGAGAGATGGAATATTGAAATTCTGTTTCATATGCTGTCAAATCATTGAGCATCGCCAGTGAATTGAAAACCAAAGGGAAAACCAGTCCGTGCGTTAAGTTGGTTGAAACGATTTTTACCCCAATACTCTCTAACAAGTATAGTCAAATCAAGACAACCCCCTCTCTCCATCCCCCTCCCTATCACCTTGTATACATTTCCATTATAAGCAAAACCATATGCAAGCCTCACATCCATTTCTGGTGTCATCTTGTCAATAAAATTTGTGAAAAATGTTCAAATGTGCATGCCAAATATGAGCATAATGAAAAGCATCAACTAAATTTGATCTGACTTTAAACTAGACATATATATATACATATAAACAAAACAAAATCAAAAATCTACTAAGATATTTTGATTTAAATTCATTGTGACAAAACATAATTGAAATCTGTTGGGTTATTTTTTTCCTTTTTACTTTTTCAATTTTCAACCATCTGTCATTTTCATTAATTGATTATTATAATTAAATTTAATAAATTTACTATTCTTTATAACTTTTATAGTAATCCTGCCAACTTTATCTGGTATATAACTTATTTATCCTTTTTGGATAGATACAGGATATTAAAATCTTTCCAGTAAATAACTTGAATATCAAATTCTTTTACTCAGACACACACATGACACGGTGCTAAAAAAAAAACACAAGTATGAAAAAGGAGGTAGAAAGAAGAAAACTGTGAAAAAAAAAACTTTCACATTTCGCGCTCGCATTATAAATTATGCAAAACTTTCATATAACAGAGTCAGGCATCACATGTCACAAGTTAAATGAGCTACCGTTGGGTCCTGGCACCCCAAACTGCAACTATTTTACCCCTTTTTGATACACACTTATACATACTTACGAGTTATATACCCTAACAAAGAGAGTATATCAATTTAAGTATCTTCTTTTACTATAATATAGATATATATATATATATAGTTAAAGTTAGCATGATCAGCACAATTAGGTGAACTCTTAAAGATATATCAAAGCAACCTTCTCTGACTATAGATTTTCTTTGGATATAAGGCAAACAGATCAAGTGCATATATTAGAGACCTTTCATGGGAATGTTTTCTACTTATTTTATAGAAAACTTATTTCATGAGTATTCAGTGCCAAAAACTACTATTTATATTGTTATATCTCACACATCTATATCAATCTAAGCACCGATGACAGTTTCTGCCTTGCCGTCTCTCCAGATGGGCGCTCTTATAGTGTTCAATATTCTTATTCGTATTGGCGGTGGCCAATTAATCGGCGACATGTCTGAATTTGCTTCCAAAGTGCAGAAAATGGGTGTCCAATATAAGGAGGAACAGGAGTTGCTGGCTAATGCACCCGATGAGTATCTAGATCTGATTATATCCACCCTAATGAACGATCCAGTAATTCTGCCAAGTTCCAATTTCACCGTCGATCGTTCGACTATTGCCCGCCATTTGCTGAGCGATCAAACTGATCCCTTCAATCGTTCTCCTCTTACCATGGACAAGGTGAAGTCAAATGAGGCTCTTAAATTGGAGATTGAGCAATGGATTGCGGGCAAACGCAATGCGGCACGCACAAGTAGTTGAGTTCAATTGGTTTGGGAGCAAGTGTAGGCACTACCAAAGAGTTAGCTCAGCTATCGGCCTGTAGTCAAATGTTATTTCAATTAAGAATTCCATGTTCACCTCAATTGTCGGGGTTGATTCACTTTCAATATTTCTTTGAATGTTTTCATTGTTTTTTTTTTTGGTTTTTTGATTTAATTTTTAGTGTGATTGTAGAATCGTAATACTATATACTTGTTATGTATATATATAATTCATTAAATATAAATATAATCTTTAAAGATTTAGATCTTTATATCTCAGAGAAATTTCACTTAGAATATAGAAGATAACAAAGAATATAACAAATGCTAGAGTATACAAACCTCGTTATGGTTAACGTTTTTTTCAAATTTGTTAATAGTTAACATTTCAACATTTATTTTGTTTTCTTAAAGAACAAATTAAAAACCCTTTAAATATTTTATTTTAGAATAAAAATTATTTGAAAGAAATCTTACACCAAGGAAAACTTTAATTAAAACTCATTAAAAGTTCTTTAATTTGCAGCTTTAATTAATTGACTGACAATATATTTTTGTATAGTCAAATTTTCTATTAAACAAGCTGCATTCTTAATATAGAAAAGTTGTTTTTCACAATTCAGTATTCATTTCTATAATTCTTAATACTATTTTATAGTTAATAGGCTTCTACTTCTTGGCTTTTGTTTAAAGGATTTGGTTTTCTTTGGCTTAGATCAGAGACTTAATCTTTAACACTTTAATCGGTAAGCTAAAAACCTTATAAAAATCCTAAATTGTAGATCTTATATAGATTACAGATATAGAGTTTGATCTATATTAACAATACATCAGGGTAAAAGAATTGTCACATTTTTAAGGGTATAGAAAGTTTGACAATGTTAAAGTTATATACTTTTTTTTTTGCAGTTTATCATGAGCGAAAATAAAAGAAAGTTTCGAGTGCATAAAATATATATATATATGCTTGGTGAAAAGTAGTTGGCGGTAAAGGGGGAGTTTTAAGGGTGTAGAGGTTGCTGCATTTTACAGCCACTTTGGCAGGCGACACGTTGACGAAAGTTGAATGACAACAATTTATTGAAAAGCTCGTACTTAAAACATGTACGTTTGGCTCTCGGACAACTTACAAACAAACAGAAATGAATGAAAAAAAGCGTAAAATGGAGAACAACTCATTGGACATGACATATGTATATATATATATACAGAAAGAGAGAGAGGGGGGACTGTACTTTATATATAGTTATATTTTCTGGCTTACCATGTGGCAAATCCATAGCCTTGCTTCTCAATACAAACAAATTTTTTTTTTTTTTTCCTTTTTGTGCACACATTTACATAGATTATTATGCAGAGCCTTCAACATCTTGGTCCGCCTACTCGTCACACATCCCCCCCCACACCTTCTTTACACCATTCACCATGCTGTGCATATGAAAAATGTATATATATATATATATATATATATATATATATGGTAATAATATAGTGCATATAAGTGTGTATATGTGTAGGGATTTTTCAACATTTTCTTGGCAACACACTTTGATGTCACACGTGCTGAGCTAAGACCAATTTCACAAGGATTCATTTTCTTTATTATTTTTTTTTTTTTTTCATTTTTTTGGATCCAAGCATCAAATATATTTTAAATTTAAAGTTGTGCTAACAAATTGTCGATTTCATCAAAATGTTCATTTAATTTACAGTGATAACATGGCGTATACTATATATTTTTTATACTTGTAAAATATTTAGAAAATATGCCAAATGGAAAAATGATCTGAAGACTTTTTGTAGCTAAACTTGTTAAAATCAAGAATGGCAATCGATATGAACTTTTTTTTAGTATTTCCCAGTTAATATATTGATTGATTACATTTTTTAGTTATATATTTTGATCTTTGAACTATAAACCCAACTATAAACCGCTTAAGAAACTGTAAAACAAATTATTTTATATATGGTAAAAGTTTCTGTTTTGTAAATATTTGAAAAAAAAAGCTATAAAAATTCATTAAATATTAATAATGATTAGCAAAATCCACAAAATATATATAACAAAAAGGAGACAGAGAAAGTAGATCCTATAAAATATATATATAAATATATATATATTATCTTATAAGCATTAAAAACCAACACGATTGAGACTTAACCACCTCAAGACAGAGATCTTGATAACCATAAAAGCTATAACTAATTTATTGTCGAGTTATTAAAATAATCTTTAAATTGTTATTAATGTTTTATTAACAAAAAATATCAGTTGAAAACATCTACAACTAGTTTCTGATTGGTTGGAATTTTGATTTTGAAATTCACTTTAAAAATTGTTTAGCAAATCATTTTACCAAAACTTGGAATACACAATTATAAAACAGATTTGAAAAAATATAATTTGGAGCTATAATTTATCCGATTGGCTGATTAATTTACCCACTAACTATTTATCACTTTGAATGCTGGATTAAGATATTGCCAAAACAAAATAAATCTTTTTAATAATGAGTCTTTGAATATTCAAAAATTTTTAAAAGTGTTTCAAGGACTTCATCACATTCCAAACTGGATATACACATGGATGACTCCTTAAATGGTTTCAAAGATCTCTAATATATGAGTGCCTATATTTGTTATAAAGAACAAACTCATAATTGAATGATCTTCAGCTTAAATTTGTATTTGTTTCAATGAGTTTATGGAAGATAAAATAAAACAAAAACTTTAATAAAAATTAATGCAAAATTTGATTAATAAAAGAAATGCATATAAGTTTGCTAATAAAAGACATTAAAGATGAATCTACCCAAGTAATTAGAGGCTAAAAGTTAAACCATATCAATTCCTAACTCTTTATATATATCCACTAATTCATTTGTTTTATATTAACTTTATCTACTGCTGCTAACTAATGAAAACTCTATTTGTGTTATGGCTATAAGTTACAATTCTTGTCAATTTTCTTTGGTTTGCTTGTCCACATGTCGTTTACGTAATATATCACATTGAAACAGTTTTCTTGTCTCATACACACACACACACACACACTAATACATTATCCACTTTTATGTTTTCCTTGATTATGAACAGGATACACACATTACCTGGCTCCGCACACAAATTTGCACCTTAGCTGTTTGCCGTTACCTTTACCGTTACTGTTACTGTTGTTACAGTTGTTACCGTTGTTCTCCTGCACAAAATATACCCTTAAATCCCTTAACCTGAACCGAAAGTTCAATCAAACAACTTAATAACTTCCGCCTTAACCCACAAAATTAACCATAATTTTCTACCCAAAAGACCCAACTAAACTGACCTATTAGCCTCGACTGGATTAGAAGAAGAAAAAGAAGAAGAAGACTAACTTCAAGGGTATAAGATGTGATAGTATGAGAAGGGATGAGTTGTAGTGTGGTGATATGGTAATTTTAGCGCTTGTCTTGCAAAAAAAAACAGAAAAAAAAACGTGGTAAGAGAGAAATGAGAAGGAGTAAAGGCAAAGACAGGTGGTGAATGGGCAATGGGAATAGAATTGTGACAGTAGGCAGGGGGGGGATAAAGAAAAATAAAATAAGCCAGAGCACATGTCACATTTGCCATATGAGTTGGCATTGCTCATTTATCATGCAGCCTGTCCAGCAGGTTCAAGGCACAGCTACAATATGAGCTCTGTTTTGCACCCAAAACAAAAAAAAAAAAAAATAATTGTAGGCAAACTTTAATTATAAGGCCAAGTAGTATCTGAAAGTGGCTGAAGGGGAGGTGGGTGGGTGGTGGTTTCTAGTAGTGTGTGGAATGGCAGTTGTGGGCCGTTGAAGGAGCTCGAATTTGAGGGCCATTTTCTGTGTATCACAATGCAATATTTATTAAGGCGCGTGTGTGTGCCCATGTGGTGACCTCTATATGTGCGTGTGTGTGTGTGTATGTATATATATATATAAATATATATACCTATGTATACCTAGTTGGGTATTATATGTCGCCTGACTAAATTTAGATATGCAAATCGATAAAAAGAGAGAAAAACCTGTATGGCACGCACGCATTTTTAGTGCCCCAAGTTAAAGTTGGAGCTGGAGTTAGGATTTATCCACTCCCCAGCCCCCTTAGCCATAGACTATAGACTAGCGGGGAGGGTGGGGTGGTGTAGCAATGTTAGAATCTAAAGGTCGCGCTTTTGTTATAATTGAGTAAAGGATAGATAGAAAACAAAAGCGATTTATTTCACTGGCATGAGAAATAGATGAAAACTAATGCTTCTGATTTAGATACGCATTGTTAGTCAGGAAGAGGAAATGCCAAGTCATTTATTTAACCAAAGTTAAATATAAAATATAGTATACAATTCAATGAGTACCTTTAACCTCTATTCTAATCTTAAATACTTGGAAAAAAAGAAAGAAAGAAAAGATTTTAGTTTGTCGAAAAAGTAATCCTAACAGTTTGTGATAAAAAAAAAGTGGCAATATATATATATGAAATTATCTTTTAATAGAATCCAATTGGCATTTGCTCTAAAATATATTTTTGGTTTTAAAATAAGTTTTGAACTTTTTACTAGCCATTTCCATCAGTTGAAGAAATGTTTAAAGGCTTTGCTTGGCATTGAAAGGACATTAAATTCTTATATTTTCAGAGCCTTAAAATGGATTTTCAAATTTCTATATAACTAGCTCAAGTCAGCTAAATGAGGCCAATATGGTTTTAATGGGTTAAATTTTACCATTTAAGCCATAACAGCTGTTGGCCATTCAAAATGTTTACCTTTAATTATAATGCGTGTGACTTGGACAGTGTTGCCATCTTAATTATAATTATAGCCCTGTTTCAATATTAAACATTTCATGCATATGAAGAAGATATAGCCAGTTAGACCGATACCAACCCATTATCATCCACCCCTCCCCCACCCTTCCATACCCGCTGCAACTATAAAGGCATTGTGGGAACTTAAACTTTTGTTTGCCAAGTCTGACTAATTGAGCCATACATACAAGTATGGGCATATAAACATGGCCCATGAGGGTCACTATTCCTCTCTCTCACTCTCTCTCGCTCTCTTCTCTGCCTCTCAATCGTACTGGCTGTGGAATATTTATGAGCCTATATTGATTAAATAATTAGTTGCTATATGCCAGTTATATAAGGCAACAAAAATTTATGCCAAATGCCAAAACACATATAAATTTTCTTTCACTTACACCACCCCTCCCACTCCAAACTCCCATTTGTTTACAGTAATACAAAAAAAAGAAGAAGAAGTATACATTATATATATATGAAATATTGAAATTGAAGGCGGCAAAAAATTAGAGCAAGTGCTTAATTAATTATTTAAATGTAGCTTGTTAACACTAACAACAAACTAAGAAAATAGAAACAGACTAAAGAGATTCTCCTAGAGGGGCATTTTGCAAAAAAGAAATAGGGTTAAGTTCTGATGAAGGGAGAGAAATGCAAGAAAAAAGGAAAGGAGGAAAAAAACAACAACAACAACAAACAAATTGGAGTTATACAAACAGTCAAAGTAGAGCAGACAAAGTAAATGAAAAAGGGGGGGGGGGGCCAAAATGGGAGCAAAAAAGGAAGCAGAGAGGCAAATATAAGTAAAGAAAATACAACTATTTTTTATTCCCCCAGATATACGTATATATATATAACTATATATATATATATAGTTTTTAGTTTCCTTTTTTCTTAATTAGTTAGTTAGTTTTAGCTCTTCGCTTGCAGCTAATTTATTTCACACATTTTTTTTTTTTGACTTTAAATTGAACAAAATTTACAAATTACTTTTTTTTAGTTTGTTTGTCTATAAATTGTGGAAATTGATAAAAGTTTTTTAAAATTAAATTTATAAATAAGTTTTGGTAAAAGGAATTTAGTTTTTATAATTTATGTTGAAATGAAATTTCTAATATAGAAAAAAATGCATTAAATTAAATATTTTTAATATTAAATTTATTTACATTTCATAGTTAAATTTGCTTATTATAGAATTATATTTATTTTTTATATTTAAAATATATTTTAAACATTTTTTTTATATTTTATTTAAAAAACAAACTAGAGATACATCTTAAATGATATATTAAGATTTTGAGGCAAGTAGAAATTATTTTAAATATTTTATTTTTCTCCCACTTTTTCTAGGAAGTTTTTTCAAATTCTTTAAAAATATATTATTGATTATCTTTACTTTTATTTGATTTTATATATATATCTACTTTTTACTTCAAATTTCAGTCCCCTTTAAGATAATTACAACAAAATAGAAGAACTTTTTGTAGTCGGAAAAATAAAAAAAAAGAAAATCAGAAAAATTCAAAGTTTTTGTTTTTTTTTTTTTTTTTTTTCCTCTACACGTAGAGCGTGCAAATAGCAAAGTTAATTAGTTTTATGCACAACCTTTGTTTGCACACAAAAAAAAAAAAAAAACTGAGAAGAAAAAAAAGAACCCAAAAAAAAAAAAAAAAATAATAAAAATGTAAAAAGCAAAAAGAAAAATGTGCCACAAACACACACACACACACAGAAACTTTCGACATTTCCGTGCAAGGACATGCGTGACGTCGCGTTTTTTATATTTTCTCTCATATTTTGTTGTTGTTGGTTTTGTATTGCTGCTTTTTTGCTGGTGACTCGTCTGCAGTTTCACAAAGAAAGCCAAAAAAAGAAAAGAAAAGAAAACATATATGTAGAAAGTAAAAGCCAGTTGGATTAGCATTTTAATGCCTTCGACTTGTAAGCAATTTAAATCATTAAAAAAATGGCTAATAATTTTTAATGTCCTCCGGGTGTTTTGAAAAACTATAATTAGATGACCAATTATGGCATTGAAAATTGCCAAGAAATAAATAAGAAAAAAAAAAGAAGGAAAATAATCGCACCATAAGGAGAACCGTAAAGAAATGCTTCATACAAACGTGGCGTATACGTAATAAGCGCCATAGGCCTCTTAGTCACGCGTCTGCATCTCGACATAAAAACAAAAAACCAAAACAGAGAGCAACAGAGAGAGCAATAGAGAGAGAGAGAGAGAGAGAGTAAGGGAAAGGGGGGTAAAGAGAAAACGTAAAATAATAACATGTAGAAAAAACGTGTCATCCAAGCGATTATCCTTGCGTGTTCAGGGATTAATTTTAATAGTTGAAATGACGCACGATTTCGTCTAATGCATGAGAAAAGTTTTGGTTTTTTTTTGTGTTTTTTGTATTTTTTTTCAGTCAGCGAGTTGGTAACTTAAAACACGAAGAAAGTAGGTCAACTAAGGCATCTGGTTAGATATGACATGGAAAGGCGACAAGAAGATTTGAATCAGGTCTAAAGTGTGTCATAAAAATGCACGTGGAAAAGCAGTTAAGAAACACTTCTTCACTTTGCAGTTAAAGTTTTGATTTCATGTCAGGATTTACTTAACTTAATCCTCTGCAAGGCATCTAACGAAACAAATTTCCTTTACCTTAATTAAGAAACTATTAACTTGGCTCATTTTACCCATAATCTAATGGTTAATATTACTAAACATTCAATGTTGTTCTTTCAATTATTCAAATGTTTTCTTACCTTTCTTTTACCATATAAAAAGTCAAGGATTAAAAATCCTTTATACATATTGTACTGTTTACTCATACAGATTACATTCTGGATAAGTGACCAAAATTCTTTCTTTCCTGTATGTAACCACAGCCAATCAACATGATGTCGATCATCATGGACAGTTCTTAATACCATTTCATTACAATAAAACATTTACAATCTGATTGAATTTTAATTAAAAAACCCAAAATGAGAAAAAAAAACGGAAATAAAATGAAAGGAGAGAGCCAAATTAACCAAAAACAAAAAAAAGAGCCATCAAACCGTTTTTGTCGTAATAAAGTCAACTTGGTTCATTATCATGAATTGCAGTGTAATGAAATGCAATGTACAATACGAATCGAATGTATATATACATATATATATATATATAAACCTGCATAGTCAAGCAATTAAAATACAATGTGTATATCAATTAAATGCCACTGGTTGTCCCTGCTGTCTGTCTGTCGAAATGTTTTACATAATAATAATTAAAAATAATTATATTTAATTTCTGTATGAAATAAATTTAAATGAAATCATCAAATATCAATACAATTAGGTACTAAAGTAAAGTTCAATAAGCCATGGGGAAGGGTGGAAACATGTTAATTAATCAATCATAGAATCAAATGATAATTATTTGGCAATTATCTGAAATATCATTTAACATTTCTTTGCTTCTTTTGATTAGTTTCATTTTAGTTTTAAGCCAGGCAATAATTGTCTAGAGACTAGTGGCTTTCTCTCTCGCACTCTTTAGCTTTCCTTTTTGTGAAAATATTTGTCCCAAGACGCAAAGGTCTTGTCTCAGTGAAGTGAAAAGTATGCAACAGACAAAAGCTCATTAAGAACTCAGACACATACACACACACACACACACAGAGAGAGAAAGAAAGATGGGGAATGTGTGAGAGAAACAAGCTCTAACTCCTGTCCTCCTATAAGCCGCATCATAGTCGTCGACGTTGTCAACGTTGTCATCGTCCTTTGTTAAGTGATTTCCATCATTTGCGCCTTTCATTTTTGCGCTCTGGGCGTAGCAACACAACACACAACACACAGCGCACGCACACACACAGACACACACATGCTCATCCTGCTGAGGGCCTTATATACCCTCCCTAAGGGGACAAGCAAGAAACAACAAGAGATGAAGCAAAAGAGGCGGTGCAGTTAGAGGTGTAGGTGACTACATCATCTGTTCAATTTGGCCTAAAAGCCCCATACTTTTGTTATTCTTCTTGTTATTGTTGTTGTTGGTTTGTTTTGTGTTGTGTCTGTGGCATTGTTTTTGTTGCTTGTGCGTGTGTATTTAGGGTTAGATGTTTGGTGGGTAGAGAGAGCAAAGCACTCCAGAGACTGACAAGTGCAAAAATATGCGGGTTGACTTGGATAATAATTGGTTTTCCCCCCTTTTAATTGTCCTTTATCTTTGTTGTCCTTCATCTCTCTTTCTCTCTGTCTCTCTTGTTTTAGTGGGAGCGAAATTGCATTGAACTGGCCGAGAGTCTACAATTTGCAAAAAACGTTAAAAAAAACTTGAAAAAAAAAACCTTGACAATCCTGTAAAAAGAAAGATATTCATATAAATTTTTTACTTTTTCTGAATACTTGCACTTGAAATGCATAGAAAACCTAAACGAATGCTTTGATAAAGTTGAGAGGACCACAAAAAAACACACAAACATACACACTCGGACAGAGACAGGGAAATGTAAAGGACTAACAAGCATATGCACACCAACTTTATGTGTGTGCGTAAGGTGTATTTGTGTGGCCAGAGTCTTAGAAAAGTTTTGTGTGTTTAATTTCCGGTTGCTTTAATACAAACTCACTCAGCCATGCACCTTACTCTCTCTCTCTCTTTACCTCTCTCTTTTTCCTTCGCTCGCTAAGACTTTGGCCAAGAAAAAGGAACTGCTTGTTGTATAGTTAGCCATGGCAAGGCAACTCTCGGCTTATGACCCGCAGATTTGTGGTTTGCATAGGCAAAATATTTATATAGAAATTAAATAGCCTCAAAATGGTATACTGACTCGCTTACTCACTCAGTCACTTATTTACTTACTTACTCACCTATATACATACATATATACATAAGTACATGGAAAATATATTTATGTATATAATCGTAATTACTTCTGTTTGTACTTTACATAAGGTAAAAATGGCCAGTCAAGCGTATGTCGGTTAAAAACCAAAACTCGACTTGCCTATTAAATTACAAGGATCTGTGTAGAATGTGGGTAAAATGGTCAAGTAATGCCAAATAGATTAACAATCAGTGTGTGTGTGTGTGCGTGTGTGTATCTGTAATCAAGTGAAAATCATAGTTACCAAATTAACATATACAATTTATATATATGCATATCTAATGTTACATAAAAAGGGTGTGGCAAAAGTTCATCCATCCATAAATTGATGTTCCCAATTTCATGTAGAATCGTATATGGATCAATTATTTAAAATATATTTATATTAATTAGATTAACTAGAGATTAAATAGAAGTTTTTTTTATAACTTGACTATGCTAATAAAAAAAAACATCCTAAAGCGGACTGTACCGTCAACATCTAAGCAGAACATAAAAATTTAAAAATTGTTTCAATCCAACTAATTCTTAAATATGTTCAACGTCTTTATCTTAGAAGCTTATTTACTGATTTTCTCTCATCTAACTTTAAAATTAAGTTCAAATAGTTGCAAAGAAACAGACAGACTTAAAGGGCAGTAAGTGTTAAAAAGAGTGCATTAAGTATAAGGGTATAGGTAAGACACTAAAATATATGAACTCGGGTGTTGAAATACCCAAAGATACCCAAGATATAAAAAAAGATAAGATAAAGATTAAAATTATGTTTTATATATTTAAGTCTATCTGGTTCTTTCTAAGATAAATCTAATTAGAATTGAAGTAAAGCTTCAATCTGTCTCTTATAAGTGAACTGAAGCCGTAGATTTGTGACAGAAAGAATCAATTACTATTTTCCTACTATAGTTCAATATTTTGTTATCCATAAATATAAACAATTTAAGCCATTAGAGTATATATATATATTCTTGATCTGTATAAACAGATGTGTCACATCTAAATATTTTAGCTCAAGGCGATTTCGCAGTAGTTTGATTGTATGAAATATTTCCATTTGGTTATAGGGTATCACTAAGTTGGTAAGGTCAACTTGTTAGCTTAATTTTTAGATTGTTAATAAATAATAGGAATAAAGCTAGAACTTTAAGCACTGCTAAGCCCACTTAAATCGCAAAGTGATTGGTTTTTTAATGAACTATAAAAAAAACTGCCTAATATCTTTCAAAGATAAATAATAAAAAGGAATTTAACTCAGACTATATATATGCATATATTTGAACCTAATAGCTAAGCTGATTAAGTACATATATACCATATATATATATATATATATGTACATATATGTACTAAAAGATTTAATAGAAGAAATCCTTTTACTTTGACGTTTCGTTTTAAAAAGTTAGCCAATTTCAATTGATGGCTTAGACACAATACCGAATGCGAAAATCGTTGTCAAAATAAATAAAAATAAAAGTGTATAGATAAAGGGGAAGTAACAAATAAACAAGATAAACATGGTAAAAGCAAACAAGCAGGCAAATATGTTAAGACAAAAGACAAGAAGAAAACGACGACAAGTTCTCCAAAGCACATAATGAGCATAATGGGCGTGTTGAGAAGGGGGGCGTGTGTTAAATGTGCCTTTCTCACAACCATTTCTCCTATACATAAGAGAGCCTCCTCTTATTCTCTCTATATATATATATATATGTATGGCTAAGTGTCTGTGTGTGTGTGTGAGTGTTTTACATACAGGCTGAAATTGCTACAGGGAGAGGGAAACTAAGGATATGCAGTTGCATCTGCTGTTGTTCGTTCTCTCTGGTTTTTTTTTTTTGTATTTTTGTTTGCACTTTCTCTAAAACGAGGGCGAACATTACTGTTGCTGTTGCACGTTCTTGTTGTTGCCCCACAACCATTTAAACTAATCTTGAGGCAGTTTATTTATACATCTCAAGGGTCGTTTGTCCTAACAATGTACGTTGCTTATATACACACATACACACACACACACACACAACACATACACCCATTTATAAGATAGGATAAGCTCAGGTAAATGGGGGAACTAAAGCTAAAGCCAATCTCCCTTATGTACTCTAAATATATAGGACAACAGTTGAAACCGCAAACTTTTCGTGCGTTGGATGGGGGAGGGGAGCAAAGTGCATTTAACTAAATTTATCAATTTAAAGTTAGTGCAAAATATTAAGAATTCTACATGAAATTAAACAATTTTATTAATCATTATTATTAACAATTGAGATTTTCCTCAGTCCAAACCGATTTCAATTCAGAGTCAAAGAGAACAAAAAGTTAAAGAACTGTTTCTAGGTAATAGAAGTTTTTTAAATGTTTAAATATAATTTTTACTTAATGTTTTTTATATAAATCACTGATTGGCTTTATAGTTCCATTAAGCAGTCACCTCATGGAGTTCTAAAATATTTTAAAATAAATTATAAACTAATTTAAGACTCAACTTTTAAGCACTTATAAGCCAATATATACCTATATTCAAGGACAAGTCTTTATAGATTACATATAATGAATTTCATCTTTTAATTTTGTTTTCCATTTTACTTGACGCTGTTAAGTAAATCTCTTTATAAGCTGCTTGGAAAAAAAAGAGGGGGGAAACCTCAGTATGTGGGACACAGAAACTTAAATGACAGACAGTTGGCTGAATTCCCCTACCAAACAACACAAACATACTCACACACACACACACACATATATATACATATAGAAGAGAGAAATGTCCAAAAAATGTCAATTTATTATGGTTGAAATCAGCGCAAAGGACACACAAATACACGCACAACCAAAAAAACAACAAAAAAAAAACACGCAGCGGAACACGCGTGACCAACAGCATAAGCCCGCTCCCGCTCCCCCTCCCCCACAATCCCCAAAACCCTCACTCACCAACCAATGTACTCTCACCCATCTATCTACCATGTGGCATGAGCTTCATTCGAATGCTACTCTTCTTTCATTTTCTGTCCTCTTCTGTGTCCAGTTCTCCCCCCTTTTACTGTATATAAATACTTTTTAATCTGAATTATTACAGTGTACAAGTTTTTTATTATAATTTATTCACATAAATTTTCCATGATGCATGGCATTTAAGTGGCTATGACAGAACCCCTCTTTCTCTCCCATTACCCTTCTTTACCTTACCAACAAAAAAAAAAAAGGAAAAAATAAAGTAAAACGATTGATCAACATTTTGGCAATTGGTTAATATTTAAATATATAGAAAATTCAATGGTTTTTTTATATGAAAAATCGTTTAATTACTAACAATAATCAATATATATGTATAACAGTTTGTTATACAATATTTATATATGCCAGATGTCGTGTTTATACAGGGTGAACCCCATATAAGAAACTACAATTGAAACTAAACGGAATTTAGGTCATAGAAATAGCTAACTATTCGTTTCAAAATAAATTTTTAGACAGTTTTCTTTGACTTTGAATGAAATACCCTTTCAATTCATATAAATTGTACCTTAACTTTGTTGTCATTGATGGTCAATCAATAAATATTTCAGTACCTTCTACTTGGAATTAAACGATTTGTGGTTGATCAAAAATTTATCAACAGTTTGATTACCCATATTAAAATGCCACACCCTGTTCCAATGTGTGTTTGTGTGCGTGTGTGTGTGTGTTGTGGAGGACAGGTTTCCAATTCACTTTTAGCTGTGGTCAACCATTAACTTAACCACAATTTTATTTATGCAAATAAATCAAAAATGCAAGCAAAAAAGTTAAGAAAAAAAAGAAAAGTAAAGAAATTTATGAAATGAGAAAGGTAAATTAAAATATTGTAAATTTGTATAAGCGCAAGCCTTTTAACATTTTCAGCTAATTTATCTTCCATTTAATTGCACGTAAATTAAACACACCTCCAAGTTACACACACATACACACACACACACACCCCTTTTGACAGTTTGTGGTGCAAACATTTGCACAAAGTTTACACACAGATGACAAAGTGCAAATGTGCAGAATGTTAGATAGGAACTGGGTGGGCAAAATGGGTTTTGGGTATCACATAGTGTGTGCAGGATCACATGCTGTTTACACTAAATTGTCACACACCAATGCACACACACACACACACACATACACACCCAGTCACAGGACCAGTCACAGTTGTTGCTGTCAGCTCAATGACAATGACCAAACAGTAGAGAAAAGTCAAACACTTCCCTCCCCCCTCCTGTACCATCTTTTATACGATATTCATCCAAAATGATGCAGTTGCTCATGGAAAGGGCATGTAAGCTGTAAATGAGAAGAAAGCTGTCGAAATGAGTAGTCGTTACTTAACCTCAATGTCAGTGAAAGAATTTTTATGGCAAAAGTTACAAGAAAAACAAAAAAAAAAACAAATTAAAAAAACCAAAAATCTAACAAAATTTTACAAGAATATTTGAAAAGTTTTCAAAGCACTCAAAAAAAAAAAAATATATATACAAAAATTTATAAAGAATTCTTTCCATAAAATACAAATTTACAAACGGAATGTAAGTTATCTTTTGCATACAATGAATTTAGGACAAATTTTCTTTTATTTTACTTAAATATTTTTTAAGATTTTCTCTTTCTAAAAGATTTTCTTTTAAATTTTCTCTCACTCAATTAAGTTTTTTGTTTTTTTTTATGGCATTTCCAACCAGTTGCTCTTGTTAAAACTTTATTTGCTTGAGCAAAATTTATTGGAATTCTCTAACAGGTCGTCGGTGTCATTGCTTGTTCCACTTTTTGCGGCACATGGAGCATTCCGTCGGCTCTAAGCTGATGTTAAGCCTAAACGGCTTAATGTACTCTGCAACTGAAGTGGTTTGCCATTATTAAGTGAGTGAATGTGTCTGTGTCTGTGTGTGTGTGTGTGTACTTCCGCCAATCTAATTGAAATGCGAATGAACTGAACACTAAAACAAGCTATCTCTATCTCTGTCTTTATATCTGCCAATATCTTTAGTCTCCTCAATCCCCTTATCGACTGTTCCCGTTTCTCTCTCTATATATATATATATATATGCATCCCACATGCTTTTATCGAGTTATTTAATTAGGCCCCACTGCATGCAAAGTGCGGAGTTCTGAGTGCTCCTTTGTTCTGTTGCATAGGTATCAGAATCAATACTATTACACCAAATACCAAAGCCCACACCTCACCCCCCCAACCCCATTTCCACCATACCAAATACCAAGTTGTCTTTTGCAATTTAATACAAAATTTAGGTCAAGTGCCCATATATTAATAAGTTCTTAATGCAACAGATTACATACTCATAATGGTAAGCGACAAAGGATATGTGAAAGCTAGTGATATCCCATTTATAATTCATAATATTATGAATCAATTGTCATTCAATTTCTATAAAAATAACGAAAGAGAAAAATAAACAAATTGTTTAGCCATTTAAAACATTTTTTTAACTTAAATAAAAATATATCCTTATACCCTGTAAAGGACCTGTCTGCCATCATATGTATATACCCTGTATAACTATCTTTTATGTAGATTATAAAATATTTATATAATATTTTCATCGAATAGCTGTCATCAACAGAATCATCTCCTCCCTTAGTTAAATATATGAAAATGTCAATGGGTTTTAATTAAGCATTTTTTTTTTTTGCTGCTGCTTTATTTTTTTGTTTTTGCATTTAACTATGGCGCCAATAGCTAAATAACTGGAAAAATAAATCGATATAATGTTGTTTTTCAGTGTCATTGTGGTTTATTGTTGACAAACTTTTGTATCTACTCTGCGGTCTTGTCTATTCTAATGGCAAATTAAAATATTTTTAAAGGTCGCTCAAGCGAAGGCAAAGTACAGTCTGTTATGGTTTGTATTTATAGGAAAGGATAAAGCTAAAAAAAAAAAAAGGCTTGAAAAGTAACAGAAACAGGAAAAAAAAGTTATAGAGAAATAATCTGAAATTATAAAAGAAATATTAGAAAACTATAATAGGAACTTTAAAAGAAGAGAAAGTCAGTTCTTAAATGGCTCAAGATCAATCAAAATAATATATAAATATATATATATATATATATAATGGATTAACTAACCCAAATTAGTTGGTTTGATTTTCTAATATATTTTTAAAAAAAAATATTGTCTTGCATATGTTTTTTTTTTTTTATTAGTTTTTTATTAAGTCAAATTAGCAAAGTTTTGCTTCATTTTCTTCCTTCTTTTTTTTTTTTTGTTGGTTTTGTTGCATATAAAAAGACATGTTCAGTTTCTGATTTGCATGACCAAACCAAAAACCATGCCACCCACAAAAACAATTCAAACTTAACAGCTTCTTTAACCATAGTTATAAACCCCCCCTCTCCCTTTCCATCACTAAGCTGCTTCCTTTAGCATTGGATCTAAGGTCTAACATACTGATAACTTTGCCATGAGTTCTTCCGTTTCTGCTGCTCGCAACGATAAAAGCCACAAAAACACTCACACTCATATGAATGAAGTCTAACCACACAAACATGCACACACACACACACACACACACACACACAGAGCAGGAGAGACATAGAACGGATCTAACCCACCAACCGAACCACCCAGTGGCTGTTCAGTGGCTTTTGCCAGCAACTTTATTCTATACGTTTCTTCATTATACATTTATTCGATTTTTACGTGACTTAGGCTATAAAGCACAAAAATAACCGACAAAGAAGAGAAACCGTGTAAGAGAGAAAGAGAAAGAAAGAGATAGAAGAATGAAAGAAAGATAGGAGACACATGGCACAAAAGGGGCGAGAGGGGCTAGGCTAAAGGAATAGGCCATGTAAATGGTGTTCATATACAAATTGGTACGAATATGTTCTAAACGTGTAACAAGAGCTTAGAGCTCCAAACCATACTCTTCTCCCCCCTCCCACTCTCTCTATCTCACTCTCTCTCTTTCGCTCTGTCTCTCTGTTCGCCCCTTTTTCATATCCGTCTACATGTGCCTGGGACAATTATTGACCTCAATCTATTTTAAACGCTTGTACAACATTTTTACCCACAAAATGTCAATTCACTTGACTGCCACGCCTTCCGTGTCCTTCCTTTTCCTATCACCCGTATAACCCTCCTCCCCTTGTGTCATGTTTTAGTGCAAAAAAATAGAAAACCAAAATAAAAAGAATAAAAAATAGCACAAAAGTTTAGAGAGAGAAAAAAACTTTTCGGCCTGATTATGGCTTAAACCACCACAAAACACACAAAGAACAAATAAAGAGAAAGTAGTCGGGGGGGGGGAGAGAAGCGAACAAACGAACGAACTAACTGACCAGAGATCAGTCTATTCCATGTCCTTCCTATCCCTGCTGATATCCTTTATCCTTTCCGGTTGCATAAATTTCACAGCAAAACCGCGCGACAGCAACTTTTTGGACCAAGTTAAGTCCGCTTGTCCTCTGCCCGGCATCTGAACATCCCGCTCCTCCTCCTCCTTCTTGGCCAGCCTTCTACTGTTCTCATCTTCATCCTTGTCCCGGTGGCAGGAAACGGCGCCAACTGACAGCCTATCCAACAACTAACCCTAACTGGATTCACTTCTAACCGTGACCCGGCCTCTCATCTCCCCCTACTCTTCTGCCATTCGCCACTTCTAGGCTAGTTTGTTGTGCATTTCATTTTCCCAACTTTTCATATTTTATTGTGGCAACTTTTCTCTTGTCTCTCTCTTTTGTTTTCTTCTTTTTTTTTCTATGATTCTTGTTGGTTTTGTTTTTTTGTTTCTGTATTTCCCTCACCTCTTTCTCTGTTGCCCTCTACTGACTTTTCCAGTCAATTTAATAATTTGGTGTTGCTTTATACCAAATTAGTTGGTGTTGCGGTTGATTTGTTGTTGGAAACACACACACACACACAGACAAATACAGACAAGTGGGAGAAAAAAAAACTAAATGGAAACTAGAAAAATGCAAAATAATTTACATAGTTTTTAGCTTAATTGAGTTACAAGCGCGCACACACTGCGTATACTTAATGTGGTATCACGTATAAGGGTTTAGATTAAATTTTAATTGACCCAGTTCTGGTCGAACGGTTTAAATCACATAATTGAAAATTCTATTAGATTGTCAAATGTGTCAAATTTTCAAATATTAGACGTATTTTCATATATTGACATTTTACAACTTTTACCCTCAGGTGATTATTGCAATGAATTGTTGTGAAATTTCTACCTGGAAATTAAAAAGTTAGTTAAAAATAATTACTGCAGCATATTAAGTATTAAAAGATGTAATTATTTTGAATTTCGTTAAACTTTTGTTAAGGATCCTTTAACCTAAAAGTGAATTCAAAAGAAATCTTAAAAATGTTTCATTTCTCAATTCTCAAAGACTTCTGTTTAAGTAATGATCTATGAATAAGAAAGTTAAGCACTTCATTTTTGAATATTTTTTTGATATTTGTATAACAGTTATCTGCTATATTTAAAGGATTTTCATTAAATTTAAGAAAATTATTAAAAAGTGCAGATAATAAAAGGGAAAACTAAGATTGGAATGTGGAAAACAAAAAAGATTCTCTTTTAAAGAATGTCTCTATGGCATCTATTTATGTATATGGTATAAAAAGCTGATTCTGATGATATTTGCCGTGTACATACATACATACATTTGCATATCTAAAACATACAAAAGAACAATTTTAAGAAATCATCTAAAACTCTGTTTTTGAGTGATCCTTTCTATGAATGGGCTACGGTAAAATGTTATATATATCTTTGTATATAATATATTGATCCGTTTGATAGAACTTTGAAATATACAATCCGTGTAGTATAAATAAGGCTATGAATAGTATTGTGGCGATCCAGACAAATTGACTTGACTATATCAACTCAGTTGGTCGTCCTTATCAACTATTACATTCATAAGTATATATCTCTCTACTCTGCTCACTCTATTCTCTATTTTCTATTGAAGAGCATTCACTTTATTTTAAAGATTTTCAAATTTGATTGATTTAATTTATGTATATATATTCTATATTATTCTAAATAGCTTAAAAAGCATTTTATATAATTTTAGTATTAATAATCTTTTGATTTTTCCTAAATCCGATTAACAATAAAAGCAATAAAAAGGATATATTAATAATCAAGCAAACTTAGATTAGTAAAAACATTATCTAAACTTAAAAATACACTTTACATACATATGGATGTATGTTTATAGATACATATTTACAAATATATATATATGTATGTATGTAGGCATGTCCTTATGTACTATGTATTGTATCATTTATATAAAAAGGAAATTGAATTTTAGTGGTTAGATGACCAAAAGAAAAAAAAAATAACGAACTTCAAAAGAACAGACCAAACCAAAAAAAAAAAATATAAAACCAAAAATCTAACTTAAATCGTCTAAAGGAAAATAAAATGAAAATTGCATTCTTGGTTTCACACAAACCGACAGCAGGCAAAAATAAGAGACAAGTCTCGACATGCAAGCAACAGTAAAAATAGCAACAACAAAAATGAAAACGCAATAATAAAAATTTCTATGCTTTAGTAAGTTTGACGACTAGAAGTTACTCTTACTAACAGTAAAACAAAAATAAACTAAAAAGAAGATGCTGAAGAGGCGCCACCTAGTGGCTTCTGTATAATATCTTAATATACTCTAAATGTAAATCGTTTAAATTCATTTATAATGTTTAGTTAATATTATTTTATATAGATAATTGCTTTTATATGTTGACTCTGTTTAATATACCCTTCCAGCGATTGCAGTTTACAGGGTATCAAAATGTTTTGGCAGATTGAGTGACTGACGACAGTTTAGTTTAGCTTTTTTTTTATTTTTTGGTTTTGTATTTTTTCTCTCTTTTTACTCTATAGCCTTTTTGTCAGAGTGACTTTTGGGACTATAGCTATAGTGGGAAGCCTGTCTATAACTATCTCTCTCTATCACTGTCTCTGTTGTTGCTTTGGTTGTTCTTGTTGCTTTAGCTGTTCTTGTCGTTTAACACGCAGCTGGGCGTGCCTGGTTTAAGGGGTTCGATGGGTGGGGAGGGGCTTTCTACTGTAATTTTTTTTTTTTGTGCTCTGCTGTGGCTTGTGTTTTGTAGCAAGTTTCCCAATATTACCACATCAATCAACATCTAAAGCGCGAAGCAAAAAGTCATTGCAAAAGAAGTTTTATTTTATTTTTTTTTTTTTTCATTTTCCTTTTTCCTTTTTAATGACTGTCAAGTGGGTAATGACAGATTTTTGGTTTTCAGATTGGATGGGTAGTTAGGTGTTGACGGTGACGAAGCATGAGAGGGGAATAAACTAAATGAGTTTTCCCTTTTTTTTTGGTTCTTTGTGGCTCAAATAGGGGAAATTCTTTTGTTGAATTGATTGTTGGCAAATTAAACTTTCTATAATATTGATGGAAAATCGAAATGAGGGCAAATATTTGAAATAGTTTGATTTCAATGAACAAATTCCGATCAAAAGTTTCAAGGCTTCGCAAAAAGGATCTAATTTATTTTAATTTTTATATTAAATGGAAATTTTATTGAGTTCAATTAACCTAATAAAATTAAAAAAGCAAATTTTTAAAGAATCTACAAAAAATCCTTTATAAAAATGATCAGCTGAGATGTAGCAGCTAGCAATAACAAGTTAAATTTGAAAGGATTTGTCTTTTTGACTTCGTCTACAATTTTTGTCCTGTGTTTCTATTTTACTTATGAAAACTAAAGAAAATTTACTAATTTTCGTATCGAAAAGGAAATTTTTTTATTAAAAATAAACATTTTGAAGTTCAGAATTGATAAAGCTTTTTGTTGCTCCTTTCAATATTATTCAGAAATCGTTTCGGAGCTTTTTGTTGAAGTTTTAAAGGAACCATTAGATATTTTTCTATATATTTCTATATATTTTTATATATTTCTATATATTTCTATATATTTCTATATATTTCTATGTATTTTTATATATTTCTATATATTTTTATATATTTCTATATATTTCTATAAATTTCTATATATTTAAAATTATATTATTGGGTTTTTTTTGTTGTTTGCAGTTCTCATAACATGGGCTGCGCCTTTGAAGCAGCCAAAAGTAAGCAACAAAGGACAAAAATTCAGCAGCAGCAACAAAAGCAAAATCAATGCGGTGCTACAAGAGCAACAACAAGAACAACAGCAGCGATAACAACAATAACAGTAACAACCACAAAGCCAGCTGAGGACATCAAAATCAAGGATAACTATCAACAAAATCATAAAACAGCAAGAGTAACCGAAACAGAAACAGCAAACGACAGCAAACATCTAAAAGCAAGAGCTCAAGTGCTTTTAACGACACAACAACAAAAACAACAAGAAAAAGAAGAAGAAGAAGAACAACAACAACAGCAGCAGCACCAGCACCAACCACAACAGCAACAGCAGCAACACCAACAACAGAAACAGAAACAGAAACCGAGTCGCAGTCAAGTGGTTTACAGCAAGGACAAAGACGAGTTGGCAGGGCGGCAAAGGATAGGAATCGATATTCAGGCAACAACCACGAACACAACGAAGCAAATAACTTGTTCAAATTGCTATAGTCAAAGAAGAAAGCGACAACAACAACAGCAACAGCAACAAAAGCAACAGCGGCAGCAACAGGATAGAGATCATGTTCGGTTACGTTCCAGATTTAGGTCATCCGCCGCCTGCGCCGCCACCACAACAACAGCACTTTATCTCCAAGAGATGCTCTGGCAGGCTACAGTTGCCCTAGCGAACACAAATCATCATGATATGGATCGGCGGGATCAGAATGAGGATGAGTTAGCCTATCAGCGATGGCAACCGCCACTGCCGACGCCAACGCCACCGAGACCGCCGCCGTCATTGTCGTCATCCTCCTATTTACCCGCCACCACCACCGCTGCCATGTCCGCCTCAATATTAGCCACCTCTGCGTCGGCAGCGTATCAATATTTGGGTCAGCATTATAAGCATTATAGTCAATCGTTCAGTTTCTATGCCGCCTCCAGTGTTATATTGATGCTATGCTATCTGACCACAGCAACCACAGCGGCTGCCACACAATCGGAGACGTCGGGTGCCCTCGATAAGCATCCCATGTAAGTGTCCTTGCAACAACGATGACCAAAAAAGGTCAAATAACTAAACCAATGGCAGAATCGAATCTACATATATATATATATATTTGAGAATCATCCTTTCTACACTTTTATACACAAACACGCCCATAAATGTGAATCTCTCTCTCTCTCTCTCTCTCTGTTTCTCTGTTTCTCTCTCTCTCTCTCTATTTCTCTATGTATCGCCTGTTAAATATACTACACCACTGACCCCCCCCTTATCTATCCACCCTTACACATATATATATATATATATACCACACAAAACAAAAAATGGTTCTATTTATTTTTGTGTTTTTTTTTTTTCTTTTGAAATTCTTTCAGTCATGGCATCGATTGGTCGAAGTAAGTTAATGCACAAACTAGCAAAAAAAACCAAAAAAAAAAAATTGAATGTATATACAAAGTAAAAAAAAACAAAATTATATATATATATATTTGATTTAATCTATATACCAATTATGCAAAGTATCTTTTATGTTATTTTAAAACTTACATTCTTGAGTTAAAATGCTAATTGGCAAGATGCATGCAAATTTTGCTTTGGTTAAATGTTTTCATTTCACTTACCTTTAAGTTTTCTCATTAAAAATCAGTCAGTCAATCAGTTTATCCATCTATATGTTATATATTTAACTCTGATTTGCAAAGTCTTTTTTTGTTTCCTTAATTTGAGTAAAAGTAAGCTTCTTTTGTCAAATTGGACTAATACTAAACTTTGCTCAAAAACTTCAATCAAATTCTCATTTTATAACCAACACACACACACACAGAGACAACTATTTTGTATATATGTATGTACATACACACACACACACACACACACACATGAAAATCCATCAAAGTTAACATGTTGTGCCAAACTCTTTCTAACATTTTTCTACTTCAACAAAGAAAATTGCCAAAAAATCTACCAGAAACAAGTCCCTTTGACGTTTGACAATCAATAAATTTTTAACATAATAAATATATAAAAAGGATAACTAATATAAAAAAAGGATAACATTTCACTATTCTGTTCTGTTTTTTTTTTCTTTTCTTCTTCTTATTTCTTCACACACAGATTCGATGAATCCAGTTCGGATAAAGAGATATTAGATTTATTACTAGAGAAGAAACGCTATGATAAACGATTACTGCCGCCTGTAAATGGTAAGAGAAGTTCCAATCAAATGAAAATTTAAGTAGAGAGGAAAAAAAAAAACATTCATTTTTTTTTCTTAACATTTCTTGAAATTTTCAATTTGTCTAAGTGTATGAGACAATAATAACAAGAAAATTGCAGCGAAACTAAAACGGAAAATGTTGTCTTTGTTCTGTTTTTGTCGCTGAAGTCATTAAGCTAACCCATGGGAAGAAGAATGGGTTGGAGGGGGGGGGCATATGACGGAAGGAAGTAGAAATTGCCATTACAAGACATTCTTAAGAATTGTTAGACGACAAGAGGGGAACCAAGAAGACGATGCATGGTCACTATAAAATCAATTAAACTTAATGGCTCCTCCTTGCCTGGATGCAATTTCATTGAAGCCAAGAGGAGTACGAGTAAATAGAAGAGGGAAAAGAAAGAAGGATAAAAGGATAGGGGAATATAGAGAAAGAATATACCTATTTCTTTATTGGCCCCACAGACCATCTGTATAATGTAATTACTTGGAAAATAATTATATATATATATGTATATATGTACTTATATGTATACACATTGTTGTGGGGTTGATTATAGAATTAAAGCAGAGGATATTGTAAAAGGAAAAGGATTGCAGACCAAAAAAATAGATAAAACGGAAGGGTTAAACGAATGAAGTGAACAACTTGAGACTGATTTAGTAAACCAATCGATTATAATGGCTTAAACTATCTGAATAATTTAATAACCTGTCTACGTATGAATTCGAATACTTTTTTAAGTACAGCAAACTAATTGGTTTGCCTTAAAAGTAATGCTAAATAAAAACAATTATTTGGTTTCTTCCATTCGGAACTTAAACTTTTGGCAAAGTAATCATTGTTACTTAACTACAGTATTTAAATAAATTTTTTTTTTTCTTATAGTTATAATTAAAAATTGTAAGAAACAATTATTTTGGTAATTCAATTTATTAGTTTAAGTATAAGGTACAGAAGAAAAGATTAACTACTTTGCAATTACCCGTTTAATTATAAATATATATTATTTAATTTAAATTGTTTTCGATAGGTTCAAGCAATTATTTTGCATTAAAAATAACAAAAATTAATAAAAAATTATCTGGGTAATTGAAATTACCTTTATCAGTACATTTGTAGAAGCGTTAGGTAATTATATTTTTGCTTAGGGGCATTATATATAGTCTTTCGAATTCGGAAAAGCGTTTAACTACTATTTAATTACTTTTAAAATTAAACTTATTATGTAGTTTATTCTTTATGGATAGTTTCATTAACAATGAACTTTACTTTACAAATGAATTAAAAAGAAATGGACAAGCAATTACTTATTACAATAATGCAATTACTTTAGTATTTGCAAAAAGTTTAGAAGAAAAATAAACTACTTTGCAATTACCTGCATAATTTTATATATATTATTTAGTTTCTAATTTCTTGATACTTTTATGCAAATACTTTAAAGCGAATTCAAAAAATAAATAATTACTTAAGTAATAAAATGAAACTTTTTCAGTATGAAAGCTTAGAAAAATGATTAGAAATACCTGCATAGTTATAAAAATATATTATTAAGTATATATATTTTTGATAGTTCCTTACAATTACTTTTAATTACTTGAGTAATTGACTTTATCTTTTTTAAAGTTTGCAGTGAGTACTTACAGATAAACAATCTTACAACTATTTTCGATCTCTTCAATTCCTTAACAAATAGTTCCAATTAATTTACAATTGTCGGTCTTATAATAAATAATTAAAATTTTAATTTAAATTCTACTATTGCATATAGAAAATTTGAAATTTGATTTTGAGTTTTTTTTATTGCTGCTACTAATCAACTGGAATGACAAATTTTTTAGAAAAAAATTCCCACTTGAATTTTGCAGATGAAGACTTTTGCTGTGGCTTACAGTCGCCCGACATGGCCACAAATCAAAATGCGCGGAGGCCACATAATCGCGGTTGGTGATATATCTCGCTAAAAACGAATACCCAAAAAATATGAATCAAATTATATACGTATATATATATATATACTCTATATATATATATATGTAAATTGGTATCCATCTTAGTTGATTTATTTGGTTTTTTTTTGTCACTTGAGATATTGAATTTTTCTTGGTTCAAGTTTTAGTTGTCGTTTTAGTTTTCCTTTTTCTACTATTTTGTCTTATATTAAATTTCAATTTTATTTTCAATATTTATAAAATGTTTACAAAATTTTTAAATTTAATACATCTATATGGCTTTTTTTTTTATAGGCACTCTAACGGTAAATGTGAATGTCCTGCTCCTAAGCTTAGCATCGCCTGATGAAAGCAGTTTGGTAAAGCCAAAATTTATACTATAAAATATTTAAAAAAAAGAAACAATTAATTACATCTAAATATTTATATACTTAAATTGAAATTTTTTATATTCTTTCTTTTGTTTTTGCAGAAATATGAGGTGGAATTTCTATTGAATCAACAATGGAATGATCCACGTTTACAATATGGCAATAAGTCGCATTATGACTTTTTGAATGCTCTGCATCATCATGATAGCATCTGGACGCCGGATACGTATTTCATTATGCATGGCGATTTCAAGGATCCCATCATACCAATGCATTTCGCTTTAAGAATATTTCGGAACGGGACCATTACGTACGCAATGAGGTGAGAGAACTGGCGAGAGCAACCGATTTGAATATGAATGAAATTTTTATGCAAATTTCATATCAAAAAGTTTCGTATAAATTAGAATGTCCCACCAAAGAGACAGAGACTGAGACAGAGACAGAGAAAGGGGAAAAGGGAGTGGGAGAATTTGTTTGTTGAAATATTAAAAGGAATATACATATATTTAAAAAAAAAAATAAAGAAAAGATGGCAACCATATGCATGTCCTAAAAGATATATATCATTATATACAGGGTGTCATTAAAATTCGAAATAATATGAAAACTATATATAAAATTGTAAAGTTTTATAACTTTTAACATAATAATAACCATCTATATATATATATATTTATATATATATTCCAAGTTCTCACCTAGCACAGTTTATTTTTATCGTATGACATAAATTTTCTAGAATTTTTTAACAACATTGTCTTATCCTGAATATTGTTGTTCTTTTGCTATAAAAAGGTATTTAATTTTGTCATCATCTACCTTAATTTTACGACACCCTGTATAAACACGTATAAATATTTTCTTTTTTTTTTTTGGTAAAAATATGTATGCAAATGTTTGAACAGTTTCTTTACCTTGTTCAGGTAAAAAAAAAAGAATAAAAAGAAAAAAAAAAGATGGCAAACTAAAAACTCGCTTCGTCACTTGTTTGCCTTCAACAATATGGAGATGATGTTGATGTTGCTCCTTTTTGTTGCCCCTTTCCCTTTTCCCTTTTTTTGCTTGTCTGCTTTGCTCTACTCTACATTTGCCTTCTTGTTCCGGATTTTTTTTTTTTTTTTATACTTTTTCTGTTGCTGTTGGAAAATTCAACAGAACTTTTCCAATTGACTGCAGAGCGCAAAAGTGTCGTCCAGCAATTAAAATAAGTTGCAGTTGCCATTTACTTTTCCCCCTTGCCACTACCAATTCCTCGCTGTCTATCTCTTAACTCTACCTCTCACATTCTCTCCCTTTTTATCACTCGGTCTCTGTCTTTCTCTCTGTGTTTCTCTTGTTTGCATAGACCAAACAAGGACAAATGTCTGAAAAGGAAACTTTGGACCAGTCTAAAAACAAAAGTGGGGTAATGCGGAGGTGTGGGGGTATAGGTACTATAACTGTAAGGATATTATAGGAAGTGGCGATGAAAAATTATGAAATGACGCAGGACAACAAGGCGTGTTATTAAGTGCCAAAGACAAGCATAAAATATCCTAGAGGAAATTTTATGAAACAAGCCAAAACTTGAAGAGTTAGTTGTAAGGTCAGAAAATGGAAAAGAACTTTTCCACGTTAAATCATGACAAATTGAATGATGTAAACCTTAAAACTTAATGGTTGCATAAAATTTATTGAAATTGGTAATAAAAGAAAATTGAGATTTGGCTTTGCTTTAAGTAAACTACTTAATAAGTATATAGAAGAGGATATATACAAAATTCTTAAGACTTTGATTTTTACTATTAACTAACTAGTTTTTAGTATGGCTGTTTCTATGATAACTACAAAAAATCCATATATATCTATTTATCTGTCTATGTGTCTGTTTTTATGTGTCTTTTATAAAGTAGTTTTCCAGCTATGTGAATGAAACTTGGTAATTAGGCATTTTAGGCTTATACGTAGACTATGTTTTTGAATTGTGCCGATCGGACCACTGTAAGATATATTCACCATAGGAATGATAGGTGTAAAATTAAGTTTTTGTTCTAAAAAAAAATGATTTCGTAAACAAACTGTTTATCTATGATCTTATCTTATCAGTAATCAAAATGTTTATCTATGATCTTATCTGATATTAAATTGTTTTCTTACAGGCGTCATCTGATTTTATCCTGTCAGGGTAGTCTTCACATATTTCCATTTGATGATCCAAAATGTTCCTTCTCCATGGAAAGCAGTAAGTATCTAGCAAATCAAAAGCAGACTTTTAGTGAAAATTGTGTAAATAATAAAAAAACGATGGCACAAAAGTGTTGCAAAATGAACTAGAAGCAATATGGACTGACTGGCTCTGTTGTTTCTACTATAAACTTTTTCTAGACTCCTACCAATGTTTCACTTTGTTGCCTTTTCCCTACACACACACTGACACACACACAAGGGAAATCTTGTCTCACTGTTTTACAGTGTTGGCAGAAACGACAAACGCCTGACAAAGTGACTAACAACTGGGCTGACTGACTGTCGACTGCCTAGGCTCAGCCAGCGTATTTTAGCTATTGTTTTGCTAAAAGTTGTTTCCGCCTTGTTGTTGTTATTATCCTCCCTTCTTGCCAACATGTTTATTAACCCCATTCCCCTCCTTCCCCCTATTCTTGTCAGGCGTCTGTAAAAGACTCTTTACCATCAGTTGAAAAACGTGAGGCAAATTGTAAATTACTTTGGAGTGAAAGTTGAAGCAAAGACTCCACCAAGTCTGCCACAGAATGACATTGTTGAGATTTGCCATCTATGATGGTTTTTCCTACCCCCACACCAACTTCCACACATCCCATACTCCCCTTCTCTTCCGTTTCGTTTCGTTTTATTTCTTGTTTTGCTTTGGCATTTGCTTCTTCCTTCTTCTTGTCATGGCTTGTTTGCCTCAAATATGATTTAATTCACTTGGCAGACAATATAAGGCAACATTGTCTATGCCAACATCTATTTACATTAATGTTATTAATTAATGATAAAAGATTGAAATTGAAGAGTGGGAAAGATGTTTGGAAAGATGTTTACCAAGTATTTTTTTTTTTCCTTCTTTATTTTTAACTTAAGTAAATGGCTTTTTGAAGAAATTTTGCAAGATTTTTTCTTTCTTTGAAAAGATTTTTTGCTTTTTTTCTTTACACTTGGAAAATTTGTTGATAGCAATTTTGTCATTTCTTTTGGACTTTTTTATGTTAACTTTTTACTAAATTTTAAAAACAGAAGAATATTTAAAATTTTGTTACTTAACAATTTGGTTTAAAGTGAATAAGTTATATAAAAGACATTAAAGGGTGAAAAATTTATTATTAATAATTCAAACAATTTTCTCTTTCAGTTTCCTATGAAGAGGCACAAATCAAATATGTTTGGAAAAACGATGAGGACACTTTAAGGAAAAGTCCTTCATTGACCACATTGAATGCGTATTTGATAAAAAATCAAACAACGGCCTGTGATCAAAACAGTTGGCGAGGTAAGTTTGCACCTTTATGTCTATTACCTCAAATGGAATCTCTTTCATAATTATAATTTTATTATATGTAGTTAAAAAACAAAAAAAAAAAAAAAAAGCAGCTAATTTCTGGTAAACAAAAGAAACAACAAACAAAAAAATAAGAGCGAAAAAAATTTATACAATAAACAATATATTTTGAGATTTTTGTAAATGGCTTGGCTTTTGATATATATCTATACATATATATATATCATAACTATATAAACAATATATTATTATTATTATTTTTATCTCTTACTTTGAGTAGGCTAGTTGCGCTTTTTGAAACAAAAAAAAACCAAACAAAAATATAGAAACTTTGTTTTTAAAATGCCTTTCTAATGGTCTAATCTTTGTCTACCCCTCCTCCCACCTCTACTATCAACGAATACCAATGCTAATAAAAAAAAAAAAAAAAAAAAAATAACTGAAAAAAACAAAAAATATATAAATCAACTTTGATACCCGTACTCCCCCCACCCCAAAAAAAATAACCCTCGTCCTACCCATAGGGAACTACAGCTGTCTTAGGGTCGATTTAATCTTTACCAGAGATCGTGCATTCTATTTCACCACCGTTTTTATACCTGGCATTATATTGGTGACGTCATCCTTTATAACATTCTGGCTAGAATGGAATGCCGTGCCAGCTAGATCAATGATAGGTAACAATAATTACAACAAAAACAACTACTACTACTACTACAACTACTACTACTACAATTACAACAAAATTAAATTAAAATCAAAAAAAAAATAATAATAATTTTTAAAATTCAAATACCAACAACCAAAAAAAAAAAAAAAAAAAACAAATTCAAAAAAAAAAAATCGCCTTTTTTTGCGACCAATTTTTTAATCAACCCTTGCAAAATCAATTTTTATCTACGCCATTTGAGAAATTGATTTACTTTTTACCTCTCGCCTTTTCCGTAGCCATTTTCTTTGTATGTAAGCAAATATTCCATTTTCATTTTCCTTTTTGATTTCCATTCTTTTGTTTGTTTATTTTCCTTCTATTTTTTTTTTTTTTTTTCTTTGTGGTAGTTAAAAATTGAACAAAAACCAAAATGCCTTTCAAACAGTGCCCACCAAAAGTATTCTTCTCCATCCATATAATAAGTATTATATATATAATTATAGTTTTTTTTCCTTCAAGTTTTCTGTTTCATTTTGTTTTTTATCCTTTTTTTTTTTTTTTTGGTCATATATTTCCGTATCAAGATTGCTGCATGGGTTAATGTTTCTTGTATTGCCCAAAGATCCAAACAAAACATCCACCAAAAAAAAAATATATCAAAAGCAATAAACCATATATCAATTTAAACCAATCAGTTTTATACTAAGTTTCATTTTTAGTTTCACATTTTATGTTCTCTTTTTGGTTTCTTCTTAGGACAAACAAAGGTCTAGTTGAGTTTCAAAAGCCAATTTAGTGTCTAGACTTAGGCTAATAGGTTTAGGCTTCTCTTTAAGCAAACAAAAAAAATTTATGAAAAAAAAAAAGATCACGGAAGTTAATTTCGGAGAACCGATATTTCTATATACCCTTGCAGTTACTCAAAGAAAACTTGCCCCATATAAAAGAGGAATTTTAATGACTTCCAAGTCCGATTTAAGTTTTCAAATGTATATACTTGAGTATACAAATATATATGATATATATGTATTAAACCAATTCCATATATGATATATATATATATATTTCCAACTTTTCCTGTTTATATTTCTTTCAACCAACTTTCGTATACTCTCTGCAAGGGTATAAATTTATTTTTATATATATTACATCGACTTTCTGTAAATGTGTGTGTTTTTTTACGTGTATTATTTTTGTAAGCGTTTGATGATAATTGAGCCCTTGTGGCCCACCTCCTTCCCCCCAAAAAAAAAAAAAAAAAAAAAATCCCCCTATTTAAGGTAATTACAGTTGCCTACAGGTCGAGTTGACATTTACCCGTGATCGTGCATATTATTTTACAACCGTTTTCATACCTGGCATTATATTGGTCACCTCGTCGTTTATCACATTTTGGCTGGAATGGAATGCAGTCCCAGCCCGGGTTATGATCGGTACGTAAAAATCAACAACAACAACAAAAAAACCAAACAAAAAATACAAAAAAAAAGAAAATTTCAAATTACAAAAAAAAAAGAAACTAAAAATCTTAGTCTTCCAATTGAAAATAGGCGCGTTGAACAGTTTTAGTAAGTTTTAGTCAAAATATAAATTTTTAAAGCAAAAAAAAAAATAAATAAAAACTAAAAAAAATATACAAACTAATTGGCAAAGTCTTTAGATTTCAATAATCTTTTGTTTATATAGGTCCATTAATCGTTCATATTCATGCTAAATATATACATATATACATATATATATATATTGATTGATATATATATATGTATGTATATATACGAATTGTTCAGCTAGGCGCTAGATTTAAAAGGTTTTTTTATTTAAATTTGTATACTTTATCATTTAATTTCCTCTAAAGTTATTTGCACTCTCTTTCGATTCTTGCATGAAATCTATTTAATAAGTATTTATCCTATATTCAACTGAGAAATTAACCTAATTTAAGCTTCGTATGAATATTAACTAAAGCACTTAATATTTATATATACCTAGTAAAACATTCTATGATTATAATTTTCTATAAAAGTTAATCATTACAATCAATGTAATTGATCCAATTAAATAAACTCTTTGAGATTAAACTCAATAGTTTCAGTCTAAAAAAAGAACTTGTTTCCAATTGTTTGATTCAAAAATAGAATAACTAAATCTGATCTCTAATTCAATCATCTTAACTTTCATTCAATATTTGTATATGTAGAAATACCATTTATACGCAAAAGAAACAAAATTCCTTAGCTTAAACTGATTATTCCTATAGTGACTATAGCTTATATAACTCTAATTCGACTAATCCTTAAACTTGTATTACATATATATCTAAAAAGCTTATTCACAAAGTTTTATTCATATAGCTTCAAATTTAAGATCTAAAATATGCAAAGAAATAGACAGATATATAGATTTATAAACATATATTAGTGCTGATCAAGACTATTTAAACCTTATTGGGTCTAGAGTGTTTATTTCTTTAAATTAGAATATATTTTTATCTCTGATCAAGTTCTTTAATTCCAAATGCTGTTTAAGTTATTCTGGGACAGTTTTTGAAAGTGAGAGCATCTGTTTCGAGTGTAGTAAGTCGCTGTGAAAGGCAACTAATGCAATTATAATGCTCTGCTCTGTGAAAAGTGAGAAAGGGGAAAGCCAAGATGGAAAACCATCAAATCCTCCCATCAAAATAAAAACTTGGAAAATGTAAAGGGGAAAAGCAAATGTCAAGCGAAACATCAAACATCGTTGGCAGCTGCTGCAAGGACGACTTTTGGACAAAGACAGAGACATGGACATGGGCATCGACTATGTCCTGGTATTTGTGTTTGCTTTGCTTCTGCTGCTCATGATAATGACGTTGATGATGATGATGATGTTGCTGATGACGTGGAGAGCTGAACACATCATGCATGATGATTTATGCAGAAGCCATATGAGCAACATGTACTAAAACAGATATAACTACATAGTGCAAAGAGTTTTTTGACAAGAGAGACCTTTTCCTTTTTTTCTTTCTTTCTTTCTATTTTTTTTTTTTTTTTGTTGAATTATAGTTTACTTTGAAGTTAAACTTTCAAAAAAGTTGCATCAAAAAGTTTTGCTAGTTAAATGCCATTTGCTATTTACCATTGTTGAAAGCATCTAAATGCAAATAACACTTGCCTTGGTAAACAGTCATCAAAATGACAGGGAACAAAAGATGGCATTCCATTTCGATGTGTCAACATGTGATGGGATTTTTCTATTCTTAATTCATTTATTTAAATTGGGCAATTTAATTTAAGATGGGAATTTCAATTGGTGGATTTGCTGCAATGTTTGTCAAGAAATTGGCATCACTAGATGGCCCCCCCAACTCTTGAATCATTCTCCTGCATTTGAGTACTTAGCTCCGTTTCCTTGACGAAGCAGTTTTCTTCAATTTGAGTGGCGTACTGAGATTTCGTTTCCTAAATTGAAAATCGATAAGGGTCTATGTTGGTTGTCCTAGTCGTCGTTTGGATTGGTTTGGATTGGATAGATGGTTGGCTGGCTGGCTGGCTGGCTGGTTGGATGCTATCCGAAAACTAGTTAAATTTTGTTGCAGTCAGTCAGGCAGACATCTAGAGCAAATTGTTGACGCAACTAATTAGGCAACTAAGATTGATTATAATGTGTTTGCTTTCGCTTCGGCTAACTGGCACTCTTTTTAGTCCAATTACAATGCAACAAATGTAACTGCAACTACAATTCCAATTGCAACTGCAACATGCAATGCCACTTGCCAAACAAGAAACGAATAAATAATTACCAACTAAATTAAGAAATTTTCATTAGACAATTAGTAAATAGAGTTTCTTACCAAAATTTATATATTTATTTGATCTGAGAACTGAATCAAAATAAATATAAATAAATAACAAAATATAAAAATCTAAATATTTATACAGTCTCAATTCAAGTTGCAATTATTTAGTCATTTACTTTTCTAAATATAAATTCAGTTTCAATTGGTACTATCGATATTTTCTTCGTAACTATCGATAGTTGTCCCAGCTCTACTTCTTAGAGAATATGTCAAAGATCTAACTGTATGATCTTACTTGCCAAAATCAATATGCTTCTCAATTTTTTTATACTTTTGCAAAAAGAGTATATGAGTTTAGTTTTAGAAGTTTAGAAAGAAACCTCTGCAATTAACCAAAGTATATATAATCCTGATCAGCATTATGGGGTGAAATGATAAATAAGGAAAACTCTTTCGAAATATTTCGGTTTCATATCGAAACTTATAGCTCTCATAGGAACTATCAGTCAAGAATAGAGCTGAAAAACATTAACTTTCTTGTTTTTCAATAGAAGATTTAAAAGTTTTATATACTTAGTAATACAATCATCAAGATTTAACAGAATCGTCTATAACATATAGTTATAGTTGACTATAACACTTAGTTTCCATCGCAACAATCGATCAGGAATATAGTCTTAGATCAATATTTTGATTATTTTTAAAGTTTAAGTCACAAAATAAAGTATTTGTGATAGAATATCTTAAAAATCGCTGAATTATATGCTTTAGAAGCCATAGGAAATATCGAACCAAAAAAGTTTTAAGTAGAAGAAACTCTTTTTCCAAAAAATTTAGATTTAAAAAGTTTTATATACTTTTAAATTATTCTGCTAAATTATATACAATATATAAAAAAGGATATCTATATAGTATTCTAGGTCCTTAATTGTATTTTAAATTAAAATGGAAACAAGATCTTTAAATTGAAATAAAATAAACGAAATTACATTGAGAAAAATCTTAAAAAACTAAAAAAAAAATAAAAATCTTTTTTGCTTAACAAACTAAGAAAAAAATATTTGTTTTCATTTCAAAAAAATTCGAAAAAACATTTCATTTAAAACTGAAAACAATATTCTATGCACTTCTTGAGAAAAGATGCCAATTTTAAATTTAACATTTACAAAAAAAAAAAAATTAAATAAAAAACTTAACCCACTACAAAAGAACAAGAAATATTTTATGTAGAATGTAATTATTTTAGTTATTTAGCTTTTTCTCGCACAACAATTATAATGCAATATAATAAAACTTAAATTGACCAAAAACTTTTGTACATACTCAAACAACAATAACAACAACAACAAAAACAATAAATGAAACTAATTATAAACTCATCTTGAGCACACACACATACACGCCTTACCTTTACCTGCCAGTTTTTCCTCTAACCCCTTACACTACACACACACACACATACTCTTATATATATATATATACATATACCCAACTTTCGATTTATATATATATATATATATATATATATACATATTTGTACTTTCTATATAGATTAAGGCAAAGTATACTAATCCAAAACTTTTCTTTTCTTTTGCCCAAAAAAAAAAAAAAAATCTCCAAAAAAACATTCATCAATTTGTTGTCGTTGTTGTCCATGGAATTCGTGTTGCAGGCGTGACAACAATGTTGAATTTCTTCACTACCTCGAACGGTTTCCGCAGCACTCTGCCAGTTGTCTCCAATTTGACGGCAATGAACGTATGGGATGGTGTTTGTATGTGCTTCATCTATGCATCGTTGTTGGAATTTGTATGCGTCAATTATGTGGGCCGAAAGCGTCCATTGCACAATGTGGTCTATCGTCCGGGCGAGAATCCCGTAACTCAGGTAAACACACATACAAACAAAAACAAAAGCACACACCTACACACACACACACACATACAGACACATATATATATACACCAACTGATTCAGCAATGAAATATATGAATGAAAACGAATAAAAAAACGAAAATGAAACAACAAAAAAATATAGACACTCAATAGTATACAAAACTCCAGCTCCAGCTCCAGTCATTGTGTTGCGTCTCTATCTCTCTCTCTCTCTCTATCTCTCTATAACTCGCTCTCTCTCTCTCTATCTCTCTATATAAATATATATATATATATATGTATCCCTATTTAAGTCTGTACTGTTAATTGTCCTTTCAAATTATACAATTTTCATTTCCTTTCCGTTTTTTTTGTTTTTATCTTCCTTTTTAATTTTCGATTTTTTATTTTCCTTTTTTTTTTTATTCGTCAAGAAAATTGCTTGAAACTCACTTTGTGTTCAAATCCTTTTTTTTCCTAACGTCTCTCCTCCTTTCATTTTTAGCATTTTGTCTAAAAATCAAGTTAAGAACAAAAAACCAAAAAAAAAAAAAAAAAGCGTAAAAATTTATATCTATATATTTATTGTGTGTCTGCCCCCCTTCCTACACCCTAGCCGTCACCACTAACCCCCGCCGTCGTTTCCTTGTCCTTGTTCCCCCAAAAAAAACCGTATCAAGTATATACATTAACAAAAATATATATAAAATAAAGAAGAAAGAACAAAAAAATTAAAAATAATAAATTTAAATAAATTATTGAAAACTTTTTGATCCAATTTGTTTTTTGTGTTGTCTGTGTATTAATTGTTGCTAATTTGTTTGCTTTTCTTTTTGGCATTTTTAACTCTCTTTTGTTTTTATTTTGTTTTAATTTAATATTTTTTTGGTTTTTATATGAATTTTCTTTTTATATACACACACAAAGACACACACATACACACATTTACGTATATATATAAATATAAATGTTGTATTATACAAACAAAACCGTTAAAACAATTAAAACTATAACAATCCAAAAAAAAAAAAAAATAAAACAAAACAAAAAGCAAAATGAATATGAAACGTTTTCTCTTCTTAAACAAATTAGTTTCACAAATGTTAATTTAATTTTGGTTCCTTTTTTTTTTCTTTTTGAGTTTTTAAAATATTATTTGAAATAACAAAAATAATTAGAATTTAATTGATGCGTTTTGTCATGTCCGTGTGGTAGGTAGGTAAACATGCAAATCAACCACAAATTTATCTAAACTGAAAGTGCCAAAGAAAATCCCCAAAAATGAATTTAATTTTTAAAATTTAATAATTTAAATTTTAATGGTTTTTTTTTTCGCATGATCAGCCCTTTAAAACCCTTCGATGTGGCTATGTACGAAAAAAAGGAACAAAATAATATTTAAAAACAATTTCATTTCAATGAACATATATAAAAAGTGGCATGTTCTAACATTCTTTAATATTTTTTTTTTTTTGATATTAAAAATGGAAACCATTTGCAATTTTTTTTTAACACTCAATCGATGCCCCTTCAAATACTTGAACATTTTAATATAATATAAATATAAACGAATCAAAATCGGTTAAGCCGATTTATCTTTATTGTTGCAAAGTTGTTTTCAAACTGATAAAAGCTTGGTTTTACCTTAGTTTTCTATACTTTAATCCAAACTCGAATGGTTTCTAGATATATAAGAGAGCAAATAAATATATATTCTGACGCTATATATAAAAAAATATCTATTTTTTTAAGAGTTTATTATTACCTTTTATTTAAAATCCAAAAATATAATTTTTTTAAAAGAAAGAAAGCTTCAAAACTATTTTTTAATCAATTCTTGTAACTTAAAGATGAAAATATAAGAGCATCCCTTTATTATTATAATAATTTATTATATTATTATTATTTCTATATAGTCTCCTAAAAGGAATATGTTATAAGGTGCAAGTCCGATTTTTCTTTTGTTTTAAAAATGAAACAGAAATATATATAAAAATTCATTGTTAGGTTCTTAAATGTCAAAATGTTGTATAAACTCGATTGTGTGTTTCTTTGCTAACTTACAAATGACTTAGAACCACTGTGCTTTGTGGTTAACCTGGCAGCAATTCAGTCTAAACTGGTACCCATAGTCCCTATCATTATGACCACCTACTAACAATCTGACTTTAAGCTGAATGCCTTAACTATGATATTGAAATTCTGCAGACCAAAAAAATAATTTAAATAGAAACAAAAAAGTTTGGCTAAGAAAAGGACAAATAAATTATTTGAATATGTTATGTAATTAAATATACAAATTTTTTTTGTTGCCTTCTTTGAATTATAGAACACTTTACAACACTGTTGTATTGAATTATAGAACACTTTACAACACTGTTTCACAGAGATAAATTTCATTTATATAACAACTGAAAGTTAATTCAATTCTTTTCCAAATAAGTTATTGTTAATTCTAATTGAAAAAGTTTTTAAAAAATTAAACAAATATTTTCAATTAAGAAGAATTTTTTTTTATATTATATTTTATATAAATAAAATATTAAAATTTTTTTACATATAATAAATTTAAGATCAATTTGTCAGTCCGTCAAAACAATCTAATTAATCTTCTATTTACCAACCAAATTGACTAAAAAACCTTTGCAACAATATTTAAGCATTTTGTTATCCATTTAACTATGCCACTTAAAACTTTTTTATTTGTTTTTTTTTTTTTATTTTTTTTTTAACATTTTTATATATAATTCCATGTAAAATAATAATATTTTCCCTAGAAAAAAAATAAACCCAAAAAAAAAAACAGCGTACAAAAATAAATCTATTAAATCAAAAATAGAAAATATCGAACATTGTTCCCAATTTTTGTGAAAATGAAAAAAAAAATTGCAATTTTTTTTTAGCCACTAAGTTGAAAACTAATAAAAACCAAAAAAAAAAAGAAGATAAAAACGTTCCCACCAAAAAAAAAAAAACCCCTCCCAAAAAAAAAAAAAAAACAACAAAAAAAAATAGAAACCAAAACTTAAAGTGTGTTTTGAGTATGAACATTATTTTGTGTACATTTTTGCAGCGTCTTCCAGCGGTCTTAAGCAGGATCGGAGTAATTCTTGCAAGTCCTTTGGTAAGCTATCAACCACAAACTCATGCACCCAACCAACCTAATCCAACAAGAACCGAACCAAATCCAGCCTAATCCAAAAGCCAATTGAACACTTTGAACACCCAGTTTATTTCCACTCTTCCTTCAAAACAAATCAATTCCCTTCACCTTTGTCACCTCACACCAGCTACCTCTTTCCTATCCCTTTCACCGAAACCCCTAAAAAAAAAAAAAAAAAAAACCAAGCAAAAAAAAAACCAAAAAAAAATACTATAAAATGGCATGTGAATTTCGCTTTGATACAAAAATAAAATGCATTTGAAAATATTTCTTTGGGTTTTGGTTTTTGTTTTCTCCCTCCTCGTTTAATTTTTGTTTTTTATTTTATTTTTTTTATTTTAGTTTTTTCTCTTTTGTTAATTCAAAAAAAAAAAGGAAGAAATCTATTTAAAATAAAAATATATATACGATTCAAATGATATTTCAATTAGGGATTTTTTTTATTTTTTTTAAGTAGACGCACTCGCTTTCAATGTATATAATTTCATATATATATATATATATATATATATATATATATATATATATATATATATACATAAGTACATATAAATCTAATCTGTTTCAAGGATTTTAATTAACATTTTTCATTTTTTTCTGCTTATTTTTTTTTATATTTTTGTATTTATTTACCTTTTTTTTTGGTTTTCTTCGTTTTATCATTTAAACCATAAAAAACAAAAACAACAAACATCCTGGAAATAAGACTTTGGACCTACCAAAGTTTCTCTATATCCTTGCAGTTAATATTTTATTATTGAACTTTAGTTGGAAGCTTTAATATTTTAAAAAGTTAAGAAAAAGTCTTTAACTCTGAATTATAAATTATATAATATATATTATGGTCCGATCTGAACAAAAGTTAGTTCGTATTGTTGATTAGAATATGCTTTAAAAATAAAAAATATTTTGAAAATTTTTTTAATTACAATAAGTCCAAAAAAATGAAACAAAAACTTCTCTTTTCATAAGTTTTCAAAAAAAGAAACTATAAACTAGTTAGAAAGGTTTTCGAGTTTATATTTGAAATATTTGAAACTTTAAGAATTCCCAAAAATATGAATAGTTTCTATATACATATAGTATACAATTAGCACAAACTGTAACTGTTTAAAGTGCTCCGTATCATTGCCATTCTCTCTTTATCTCTCGCTCTTCTGCAAGGTTATAAAAATTAATTAACATTAATGACAACAACAACAAGTGTAAGCAGCAGCATTCACCACAAAACAACAACAACAACAAGTACAACAACAAGCACAACATATCGTAATAAAAAATATGAACAATTGATATAAAAAAAAGGAAACCAAAAAAAAAAAAATTTAATGGAAATTTTGTTGAAATATTTATATATATATGAAACACACTTTAAGGTCTCTCTCTCTCTCTCTCTCTCACTAACAATTGGGAAAAATGTTACGAACCGCAAAATATGGAAAACAAATCAAATTACAAACCCAACAAATATATATATATATATATGCATACATATATAGTATATATGTATATATATTCCTCCTCCTTCGCTCTCTCCGAACAACAATCAACCAAAACAACAACAACAACAACAAAAAATAAAAGAAGGAGAAAGAAGAAGAAGAAAAAAAATGCTCTATAAATCAAATTAAATTTTCATTTAAATTATAAATGAAGTTTTCTCTTTTTTTTTTTGTTCTTTTTTTTTGTTTATATTTGTTTGTTTGTTTGTTTGTTCTGTGTGCCCAAAATTTAGTTAAGTTTACTATTGATTTACTCACAGAAAACACACACGCACACACACACATACACACACACGCTCCCACGCAGCACACACAACTAACAAAAATAAGAAGAAGAAGAACAAACCGGAAATAATGGCCACCATTATTTATGGTATTTGTAGTACTAACAAAATGTAGTTGACCGAATTTTTGTTTATTTTTACTTTTTTTTTTTACAAATTTTTTATTTTATTGCCTGAAAGTTTTGACGCCTTTCTTTTTAGTTTGCTTTGGTTTGAGTTTTTTAAAGCATTTTATGCATTTTGTAAACAATTTTTGCATATTTTTTTTTTTTTTTTTTTTTTGATTTTGTTTTTGTTTCGAACACAGAGAAATACAGCAAACAATAGCAACAATTACAAATTTTGTAGTTTTAGTATATATGTATGTATGTCAATGGCTATATGTACGTATATGTATATGTATGGCTCTAAATATATGTATGTATTACAATGCTTGTGTGTGTGTGTGAGTGTGTGTATATGTGTAGTAGTTTGGCTTTCTTTAGAATGCCCTGAATTGTATGCTACATTTTTATTTTATCTCTAAGCCTTGAACTAACATTTGTAGTACAGAATCACTTAGTAACCAAATAGAATTCCCAAATGTAAATCATTCTAATACATAAGCAAAAAATCAATTTCTAAGGAATATATATACCATATAACTAAGTTTAATAAGGGAAAGTCCATTTATATTCTAGTCTCTGTTAGGATGACTGATTATTCCAGGTCAATGTAAATGAAGGCATTTGATATCTATATATATTTGAAAACAAGATCAGGTCTATATATATTAATTTCTTAATAGCTTTAGAAACGATAACATTTTGCTAAAGTAGCTGTAATATTTACCAAATTGAATCCTTTATATCAAACAAAGCAGCCAAGTTTAAAAATAAGATTAAGATTCTCTTGTTTGATTTTTTTTTAATATTGATTAGCTTGAATGAAGGTCAGAATTCCATTTATTAAAACTAGTTAAAGCAATATATTATTTTATATTCAAGAGATCGAATATTAATGTGCACAATATTAACTGAAATAGTTTTAAAAACAAATTAAAAAACAGTTTGATGAAACTAATTAAAAGAGTTTTCAGTGAGTTGATGTGCTTAACTGTTGATTCATCGAATGATAATCTAACCAAATGTGTCCAATTGTGAATCGTTTAACCTGCAACTAAAATTGAATCTATAAGCATTAGATTTATACCAAATCCTAACTAAAAGCTCCTTCGTATCTCTCTCAACATTATCTCTCAATCTCCTAATCGATCAACCAAATCTCGATATAAACTAAAGTACAAACAAGAAACTATATATACCTATATATACCAACCCACCAACTGTCCTAAATATCCAAAATAAAAATCAAACCAAAAAATAAAAAAAAAAAACCAACCAATCAAACAACAACAACAACAACTACATCAACAACAAACATATAGGAAATAATCGAAAGAGAATTTCATGCTGCTTTGTCGTCCGAAAAGGCAAGCGCCGGAGCCACACCGGCCATGTCAACAATGACGCATACCCCAGCAACAGCTGGATCAGCCACACCACGATTGCAACAGGATACAGAGAGAGAGGACTTCTTTGGCGGCGGTATGCGTTGGCAGGAGGCTCATGGCGGCATCATTGGTGCTGCTGTACAAAATCTACGTGCTCGTTCCATTAAACGTAAAGCTGCTGCCCGTTCGCCATCTACCTCCACATCGCCCACAGGTGGCAAATCTTCGATTATTGCTGAACACGTTTATGAAGAGCCCAGCACAGCTACCCGTGTCAAATTCAAAGATGAACAACAGGAACGGCCAGAGGAGGAGCGGGAAAGTGAGACAACAATGACATTGCGTCGTTCAGTGGCCACAAGTACACCCGCTTTGGTAATGGTACGCATCGATGGGGAAACTGCCAATGGGGAGAGAAGCGATGAAATTCAGGATATGGAAATGACCGAACGTCAGCAATTGCATCAACATCAGCATCAGCAATTGCCATTAAAACCGCCGCGTAAAAAATCATCGCGCTCCAATTCTCCGGCATCCGTTTATGCGGAACCCTGTGCCGTTACCGGTATCAGCATCCCAACATTGCCGGAACAATCTGTCGCTATGAAAACTGTGAGTAATGGACAACAAGCTACCCAAGCACCCTTGGCTTCCCTTCCCAGTTCTAAAGAGTTTGTCGTCGTCGTCGTCGTTGTACGTCGTCGTTGTCGTCTACGTCTACTAACCAATAACAATTGTAAAATAACACAAACAAAGTTTTGCCAAAGAAAATCCTCAAAAAGTTTATTGCCTGCGGTTATTTTGATTGCAATTTGCCAAACAAACACAAAAACTTTTTTACCCCCTTACAACTTGCAATTGAACTTTAAATGAAAGACTAACAATGAGTTAACTGCATTAAGGCATGGCTCCCACCTACATACATACATACAGACTATATAATATATAGAAAAAAAGAAGAAAAAAAAACTGATTTTAAAGTGTGCGTATACGAAAAATGTGTTTGGCATAATGAAGAAAATTGCAAAAGTTTTTAAAATTAAAAATACCAAGAGACAGTCAATTCTTGGCCAATTAGGAAAACATTTAAGTCAAAATTAATCTATTGATCGAATGCCAATAATTGAAAATAGAGTTTATTATATTGGTAACCATTAAAAAAAGAGATTTGGCAAGAAACTCTTGCAATTAAATGAAATTAAAGAAATTGTTTATCAACTAATAAATAGTATAACTATTCAAGAAGAGAATTTGACATATTTTATAGTGAAAATTTGCATATTTCCATAATTTCAAAATGGAGTTGGCGTCCATTTTGGTGACAAATATTTTGACATATAAAAAGAACTTATGGACATACTTATACAGCATACAACCTTTCGTTCGAATGTTCGAATTCGATTCTTCTTTCTGTTGGTAATACAATAATACCTTTAATAACTTGCATTTAAATACAGTTGCAATATTGTTGCATTTCTATAAAAAAACGGAAAAACGAGTAAGCCCAGAAGTATGCTATGAAAAGTGCTTAAAGTATCTTGTTTGGTTTTATTTTTTTCTGCTTTGCTTATTGCAATTAGTAAGGACAACAACACAATGCAGGGGGTATACCAAAATTTAACTGTCAGTTATGCACTGCACACAGTTACCGACATAAAGACAGACACACCCGCAAAACACTTGCGAAAATTCCCCAAAGGATTCTTCTTGCCAGCTTATGAAAATCCTCAGGCAGAATATTTCAGGCAATTATGACGCATGTTACAGAAACGTAATGTCTTCCTCCATCATTTTGTGTTTGTGTTTCATTTTCTGCTTTTCGCAGTCTCTGGCAGTGGCTCTCTGGCTCATTACTGTATTTTCCACTTTTCCGGGGCCATTCATGAATAATTATGTTGTTGTCCTGTTGTGGCACCGCCATGTCTTGTCCCCTTACCATCATTTATTTACCTGAGGGCGAATGGGCAACCGACCGGGTTGGAAGGGCTATAACAGGCGCCAATTTAAACGCATACAACATTTTTAATTTACATGGTAATGGGCGAAAAAAAACATTTTGCCATGTTTTTTTTTCCCCCAGGTTTCATTCTGGTTGAGCATTTTTCTTAACTCCTGTGCTCCGTGTTTGTTGGCTCTCCATCTTTAATTTTCATACTCACTCTGTCTCTCTCTCTCTCTCTCTCTCTCAGACAATGTCTCTTTTCCTTTTCGCTGTCGGAAGTGCCACAGAATGGTCTTTCATCACGCCCCGTTTGAATTTGTTTGTTTCTGTTTTACATTTTCCTTTTTTCTTTATTTATTTTTTTTTTTTCTGTTGTCATTGAAGAACGGCGATTCGGCTATCTTGCTGCTGCTGGCGGATGTCATTCTGATAGTTTTATTTTTGCCTGAAATTTTAATGATTTATGTAGTTGCAATTGGAGCGTTGAGATAACTTGATTTGTGTGACACTTGGTACAAAAATGAAATCGAGGACATCACAAAATACAAATATCCAAGGTGAACGAAAGGCCAAGTGTACTCGAAAAATACCGATAAAATACTTGGCATAAATCTTTTGTACTTGTTTATAGGTAAAAAAAAAAAAAAATAGTAATTGATCCCCAAATACAATAAAATAAAAGAAATTAAAAATAAAAGAGATTAAATGAGAGTAACTAAATTAACAACTTAGTAGTTATTAGTAAAATCAGAGCAAGATTTAATTGCTTAAATTAATTAAATTTCCAAAGGGTCTTAGATTCACATTCTATATGAAAACCTATGCATACTGTCTCAAAACTTTTTTGATAATTTGGAATATCCAGGACTAAATCTACTTATTACTTAATTTCATTTTATTGTGTTGTGATTCTTCTTATTAAATAAGCTAATAAATCGTTTCCTGCTCTTGGCAACAGTCAGCAGTTATCTAACTGCATTTGCAGTTCCTCGTTGCTGTCAGCCAACACAACTGTACGTGATCCTGTTGTAGATGTAATAAATTGTAGCACACTTTTAAGCGTCTGCAGTTAATTTCTCTACAGTAAAGGAGCAATTCCTACGAACTATTTATAAGATTTGTGTGTGTGTGTGTGTCTCTGCTTAAAAATAGCAAGTTACTTTAAAGTTAATTATACAGATTACACTTTTAGGCACTCCAAGCGACTAAATGGAATAGAAGAGGTTAACCAGAATTAAGATACACCTACATACAAACATATATAAATATATGTATATATACATATATGATAAATTGTGTTTAATTACCATTATTTCCTATTAAAGCCTGTAAAAAGTAAACTAAGCTTTTTGTGGTGTCAACTGTACTTAATACCTAAGCACGCTATTATATAATATCAACCTCTATATATATATTTATATATATAGAAATATATACACTTAATGCCTTTAACACCTGCCGCCGCCTACTAAACCAAATCGTTTTATATATATATACATATGTATATATATATACACTTAAATATGTAGTTAACCATTCATAATTCATTACCCAAAATTCAATTACCAACACTTTGTTGTTGTTATATGCGTTTTTACATTATTTCTTCATTTGTTTTTTTTTTTTTTATTCATTTTGAAAACACGAAAAAGCTGGAAAATAAACATTTCACACATTTTGATATAGAAAGAACAAACAAACACAACAATGAAATTTGATTTCCATTTCACCTAGCAAAATTCTCATGCCATTATCGCTCTCTCTCTCTCTCTCGCTCTCTATCAATCTATCTATCTATCTCTTTCATTTATACCAAAAAAAAAAAAGAAAACAACAATCAAAATAAAAACTAACAAAAGAGCTTACATAAACCTAAACTAAATTTTATATATATATATATAATATATACAGTTTTATGTGCAAAAAAAAAATGTATGAAATGAATTTTACACTAAAAAAACAACAATGAAAACTTTTTTGAAACACATTATTGTAATCGATTTAATACTCTTTCTCTTCTAAATTCAATGCTGCCCCATTTGAAATTTTTTATTCAAATTCAAACAGCCCGTAAGTACAAGAACAAAAGCTAACAACGACAAATTTCACAATTTTTTCAAAATTTTTTAAAAACAAAAAAAAAACCCAAACAACAACAAATATTTGGCCAAGCTTTTGTAGACATTTCTTTCTTGCCTTCTTCTTGCCACTCGAACAAAAATTTGAACACAGCGAAACAAAAAAAAAAAAAAGACAAAAAACTCTTAAATTATTATTATTAATTATTGCAAAAATAAAAAAAAAAAAAAAAAAAAAAATCTTATAACAATTTATTAATGCTTTTATCTGTTTTGTACTTCTTTTTTTTCTTCAATTTTGTCATATTTTTTCTAAATGCTTTTTTTTTCTTTTTGCTTTATCCCTCAAATGCAAACGAAACTAATAAACTTTTAAATGTTTTTTCTGTCTTGTTGTGTCTGTCTGTTTGTGTATGTGTATGTATGTGTGTTTGTGTATGTTTGTAAATAATTATGTTCTTTTTTCCATTCTCTATTAACAAAAACAAAAAAAAAAACCAAAAATAACAAACAAAACTATAAAAAAAAATAACCAAATTAATGCAAATCGATTTGAAACTAACGAAAAAGTTTTTTAAATTTACCGCCATCTATCAGGGCGAAAAGCGACGCGATGCCGGGGCAACAAATGAGATAGTGGCATGCACCACCTGCGGCGGCGGCAGCAACAACAGTCCGTGCACCCATTCGGCCAACAATGGTTGTGCGACAGAGGTAAACTATGCCATACTACATTCAGTTGCAAAAAACAAAGAAAACCCTTCCAAAACGTTTTACCCGATAAAAGTGTGTAAAAGAACGGTCATGTCATTAATAGATAAGAAGTTGGAATGAAAAATATATATATAAACTTAACTGATAAAAATTTGAATTAAAGTTTCACACAAAAACTAAGGCAAATTTAATCAAAAGAAGTTTAAAACAAGTCTCTCCATCTACTCAATCAAATCAATGATAAAATTTGTTAAGGATAACTTTTTCAACTGTATACAATTGGTTATCATTCTATAAATCGATCCAAAGTTATATTTTATATATAATTTTCTATTCTCTTTCAGACTTGTTTCGTCCAGGTGCGCAAAAAAGAGCCACCGCATCCGATTCGTGTGGCCAAGACGATTGATGTCATTGCTAGAATTACATTTCCAACTGCTTATGCCATATTTCTCATATTCTTCTTTGTACACTATAAAGGATTTTCGTAAAATTAAGCAAATAAACACTCACACACTCACACACACACACACACACATACATACACCCATACACAAAGAGCTAACTACAGCAAACCAAATTTAAGCAACATATAAAAAAAAAGGAAATAAATTTACAAAACAAAGAAAAAAAAGCTACGCAAAAAATGTCATTAAAAAAGCAAAAACAACAACAACAACAACAACAAAAAGGAAGGAAAATCGTTTAATCATTTAATTTTAATGTAACAAAGGGAAACACAAAGTAATTTAATTAATTCAAAGTGATAAATATTTATGCAAAAAGAAAATTTAAAACAAAATAAAAATATATTAGTTTAAAACTGAGTTGTTAACAAACCCTACACACACACACACACACACACACACACACATACACATACAGAAGAAGTTGTTAAACAAGAATACAAAACATTTTCGACTGCCTTTTTTTAAAAAAAAAAAATAGAAAAATTTTAATTAGAACCAAAAAAAAAAAATAAGAAAGAAACAAGAAAAAAAATACTTTGCAAATTTTTTGCATATGCTCGAAAATGCATTAGTTAAACAAACAAAAAAACACTGTAATATAATATATAAATTTAAAAACCAAAAAAAAAAATTATGCTGAAAGTACCAAAAAAAAACAAAAAAAAAAATATATATATATATATATAAAAAGAAAGAAATGAAATTTAAAACAGAAATTAAATCACACAAAAGACAAAGAAATCTTAAAAACAGCTTTAAAGCTTTACCTATGGCGTAGTCACAGAAAGAAACCAAGAAAGAATATTTCAAAACAAAAAAAAAAGAAAATATAATAAATGAAAGCAAAAAGAAAAGTATAAACATATTTATACACAAACACACCACATAATGAATATATATATAATTGTTATATATATGTAAAACACTTATATTTACAACAACAATTCTAGTCAAGTTTTTTTTTTTGTTAAATTCAATTAGTTCAAATTGCCTCCGCATATATCGAAAAAAAAAAAAAAAAATTTATATATAAAAAAAAAAAAAAAAAACACGAGATCAAACCAAAATCAAAAAATCTAATTGTTATACATTATTAAATCAGCATTCTATATTAGATTTATATATATTTGTTTTATAAATTCATTTTTTTTCATTGTTTTTTTTTTCTTTTCAATAAATGTTTGATTTTCTATGCGTTACAAGGGATTTTTCTTAATTTTTATTATAAAATTATTTTTTTTTTTTTTTTTAATACATATTAGGTAACCGTATATATAGTATATAGTATATGGTAACCCATTATATATTGTTTATAGAAGATCAAATTAGATTGGATTTTCCAATGATTCGCCTTATAAAATTTTGGACCCTTTTAATGTAGAAATCTTAGCATCATTGCTTTATAGAATGTAGTTGGTTATATATACATCAGATTCTATGGCCAATATATAAAAGATTATCATTCTTAAGTAATCAGAGAGCTGTCATTAACATATTTAAGAAAACTAGTTGATCTAGTCAATCAATATTGATTGTGCTAAAAAACAAAAAACTTACCAAAAAAAAAATATCACAAGCTAGTTAAAGTAGATTATTTTCTTGTTTTTAATTTGTATACATCAAATCAAATTCCTGCCAAATTTAAACACAATCTGTTAACTAATAAATTTGCAAATATATATAGAGAAATATCTTTTTGTTTAACATGCAAATATCGCAATTTTTATATTTTAAATACATCTCTGATTTTAGACAACAAAATTTTCCTTCGTTAGTCATTTCCTAGTTGATCATCCTGAAGCCTTTGTAAACATTTGTCATTTAGGTTTAGAAAAATAGAAAATAAATGGCATATATATTTTTTTTATGGTATGGTAACCCTTGTACCTTTTTTTCTATTGAGTTCCCTTTTTGTGGTAGTCATTTCATTTCATCATGCCCAAAAGTATGCTATGGTGAAATAAAAAGTCAATAAATGAAAAAGATTCGAAAAGCAAACTAGAACCAAAAATATGTACATTTGTAATCCAACTTATTTTGCTAAAAAACAAACCTTTAACAAAAAACCAACTGAAAAAAAAATGATAAATAATAATTATATAACAACTATATTATATTTTATATGCCTTTTAAATGTTTCGTTAAACGATTTGGAAATGTATTTGTTTTTTTTGTTGTCTTTTGGGTTTGATTTTATGTTTGGTAGCAGCAGGAATTGGATAAACTACATTTTCTTAATATACATATCAAAGCTATAATAGAAAACTAAACAAATCTCTTAAAAATAATATATATATACATTAAATGTAGCCTAACTTTAAAGCATTTGCCAAGCCCAGATACACACACACACACACACATACACACCCACTCAAACACTCACACACCCAAGTATTTTAGATAAAATTTATGTCCCTGCAAGATAAAAAGAAACCCAAAAACAATTGCCTAAATGAAGCACAACTAATTAAAATTTAAACCAAAAGCCATACACAACAACAACAACAAAAAAATTTAAACCTTGTGATAACCAAAAAAAAAAAAAAAAAATTTAAACTAAAAGCATAAAAAAAAGAACAAAAAAAATTTAATTATAATTCATTGAGAGCAGGTTAATGAGGGCCACCGTTACCAACAAAAACAAAAACCAAAAAAAAAAAGAAATATAATAATAATAATATTTAAAATTAAAAAACCAAAAATTGGTTTTTAAATGAACAACATGAAAAACAAAAAGAAAAGAGAAGATGAAGAAGCTTTTTTTGCATATTTAATATTTTATAATTCAATTCTAGCCTGATTAGTAGATCGGTTTGCCTTTTAATTTAAAAAACAAAATATTTAGTTAAAAAATTAGAATTTTTTAGTTTTTTGCAAGCCACCAAAAGACAAGGACAATCTTTTTGTAAAACATTTAAACCAAAAAAACAATTTAAAAACTAAAACCAAAAACAAAAACAAACAAGAAACAACAACAACCACTAAGCAATGCTTAAATGCTGAACAAATGAAAAAAAAAAAAAAAAAAAAAAAAAAAAAGAAAACTTAAAATACAAATTAAATCACGTCCAAAAATGAAAAATAAAAGAAATGAAATATTTGAAAATTTGTTGCGGGTTGATCAATGTGAAATGTGTGGCCAATAAGAAGGAATGTACAAAAACAAAAAAAAAAACAAAATAATAGCAAAAAAGAGAAACAAACAAAAAAACAAATCTAAAAAATATTTAATAATATTTAAAACACAAAAACCTATATAAAATTGTGGGGAGAGATGGGAGGGAAGGTGCCTTGTAGAAATCTTTGTTGCTTGGCCTCGGCTTAACTTATATATATATATAAATATTTTGTTTGGCATATTTAATACCCTGTATCCATAAAAATTAAGCTATATATATATATAGAAACATATATAGAGTTCAATTCCATAAAAGATCAAGAAAGTTAATTGGCAAAACTTTTTAAAGAATTTGGTTAAATATAATTATAATTAAAAAGTTATTTCAATTTTATTCCATTGATCTGAACTTTTAAAAGAACCATCAATCTGCTGTCTGATAAAATTATATATATATATATCGAAATTGTAAAAAAATCTTCTTGTTTCTTTCGTCATGTAAATTGCAAAAGATTACTCTATATATAAAGTTAATTCCCTTAATATCAGCTGATTAAATCATATAATTTTTAAAGCAATTGTTTTTTTTAAAACTCCTTAAACAAATGCCAATTGTTGTTCCTTTTTTAAATTTATAGAAGCAAAAGTTAGAAACAATTCTTTAACTATCTCATGGCAAGCGTAAGCACACACATTTATATCCTCACTTGGTACAGGGTATCTTAAAGTCGGTTCTATCGACTTTTACATTTCAATTATTTCTCTTAAAAAAAATACAAAAACTCCTCACAAGCAGCACTGCTGATAATAGAAGAAAAAAAAAACACAACAAAAACATTTTAATAATAATACAAAAAAAATAGTAGAAAAAATCTAACAACAATTGGAATGAATAATAAAAATATTTAATAAAATTAACTAAAGAAAAGCAAAAATTAAAATAATTTCAATTATAATTCTAAAAATAAAAACCCAAAAAAAAAAAATATATATTGCTCGGTGTTAAGGCACAGCTGGCAATAAAAATTATAAAAAAAAAAATCTAAAAATAAAAAACATAAATAAATTTTTTTTTTAATTCTCTAATATCAAAAGCTTTATAATTTCTGTTAAGAACAAGAAAAAAATGTATATAAACCAAACAGAAAAAAAACCAAAAGCGAGACAACAACTATTTCATAATAGTTGTTAATTCATTTTATCAATAAAATTTACTTTTTTCTTAAAGCAAATAAAAACAAAAACAAAACGAAACGAAAATTATATAATTCATTAAGAAAGTTCAACTCAATTGTTTGCTAATTTGTTAATAGTACAACAAAACTATATAGAAAGAAAAAAAATTACTTAACAAAAAAAACTAAAAAAAAAAAAAAACAAACACCAAATTAAACAATTAGAAAGCATTTAAGTTTTTTGCCGTAATCATTTCACAAAATTTAATAAATAAAAAAAAAATAAAATGTTACAAATTGGTGGAAGACACAACAATTTTTTTATATAATAAAATGACAAAAACAAGCAAAGAAAATATTTATTAACAATTGCATTAAACAAAGCAAAGGAAAGAAATTAAATGTAAATACACACCAGCAAAAACAACAAAAAAGATTAAATAAAAAGAAAAAACAAAAATGCAAAAAGAAAAGCTAGTTAATAAATGAAAATCCAATGGAATAATTAAAGAAAAGGCAGAAGAACTAAACAACAAAAACAAAAAGAAAAACTAAGCTTCGCATTAATAAAAATTGTCTCAACCAAAAAAAAAAAAAAAAAAAAAAAAAAAAAGAACAAAAGAACAAAAAAAAAAAAAACAAAACAAAACGAGCCGAAAATTATTACAAATAAAATTTTGAAAAAATGTCTTTTGAATTTGAAAATTGGGGAAAAAAAAAGAAGTTAAAAGGAAGAAATTGGAAAAGTTAGGAAAAAAAATATTTATTAAGTCTGTTTCTAGGCTTTGATACTCCTTTCTCTAGGATTACTATCCTGTGAATGTGGCTTAAACTATATCTTGGATCTTGTTCTTTTGGGCCACTTATTTGTCTTTTACATTTTAGGTCAATGTACACGAGTCACAGTTGCCGTTAAGGAGACAGGAGAGAGAACTTTTGTCCCTAAATGAAACAGAAACAACCTGCCAAATGAATGATGATGACCAACAACAGCTTGCCAATGATTATCTCGACTCTATAAGAGTCAATAAGGAGACAGAGAGCGCGCGCGCGCGCGCTCATTCATTTTGGGGATGATCAAAAGGGAACAGGTTTCTGGGCCAAGTGTTTTGACCCGCTCAACAGCTTCCTTCCGCTTACAGACATACATTTAGATATATATACATATGTAGGTATGTATCTACAGTAACACATACAGACAAGTCATATCCCTGGGTAAGTGACTCGGTTCGTTGATTTCTGCACCTGCAACAGCATTTGCCAGCAGCCGGCATTATGTGGCACGAGGTAAATTGTTAAGAGGGGGAATGCCAACGACACCGACATCGTCATATAGCCACATTGCCACATTTTACCTTGTTTGTCTACCTGCAACTTGAGGCAATTTTCAGAGACCCTCTTGTAATTATTTATTATCTTTTATAGTAAAAAAGTTGAATGCGAGAATATCTCAAACGGTTTTTATTTTTTCTTATTACTTGGGCCACAATACGTTACTTTTGCAGCAACAATAACAAAAAAGAAAACAAGTAAAACTGAGAATAAAAGTCATGTGGAAATATCTTTTGGGGCGGTATTTATGTCAGGGTCAATAATGGAAACATATGTTTACTTTCAACCGATATGGCAACCAACTTAATAACAGCTGATTGGTTGATCAGCTTATGGTCAGATCTAAAGAAAATCCTTTTAATTTATATTTTAAAACAAATATATATTCGATGTTTATATGATATGATATGATATATATATCTTTTGTAATATATATTATAATAATCTAGCTTAAATATTAACAAACTTCATTTAAATGGCTAAAATTGTAATATAAAAAATATTATTATTCAAATTTTTTCATATTATGGATTTTAAAAGAAGTTTTAAACAATCTTACAGTTCTGAATAGATAAATAAATAAATAGATATTACCTTGGGATCTCTTTTATCACAACTTAATAGTTAATAAATGTTAAAAAGGAATAATTCTTTCTTTAAGCCGCAAATGTTGAAGTAGCAGGAAGATTTTTTAGATTTTTAATGAGTTTAATATATCAAATGCTTGATCTATTTTTATAAAACTAAAATTTACAAAAAAAATCCATAAAATAAAATCTATAAAATGAGGTCGATTGTTATAATGTCAACATTGTAGAATCTTTTTTGAATATCGAATAATAAATGTATGTGTTATTAGGTAGGAATCTAAGAAAGGATTAATTCAGTTTGATAAATTTTATTTTAAAACTTTCTTAATATTCTTCTTATTTACTTAGTAAAAATATTATAAAATAATATATAATTAAATAAAGAACTATAGAAGATATTTATTTCAAAAATTTATTAACTTTAAAAAGACTTTTTTTGTATTGAATTACTTTCAATTTTAGAAGATTAAAAACCATTTAAAAAACATGGAAAAGCTAGTTAATAAATTAAATTTAAAAAGCTAATTAATAAATTAATATTTATAAATTGAAGAACCTTTTTTAATAATATAATTTAATATTAATAAATCGTAAAATTAATGTTAATAAAATAAACAACAACAACTAATAAATACAATACAACTTACTTAATAAATTTTCAAAAAATAATTCTCTATCCAATTATTTTTAATCTGTCAACAAAAAAAAATCTGAAAAATTTGTATTTTATATATATATTTAAATTTAAAAAATATATTTTATATATATATTTATATTTTATATTTGTTATTTAAGAAACTTAAAATATTTTAACGTATTCGTATCCCAGATCTTAATTTTGAATAACAATTGAGTATAATAAAAGAAAAACAATTTCTTTTCTTATAATTCCATGTGATCATATAAATGAACTCAAAATTGTTAGTTTAATTGCATGTTAAGGGTACTCTAGGTTTTAATACTTCTTTTTTTTTTTAATGTTGCTATAAAGCTCTATGGATTTTACGATATCAACTATTGAGATATGTGTGTATATACACACCATTCGTTTGATGTTTCATGGGACTGACCACCCATTCCCCTTATCCAACCCCCCCTTCATGCCTTTGATAGTCTAGTCACCCTATATATATTACGCCGGCAATCTCTGTCCAACAATCAACAATAATGGAAAAAAAAACCCCCAATCATTGCTTAAGCATGGTGAACTGCACAAGAACTTGGTTGTTCTATACAAGCGTAGTCAACTCCCCTGTCATTACGTGGAAAATTTCCATATATGCGACACATGCAATGTATTTGCTCCACCCCCCCCCCACACACACACATTTTCATCTCTTTGCTTACCCTACCCAAAGTACAACCCACACCTGACTACAGGTGGCGCCATCTAAAAGAATTAGTTAGCTCCATGTGCGAGCATTAATTGGCTACAGAAAAACCAAATAAAAATTAATAATCCACCACCATCCAAAAGAAATTGTTTAACAAAGTTCTCACACTTCCAAAAACTCAAACCGAACGAAACATAAAAAATAAAAAAAAGAGAGAAAAACTAAAACTATAGCAAGAATAATTTCCCTAGAATATTACAGAGAGCATAATGTTTGTTAATTTGAGAACGGGTGCTGGTTCTAGTGCTGGTGCGGTGCGGTGCGGGGTGAGATGGTGTACCGGGTGCTGGGTAGGTGACGGTGCCATACCGTGAAATCGCTGAACCGCAACGTTAGAGTGTATATAGCAGGTAGCCAGGCAGGTTATATACTATATATATATATATATATATATATTGAAACTACCCTCTAGAATAAACCTAACCTTAAACCCCTTTCTAAATAGTGCAAATTGCGTTTATAGTACAGCTTAACCTGTTCCATTCCATAGAAATGGTTTAGTTAGTTATACAAGATAATATTTCAATTTATTGTTGTTTCTTTTGATTTGTTTGGATCAAATCCTTACATAATATCTGAACAATCAATCATTTACATATAATTGCAAAAAATTTACGCGTTTTTTTCCAAGTTTTACCAAAATGGATAACTTGCGTGTTTTTAATTGTAATTCTTTGCCTTTGCTTGCCTAGTATAGTTTCATATGATTTTCGACCTCCCCCCCGCCCTTGATCATAATGACTTGCAAGCGTCTATAATTTGTGAGAAGGAATAATGAAACAAAAGTTATAATATCAAGGCTCTCCCACAGGAATTAACCACATAAACAATTGAACCCTAATGAGTTCGAACATTACTGAATATTGCTTAAGCGCCTAATGACCCAAAAAAAAAAGAAAAGGAGAAAGTGAAAATGCTTTTTGATAGACACACTCGATATTGAAATTCCATGGAAGGAGAGCAAATACCATGAAATCAATGTCAAAGTCAATCAATAAAGTTTTTAAGAAAAGTTGAATATAAACAAATTTGCTTTGAACTGTAAAAGATTTTCAAGCTATCAAAGATAAGTATAAGTTAGCAACAACAATCTAAGCCTTGAGCTATATAGGTATAAAAAGTAAGTCTAAAGTTGTTTATTTTTAACATAAAATATATAGATTATTTTAAATTAGCATTAAAATTTCTTTTTTGTTATTGAAAGTAAATAATTTTTGTTCAATAAGCCATGGAAAAATATTTTATAAATAAAATTCTTTCTTAAAAGTTTTCATTTAATGCAAAGGATAACAAATTATTGCCGAATTCGAACCCAAAAAAACGAAATCTAAAATTCTTTTTATTGTTTGTTTTAATTTAAAAAATAATTTAAATTATATTAAGTGAAATATTTAAGTGCCCAAAATCATAGATTTCACTTAAGAAAAAAAAAAAGCCAAAAAAAAAGGTTCTATAAATTTCAATCTAATTTCTAAATATATTTGAGTAAATATTTTAAATAAGTTTTTAGATTTTTGTTTAATAGACATTATATTAATTAATCTATTATAAACTTTAACAGAATTTAAAATCTTTTAAAATCTCAGTTGTTAACATTTGGCAACATGATGAATATAAGGTTTTTATTATAAATATTATTATTAATTACTTTTTAAGAAATTAATTAAACATATTTTATATTTATAACATTTTAAATTCCTTTTACAAAGCTTAAGGCAAAATATATTTAATAATTTTTAAGAAATTCAATTAATGAGAATACAAATCCAAAGAAAATTTTATAAATATTTATAAATTATTCTAACAAAAAATAAAGTGAAACTAAATGATTATATATAGATATAACCTTTTAATAACATTTATAATATATTCAAAATTATATTTATATCAAGCCAAACTTAGTCATTCAGATCTTTATGGGTAAGTTGATTCATATTATAGTTGTCAAAGCCAATGACTAATGCAAATTTCCATGGTTAAAATAAAAGTTTTCTTATGTAGTTTCCATTGCAATGACATGTCCTTTTAAGAGGTCAACGAAAACACGGTTTGTTTGTATTTGGCTTAAATCAAAGTAACGTATTTTGAAAATGCATACAGTGGTGGCCACGATCTTATATACATTGTTATTCAAACAATTTGCTTAATATAAAGTTTTATTTTATTAAACTGAATAACAATTGCGATAAGGTTAAAGGGAAGTATTTCAATGTTTACAAGGTATACAAATGTATATGTAAGGTGGCAAGGTAAAATATGGTTGATCTGGCAACAAATTAACAGATCTGAATTTTTCATAACATTCATTAGTATATCTCGGAATCATCTATATAAAATGAATTTCATTGAAACAATGTGTTAAAAATTTAATTTTGGATCTATAACTTAGATATTTTACAAGCAAATTGGTCCTTTTTAGTAAAAAATAGCAGAATGGATCACCTATATCATATAATTTAAATCAGTTTGGTATGAAAAACATTTGGTTTCTAATGTAACGATCTTTGAATCTTTTGAATTTTAACAATTTTTCCAAATTTAAAAAATGTTTAGATCCATATTCTTGACTTACTACAGAAAAGATCAGCTAACACCTAATTCTCAGAGAATAATTTGCAGGCTAATTATTATTGACGTATTCCCATTTTTCTAGTTTTATATAGTTGTCCTTTATTTGAAACTGTCAACTAAATTCGAATAGCTTTTCATTTTAAGGCAAATATATAAGAATTATATTAGATAATCAGTAGGAAAACAGCTTGATTCCTAAATAAATCGGTCGAGATTCTATCAAAGGTTTACGCATTTTCAAAAACAGTTTTTCCCTTTTCTCGGAAAGCCTTTAGAGGGAAGGAAAAGTGACGTTGGTAACAAAAGTACAACCAAGAGAAAAGCCCAAAAAATCGAAAAGCGAATGCTAACCATTAACAATAAAATATACTAGCATGTAAGTAGTATGGGCAATAAGGGGGAGGGTTAGACCTAAAGAGGCCGAAATTTGTTTTTTATGTAGAATTTGATGTTGTTGTTGTTGTTGTTGCTGGTTTCTGCTGGCACGTTATCAACAACAATCTCGTTTTACCAAATAACGCAAAGTGCGCCGAGGATTGGGTAGCCGGTTGAACGGAGAAGGAGCGCCGCGGCTAGCAGCGCAGCTCACGCTATTCCTATAGACACACAAACACACACACACATACATATGCACATGTTGGTAGTTGGCAGTTGGTAGTGACTGCAGCGCGAGGGAGTGGTCGGTGTGAAGCGAGAGCAAGAGCAACCAGGCAAGGAGAGGGAAGGTCTAAACGTAAACTCTAGGGCTCGAGAGTTCGAGGGCTAGAGGAAATTGGTAGAAACGCAGTTTCTGTATTTCTTCCTTTTCGTGTTTCTTCTTCTTCCGTGTGTGTGTGTTTTTTTTTTTTTTTTTGGTGGTGGCTGTTGGTTCTCTGGTTGGCTAAAAGGCATACGGGGCATTTCGGGAACCTACCCTATCCATATAGTCAGTTAGCTAGTTAGAGGCAAATACGCTCGCTCTCTCTTTCTCTCTGTCTCTGTCTACCCAGGTTTGGTTTAAAGTTTTCTGTGGTAGCAAATAAAATTTTAGTTAGTCACCAGCCGTCGTCAAGGATACGCCGTTTCTACACTATTTGTTGTCCTTAGCGACCAACGAAACGGAAAAACATATAGCCTATCTAGAAGTAAAAAAAAAGTAAAAAAGGACTCTTGTCCCATGTTCGTGTTCGGTGTTGTGAAAAAATTTGAATACCGCTCTGAACAGAAAAGGATAGCAATATCAAATAAAAGGCCACTAACAGCTAGCACCTGTCCTCTACATCATCTATCTACAGAGCACATACTGAACAGTAGCAGCAGCAACCTTACCTGAGCCACCAGTTCTACACTTGGAACTTCAGTCAAGTGTTAAAGCTCAAAGGATTAACATGTCCTTTACCAGCTGCAGCATGGAACTACAATCAACTATATAGTTTGACAGAAATAAGAAGAAAAAAAAATAGAAAGAAGAAACTCTACAATATAAAAGAGTGAAGTTTTTTTTTATATATAAAAATCTACCTTCTTTTTTTTTTTGTTGTTGTTAACATTTTTTTTCGAATTCGATCAAAGTTCTTTTTGGTGAAATATACAAAGAAGATATCAACCACGAAATTTGAACAAAAAAAAGGAGCTACAATATCATACAAGGTGAGCTTAGTCATTGAAGATTCATGAATCAAGAACTTGATTCAAGATCTTTTTTTATTCTATGTCCTAAGAAAGAAAACATTTGCTTACATTGCATCTTGGCACTGGGAGAATTCACAGTTGATTCCAATTTGATATTCTGTGGTTCTGCGGGTGCCAAAATCTAATGGGAAGTCTTCCATCATTGTTAAAAAACAAAAAAAAGAGTCCCCTAAGAAGCGTTCAAAAAAAAAAACTAAAAAAAAACACGAAATTATTGAAACCAAATTTTAGAAATTTTTAAAAAGCGAACAAACTAGACAGAAAAATAGCAGATATAGAAACATAAGTCAAGATGTTAGATCTAGCTAGAACTAGGCCATATAAATTTAGTTTAAAAAGTTTTAAAGGCTATTAAAATAAATTGAAAATTTTTTCTACTTAAAAACTAAATGCTTGTAGAAAATTTTGAACTTCTTTCGAAGTGATATTCCTTGAATGACACATTTGTAACCAATAGTAGAAGAGAGCCTAATAAACCCTTTGACTGATCACTGGCTTTGGTTCTTTAAGAAATTTTCAAGCAATTGCCTAGGATTCATTAACTCATAAATCAAATGTTAATTTATATTTAATTTCATTTAAAAATCTTACGTTTAAAATTGCTACAAGACAGCCAACTTGACCATGACCCATTTTCATAGTTGTTTGCACTGCAAAGAAAGACAGGTAGAAAGCTTTTTAATTAGCGTGACGAGCAAAGTTCATAGTTAAGTTCGTTGGTTAGCCTATTAGGGTCAACTGAAAGCCAATGGAGTCATTATATTATAAAGAGTTTATGATTGTAATAAGCCTTTCACTCCTCTCTCTCTCTCTAAGATACAATTGATAAAACAGTGTGACGGAAGAAGGGTAGAGGGCATCGGGTCCACATCAGGCATATAATATATTTTCCATGGTAATAAACCTATTCACATAAATAAGATTCACATAACAAGAATATATTACTTTGACTCAAGCTAAGCAAGCAAATGAATAAGAGGAAATGTTGAAAAAGCAAACCAAATTCTACTATTTTAGATCAAAATGAGAAAAGAACTTGTTAAATTTGCTTATTTTTGTGTTATCCTTGAAAAACCTGCGTTTTCCGTGCACACAAATCACTGTACAAAATATCAAAAATATTACTCATACGCCCCCAATGCCGTGTCACAAAACAACGCAATACATCGAGCAATCAAGAAAATCCACAATTTAAAAACCCACACAAAACTAAAATTACTCTCACGTCCTGACTCGGTTCAATATATCATTATTTTTTTTCTTTTTTTTTTCCTTTTGATTCTTAAAACCCCAATGCGCAATAGTAAAAACAAAAACATTTAATTTCCATGAAACACGCAATGGAATTAATAAAAAATTAAGTACAAACATTTAAAAATAACATAAGCCTAAATGAAATCAACTTTACGTCATATAAAATAAATATTTTTTTTAACTAAAAATGGATCTATATATAGACAATTAACTACATTTCAAGATACAAATTTGACCTAAGGGGGGGAAAAATTAAATTTGAACTTATCAGAATTGAAAATAACATATACTATTCTATATGCCCGTTCAGGTGTCCAGAACGTAATCAAAGGCGTGGAAATCTTTTGGCAAATTGCCCCTGCCAGAGACTATAGGCCAACTTCCCTTACCTACTTCCCTCTACCAATCTACACCCCTATAACTCATTTGTCTAATAGTTTAGTTGAATGGGCGGAAAACTAATACACTGCGGTAGTGGTGGGAGTGACAGGCAATGGTAGGGCAAAGAGAGGAAGAAGAGAGGTGAGGATGACAGGTGAGGTGGCCATCAGGCGCTGTTCAGACGCCTGTCTGAAGGGTATATTCAGTTGAATATTTGATGAATATCACTTAAGGAATTGCAGGAATCGAATGTGAAATTTGTTTAAAAGATTTTTAAATGTTTCGATAAATATAAAATAAGTTTCTAAACCAATAATTAAACGTGAAGGAGTGATTAAACATTGAACTATAAATGCAGGGAAAAATTAAAAATTTTGACATTTTTAGTAAAATTTATTTGATTGACAAATTCCTCCTAGAAATGCAAATTAAAAGACCATTATTGATTAAGAATTAAAATGAATGACTTCAATGATTAGTAAAAAGGTAAAGAAATAAAAGCTAATAATATAAAACTTCATATAGCACTTACCAACACTGAAGTGACATTCTAAATGGTGGCCCCACTAAGCCATAAACAGAAAAGAAAAAACTATTTATTGGGAACTTCATTACCCTGATCAATTTTACTTTATTATATAGATTTTCCTAATAATGCTATAAAAACAACTGTAATAAAAGAAAAACCTTTTTTTATAAGTACAGTTATTAGCTTTCACTTAAATATGGTCACACTGCTGTAAGGCAGAGAATCAACATTATTGCTAAAAGGGAAATTACCAAAAAAAAAAAAATGATTTCACTAGTATTTCAAAGAGTCTTTCCTAGGCTGAGGCAATTTTCACACCCATCTATAATTTGAGTTCCTTCTCAACTTTTTTTGCACTGCATTTTCCGGCAGCATAAATTACCATATAATTCATAAGTCAGTATGGGGCCAAAATGAAATAGGCCTAAGGTCTGTGACTGGCCAATTGCAGGGATCCTTTATTTCTAAATTTTTTTTTTTTGCTTTTTGGCTACAAACAAAATTTGCATACAAAATGCAAGGCTCTCGCAAGTACATATAACGCCCTGTAAGAACAAGGGGAAGGAATGTTAGAATGTGGAAGGGCGAAGTGAGCGAGAGAGGGAGAATATATAGAGGTTAAGACCCAACTACACGACAGGGTAAATGCCGGCAATGTTGCCTACGTGAATAATGGGCTAAACTGGCGCCAACTGACATTTTGCTACATATAAGGTAATTTTCCTCGGAATAAAAGTAAGGTGGAAATGGTTCGGTGGTTGTGTGTGTGTGGTTCGATGGCCGAGTGGGTGGTTGAATGTTGTCTATATATGTATGCAGCACAGACTAAGGAACAAAAACAAAAACAACAACAACAACAAGTTCGTGCATAATTTATTTAATCGCTCACCACAAATCTAAATTGATCGTTAGATTCGGTTCCCAAACAAACAAGCAATTCGCGTGTGTAGTACAGTGTAGTTTTTCTAGCACGAGCTGAAATTGTAAAATTTTATTGAAATTTTTATTTTTTTTTTTTTTATTTAATTATTGGCAACATTTCTCAACCTGTTTTTATTTACAGTGCCAATTTTGTAAAAAAAAAAAGAAACAGAAAGAAGAAGAAGAATTATGGCACTCAATCAACATCATCATCAGCTTCATCATCATCATCATCAACAGCAACAGCAACATCAGCCAGAAAATTCCACATTTATTGATGATAATCTTGACACCTGTCCATCGTTAACCCTATTGAATTTACCTGAAAGCCCCATATTACCCCCCAAACAACGTCGACAACAGGACACTAACAACAACAATAATAATAACAACAACAAGAACAACAATCATAATCAAAATAATAATAACCAAGCTGCTATTCCAACTGGTCCCACTCCTGCCACACCAACATTTGTCGAGCCACAACAATCAGGCAAAAATAAATATAGCAAAGTAAACGGAAGTGGAAATGAAAATGGAAATGCTGGCCACCACCAACGCCATCATCATAATCATAACCATCATCATCATCATCAGCAGCAGCAACGCCATCGCCACCGTTCCATTTCTTTATATGGCGTTAACAGTACTGTGGTAAGTCGTGGGTGACAATCGAGGGGTTAGGGTTAGTCAGCAATTCCAAAGAAATCAAATAAATCATCTAATTGGGTGGGTAAAATGCAACCAATAAGGTGTAGAAAAGTACAGTCCAATAATTGCTATGCCATGTGTTAATTGACAATGATTTCGAAGTCTCATCAAAAAAATTACAAAGCAAATGCAATATGAAAAGTAAACTCATTAATAATGGTAAAGAATAAGGTTTTTTAAGGTATATAATCGCTAGGAATAAGGATTATACTATGAATCAATATGAAAAGGGAATTTGAAATAAACTTACAGTATTTATAATAACACTTTTCATGTGAAAAGTGGCAACACTGTTTCTGTATTGCATAAGAAATTTTATTTTCTTATCCAGTATCCAGTAAAATCAGGCAAGATATTCTATATATTTAACAAAGTTTTTACCCTCAATTTCTATTGTAAAAAATATTAACCAATTTGCATATATTTGAGTTATAACATGTTGTAAAATATTTGTATTTTAAAATAGGAGCAAGGCCATAAGGAAATACCAATTTGGATGGACGATGGTGAGCCGCGTTATGTGTCGGGTGTAACAAATAAAACCACATGCAATGACATAATCAAGGCATTGATTGATGATGAACTGAAAAGTGGCAACACTGCACAGCAAGGTGAGTCAATATTTTTATACCTAGTATTTACTTTCTTTCTTTTCCGATTCGTGACTTTATATATATATATATATATTTGTATGTATATAAAAATGTTTATACTATTTATTTATTGTTTCGTTTTGTTGCAATTATATTTATTTTTCTTTCTCCCCTGTTTTTATTTTTTTACTCTGACGCGAAAAACTAAAAAAAAAAACAAGATGGCTGCCAGGCGAGTGAAGGATCGCGTGACTACAGCGATTACATTATAACGGAAAGTTGGGGCGGCATAGAACGCAGCTACGACGGCAACATGGCCATTTTGCCCGTTTGGCGCGCTTGGAGCCGTGTGCACAATGAGGTAATAAGAACTTCCCCCCCTTCTTCTTTTATCAGAGTCCATGGCACAAACCACTGGCTTCAAAGCCTCTTAACCCCTGTTTGCCCACCTGGCGTGCAAAAAACAACAAACACATCTAGGAAACTGGGCCCAAAAAAAAAAAAAAAAAACACCGACAGTGATTGCATAATAAGCGCTTTTTTCTGAGCTCTGGCGCCACACGCAAGCTTAGAAATGTGAAATTCATGTCGCCTCCCGCCACTATATTTTGCTCCCTTCTCTCTCCCTCCCCCTCTTTCTCTCTCTCTCTTTCTTATTCTCTATTCTTATCCTTTTTATCCATCCCCGCCTCCCGCTAACAAACACACAGGTCACGCCCCCGCGCATATGTTTCTTTGTAACTTTTTCTGTTTTTCATTTTTTTTTTTTTCGGCATATTTCTCATTCTCTCTAATTTTGTTGGCTTTTTTATGCGTCATAAAGTGAAATCAATTTTGTTTTATTGATTTTTATATTAAACTTAATGTTGAGAGGATGGCAAACTCCATGGCAAAGGTTAATTATGTTGTCCACGTTATTACGATCCCCTACCATTTCGGTTATTCTATTTTCAGAAGTGACTTAACGCACAACTAACTTCACCCTTTTTCTAATTGCAATTTAATTGCCTAGATCGATAGGAAATAATACAAGTTATCAATCATCTTGATCAGCACCAATGGAAGACACTCCACTTAATTAAAATCAACATTAAGATAGAGTAACTAGTTAGCATGGACTTATAGATCTATAGCCTAAAAAGTAATTGATCGAATTAGAAGTTACTATCTGATAAAAATTGTAGAATTTTTAAAATGAAATAAGCTTTTATTTTGCTTTATTTTTTATAAATATTTTAATATTTTGAAAGCAATTATATTTTATATAAACTTTAATTTATTTATATATCTTTACAGTTACGTATATCGCTTAAAAAACGTGAACAATTTCAAGAGCCGATGGCATTACAACTTCGTCATCCTTATGTTGGTCAAAAATCTACACCGAAAAAGTTTTCTATGATCAAATGGCTAAGGAAACTCTTTCAGCTTAATGATAAGAAACAACAGAATGGAACAAAACCGATCAAAACACCACCAAAAGTGCCTAATAAATTAAAAGAGAAATGTTTATTAGAACCCAAGCAATATAAATCCGATTCCGACTTTAAGTTAATCCTATTGCCCGATCAACTTTATGATGGCAAAGAAAACATTAGTGACAAAATGAAAAAGAGTAAACTATATAAACTAGCTGAAACTAATTCTAAAATTCATACTGAAAGAAGACGTCGAATCAAACGATCTAGAACTGAACAATGTAATAATTACCATATTAATAATAACTATATAAAAAGACGCAAGGATCGTCCACTCCGAAATAGTATTAGAAATAGATTGGCATCCCTTTATGCCGATATGAATCAGCGTTATGAAAAGGAATACAATTTAACACGCCAACTCTCTGAAAAATGTAAACTATATAGACAACAAAATGAGCAATATAATAAATCGGAAATGATGGAATACTCCGTGGGACAATTACAAACGAATATCGAAGCCTATGCAGAGGATATTATTAAGACTGAGCATGAATTGCTGGAATTAAAAAATGAAATTAAACATGATATTTCATTGATTAATAATCTAAAGCGTATGACCTTGGATGAATCGGAATCAGAGGCAAAGACTAAATTGGAGATGGGGCCGACAAAGGCTCCCACTCAAGTTGCTAAAAATATTGCAGCTACTGCACAGGAAATGCAATTCGTTGATAATATTTATGAATTTTGCGATAATAATGCAAGCATGTTAGTTTAGTTATAAGTCAAGTGACTCTTGTTAAATATATACATTTATACAAAATATTTTTTTACATATATGAATATAAGAAAATATAAATAGAAAAACTATTGAAACTTATGCTTTAAGTTTTTATTCGTTTACTACTCTTAAAGTGTTTCTTTTTTCAAATATTTGCATTTGCGCGCCAAATATGCAAATTCAAATTCAGATAGCAGCATAGGCGTAACAAGGGGTTCACAAAACTTTGGGCAGTTTTACATATGTACTAATATTCTGCTGAGCACCCTTCATGACATTCTAGATACTTTTTTGGATAAAATGGTAAAGCTAGAAACAAATTTGGATAACATACAAATTTACAAATTTCTTGTCGTTAAAAAAAACATCCCATGTTCAAACTGGACTTGATAAATTTCAGCAATTTATGACAGTTTTTTCATCATTGCAACATATGGTTATATGTAGGAGTTTAATGTCAAATTCATTAACTTGATTGCTGATGCAAATAGTTTTTTTTTTTTAATTTATACTTTTCAGACTTTCTTTACTTTCCCCTAATATTGTTTCGGAAAAAGATCATTTGAGCAGTTTTGCTTGCTTTTATTTATAGTTTCTAGATGGCGCCACCGCATACGATAGAGGTCGCTGGTAAATTACATTTTAGTGTGACCAGAGATGTGCATAAAATCTACAGCTAGCTAACAAAATTGAAAGTTAAAATTACTAACATTTCAATTTTAATTTAGTTGAGTAAGCCATGGCCGGAACATTGCCTAAGAAGAAAAAAAAGATTCTAACTAGTGTTGAATTTGCAAAAATTTGTTCATTTATCAATAACTATAACGGTTTGGCCATCGACTGTGAAATAGAGTTGAAGAATCGCTTCTTTCGGGATGTGGAACCGATGACTCTTACATGTATAACCCAAACAGAGCACTTTAACCGTGCCAAACGCCAGCACTGGAAATATGAACATCGTCCCAAGAAGTTGCTTAAAACGTACATCGGATTCTGCTAGTTTTGTTTTGTTATCCCTAATCTGTATCGTGCCTATGTCTTTCAGATTTGAGGAGCAATGCCATCTTTATAAGGACAATGCCCTTCTTATTCGCATAGCCTGTATGGAGAACATGAATCCTATTGCCTTATGCCGACTCATACTTCAGGAAAAATACGATATTAAGCAAAAACAGCAAATTTCCCGCCTCTTGAAATATCCGCATATGATTGATGAACCCCGCCTTGCGGCTAACGTCCAGCAGTGTGTGTACAGTGATAATCAAGATGGACCACTGACAGATCTTCGACGTCGTATTATTGGCGAAGAATATGAACTGAAACTAAAAACTTTAGCCAATGAGGCTGGTGTGCACTTTTATGATGAACACGACCTGCGAAGGATGGGCTTCGACAAAACGCCTGATATTAAAATAATACTTCCATTTATGTACAAAACCTCTGTAGTCAATTGGATTGAGAGTAAAGCGAATTTCGGTGATCCCAAGACCCACAAATGGAATATACAACAGCAATTGCAAAGCTATTGCAATAGGTAAGCCAAATTAGTCCATTGCATTTTTTGGTTATTTCACACTTTTCTTTTTTTTATTTAATAGATTTGGTCCAGGGATAGTTATTTATTGGTTTGGCTATCATGTGGAGACACCAAGTATGTCAGATAATGAAGTAGGCATCACAGTATTGGCCGATTTCCCAGCCAAGGAAGATTTGGTTTTTATGAAGTTGACAACGGATGCGGCAACAACAGAGACGAAGGCTGCTTCTGGTGCCGAAACTGAAATGTGACACCAATATATACTTAAATTGAATAAGTATTCTCTATTGAGATTACTGTTCAACTATCTATACCATTTATACACATAACATGACAATTGACAAAGCGAGTTTGTTTCGTTTGTTGTTTTCTTGTTGCATTTTGTATTGTATGTAATTTATAAATTCTCATTTACATGATTGAGGCAAAAAAACATTTGCTTGCACTATTCTTTTCTTGTTGTATGTTTCCTTTTTATCTTCTTTCGTTCGTCTCATATAAGTATAGTACAAAATAAAACATAGTTTCTTTTTTATGTTTGTTTCGTTTTAGGGCAATTACAAAAACAAAATTAAATTTAAAAAATAAAAACAAATAAAAAATGTTGGATTAAATTATTGCTGTTCGTATTATCATTGTTGGAAATTTGGAAAACCGTAATCTCAAAAAAAGAAGAAAAATATGTGTAAATATGTAAAGCGCACAGGAATACAGAATAGTTAATTAAGACCAAATTTCTCTTAGTTTGTTTTTTCTCTTTTTTTTTCGTTTTTCCTTTTTGTTTTACACTTTTTTTTATTGTTTAATTCTGTTTCTTCCTTTTCCTCTAGATGTTAGGCGGCAACTCGTCCTTATAGTTTTTATATATAGAGAGTGGTAGACGGAGAGAGATAGACAGAGTATACTATATAGTTTGATGCAAAATTTAAATTTTAGACATCTTTCAGTTCCTCAGGCATATCATTTTTAGGATGCTTATTTTCGAAATGTTGCTTATAAGTCTTGGGATCGGGCATTTGTGACTGTTGAATATAAAAATTTAATATTAATAAAGTTAAGCGGATGTCCTAAAATACAAAGGATTGCGCTATACATACCTTGCAGACAGCGCAGACATGTACCAGAGCCTTTTGGGCGGCCTTCTTTTGATCGTTGGCACTGTGACCCTGTTGCTTCTTCATTTTTGCCTGCTTTTCGGCAGCCTTTGCCTGGGATTGTATTTTTTGGTGACCGCGTGCCATAGTTTTAACACTGTAAACATGAAAACAAGGAATTAGAAAAATCAAGCCTTTAGTTAAGACTTTTTACACTTTGAATACCGTTGACTTGGCAACACCGCGTTCAGATTAAACGGTATTAACTATGACAGTCACTGTTCACTTTCTCTTTCGCTCACACACAAACACTCAGACACATACCGTCGAACTCCGTTGAATTTTTTTTGTCTTTTTCTCTATCTAATGATCGTAAATAACAAAAAATTAAAAAAAAAAAAAAAAAAAAACATCCCCTTCCCTCCACATAATCGCACACGCTGCTACCTTTGCGAAGCAAGCATCTGTGTGCGTGAATACGTGTGTGACTGCAAAAAAAATGTGGCTCTGCCACTCGAGCAACCAACCACGTTCCTTACCTAATTTAAATTTTTCTTAATGGTTGCAGTTCGGAATCGCAAATGCAAGCGTTAATATTGTTGTACTATTAGACGAAATGTATTTGTATATCTGTTTTGTTTAATATACCCGAAATTGTTTAACTTTAAAAAACGTTCGAATTTTCCTTCCCCTTGTTTCTGTTTAGCCTGCTTGGTGTAAAATACGTCCTAGAGATGAGCAGTTGATGACTAAATGCCACAATCGAAAAAGCAGTACTGTCCATGGTGATGGACCAGTCAGCATTATGAAAAGTTATAGATGATTCCCGCAGACTTCTGACATTGAACAAGTTTAACCGTGACGAAGTTTTCTCATTCTTTGTTTAAAATTACCTCATAAAATGCTGCAGTTCCACATAATTCGATTCGATTTGTAGGCGATAACATTTAACAACATTTGCAACAACCAAAATAAAGACCACTTAGAGAGTTTTATTTTAAACTATTTTGGCAGGTTAAGACGAGATTTGAGCATAGTAAACTTGGTGAAAGAAAAAAAATTTTACTTAAAAAAATATCTATTACATTTCTAAAAATATGTTTGCTTTACACAGATTTTGTGAAACACTCTTCAAAATATATTTCAAATTAACTAATAAACAGCCAGGACATTTGATTAGATTGGTACAAAAACAAAAAGTTCATATAGCCAAGCTTTATTTTAATCTGCTGGTGTATGAACATCAATTTGAAATATGGCCGTTATTTACAAATAACAGCTGTCGCTTCAGCTGTTTATTATTGAATGAGGGATATGGCTAAGTGGAGATGCGCTCTAATTATTAGCCGTATCGCCAAAAAATTATCGGTTCAACTACTTTAATTATCGATATATATAATGGAAATGTGCAATAGACTTATGGTTTGAAATATGAAATATATTGTTACTGAATTTTTTACTTATTTTGATATGATTTGTGAATATAAATTTAACTTAAATGACTTTCTACATTGCAATTTGTAGATATATTTCATTAAAAAGAATTGTATTTGTTTCTATCGATTTTTTTTAAAGTTGTGCGATAATCAAACATATCGGTCAATAGATATTATTATGTGACGAACCTTTTCTCAAATTTTTTTGGATAATTTATGTGATAATGTCCGTTTTTAAGGAGATGCTATTTTGTGACCTCTGCCTGACGAATCGGGTACCAAAAGTGCCCGTTAAAGTTATTCGATTTGAACACATTTCCTATAATAATTTCTTGCAACAGATTTTCGAGAAGTTTAATATCGATGTAAGGATTAAATTAACATTTTTACGAAATTATAAGAAAACAGTAGTTGTTCATTTGTTCTTACAACTTTCAGGTTCCAGTCAGTGAGATTCAAAACAGGATGTGTCAAGAGTGTGCGGAAAAGATCCTTACCATGTGCGAGGATCTTGAGTCGTGGCGTGCGGCTCAAAGTAAACGGATAACAATGCAAATAAATGATCATGAAACTGTGGTTGTTAAACTGGAACCCCCGGACACGGAAGCGGAGTTAGAAAAGGATTCAACGTCCTACGAGGATATCGAGCTGGCCGCTGTAAAATTAGAAATAGAAGCCAACAGGATAGAAGACAGTAAAGCTGAAATAGAGAATCAGCTAATCATTCCAGCCTCTCTTACTGTGGATACTCCAAGCAATAAAACTCACGGAATGCATTATCTTCAGTCGAATGTCATTCACAAAGTGACACGCTATAACTGCAGTCACCCCGGCTGTACGGCATCCTTTACATATAAACGATCATACGAGACGCATATTCAAAAATGTCATCTCAATCTTAAGATTTGCCGCAAAGTGAATAAAACCTGCCAAACTCACGTTCGCACCCAATCTCGTAAGAGTTTTTACAGAGGTGTTGGAAGTATTCAGGATTATCATTACAATGATTGTGGCCAAGGACACTTCATAAAGGTAAACGACAAGCCAATACAAAAGACACAGGATCTACCTAAAAAGAAACCAAGACCGAAACGTGAAATCAAACTATGTCACTACGATGGCAAAGGTCTGGGTCGTTTTATCAGTTTAAATTCAAGTAAAACTCTTTTAAAGTGATAATTTATTTTAAAATTACCAACATGTTCGTCAGTATAATGATAATTGTCTAGTTTAGTATATTAACAATTTTTAACAACTAAAGTTATGGGTAATAAAAACTCACCCTATATGTGTATATATTTAAGTTCAATAACCTCACCTGTTGAGACATCGGTGCAATAACAATAAAAATAAATTATACGTACGCAAGCAGTTTGTTTTAAAACACACACAACTATAGATTCATTTATTAGAGTTTTTGTGTAAACTAAATATACATATAGTGGTTCAATCTGAACAAAAAACTTGGACCATACTTTGTGAATTGGCTGCTCTGGGTAGGATATACAGCCCTGTTTAGATCAAGGCACACAACAGCTCCGGCTGCTGAATAGATCAAACAAATATTTAAAAAAGAAAACTTTTGGATCTTTTGGTTTGGATTCTTATATAGGAAAGTTCATTTAGAAAATTATAATTTTTCTACTTCGTTTTAGCTATATTCAAGGATAATTGGAACAACATTGAGCAATTTTTTAGATCATTTAGTTCAGATATATTTTATTATTATTATTTATCACCTTAGACATAGAACTGATTTTATATTTCCTTTTCTTTTTATTATATTTTTCAATTGTTAATTGTAATTTTCACATTGATTTCGTTTCTTTTTTTTTTTTTTTTTTGTATTTGTTTCAACACAGTGCAATTGTTAATGTGATTTGATTTTCATTCTGATATATAATTAGGATTCTTTTTTATTTTGGTTGCATTATTTTGTTTTGTGTTTTTTGTTTTTTTTTTTTAATGTTTAATCTTTGTGTGAATGCAACTTACAACTAAAATATAAATACGTTTTCTTGTTTTGGGTGAGTTTTATAATTTCTTTATTTAATTTTAGAAATTCTCAATTTTTTTTTTTTTAACTGTATTTTGTTTTTGTAAATGCTTAATCCTTAAATTTAATTTTTTATCATTTTGGAAGCAAAGATTTATGATTTGCTCAGTTTTCAACAACAATAAATAAAAAAAATCAATTAAATAAATGAGATGTGCATGCGTGTGTGTGTGCTTGAATAAATAAACAATATGAAAAAGTTCGAGAACAAATATAAATTAAGAAAAAAAAATACACAAAAAGATTGCGAATTATGTAAAAATTTGATTACGTTTTAAGTTATTTCAAGTTGGTTACATAAACAACCAAAACAAAAAAATTTTTTGATCCTTAAACATTAAAAATCGACTGTTTATTAATAATTATATTTACTATTGAAATCTTTAATACGCTACAACTAGATCTTATTTTTTTTTTTTTTTGTATAATAATTTTAACTTTTTTTTTTACTTACAATTTATGCATTCTTCAAAAAAAAAACTTTTAAGTTTGCACTAGCGAAAATATTTTTTGTATCCCTTTTTTCTTATGTTTTCTATTTCAGAATTTTAGTTGTTGATTTAAACAAAAAATTATTAGGGCGAAATAAAATAGTAAAACGTTTCTCAAAAGTTCGAATTCTTTGAAAAAAAAGTAATTTATAATTTTTTTAATGGTAAAATTTTTTTAAAACTTATTTTGAATAAAAAATATTGAATGTTCTAAAATTGAATTGAATTAATAATTTTAGAATATTAAAGAGAAAAGTTTTCTAAAAAGCTCATTTTTAAAATCAAGTATAATACAGTAATAAAAAAAGTAAAACCGTTTTTGAAATTTGTAAAAATTTAACAACTTGAATTGCCCCAATTTTGGTTGATATATAAAAACTGCATATATATGTATATATATATAGCTTTTACTTGAACATTCCGAAACAAGTTAATAAATTTTTGAACCAATCATTTTAAACCTAGATTCTATATTAGATTATACTGTTTCTGTGTGTATGTGTGTGTGCTTTAGGATATCTCCTATAAATTTTGATACAATTAAAGTGGGACACTCAAAAATCTGACAATAAACAATTTTTATATTGTCAGATTTTTGCACTTTAGTAGGCTTAAAACAAACAATACCAATTTTTCTTATTTGTTTTAACTAATATCATTTCTTAAGTATAATATTTTTAATAATTATTCTTTCGAGAAGGCATGGTGTAGATAGGATGGGTGACAGGACAGAGGGTGAGGTTAGGAAATTTCCAAGAAATTTTCCAAAAAAAACAAAAGAAAACAAATGAGCGGATGAAAATATAATACCAACAACATTTACTTACAATACAAAATGATAAATGGATTCGAGAATGAGTGAAGATACTTGATCTGAGGTTCAGGGGGTGAGATATTAACTCTAACAAACATTATTTCAATTACTTTCAATTAACAATTAATACGTTTTTTTTTTTTTTTGTTGTTTAAGCAAAAATTTGGCTTCTCCGGCTAACCATTTTCTTACTCGTTATTTTCGTTACCTTAATAGACAAAATGCGGCGGTGGCAACATTCGCTTGGAGGACACTGACGACGACGATAATGATGACGCCGCAGGCGGCAATGACGAGGATGAAGAGGGCGGCAACAACGTGGACGACGATGGTTGCGACGGCTGCTCCACCCATCAGACAACCGAATCCTTGCGTATCCTGCTTGCAACGAAATTGAGAGATAAAATAGGGGCGGGTCGCGAGGCAGCATGTAGCAGAAATAAAACAAAGAAACAAGTTAGCAAAGGAAAGGAAATTTCGTTTTCTTTGTATGTGTGCAAGTGTGTTTGTTTTGTTATAGTTGCTGCTGTTGTTGCTGATGCTTGAGATTATAGTTATTATTATTATTGCTTAAATTGTTATCGCACCACATGTAATTCTCAGTCTGTGGGGCACGCATAACGCCAACACCGCCGCCCAAACGGCGATAGTTCATGCAGCCGCAGAGTCGCCATTGATTTGTCTCTGGGTCATAGACCTCGATGGTTTTTAAATAGGCGGAGCCATCAAAGCCACCAACGGCATACAATTGACCATTGACAACAGCAAGACCGACCTAAAAAAAAAAAACAACAAAACAAACATAGAAAATGTTTAAAAATTACGTTAAAAATCAATCTTTTGTTTTTTTTTCATTCTTTTTTCTTTTTGCCTTCAAGGAGCGTTTCAATATATAAAAATACATTTTTTTTCGGCATGCAGAGTATATTTTTTAACAGACTTACCCCACTTCTACGCGAGGTCATGGCTACTATGGGACTCCATGTATTGGTCAATGGATTGTAGCGTTCGGCTGATGATAGTTCCATACAATCATCACGTCCGCCGACTGCATAGATATAATTATTAAAAACGGCACAGCCCAAATGTTTGCGTCGCGTTGACATTGGATTGACTGCCACCCATTTGTTTTGCCTGTTAAAAAAATTTGAATATTAAACAATTTTATATCGTGTTGATTTGGTTACGGAATTGAAAGGCTTTCGTTCTAGCGTAGATGGATGCTAGATGGCGCCAGTGAGTAAATGTTTTAAATGAAAGTAAATGAGATAGCATGTGTTTGCCTATTGCGTCAGAGAGTGACAAAATGATTGTTGCTTATATACAGTTAATGGTTTGACTTGGGCTATTGGATAACTTTTTCTTCGTACTCACCTAGGATCATAGCGTTCCACTGTATTCAATGGGCACTGACCATCTGATCCACCAATGGCATAGAGGTAACCCCCAAGGACGGCAACGGCCACACCCAACCTTCTGGTGGTCATTGGTGCCACTTTGCCCCACTTGTTCTCTTTGGGATCATAACGTTCCACATGATTTAAACACTGGACACCATCCTGACCACCGACAGCATACAGGAAGCCATCCAGCACTGCCACACCCACACTGGTACGACATGAAGTGGTTGGAGCCACATCGCAGGACCATTGATTTGTTTGTGGATCATAGCGTTCAATGCTATTCAAATAACTCTGCCCATCATGACCACCGACAGCATAGAGCAAATCATTGAGGACGGCAACGCCCACGCCACACCGTCGCTTGGACATTGGTGCAACCATTTTCCAATCATTTGTCTGCGGATCAAATCGCTCAACCGAGGCAATGGCATCACCCGAACACCAACCGCCCACAGCGAAGAGAACTTCGCCACGGCGTGTGGGTTTTCTGGGACGGGTGCGGGGACCCTGCATTAAAGGACGTTCTTGGGGCAGAAGTAAATAATTTTTGGCCTCATCAACCAGATCGCGACATGCCTCATCGCTGCGTACAAGAAGATCAGAGCCCACAGTGCCCACAAGGAATTTGGGTGACAGCAACGGCAAGCGGACATGTTGCAGGACCTAAAATAAGTAATTGATTTGAAATTATTGGATAGTTTAACAAATGCTTTGGTAGGTGCCTCACCTGGGCCAAATGTTGCCTTCGCTCGGCCACGTTATACTTTAACCAGGACATAACGGCATTGAATACTTGCTCCTCGGATCTAACATTCAACTCATCGCTGCATATAATGTCGACCAGTTGGCTGACCGGTAGCAGTAAGAACTCCTCGCTTTCCATTACCTCTTGGAAATTGTGCTGGGTGAATTTATCGGCAATCCTCAAGAGCTCCCGACATGAATGTGTGTCGGCAAATGCCCGTATGCCCAAGCAGTTGGTCGGATCTAGCTGCCGTTTGAGGAACTCACAGCAAATGTCCTGAATCTCCACAAGCTGTAGCAAGCAGGCGGCTGGCAACAAAGTTTGAACATTTGATTCCTCCACTATAATGTGGGCGGTGTAACAAAAATCAATGAGAAGCTCCATGGCATTTTCATCGATGTCGCGTATGGTAACTTCGGTTTGACGCGACTCTTCCAGCTCGCCGGTGAACATGGCACAGAAATATGAACTGCAAGCAGATAGGATGACGCGATGGGCGAAAATCTTGCGCCCACCCACATTTAAGACCACGTCGCAGAGCTCGCGATGACGGCGCAACATATTAAGTTCGGTTAAAGTGACTTTCGGATGCTTCTCCGACGTGTGTGAGAGGCGGGCTGGAGATGGGGGACGATCCACATTCGGTCCTGCAGTGCCAGCCACACCCAGGCCATTGGTGGTGGGAAGACCAGAAGAACCGGGACCTCCACCACCACCTCCTGAACTGCTGCTGCCAGCTGCACCATTTGTACCACCTCCCCCGCCACCAGCTGCACCTGCTCCGCCTGCTGCTCCTCCTCCTCCTCCACCGGGTAAGTCGCCCATTCTATTCGCCGCTAAGCGCAGCGGGGCGGAAGCCCAACCCCACACGGCGTCTATCTGAGGATCACAAAGTTTCGAAATTAGTAAATTTTTCGTCTATTTTTTTTTTACCCCTCTTTTCACAAATCTACCCACATACACACGCACACGAACACACATGCACTAAAACACACACACACACACACAATTACTTAGTTGCACACACCTTTGCGTCTCGGTTATCGACGGATACAAAGCACGTCCAGGGCCAAATGCAGGCAGACCAATTAGTGTATGTAAATGCAATTTTGGCAAACTTTTTAATCTCAAATCGATTGTTGTTGCCTACACACTTCTCCTATGTACATATGTGTAAATTTTCGTGTTTTCTTTTCAATCAATAAATTGTAATTCTCTTTGTTATTGCAATTTTAGTGCTGCGTAACGAGTAAACTTCAGTGTTGGAAACTAGTCCCATTTCGATTTCGTATCCCAACACTGGCGTGCTCAAAAATGAGGCCTTAAATTTGTACGTTTCCAACACTGAGACTCATTCGTTACGCAACACTAAAATACTCGACACATTAAATTGAAAAATTATTTTAGTAAAAGGGATCCGATGCTTAATCGCATATATTGCCTTGGAGTTAAAAATTCAAAAATAAATGTATAACAATATCCGTGAAAACTTGGTATAATTGTGCCGATCACAGGAAAGTAAGATTTTTCACTCAAAAGATGGGAACTCAAAAGATGGGTGCTCAAAATGAGCTTGAGAAAAAATCGATAACACCAAAAAATCGAATTTATCGAAGTAGTTTCCATAAGAAAAGAAGAGAGAAAAGAGAAATTAAATAATAGTGCAAAAAGGTTGCTAAATTTAAGTGCAACTTCTAATCTTTACACGCAATATAATACGCGAACTACAATTTAATACACACATAGCTATTAAAAAGTACGTGGAAAAAATAAAAACCAAAGCAAAATTTTTTTTTTGTGTGCCGTCGTCGTCGCCTTCGTTGTGTGCGTGTGTGCGACGAGTTAAAAGAAGAAAGGGAAGAAGCGAAAGAAGAAGTGGAGCGAACTTCGCTTTTCTTTTATTTTTTGGTTTTAGTTAGTTGTGGATGGCTCGCCACCAAAAACCAACAAATACAACAACAATACAAATTACACAAATCGAAAGCAATGCAGAAAATTTGGTGGAAATCTCAACAACAACAGCAACAACAGCAGCAAGTAAAACAACAATCAGAAAGAGAACTTTAGCAAGAACGCTAAAAGAGACGCTGAGAAAGAAGCGAAGAAGGGGAATTATTAATAGTAGCAAGAGGAAGAACTTCAACAAGGTAAAAACAGTACAACAATTGCATTGCAAATTGAAATTTATTAAGAAGAAGAGAAAGACTGCAGCAGCTACAACAACAACAATAAATACTTGGCAGCCATATTTACAACAACAACAACAAAATACGTGACAACACGCTCACTCACACACGCAAGAACCAGTCAGACAAACACTCACTCTCCCACACACACTCAGACAACACACACACAGGCATCCACACACAGAAGAGAGAGAGAGAGAGAGGGCGAGCGATAGCCACTTGGGGAGAGTGTGAAAAACAAACCATAAAACAAAAAACAACAACAAAATCGACGAAAAAGTGACAAAAATTTGTAAAAACGTATTTGGTGTGTGTGTTGTGTGTATATATTACATAAATCGAAAGAGAAAAGGAAAAAAATAGAAAAGAAATTACCAAAAAAGATTGCATATATTTTTTTTGGCATATTTAACAATATTATGGAAATTGCACCATTGATCAATAACGCAGTTGCCTCTGCCGTCGTCGTTTCTGCCACTACTTCTGCTTCCTCTTCCTCCTTTGCCTACGAGAGCAGCGAGAGTAACAGCAGCAGCAGCAGCAAAAATAACAGCAAAGACAATGATAATGGTAAGAGTATAATATATAAATATATATATATATAGAAAACCGTATATGATAGATAAGGCAGGAATAAACAAGCCACCATAAAAAGCCAAAATAATAAAAAAGAAAACAAAAAAAATATACATCTTACAAACAAAAAGTTAAATATAATTAAAGCAGTATGAGTTTTGCTGGATCATCGCATATTTTCCTCCGATCCGTCCGCTCTCTGCCTCTAAATATCCACCTGTTTCTTAACGTATTTCTACACTCCTTTTTAGTCTTTCTATCCTTTTCTGTTCTCACTGGAAAGTATTGGAAGACCTCATCTTATTCCAGGCTCTCTTTATATCTCTTCAAAAATATGCCTAGTTGTCTTCATTGAGCTCTTTTATTTTCTAGCTCAAGCTATAAGAATTTCCTTCCCTCTTAACGATTTAGTTTCATATCCTTTCTTTCCATATTTCGTCCTCTCTTTCTTGTGTTTTGCCCGCTCTCGCTACAAATACCTCCATATCCCTCTGCTTGCTTCTACCCCTCCCTCTTGCTCTCTCTCTCTCTCTATCTGTCTCAGTAGTTTTCCATTTATAGTTGCAGTTTGCAACAGTCTCAGTGGAGGTCGCTGAACTGAGCTGCCGCTGACGAGTCTCCCTCTCAACATTTTGTTTTTGCAATAATTTTAAAGGCCACTACAAAGCGATAGTAATAGTATCTATTTTTTTATTTTTGCCTTCTGTTTGCCATTGTTTATTTTGTTGTTGCGCAATTTGCGCAGATCATTGCCCAGCCTAGCAGCACCATTGGCCCAGTGATGCTAAAACTATTCCACATCGAGCTAAAAAAAAAAAAGGCCAAAAAACAACAGCAAAATTTTAAATTTTTCAGTAAAATTTTAGTTTATTGGATGGAATAGTTAGATAAATGATGTAGCGCCAATATTCTAGTAGTTGTAGTAACAGTAACAGCTGTTTAAACGATATTTTTTAAAAATGCTTTTTAAAAACGAGGTCTGTTTGTAAAGTATATATTTGCTCTCCTTTAAAGTAAACCCCATCCCTTATTGTACACTTATACTAACAGTCAAAAGGAAATTTATAATCCAATCGATGCTGATGAAGAATATATAAACATTATGGGATCATAAACACTTCTTCTTTGCGTTACAATTACAATTACAGCGTTAAATATTAGAGAAAAATGTCGGTTCGTCATTCATTGAAAAGCAAAAAATTTAAAACAATAAATAGAAAATAAAGAAAAAAAAAAATGTTTAAACTACTATCATAAATTGCTTAGCTAAACCCGAGAATATTTGTTTATTAAAATTATTTATGGAGAAAATTCGAATCGAAATCATGAAACAATTAAAAAAAAAAAAAAAAAAACAAATTCCTGACCGACCGATCGAAGATAATCGGTTTTACAGGGAATAGAACTATCCACTTCCAAGTTCCACCAATATTTCAACTGAATACTTGTAAATTGTTTTTTTTAAGGACTTAAAATAAATTTTCCAAATATTGTACTTTGTAAAAAAGAAAAAAAAAAAGAATACGCCGTTAATTGTCATTTCTTTAACACATTTTTGAATTATTTGCTTTTATTTGAATTTCACAGTTAACAATTTGGCGTTGCTGGCATCGTTGACGTTACAAAAAATGCTAAATATTAATAATATTAATAACAACAACAATAATAGCATTATCAACAAAGGGCAACATCAGGAACAGCAACAGCAACAACTGCAACAGCAAAAACAACAACGACGACACTCCGATAACGAAGCTGAAAATGATGTTTTAAGTCAATTACTTAGAACCGGAGCTATATTCACCAAGACAACAACAACACCCTCAGCCCCCATAGCTATTGAGAAGAAGAGACAACACCAACAGCACCAGCAACACCAGCAGCAGCAACATCATCAACAGCATCAGCAATCCCATCATGGCCATTCACATTCTCAACAGCAACAGCATCCAAATAGCGCACAGAAGCAACGTCTCAATTCATCCATATCATCGACCAATTCTTCTTTATCCTATGGCAGTTCCATTTCATCGTCTGATGCCTCTGATGGTCATCAATTAAATATATCCACTACTATAGCAGCAGCAGCAGCAATAACAACAACAACAAGAACATTAACAACAACTAATACTAACAAGGCGTCCAGCATTAAATTGCCAGAGAAATCAAAGATTCCGTCCGATATACTTGATGATCTGGCCAGTCGATTTATTATAAATGTTCCGGACATGGAGTTAAATAATTTGATACGAATTTGTTTTCAAATTGAATTGGCGCATTGGTTCTATTTGGATTTCTTTTGTGCTCCAGAGCCGGAACAAGATGCTGCTGCTGGTGGAAATGGAACTGCCGGTTCTCTAACAGGGACCAACGATGAGGTGCTACAGCAGCGAAAAAGAAAGCTACCAGAAGTGGGCATTAAACAGTTTGCCATGCAATTATTTCAGGTGAGTAAAGATCGAGAAATTTAATTTTCTATTATTAATTTAAATATAGTAATTCGATAAAGTTTTTAAAATATTTTTTCTATGATGGAACTAGTTTTTTTTTTATATAATATTTGTTTATTTTACAATTAGCACATTCCCTTCCTAAACAAACACTTTGGGACCGTGGATCAAATCCTAGAGGAATGGAAAAACTATAAACTATCCGTACCCACATATGGAGCCATTTTAATATCCGAAGATCTTAATCATTGTTTGCTGGTGCAATCCTATTTCGCACGCAATTCATGGGGATTTCCCAAGGGCAAAATTAATGAGAACGAAGATCCTGCTCATTGTGCCACCAGAGAGGTAAGTCCATTTGATAGTTAATGATTCATTTTTATCAATTTAAAACGGCTTGTGTTATTGGTAGGTTTATGAAGAGACTGGTTTCGATATAACCGATATTATCGATGCCAATGATTATATTGAGGCTTTTATCAATTATCAATATACTCGACTATATATCGTGCGAAATATACCAATAGATACCCAATTCGCTCCTCGTACAAGGAATGAAATCAAGTGCTGTGAGTGGTTTCGCATTGATGCATTGCCGGTCAATAAGAATGATGCCATATCGAAAGCCAAATTGGGCAAAAATGCCAATTCCTTTTTTATGATAATTCCGTTTGTGAAACGTCTCAAGAAGTGGGTTAACGAAAGAAAAGCCGGCATAGAACCGACACGTCGCCGTAAGTTTTCGGGCCAGCAGAGTCCAAAGGCAACATCGTCATCGCCTACACAACAACTGCAGCAGCAGCAACAGAATCAAAATCAAAGTGGTAAAAAGGAAGTAAATGGCGGTGGTAAATCCTCGTCGCGGAGACAAAGACACAAGTCTATGGGTGATTTGGATGGCATGTCTAAGATGAACAATCTCAATGGATGCAAAACAGGAGTGGGTAGTAATGGAACTACAGGAGGTGTGGGCACTTTTGTGGTTGGTGGTGTTCCTGCTTCATCTTTAAATATATGCAATAGCAATAATGGCAAACGCAATAAACAAAATGCGGCTGCTGGCAGCAATATAACAACAACAGCAACGCCACTAACATTAGCAGGAGCAAGTAATGGTGGTGGAGGAAGTGGTGGTAATCCAACCTCGAAGCGACAGCTGTTCCATAGTCAAAGTCAAAATGATGCCCAACATCCAGCAAACAATGAAAAGGTAAGCAATAATTCTATCCGTAAATTTGTGTAAAATTTATTTAATTATAATTTTTGCAGACTGTCAGCTCCTTTGATTTGATCCGTAAGGGAAAGCAGCAACAGCAGAAGGCGGCAAAGGCCCAGAAGCAGCAACAACAACAGCAGCAACAACAACAGCAGCAACAACAACAACGATCCCGGACCAAATCCCAAAGTGATAAACAAAGCAATCATCAGCAACATCAACAGCCAGTCAAGCAAATTTTGGGCGGACAACAACCCACAACGGGAATGGATTTAATAGCAATGCTAACGGCTGCAGCGGCAGCTCAAAAATCAACAAGCAAGCCGGAAAAGCAGCAGCAACAACGTCCTCGACCAGCTTCTGTGTCGCTTAACATTGGTGGCAGTGGAGGAGCAGGATCAACACCAGTGGTTGGCGAAGGTCAATCCTTGCATAAATTGCATCGAATGGCCTCCGGTACCAACTTAAGAATTTTAAAGCGTGCTCAATCTCAGCAGCCGCAGCAGCAGCAGCAACAACAACATCAATTGCAGCTTTTGCCACAGCAGCAACAACAACAACAGCAGCAGCAGCAACAACAACAACAACAAGTAGGCGTAGATACGTCTACATTGGGCCCATTAAACTTTACGCCCAATTTCAATTCGTGGAGAAATTTCTCATTTACAAAAAATTTTATAGCAAATGTTTTTTGCTAAAGAAAGGACAACATCACGAATTGTTCAGTTCATTTAAATGACTGTAATTTTTAAAAGATATGTGATTGAGATGGTTTACTATTGGAGAGTTTGTAGAGTTGCATTTTTAAGTTCTAAGACCAAATTTTAAAAACGTACAGAATACCGACCACTGTGGAGACTTTTGTAGAGTTGCTCGAATGAATGTGTTGAGTGTGTGTGTGTGCGTGCGTATGTATTTCTAAGCAAACCTAAGAACAACAACAACAGCCTTAAATTGTACTTTGGAGACCTTGTAGTTTGTAGATTTTTCTCTCTTGCTTCCTTATACTCTATTTCTCTATATCTCTCTCTATCTGTGTTGTCAGGGAGACTCTTGACTTTGGAGACTTGCCAAGAAAACAAATGGAGAAAATGTAAGCATGCCAATTGCATTTAAACCAACATTAATCTAACACTTTACATAGACAACTAATCATGTCTAGTCCTTTTGGAGACTATATATATATATATATATTATATGTATGTATATATAACAAAGCCTGAACTTCAAAATATTTTTCACGATCTCCCCAATGTAAAAGGAGATGCAATTTTTCCCATATATATGAATGTGTATATATATATTCCTATCTATAAGTGAACGACAACAAAATACTAAAGTAAAATTATATTAAAAAAATTTTTGTACCAAAAAAAGAAAGAAAAAAAAACGAAAAAGAAACAAAAATTGTGAGTCTTCCGCGCTCAGCAGCACACAAACAATTTTTATAAATTTAAACAAATTAAACCAAGTGAAAGCAACTGAAAAGCAAAAAAGAAGAATAGAATTGAGAGAGAGAGAGAGAGAAAGAGAACAGAATACACTTTCAAGTACAATAAAATTGATTAATTTAAAACTAATTCTTCTTTGTATTAAGCTATATATATATATACATATATAGTGAACCGATAAAACTGATGAGAGAATCGTTTAAAAGCCTAGCTTGAACATAAAGCTCCCCGTTTTATGTTGAATGGTTTTTTCTATAGTTTTTATTTAATTTTCGGTTTTCGTTTTTTTTTGTGCTGTTTTTGTATTTGTGATGTGTGTATATATAGTTGTACAAGTATATGATAAATCACACAAAAAAGTAAACTTGTATGTGGCGCAATTTGTAATTTGGCCTAACCAATTTTCTCTGGGCTTGTTCATATATATATGTATATATCGAACTGGCCTGCCCCCACCTAAGAAATGATGTATAAACAAAAGAAAAGAAAAGAAATGAAACACGATATAATAACCATGTAAATAATTAATTGTGATATAGTATTTCTTAGCACAATTGTGATCTAAACAAAAAGTGAATGATAATGTAATGATGTGGGCTACAAACAAAAGGAAAACAAAGACGCAAAACTATAAACAAATAATGAAAGGTTTAAGAATAAAGTTTTAACTTACACGCGATATCAGGCATATCCCAGATCTAAACGAAAAAAAAAAAAAATAATAAAACTAGAATGCAAAAATTTCGTCAATTTAATGACAAAAAACAAAACAAACAAAAACGACAAAAACAACAACAGTAACTTGTGGCAAGTAAAATGATGTTTCACGAATTTAAATTAGTTTAAAATTGTCTTCAATCAAACTTAACACAAACAAGAAAAAGAAACATTTAATATTATACAAAGCGATTAACAACACTAAGCAAAAAATCTAATTGTAAACATTTTTCGTATTGTTATATATACATATATATATATCCCCATATGTATATATATATATATATCCATATATATATATATATAAATAAACATATGTGTATATGTATATATATATATATATATATATGTATAAGTAAGGATAAAGCAAGATCAAGTGAGCAAAATGCAAACTTTTAAGAAATGTCCAAGTCCTTTTTTGATATTTGCAACTGCATAATAATATTGCCTATAACTATATCTATATATATATATATATATATATATATATATATGTGTGTGTGTGTGTATCTGTTGTGTATGTATGTGTGCCTAGAGTTCCATTCAAGTTTCCTATATTTCATAAGCAAAACAATTGTCAAATCAGTCTCCAAAAAAAAAGAAAAAACAAAACCGAAATGAATCGGTGAAAAATCGTTTGTTATAAGTTTAAGCTAAAAGACAAATTAAAATTTGTCCGTCTCCAAGGTCAGAAAACTACAAACAAAACCTTCTAACTAAAACACAAATGAAAAACTCTACAAAATAGTATCCCAAAATGTCTCCAAAAACTAATAAGAACAGTCAATTTACCATAAGCAAATCAAAACCACACAAAAACAAAACTCTCCAATCACCACTCAAGAAGAATCTTTAAGAAAAAGTTTATGTCAATCTAATGAATTCCTTTAATTTTTTTTTTCTTCCAATTCTTCCCAATAACAGATGCTTTGAAAAACTGTTTCAAAAATTTTAAGTGAAATGAAAAGCCCGAAAAAGTAGCTTTTCCTTCCTATTTTTTCAATTCCATTCTTGTGCTACTTCAAACTTTTCAAAAAGAAATAGAGCTTTTAAATTTTCTCTATAATTTTCATTTTATTTGTGCAAACTTTGACTTTTAATGCTTTTTGAAAAGCCGTTTTGAATTATTTTCTTTCTTCAAATGAAAACCAAATTTTCGTTTGAACATTTTCAATGAAAAGTTTTAACTCCTTTTTTTTTTCTTTTATACTATTATTTTTATATGCTCTCCGTAAAAGCAAATGTCTATTCAAATTTTTTTATTTTTATAATTCTGTTCTTTTGTTTTCGTTTCATATTTTTTTAATTTTTGACATTTGCTTCGAGAGCGAAACCAAAAAACATAAAAAACAACATCCAAAAACGAAAGCAATGAAAATCTAAGCTATATATATCTCTATATATATATGAATGATGTTGTGAAGAATTAAATTGAAATTTAATTCAAATTCCAAGGAATCGAATAAAATGGAAAAACAAACGATAATACAGAATCCAATAATCAAAATCCCCCAGTTCAATATATCAGATCGTGCCCCTTACCCCCGCTCCCCTTTTTGACAACGAAATAGAAAAAAATACTCACCAACTTTTAACACACGAAAATTGTTGTTTGATTTTAAAATTTCGTTCACTTTTTAATTATATAATGATAACCGCAAACCGAAATGTAAAAACATACAGAAAAAACCTTCAACTCTTTGTACAACTTGCAAATTTGTAAAAATCCTTTACCTAATATTTAATTTCCGACTTCCTCCATATCTGGCAATAAATTGATCAGCCCAAACTTTTAGTTTGCAAAACAGAAACCCAATTAAAATGTGTTTTATTTATCAAGAAACGAAGTTTCACTTTAATCTACAGTCGAATCGAATTAATAATTTTTATTTAGCTTTTTATTCAATAATGTATAATTTAAATCTAGTAATTATAGCTTATAAAAAACTTTGTAATGAGCAACAAAAATGGATAGAAGCTGTGAAAAAGATTTGTATATTTGTATAACGTGGAACGATTTTGCATTGCTTTAACACTTTTTTAATACTTAAAGTGTTTCGAAATTAAAATCGTATTTAGATTATGGTAATGGAGGTTTTGAGACTTACAACTAACATTAAGTCTTACCACCATTATTTGGTAAAAAAAATAAAGTTTTAAAGATAGTTTGTTTTTTTTGTAAGTGATAAATTGTTTTGAAGGCGTTTTCCGATCAATACGTAACGGTTTTAGAGCCTCGCAAATTGAAAAATATTTATACCAAATTAGATTTTTAACTTGGTTAGTTAGAAATATTTGTAACACAAAACAAAAAAACATTTAAATTGCTCAATCCATCTCGCCTTGTTTACTGTAAGTTTTTAGGTAAACTAGTCTCTCAGCTGATTAGTTATGAAATTTAAATAGTTATACTATATATTTTTATTGTATGTGATTCATTTCAGCGATATAAAGTGACCGCCTTGGGGTTTTGGATGATGTGGAATCTTTATATTCATCGATTGACTTGGACTCTTGCCAATCACAATGAAATTGGATATCGACGATGAAGATGATGGTAAAGAACGATCAAAAGACATTTTGAAATCTTTGTCAATTTGTTTCTGTTGCTTAACCAGATCTATTAGTATATCATCGTCATCACCGATGCCATCTAATTCTCGTTCAACATCATGTCTTCGTCTCTTTTTCTGATCCTGCTGCAATGGATTGTGGACCGTACGAATGTGCCTACGCATATTGCTTCGCGATGATAATCTTCTTGAGCAGATTATGCAATAAAATTCCTCACCTGTATGTGTGATTTTATGATAGGCTAGCTGGGCGCGGGTATGAAACGATTTGCGACAATGCTTTATGGGACAAATAAAGGAACCGGTGTTGTATGGCTCCTTGACTTCAGCCTTCACTTCTTCAATGATTTCCTGCTTAATTTCCTGTTTAATATCCTGCTTGTCTTGCTGGATGATTTCCTTCTTAATTATCGGTGTCATCGTATTAAAACCATTTTCGTGCTTCTTCATGTGAATGCTGTAGCCGCGTTTTGTCTCAAAAATTCTTCGACAATTGGAATTGGTACACTGATAGTGGGATTGTCTATGTACGTCCCGTTCGTGACGGATAACGCTAAAGACACGGTCAAAGATTCGTCCACACTTGTGGCAACGGTAATACAACATTTGATAGTAATCATCGTCACCATCTTGTTGTTCATGATGATGTTGCTTTTGCTCTTTGTGTCTTTGCAGCTGATCGGGATTTGAAAAGGTTGTGCCGCATTCAAAGCAAGTATACAAGAGCTGGGGATGCTCAAAGAGGGTATGATGCTGAAGCTTAGAGCCCCCTTGGAACATTTTGTGGCAGTAGTAACAATACATTTCGGTTCGATTTCTTACTAATTTACCCAAAAGGCTACCATTAGATGTGAGAACGAGAGCATCGATGGGTAATTGTGACACTGAAATATTGTCGTTACTAGTCTCCGGAAGGTCTTCATGTTCTTCACTGAGCATGTCATCAAGTGCCTCATAATCGCTCTCTATATGTCCTGCCCAGTCAACATTTTCTATATCCACATCGTCTTCTTCATTATCATCCTCCTGCTCTTCCTCGTCCTGCTCCTCTTGTTTTGGTTCCCCTTCTTCACCTTCTTGTTGATCATCTTCATATTCCTCATCATAATTTCCTACCTCCGTCTCATCTTCGTCATCTGATATGCCCGTCTCCTGTGACTGGAGTCGACCTTGGGCCTCATGCCAACTGCGTAATATATCACACATTTGAAGCACTTCGGCCATACAGTGGTCGCAAATTCGTCCCGTTGAGTCCTTGATACCCACCTGGTTTGTATCGATTATTGATCAATTTGATTATAATGTTGTATTTTTAGATAGTATTATTACCTTTATCTGATAATATTTGAAGATTTGTTGTAGCAGGTCTGCGGCTGGGCGCTGGTTTTCCATATCCACCTCGGTGGAGGCGGCCAAATTGTTTACACATAGTAAACACAAATCTTCAGATGATGATGACACTTCCATCCCTATTTCTTGATCCACTATTATTTCATATACAACAAATAAAAATCACAAAAATAATCAACAAAAGCGAATGTGGTCTCTAAGTGTGACCGTATCAATATTTGGGCGGTAAAAAAATGACGTTCAGGCTTATGACCTATTTGCACATTTAGCAATTTTGCTGTAAAATGGTCATACTTAAATCGCTAATTTAAATATTCTGTATAAATTACCAATTGCCAACATGTCTTCTAAAAATCATTCATATAATCAAAAAATGTACATTTAATTTCTTTTTTTTGAGTTTTAATTTACCAATAACATACTTGTTTTTTGAGAATATCGATATTTTTCCAATTGGATAATATAGAATCTACTTGCTATCGTCCATCTCTAGTTGCAAGTGTGGCTGCTTGTTCTTGCCCCATGACGAAGAGAAAAACAGTCTGGTCACCTTACTTGTGATAAATATTTCTTCGTTTTCGTTCGTTCTTAAACGGAGATTCTCTCGCGTCCTTACATATTAAATTTATAATTTTTATTGAATAATCAAAAAACCAAAATGGTATGTTTATCGAATCCAAAGAAACATTTCGAAAATAGTCCAAAAATCAGCGGCAAATGACACTGAGAACTTTCCTTGCTTTGCTGACGAAGTGAATTTCAATTTCTCTAGTATGTTTTTTCTCTTTCTCCCTCACTCTCTTGCCGTGTGTGTAAATACAATGGTGTGCGTGCGTGTGTGTGTTTGTGTGCGTGTTAAATGAAGCGGCCGCCGCGTCACAATATAAATTACAATTCGATTTTTTTTTTCATGTTGTTGCTGCAAATATTGTTGTTCTTGATATGTTTATAACTAATGCAATTGCATTTTCTAGTCTTTTGCGGAAAAGATAACGGGACTGCTGGCACGTCCCAATCAGCAACAAGATCCAGCTGGCGGCCCAGAAGCTCCATGGTATCTCAAATATGGCAGTCGATTGCTCGGCATTGTTGGGGCCTTTTGTAAGTAATATTAACTAAACGAATCATTAAAATAAATTACAAGTACGCAACAAAAAGGCATATTCTTATTGATGTGTTAAAAAAAAACAATCAAGCTAGAAAGAGACAGGGCATTAGTCCTAAAAATACAATTTGCATCGATTTTTGTGTACCTTTTGTTTTGGTTGCCGCTGCTGCTGCTGTTATCTAGTTTTGCCTATGCGTGTGTTTGTGTGTGCGCGAGTGTGTGTGTGTGTGTACGCAGGCTCTCTGACATTGATAAAGGAAACAGGAAAAAAAGAAGAAAAACCACGTAAGCATAACAGTAAAATAAGAAGAAGAAGCAGAAGCAGAAAGTAGATACAAAAAGGATACAGAAATTTTTTAGTATGGTTATGTACATGTGTGCGTGGGTGTGAGAAAAATTCTAGGGTTGGCATAGCCATACATACATACTTACATAAATGTACACAACGCGGATGCAAATAACAGAGCAGTAAACAATTTTTAAAACATTTACATACATGCGTTTACTACTGGGGATCAATGTAGATAAGTCAATTTAATTTCTATGTAATTTATTTACAAATAACTGTGAATTGCTTCAGTTTTTTATAAACAGTCAGTAGACAACAAATTTTCAAAATCTTGACCATATAAGACTTCAATTACAACTCAAAGGTTCTTTATTATGCTTTCAATCTGGCAGGATACATTTTATTATTCCGTATGACATATTTAGCATGATTGTGTATACATGCCAACTTTTTGGGTATTGTAACATTACAATACGGTTGATAAGAAATCACTAAGACATAATTACATTAATATTATATATAAAGAGTATTTGGACGTAAATCTACGAATCTAGATCAAATTTATCTATTAAGTCTATTGCCAACAGCTTAAAAAACCCAAAAATTTTAAATATTTTTATAACGATTGCTCCTTTAGCAAATATGTATAAGATATACCTATTCAATTTTGACGAATCTTGGCACTGGCACTTTAAGATAAGCCAAACTTAGGAAATTCATACAAAACTTATCCTTAAGACAAAGGATATTTGCGAATTTGGTGATGTGTTTTAGACAATTTAAATTTAATTGTCAGCCTTCTTTGGTCTAAATATATTTCTACATGTTAAAAGTAAAATACCTTTTCCTTTAGTCACAAGATGCCTGTCTCCTCTAGTAATAATTATTAAAATAAACAAACTTAAAATCTCTATCATATAAAGTTAAAGAAAATGAATCAAATTTTAAATATCGTGGCACAAAAGGTGACAAAACGTGTTTCTTATTGCCATATATACATATAGATGAAATACCTTCCAGTTCTTTTAGTAATAGATTTTAGAATTGCAATGCCAAAACTCTAACTAGTTAAGAATAAGAAGGAAGTCGAAAAAACTTTTATCTTGTTTTTGTTAAAAAGACCGGAAATTTGGGGGATAAAAGAAAAAATATCTGCTTGCGTTAAAAATACAATACTTAATGTCGAGTTATCGTATATAAGCATATATGAATATGTGTGGTGTATATACATATATATATATATATATGTATGTATATGTATATATTCCCTTTTTTTTTAACTTGATATGAATTTTGCTCTCTTGTCATTAATTTTGCATGCTTTTTTTTATTATGAATATTCTCTTTGTTCTTATTCATCTTTTACTTTTCCTCTTCCCTTTATCTTTCTCTCCCTCTCTCTCTTTCTCTCTCTCTCTTGTGTGCCTGTCATTTTTGCCTGATTGCGCATTTTTCTTGTATTGCGGCGTTGGCATTGAACTTTAGTCTAACGATTTTCCAATTTTCTATAATTTCACTCAATTCAATCTATTGGAATATATGTACATACATATGTATGTACATGACCCACTAACACACACAATGACAAACATGCATATATCTACATATATATGTTATATGAATGTATATTAAAGTTGGCTTTAAATCAGCTGATATAAGTTATGATATAAATAAATAGGCAAACAAAACGCCAGCCACTTGAAATCAATTAAAGAATCACGAATCAAGCCTAACGAAATCGAGTCAGAAGAAAGAAAGAAAGAAAGAAGAAATGAAAAACACAACAAAACCAAATAAAATATATAAAATGCAATTCACTCTTGTGGGGCTTCTTAATGAAAACAAACTTGTTTTCAAACCCCAAACCGCAATAGTTGTGGGGGCCCGGCGAACTTTAACTGTGATGTAATTGGCTATATACCCCCCCCTCTTTATATATTTAAGTGATCGCAAAATGATTATTTTTCCATTTGGCATTTGGACTACAAATGGTTGAAAGTTCAATTGGTTGTCTACCACAACTGAAGAATCTATAAAGATCAAATCGCTTAGCGACTAACCAAGTTTATTTTAAGTTCAATTATTTTATATATTAGTGTTTTTATATGTATAATATGGAACCTAACATTAAACCACAAACTGATATAATTAAACGATTTTGATTCAATTTATTGAGGTTTTCTCTAAACGCTTACTTTTCTTTTAAACCATTTTAAAGTTGATACAGAAAAAATCCTTTTAAAGTACTCACCGCTTGATCGTAAATCATCCCAATCATTGTTGTTCAAAATTTCATACATTTTGATATACATATATGATAAACCTCGCTATATAGATATACTTCAGAATTTGAAGTTAATTCTTTATATTTAAATTTAAATAGTGCCAAAGAAACTACTAAATTAGTTGACAATATTTAAAAGATCGTAAGATATTATTATTAAATGAATTGACATAGAAATAATTAATATTTTGTTATATATTTAAAAAATACTCACAATTAGCCCTTTTTGCCACATAAATGTTCATTATTGTTGTGTGTAAATTCTTATTTGTTTTCTTTTTCTAGTTTTATCTTTCGATAAGGCATGAGATAACCTGATAAAATATTTAAATGGCTTCTTGATACCCATTAGATAAATGGGTATCTTAAGATCATTTATATCATTGCAAAAACTATTTTTATTTGCAAACTAATATCATATTTGAATGTATTTGAAACTTATTATTCATATCTGGCAATCTTCTCTATAATAAATGAGTTGATAAGCAGCATTTAAAGCAGCAAATATCAAAAGTTTAATAAAACTAGAAGTAAGAGGTGATCGTTAGATCTAGCTACTATGTAAAATTAAAACTTGTAAAATACAGGTAATAATTGGACATGCATTTCCTATTAGTAGCAACTAACTGTAGGTTATCTCTTGGTCGATAAGGTCTCTCCCTTTATATATACATTTATATATATGTGTATATATATTTATTTATTTTCTTAGAGAGAGAGACTAACTTTTTTCTACAGTTTGTACAACTGTTTTTAGTTTTCTCCCCTTCTTGTCACGCTTCTCTGACTATTTTGTTGGTTTTTTTATTTATTATTATTATTATTATTTTTTTTTTTTCGTTTTATTATTAAATAAAAGAAATTAGCACACGAATGAATGAGTCAGCATTGTCGATTAGATTGGGGTTTTTGTTTTTGTTTCATTTTAATCTATATAGTTCCATGTCACATATGGAACTGAAAACTGAACAAAAGAGTCAACGCAAATTGTGGGCGGTTAACAAATGTCAAGTGCCCCTGGCAGTAATTTGAATGAGAAAATAAGAGAATACGCCTCACAATTAAAATAAAAAATCCAACGAGAATAAAAACTGATATATATTATAAATGAACTTATTGTTTAATGATGAAAGCTTCCTTTTTTATTTTTTTTGTCGTGTGATAAGTTAATTATGACTAGGTCGATTCTTAAAGGGTAACAGCCACAAGGCAATCCATGAAGTACAGTAGAGATCAGAAGGAGAGAGTACTTTGGGTTAACGGAAAATCGGATAAAGCGGATAATTAAAAAGTTTTGCAATATGAAACAGTTTTTGAATAAATTTAATGACTAAATTTAAAAAAAAGGAAAGTACATTAACATAAACGAATCTTTGGATTGGCGGAGAGGTTTAAAATAGTCCGTAATTGTACGTTCTTCAATTAACTGTAAGATAATGAGATTTTAGCTGAAGTAGGAAGCCGGATAAACGAGGTTTTATTATATAATGTTCATGATCATCATCAATTCCATTCAGTTACTTCACTCCTTTTTAGATTTGGATAAATATATAAGCCATAGCTAACAAAATTCATATATAAACACCTTTACTACATTGCCAAATCAAGTTTATTTGAAATCATTTTCAAGTCTTTGTTATTCCAAAAACAAGTAAGTAGGGCAGTTTTTAAGATATCGCATTCTAGTGGAAGTTTGTGTTAGTTTTGTGTCTCTACTTGGTTTGAGATAAAGTTAGATAAACTAGAGAGTTTATGGTTTTAGATATATCTCAATTGAATGTTAATAAAGATGAATATTTCATACTCAACCTGAAAAAATAATTTGAGTTTCACGCTGAGGTTTAATTTGACACTAAAATACAAGATAACATCAAGATAATATAATAAACACTCATTTTCTTTTCTTATTCATTTATTTTACTTTTCATCTTAACCATTTCTTAAGATTATTTAATATACGATATTTATCTGCTCTGTTAGTTCTTCTGACGTGTCATTTGACTTATTATCACATCTGGAATATACACACACACACATGGTGTCAGATGGTTAAGTTGTGATAAGGCATTCTTTTTTAACTTGAACTTAGAGCCAAATCACCAACTTCTAACAATACTTCCAAGCTTTTTAGTCCTTCTAAGAGCTGCATCCTTTTACATTTGGTTTTCTCTGGATAGTAAAACTTAATTAATATTTATATATATTTCTGTATTCAATTTAGATATCTATTCCTATATATACAATAATATTTTTTAAAGCTGCGTTAACTTTTTTTTCTAAACGGCATGAAATGATATCATACAAATAATAATGTCAAGTTTGGGATGAGTAATAAAGTGTGTTTCTTCTCTATAGATTAAAAGACATAGAAATATATATTAACTATAAAAATTAATTGTCCAATAATTGCTATATAGTAAAAGTATAGTATAGTATTTTGAACTGTTTTGCTGATGTTTCATCTTTTCTTTATAATTCTATTTATAGACTTACTATTTGATTGGATTATTTTTAACTTTCTTTTTGTTTTTTTTACTTGCAGTTGCCATATTGTTTGGTTTGTGGAATGTCCTCTCGATTATTGGCCTTAGTGTTAGTTGTCTGGTGGCTGGAATCATACAAATGATAGCTGGATTTGTGGTAATGGCCCTGGAGGCGCCATGTTGTTTTGTTTGCATCGAACAGGTGAACACAATGGCAGATAAATTAGATGCCAAACCGATGTACTTTCGGGCGGCTCTATATTGCATGTGAGTGTAAATGGAATATATATATATATATATCCAGGGATAGAAAATGCTTATTAAAATATATTCTTATTATTTTTTCACAATAGAATGGCTGTACCGCCCATATTCATGTGCTTTGGTTTAGCCAGTTTGTTTGGCAGTGGCCTGATCTTTGCCACCGGTGTAGTCTATGGCATGATGGCGTTAGGCAAAAAGTAAGTAAACGTAAACAGATCGAAGAATATCGAATTAATATATATTAGATTGATAAGACTTGACTGTTTGTGCTAAATTTAATAAGAGTGAGCTTTTGTTAGACCCATTTTTGCTAATCATCTCCTATACAACTTGTTTTCTCTAACACCAAAACTAATTGTGTACGAAAATCGAAAAAAAAAAAAATATCAAACCAAACCAAAATAAAATCAAAAATTCAAATATGAATTAGAGCTTCACGCGAGGACATGGCAGCTGCTGCCACATCGCCCACACAAATGGGTTCTGGCGGACCTAATGGCGGCGGCGCTCAAATGCAAATGGGCGGCGATCAACATATCACACTAATGGAAGATCCAGATGTTTGGCGTCCAACATAAATCCATAAAACCAACATAAAGATACTGCCAAAAGCACACCACACTCACACACACACATACACACACACACACAAACAACACCAAACCAATTAGAAATGCAAAAAACTATATCAAAAAAAAGAAAGAAAAAAAATTATAAACAGAAATGAAATATTTTGTGGCGCATAGTTTTTAGTGATCGTTTCAACAAAAAAAAAAAACAAAAAAAAGTGAAAGAAAAACCGGAAAAATATTAAGGCAAAGAAAAGCTTAAGAAAAGGAAAAATTTATTAGTATACAACAACAACAACACCCCACCAAGTAAATGAAAACAAAGACAACAACAAAATTGAAATTCCATTACAAAAAATGTTTTAGTTTGTTTTACGTTTGAAATAGAGAGAGACAGCAGATCGAAAGAAAGTGGAAAAAGCAGTTCAACTAAAGAAAAACAAAAAAGGAATTCAAAGTCAAGTAAAGCTTCCACTTTCCCCACACTCACATAGACACACACACACACTTACATACAGAACACTCCGACACAGCAAACAGATGAAAAAAAAAAAAAAAAAAAACGAGTAAAACCTAGAGCAATATGTACAACTCAGATTTGAAGACAGATAACAAAAGAATATATACATAGACGATATATATATATATACATATAAATATATATCAAAACAGGAAGAAGAAAGTATTTTTAACTTTTAATTATGCTTGGGCTTGCATATAAATAAAACTAAAAGAAAAAGAAAAAACCATTTAAAAAAATTCAATGTTAAATGTTGAGAATTTTCCTCTGTTTTCGTATTGCAACAACACATAATCAAGTCAAAACGTTAAAGAAAAAAAAAAGAAAAATTTACAAAAGTTCATTGTTGTAAACTAATGCAAAGAAAATACAAAAGAAATGAAATACTCATATATATATATACATAAATAATCCTGGAATCCAATTTCGGTCCATCGAAGTTTCTATATTCATGCAAAATTACAATTATTAGAAATCTATTCATATGAATTGATCTGTTCCTTTGGATCTAATCTGTTATAGTAGTCTGATCTGATGCCATTGTCATTGTATTATGATACAAATCTATATAAAAATCTATTTGAAAAACAAAGCAAATAAGTTTTATAATCATCAAGTTCAACAAACTTTGTTTTAGATAACAAATTTGCTTGTTAAATAATTGTTATCATATACTAGTTCGATCCGTCTGATTGATTAAAACTATGTCAGTAGAAAGAAATATGAAAACTTTATACATACATACCTATATATATGCACAAATTGACTGCCGATTTGCAAGGATATATAAATATCTCTCCAAAATTCAATATTCCATTCTTCCTAATTTCGTTTTCCATCAAAATAAATTGGAACCCCACGAAAACACAAAAGTTTACTTTAATATATAAAGTCTGCTAATGCATTCCATTTATGTTAGTAATTTATTTTACATTCTAGTTTTTTTTCTGTTTTTTTTTTATTATTATTATTATTATTATTAATAATATTATAAATGAATTGAATACTCGCATCAAAGTATCAAAAATTAGTTAAGCAAAAGTGGAAATTAGTTATATTAATCGAACGGCAAAGAACACTAAAAAAAACATTTATTCCATAGAAAATATTTCGTTTAACTAAAACTAAAACAATAACAAAAAAACAAGAAAAACAAAAACTTTAGAAATATGAAAGAAAAATGTAACGCCTAGGAGAAATTTGTACATGGTGAAAAAAGTCGTAATGCCATGAGCTATCCGCCCATCCTTTGCTCAACAAAAACAGATACTCAAACAGATGTAACACACACACACACACACACACACATACACACGTAAACACACACACATACAAAGAGCTTCCTGCGCCAAACCAACCAAATAAAAAGGCAAATACAAACCTTTTCTACTTTTTCTCATGATCATTTTCATTTCAAATCTTTTCCTTTTTCATTGCACAGTAGTAGACTTATAAATATATTATATTTATAATTTAAATCAATATCTTTTAATTTTTCTTTCGAAAATTCACAAAATTCTGGCCATTTGTAGCAATTTGTAGTTCTATTTTGCATCTTAGCTGTAGTCAAAGTCTGGCAACGTCGAAAAGTTAGCCCAAAGAGATTAAATACCCTGTAAAGTAAGTTTAAAAATCTAAATATTCTACAAATATATAAAATAGTAATTAATTTACATGATCTATCTAATTAAAAAGAAACTATTTTCTTAATTATAGTTAAAGTCATGTGATTTGTTAATATAGGAAAAAATAAACGCTTAAAATAGACATATTTTCCATTTAATATACAACTTATTTGCAACAAGAGTTGCCAGACTTTGTAAAGTACTTCAATTAGTAACCAATTGGTTAACTGTTTACTTATTAGTTATTCTGATTTGATGTGCTCCTTGACTTTTCTTCTGTAAAAATTTGTATTCAATTTTCAATTGGTCCTTCCCCCTTATGTTTCCTTTATTTATTGTTATTTTAATTTTTTTATCTTTTCGAATTATATGGCTTAAGAAGAGATATTAAAATTTTTATTGCTGCTGTTGATTTTTGTTTGTCTTTTAGTTAAAAAATGAATTTATTTTGGGATCTTTTATAGTCTTTTTTTTCTTTATTAATATAACAACAAGTTAGGAAAATAACTTGTGACTATAATTTAATGTTTAAGGATCTATAATCTGAGATGTTTTAGGAATCTTAGTACTTTTTAAAAAGATATATCGCCCAATATCTTTTGTTTTAGAATTGTATTCTTATTTTTTATATAGAAATTATATTTATGCTTTTTTAGTTGCCCCAAAACTTTAATTTACAAATAGTTGTAGTTAACCCTTTTCGAATTGCTTTACCACTGAAACTTTTACACCGATATTGTTAATATTATATATCTATATCTTGTATATTACATAATCGTAGAATCGTTTTTAGTCTCGTATCCTCACGTTTAGTACCCTTCTTGGTCACTTTTTGAGTTCAATTTGCTGATCTACCATCGATATATATTTTTTTGTATTTTTTTGTTTTTTTCTCTTAATTTTATTTGGTATATTTTCTATGACAAGTTTCATCAACTATTGTATACTTTTTTCTCGTGTCAACAACAACAGAGCCTCAGCAGCGGATATGCGTGCAGCAGCGCAACAAAGTGGCTATGGCGGCAACGCAGCAACAGCATCATCTCAGGTTACAACGACTAACGAACGGGCAGGAATTGTGAATAATGCGCAGCCCTTCTCCTTCACTGGGGCCGTTGGTACCGATAGCAATGTATAGATAAAAGAACCGATCATACCAAGCTGGGGTTTTTGGTGGCAACTGAGAAAACAAGACTCAAAGAAGAAGACACGAAGAAGAACGACGTGAATTAACTACAGCAACAGCAGCTACAACAATTGGCAACAACAGCAACGACGGCAACTACATAATCATGTGCAATTTCTTTTAAGGAAAGTTAAATCATTAAACAAAAAAAAAAGCATAAAACACGAAAAACAGCAACCTATAAATACTATATTCAATTGTAAAATTAGTTACCACAAACAAAAGAAAACAAAAAAAAAAAAAAAAAGGAGAAAATTAAGCAAATGACATATAGAAATTGAATTTTTGTTATGTTTCCAATTCATCTTTGTGGGCCAATGAGGCCTGAGAGTGTCGTCGTTTGTCCATTCATTCCAAAAACGAAAGAAAATCTTTTGGCTCTTTTCTCACAATAATAAATTATTAATAAACTAAACGGCAGCAACAAATAGAAGAGGAAAAATCATGTAAAATTTATTTTTAGTCATAGTTTAAATATACCTTAAATATATTTAAATGCATAAATTAAAGCAAAAATGAAAAACAAAATGTTTAAACCAATTATAAATATTGTATGTAAAACCATATTAAAAAAAAAAAAAAAAAAAATTACAAATAATTGAATTATACATACTTTAAATTATGTTAAATAAAATTAAATTATACATAATTCCCAAAAAACAAATTATTAAAAATCCCATTAACATTCTTAACTGATAATTATCTTTTGGCCAAAAGTTTAATTTTATATGAAAACCATGAGAATACATTAGCAGATCGTTTGAAAAGAAATTAAACAAGTTAGTTAGCAAGAATGGGACTCTAAATTAAATGCTTTATATTATAAATATAGTAAAACAAATGGAAATTTAAAACGGAATTTAGTTTATCCGATATCGAATATTAGTTTGAAAAGTCAAAATTCTTAAACAAATTCGGATTATTCCTTTTCTCAGTTTCTATGCTGTATACAATTTCATATAAAACATAGTTTATATATTAAATATATATTCGAACAGAATATGATTCCCTACACAGCCAGGTTATAGTAGGAAAAAGTGAGTTAATGAAAGTATTAAAGAATTATAACATATAGTAAATTTTCAGAAGAACTTTTACCTTTAATTACATGCAAATTTCTCAATTAACAACAAATTTCTATCAAATAATAAACAAAACAAAAAAAAAATAGTAATTTACAAGTAGTTAAGTTGCCCTTTTAGTTAGTTTTCGTTAGATGGCAACAATTCAATCGATTCAATGATTTCATAACGGCCCACTTCAGCTCCATCATTTGGAGCATTCTCTGGTTGTTCCTGACTATCATTGGAGCCCTCCCAACGGAAACGACGATCACTTATTGCTTCCTCCTCTGAAGATGCTTCATTTGCCCGCACCGCTGGAATGCCAACTGCAATCATTACGGCCAAGAATGCTAAAAGGGAAAATATTATAATTATATAAGTGTTGTTTTTTAGTTTTTTTACAAGTTTCCAATTTTACCAAAGAACAGGATAATTAGTTTACTGGCTTGCATAGTTTTTTTTAGTAATATTTTTAGCTTGAAATGTTTTTGCTATATTATAAACAATTTGTTGGCCTTTATATACGGACCCGTAAACATTTGGCACAATTTTAATGACCTTGTTTACCTGGTCTCATGACACACTAAAGTTGTATTAAAATTAGTTTAAATCTATGGAAAACAACTAAATCAATATTTGTTTGGACTTTCATTGAGCGAGCAAAAGTTTTTGGAATTACTTAGAATTTGTTATTTACTTTTTAAACATTTGCTCTTTATTCTTTAAGTTATAGATTTATAGTCGGACTGATATTTAATTATGTTAATTTTACTATTTAGATAAGGGCGGGAAATCTGTAGCGATTTTGTATTCGAATTTTCCCATTTTCGGATTGATAAATTAGTTTGACTTATCGACAGCTCCATTTTTTCTATTAAAATACTTTATAAATATGATTTAAAAGCAGAGTTGCCACTATTTGAACTTCTCATATATTGAAAATTTAATAATATTTCTACTTAAAATTATATTATATATTAGTGGCAGTCTTTAACTCAGCAACTACAAAATTTTAATTAAAATGGTTCTGTCTGATTAAAATTTATCAGATCAAAAACAGAATTAGTTTTCACTATTAAAGTGCCATATTTTCTATAAATAAGGTTTAATAATAACCCATTAATTATTATTATATGATACATTAACTTCATTAAGTGCATTCGTCTTAATTGGAAAAAAAAGTATTGCCTATCATATTAATATTGCTTTCGTTGTCAAATGAAAAAAAAGTGTTGCCTACTTTAGGGCAGCTCTAAAATTTGTTTAGATTCTTGTTTGATACTTTCTATCAGCTGTTTTGACAATTCCATTTCACTTTTACCGACACATTTTATCTTTTTTATTTTGTACATATTTTGTCTTTGTTTTCTTGGTTTAATTAAGAAGCTTAAAAGCTCCTTAAATTAAATATGAGGCGTAATTGGCAGACACTTGCATATAAAGCAGAAGTCAGTTTAATTATTTTACTCATCTAACGTTTTCTTTTTATTTAGTTAAAGGGAATTGTTAGTCAGTTTAATCCTATAATTTGTTTTCAAAAGCAAATGCATTTCATTGATATTCTAATTGGATAAATGTATAAAATAGAAAGGGATTCTAAATGGAATGTGATGAGGGTAAAGTAAACGAAGTGAATTTTTAACTGGAAATATGTGAAACGAGATAGATTCTTTTGTTTACCAAAGTGAATTTATTGAAAGTTAAACTTATTGTGCAGTAACTATATATATAAAGATGTTTGTACTTGAAGATTAATAAGAAATTGTTTGCTATATAATTTTGGAACTCATTTTCTCTTATAGATTGAATAAACGCGTATGAGGTATTCAGCTGAGTTTGACTACTGATTCTCATTCCCAACGAATCGAATATTCATATGTATATTGAATATAGAAGAGAAGAATCTTTAATCTCTTTTTTATTATTATGCAAAAGCATTGAATCTTTTGTTTGAATTTGTTTGTTAAGGTTTCCATTTCACTTAATTTTATTTTTGTTGATATTGATCCATTCTAGCATGATCTTCTTTGAAGACCGATTGATTGTGCCCACATAAGTTAACATCTGTCTAGACACATCCTTTTCAACGATTTCTTTTCAGCTATCTTTTCGTGTTTTATTTTTGTTTTATAAAAACTCAATGTAGCATAAAATTGTGCTGATCCTTAAGAAACCAAAAAAGATTCACTCAAAAATAAAAAAGTAAAAAAAGTATCGATTACGCAATTTGATTGAGGTAAGTAAAAACTGAAATGTCTTATGAAAATGAAGGTCAAGTGTTTGGTAGATGAATCGAAGGGCCGCTTAATTTCTAAAAAAAAGCGCTGCAGGACAAACGATAAATCCTTGAATCCATCTCATTCTCAGCATGTGGATGAACTAAATAGCGAAAGGTTTAGCATATGGCACCAGGAGGACAGAGAAGAGAAGAGAAGAAAGAGATAGAGGAAAAAAGATTGGTTACAAATTTTTTTCTTTCTGCTAAATGGGATTTGCGATCGAAGAGAAAATTTTAAGACTTTGCTTCCGTTTCGTTTCACGTTTTTTTTTGCTGTTGTTGTTGTTGGTTTTGTTTGATTCTTCCTTCGTTTTGCTTCTATTGTTATCCTGTGTATCTGTGTCCTAGTACCTCCTGCTTAATCTTTAGCCATCTGGCTTTGGCCTGAGCCCTGGCAACGTTTGCCTTTTGTGGCTGCCTCTTTTGACCATGCGCTGCTGGCCCTTTTGTTGGCCATTTTGCAATGCGTCTGGGGGTCTGTGTCCGCTTGCCATTGTCCTTTCATTTGCTTAAATGCATTTTATCCTGTTAAAGAGCTCTCTCCCACTCCTTATGCCTCTCGCTTCGGTGGAAAATTGATCTATTATTTGATTCTTTATCTCTTCACTCTTTGCAAATGTTCTTTTCTATTTTTAGTTCCTTTCTTTTCATTGTTTCTTTTGCTACTGTTCCAAAATTTACACTAATTGAGTTTTTACCGCCCTTTCAAATGTCATTTGACAATGCAAAACTAAACATGAAATAGGAAGAAACTAAAAACTAATATAAAATAATGGAACTTTAGTCGATCGCTATATATTATTTATAATAGGAAAAGTTGAGTTTACTTAAACTAACTGAAGAGTAAACTTAGATACTCGGCTTGTACTTATAGAGATGGACTAAGTAGATCGTCTAGTCCTTCCGGTATATAATTTCTCATGACTTATAGTGGATATTTAGCCTTTAGTTCCTTTCCAAATTAGGACTAAATTAAATCTACAAACATCTTAATTCCTATTATTATAAAATAAAGTTTAAGTTAAGTCTTTTTTCAGATGGAATTGAATATAATCAACTTCAAGCTCCATCATTTAATTAATTGATTTTGTAGCCCTGAGTTTCTAGTGGCTTTTGGTATTCTTTATCTGCCCTCAATTTCTCTTTAATTTACCACAACATTTTGTTCATCTTTGCCACATAAAAATCATTAACCATAATAAAGCATCACACCTGAACGATTCAATCGTCTCCTCAACTTTATCTCCTCCTTCTCTATTCGACAGACAATTAAAAAGTTAAGGCCTCCCCCCTCCCTCCACCGCAACAATAAAAATTCTTTTCACTCTCTTTCTCTATCGCTATCTCACTCTATCTTTTTGGCCAATTAGCTATTTGAAATGCCATGTTCCATGTCTTTCATCTCTCATCTTACGGGCACACGCAAAGCATTCATAATAATATTTCATTAAAACTGTTTTGGTTGAAGAAAATGGGGGCAGGGGGAAGAAGCAACAACAATATAAAAGAAAAGAAAAGAAAAAACTTAAATTATTAATTAAGAATTCTCAAATCAAAATCAAATTACCAGTAAAATGCCATAAAAACAACACACAAACACACAAACCAAAAAAATGCATAAATTTAAGAAATATTTTGTAAAAATGACAACCAGATGCAGTCTTCGTTTCAGGGGGGAAAATTTGGTAAAAAAAAAGGGGGGATAGCCTGTCGCCAGCGGCTTCCGCTTTGGGTTTTCTTGTTCTCTCTTTCAATTTTTGTTTTTGGGCATTTTCCAAGAATTTCATTTTTTTTTTTTTTTTTGTTGTCCTCTTGCATATATTATTTATATTGTAAAATTAATTAATGCATAATTCCATAAAAATGTCATAAGAGGAAAGGAATAGCGAACAGAGGAAAAAATATAATACTAAAGAGAACACTAGACAACAAGTTTAAGTTACATTTAATTATAGTTTTTTTTATTTATCATTTATTTCAAGGGAAACTCTGTGAGAAATTAAACAAAAGGTTTCTATTTATAGTAAACTTATCAGTTACGGATTAACACTTTTCTAATCTTATTTCGAAAATGTGTGTTGTGTTAATCTATAACTTTGAAAATATTATTCCATATAACACCAAGATTGCATAGTTCGTTACATGTCTCTGCAGTTGGTCCTTTAGCAGAGCCTTTTTGCCTTGTTTGAAGCCACCGAAAACACTTTCAAGGGACCGAAAATTTTCTGGCTAAAATCAGCGCCACGGGAGGAATCGATGACAACTCCATCGATGGAATTTTGCCAGCTCAGCGTGAATTTAAAATGCAAGTAACTAGGCAGCCTGCTGTTTAACATATTAGGCATTTAGGACATTAGCAGGACATCATCCCAAAAATCAATGGGACAGCTGAAAGTGTCAACAGTTTCAATTCTATTGTATCTATATCTTAATTTTTTTTTTCTCCCATGGCTAAAATGAAATGAAAAATTTTACATGCGGCTAGCATCAAATGTAGCTAAACTAAACCAAATACAAAAGAGGATATTCTAGTACTCTAAAACCATTGGTCATTGGTCAGTTCATTCTTTGTTTTTTAATTTGTATATCATATATATAAGTCTATGTTTTGTAGTCTAGTGTAGCTGATCAAAATTCCATAAATTCATTTAAAAGCGAATTGTGTGTATATTTTCTGTGCTCAATTAGCGCATAACATGTTCATAGTTAACCTTTCCCTTTTAGGCGCCTACCCAGAGGTTGTCCCTATCTCTATCCTTCATTGCCATAGTGTATAACCTCCCGCAAATCCAAATTCAAAATCCAAATCCTCCCACCCTTAAAATCAACAGGTAAAAACTGATTTAAAATGCAACAGAGAGCTAAAGAGAGCGAAGCAGAAATGAATTTGGATAGGGAAAAGGGAGTAGGGAATATGAAGGGATAAAACCCTTTTCTGCCTAATAATAATTTCCATTCGTTTCATAGGAAAATTATGGTTATCCCCCCCTCCTTAGTAAACGCGTGGCGCCGGCAACGGGCCGATTCTCGGCTCTCAACTCCCGACTCTCGACTCCCGACTTTCGTGGTGGGCTTACCCAATTTGGGATTTAAATAATGTTTGTTTGTGTCTGTCTGGGTCTGGGTGATTGTTGGGTTGGGGTCAGGGTGGGGGATACAGGAAGGATGAAAACAAGATTGTGGCGCTTATTCCATGGAAACTATAAATTTTCGGCATATTAATTACACGGATAGGAAATTCCTTTACGAGTACTTTCCCCCCCATTCCTGATTCAAGCCGGGGCAGCTGCATTTTAATCTTATCAAATATTTGACAATAACCCAATTAGTAACCACCTACAGGAGCAAAAAGAGAAATAAAAAGAAGGAAAGACTAAAAATAAATAAAAAAAAGGACAATAAAAGGACAAACATTGCGCCAAAACTGAGTAAAGCAAAAAACGAAAAAGAAAAAAAAGAACCTTTTCTTACGATTTCACTAAAATTGCTACCAGGGAAGCTGGCCGGGAAACATCGGCACAGAACGAGGAGTAAGACATCATCAGGAGAAAAAAACAATCGGCAGCTGCAATTCATCGTGTCCAACCATAAAACAAGATGTTTGAAATGAAACGAGATAAAACGCATGCCGTTTGGCCATAGAGGGACCATATAGGAGAGACCGCCCTGGGCGAGTCAGGCAGCCTCTAATTTGTGAAACTTGCCTACAGTTTAGACAACGCAGCAGGACCAAGCACGACCATCTATCGGCGACCCTTAAAAAGGACATTCAGCGACATTCCACCTACTGCCCATGACATTTGAGATGTTGCAGTCGATGATTTTCAATGCACACAATGGACTCTTGGACATTGTCAGGATACCATTGCCATTTCAACCATATAAAGAAAAATATCTCTCAAAAAGAGACGAAGATCCCTGTCATCCGTTGTGTGTCCTGTATGTATGTGTGTGTGTGTGTGTGTGTTTGTGTGCATGTTTCTTGTGTGTGTCGTGTGGATGACACAAAAAGCGCAATTGCAAGCCACAAAAGGTTCCCGAAAATTTGCCATAATCATGACATTTGTTAGGGGCCTCTTTGTTCTTCTCCTTTTTGGTTGATCATTTCTTTACTTTGCCTTACCTTTTCTTTCCTTTTATCATCTAATCATTGTAATGTTACATCTTTATAGGAGTTACCTTAAATAGAAATTGTCAATTTCTATAGATCGTAAGATGATGACTTTGTTTGCCGATCAAAAACCCAACGAAAATTTCCCTTTTTACGTTTCTTTTCCTCTCAGACAAAAAAGTTAACAATGTTGAGGCAGAATTAATCAGGATTAAAACGAAATCCCTTAGAGAATGTCTTGGAATTCAGATAAGCCTAAAAATCTCTCCATACATATATATATATATATGTATATATTGGCGATCTAATCATGTCCTACTATTTGCCTGTTTGTTGTTTTGCTGTTTTTGTACCTTAAATATTAAGCAATTTAAATGAAACTCGATCAATAAACTTTCTAGATGTGTACGTATAGCAAGTTTCAGAATTGTTCAGTTTAGAATACTATAAAGTATACTACTCACTATTGGAATAATCGGAATAATAATGTTTAAAGTCAGCTTCTTTGATATTTTAGTTTCTTGGTTTACATCTTTTGAAATTGCCATCTCGTTTTATTTTTTAAGTCAATTCTTATTCACATTGTACAAATCATTCCCCAAATCGCTGGGAAACCCCACTAAAGAAACTACACATACACACACACACATACGTAGAATTGTTGGGCCGATGGCGCTTCATCATTTTACCATTCTTTTGGTCCGTCCCCTTTCTGACTTACTCCCTCCTCCCATGGAACCAATTAAAATTAATTTTATTCAATTCGAAGTCAAATCAAGTCCCAGCAGGGTCTTCTCTTTCACTTAACTTCTTTCTGCATTTCGCATTCTTTTCGCTTAAGGAACGATTATTTAATTTCTAGCTATTAAGAGGATGTGGAATCCTCTCCATCCTCTCCGTCTACGTCTACGTCTACGTTTTGCGTCTCCGATTCCGATTGCGATTCTGAACGACTGCTCCCCAGTTGCCGCATCCTCCAGTTAGTCAATGCTTATTGATGTTTAGTTCATTTCGTTGCCATTGCTGTTGTTTTTGCTTCTGTTGTTGTTGTTCCTGTGGTATTATTTCACTTGCGTTTCCGCTTTTAGCTTTTGTTTACTTTTACGCTTTTAGCCCCAAAGCCCCAGGACCATAAGCAACTCCAACACGCTCCATCCACCGACCCATCTTGATTCCTCATCCTCATCACACTATATGTTTGGGTATTTGTATTTGGTGTTTTTCTTATGTCCTTTGCGTGTGTTTCTTTCCTTTTTTTTTTTTTTTTTTGCTTTTGTGCTTTCTTCTTTGGCTGCTTCCTTTACCCAGTGTATCCCTTGACAATGCAATAAATTGCGCAAAAATTGGAAAAATAGAATTTTAGCCGCACCATGAGCAATAACGACAACAACAACAAGAATAAGCGAACAACCGACCGACGTACGGACGGACCGAATGGCAACCAGGTTCTCCATTGGCTTTCACGCAATATCCTCCACTCCAACTCCAAGTTAGTTGTTAGTCGTTGGTCCTGGTCTTTGCCTCCTACCAAAGCCTATTCCTTTTTCTCCTCATCCATTCGTTTTTCTCTCCTTTGGCTCTGCGGAAATCAAGTGCTAAGCTTCCCACAACGCAATCAATTGATTTCTATTGTTTTGTTAAAATGTCGTGCCGGGACCATACCCCGTATACCCCCATCCAACCTCCCACCTCCCATCACGCCAATCGTCCGCCCTACCAATATTTCTGTTCTATTTGAGCTTTCATTTGTTGTCGTTTCGTTTCAGTTTGCTTTTCTTTTTGGTTTCTTTTCTTTTTTTTTTTTTTTGGTTTTCCATACCCTTACAGATTGGGCATTAAGTATATATTGTCTATAGGATCAGGATCAAATACGTCTTATTCTTTCAGTTTTTATGCAAATGAGTTTTTCAGATGATTGACTTTGTCATATGAGTTTCTCTTTGATGCAGTTTTCTTTATTTTGGAGCAATTTGTTACAAGATTTCAATTTCTGATTGATTTTCAGTTGAATATGTTTTAAATATATTTGAAAATGTGTTAAGAAACTTGTGATATAATAATTGATTAATTTTGAAAATTAGAAAACAGAAAAAGTTTAAATAGTTCTTAAGAAAAACTTAAGAAGAAAAAATGTTTAGAAAATGGTTTTTAAGAAATAATTTTTTCTAATAATACTTCTCTTAGAAATTATAGTTGAAAAATTTATAAGTAAAACTGTTCCAGGTCAGGGTAACGTATCAAACTTTTCTGAATAAAATTTCTTAAAAATTTCTGTTTCCATTTCTTGAAAACTTTGCATTTTCTTAATCTAAAGATTTTGATTGTAAGATTTATAAAATATTAATATTTGTTTATTTCTTTATTTAAATTTTTTGGTTTAAAAACTTAAAGAAAAAAATTATTTTATCTTGCCAAATATTGAATATCTTTTTGTAAAAACTTAGCAGAATATTTATAGAATATATTAAATCGGTTTTTAAATTATTAAAAAATCTTAAAAAAAGAAACTACAAAAATATTCGAAAACTTTTTAAACCTTTTCATATTCTTCTACAATATAAATCGATGAATTTTCTATATAATTCTATATATATTCGTTATGAATATGAATAATATTGTTTAACTTTAACCATTAGTTTGTAGTATAGATTCTTAAAGTGCTTAAAGAGATAAATTGAATTGATGTAGGGTATAGAAAATTCGTTACATTAATTTTGCCATTCAATCTTCTTTTTTGCTTTCTGTTATTCTTTCTCTCACTCTTTCCTTATTTGGCTGTTGTTGTTTTTTTCTTTCTGTTGTCGCTCTCTGTGGCATTTTTATAAATTGCTTTGTTGTGGTCTTTATTGAAATTTTTTGAGGTTACTTTTCGCAAATAGAAATTGAACAAAAAAAAAAAAAAAAACCAAATCAACAAAAAATAGAAGCTTGTGTCCATTATTTTTATTTATTTGTTGATTTTACTTTTGGCGTCTGTCGCACTTTTCTTTTTTTTTTTTTCGTTTTTAAGTTTTCATTTTGTGTGTTTTTATTTATATTTATTTTAGTTTTTTTTTTCTATTTTTTATTTTTGTTTTTTTGATTTCTGTGGTGAAATATTCATGAAAGTTTTTACGTTCACGTTAGTTTAGTTTTGTTGGGGGCAAGTTAAATGAAAAACGTCCTTTGGGGAATTTATCGTTCGCTTTTTGAATGGATTGATAATTTATTGGTTTTTGGGCTAGTTCGATAGAAGGATTTCATTTCCTTTTTTTTTTTTCTCTCCAATAGGGAAATGTAACTGAAAAATACAGTTTTATGAATGGCAACTGGCAAATGGTTTGGAAAACATTGTTAAAATTTTGGTATGCCATAATAATTTATGCATTTCAAAAGATCAAATGTTATATATTAATATCCTTTTGATATATATAATATATAGATGTATATTATAGATCAGAAGCAATGATTTCAAACTTATAGAATCAAAGGTTTATATAGTTTAAGAGTTCTGTCAAATAATATTTACCAAATTTCAAGTTTATTTTTTTATTTAACTTGGCTTAGAATATCTCTCATAGCAGCATCTCTCACCTGCCACTCTCCTAGACCTAGCCCACATTCTATATGCCAGGTGTCCTCCCTTTTTAAATGAGTCACCCGTGAGTCACTCAAAAACACTCAAAACACAAAAAATACCTTCATAAACTATCCAGCGGAGAGATGTCAGAGCATCCAAAAGATTTTTATCATCCATTAGATGGTTTTTGTTTTGTTTTGTTTCTTTTCTCTGTCTTCTGTCGTTTGTTGTTTATTAATAAATTTTTATTTTATGATGTTTTCTAAGATTCAAATATAAAGTATATATAATAAAATGAAATTCCGCCAAGATAAGCATCGAGGGCAAAGGGGTAAAGACGAAGCACTTTTTTTTTTAATGCCTTATACCTGGAATAAACCAAAAAAAAAAAAAAATATGCTAGGACAGATGTTAAGGGTTTAAGATTTCCACACAATTACACACACATTTATATATACATTGACAGGTATGCACACCTGTTGATAAGGTGGCTAATTTGATGAGGCAAAAGCAACAAATTGGTCTCAGAGGTCACACGAAAGAAAGAAGAGATGAAAAGTTTTTTTTTGCTTTAAGCCTAGTAAATGTAATCAAAATGAAAGTTAAAAAATTGTTCAAAATGAACACACACACACACACAGGCACACATCAACCTTTTCCCTTGTCTGATAGAATTAAACGGTAAAATGATTGCAACACAATTTGTTTTAAGCCCTTTTCTAACTTTTCCTTCACACATACATATATAGGACAGATACAAACACACTTGAAGTTATCCTTTTGTGTCCTTACCAAGTGAGTATATTTATTTCAAACAAATGTTTTCAATGCTTAAAAAGATTCTAACTTTTGACTGTGTCAATTCAAATTTTGAAATTAAAACTGATTCCTTGAAATGGTTTTGGTTTTAACTTATTATTAGTAATTAGTTCTTTCAACTAGAAATTGGCTTAAACTGTTACCAATATATAGAACACTTAAAAGCTGGACTTAAAATTAACTAAAATTAGTAAGTAAGATAAAAAATTGCTCAGATATAGAATATCTATATATATAGAGTGAGATTTGCAAGAGTATAAAAACTGCGGTTAGGCTATAGCTTCTGTATGGACCTTCCGTTTGAAGGATGTTAGAGGACGTTGTTGTTTATTTTTGTTTTGTTGTGTTGCTTCAAGGCAGTATTTTATTAGCCTCTCCAATAAGTATGTGTGTGTGTGTGTATATATATATATGTGTTTAGGACAAACATGAACCCTTTTTGATTTGTTGTCCTTTCTGGAAAGATTGAGTTCTGCATGGCCTGAGAAAATTTGATTTTCGGTTAAACGCAATTAAATTTCGCCTCCGGCTTTGATTTGATTTCCTTTCAACCATCTCTTGCTCCACTTACGAAAATGGAGTAAAGGAAAATTGATAAATTTTATGCATTTTCCTCATCTATTTCCTCCTTTTTCCATTTAGTTGTTGTTTTAGGCCATACTCAAATTCAATCTCAATCGGTTTAGTTGTTGGTCAACTGTGAGACAATTTGTTGAAGTTTTGTTTATTTCTGGCATTTGATTAATTGTTTATGTTCTATTATATACATTTAACACTTAACAATTAAATACTCTAACAATGTATAAAAACAAGTTTTTGTCTATATCAATTGTATATAATTCTGATTTTGTGCCGATTTATAAGAAACTTAAACTGTTTCAATATTTACGACAAGCCTTAATCTTAATGGAATTTATCGGTTACTTGGATCAATATATGGCAATTTATATATTTTATAGTATTAATCTATACTATATAATTAGACGATTTTTTAAATATCAATCTATACTATATAATTAGACGATTTTTTATACAAATTTTAAATCAATTTATAAAGTTGTTTTTACTATTCTAAAACATTCATTTCTTGTTAAGATCTGAGACTGGAAATATCTAATTATTTAGATTAAAATTATTAACTTTTTTATATATGTATAATCGATTCAATTTGTTATATAGTTATATATATATATAGTTATAGTTATTAATAATCCCTTTCCATAATTGAAAGTGTATAAAATTGTCGTTTAACATAATTTTATTTTCAAAATTTTACGTTTCATGGCTAATTAGTTTTTGAGGTTTTTCTGGTATCTCGATTTTGTACTCAATTAAAATTTAATTTTACAGAAATTTAAACAATAAATCGATTATATATATCCCGAGCATATATATATATATATATATATATATATATATATACTTTTTTTTTGTATGTATATATAACTTTCTTACTTGGCTAATTCTGTTGATTCGCTTTTTCTTTTTGCTTTTTTACTATCCCCTCGCCTACATATTTCATATTTCCTTTTTATGTCTTTTACGGCTTTTCTTTTCTGTTTGCCTTCGCTTATCTCTACCAAAAACTTTCTCCACACAATATTGTTTATGTCTGTCAATTATCTCCTTCCCCTAAAACTGGGTAAGGGAGCTTTGATGGGAAGGGGAGGGAAAAAAAAGAAAGAAAAAAAAAAAACAGCAAACTAAGAAAATCTCTGCCATTGCTAACAATAATCTGACATAATGTTTCAATTATGCCTCGTTTAGTATTATATGTCTCCCATTCCCATTCCCATTGCCCACACCCGCATTCATTCTGCTGCTGCTCCTACTTTTACTTCTGGTTCCTCTGCCCCTCCTCTGCCATCTACCGCCCCTTCTAAAAACATTAGGGCAAAAGGAAAGCATTTTGAAGAGCTAAGCAAATCTTAGTAAAATAAACATTTTTAGCATTAAATTTACATAAGAAGCGACAATGAGTGAAAGCTAAGGAGGAGCAGAGAAGTGGAGAGACATTTTCATAAACATTTTCCTCATGCTCCTATTTTTTTTTCTTGTTTTTTCTTCTTTTCTGTTTCTTTTTTCTTTCTGTTTCTTGATGTGTGTGTGTGTTTTTTTTTCTGCCATATTTGCATAAACATTAGCAAAACAAATTTGCACATTTGACTCACTCCCGCCTCAATGCCACGCCCCCTTTGGCCTCTCACCATCAACGACATATGCAAACAAACCGCAAACAGCAGCAACAACAACAATAATAATAACAAGAACAGAAAGTTCAGCAAGAAGAAAGAACGGAAGTCTTTAGGCCAAAAACGTCAAAAACGCAAAAACACAACGGAAGCGGAAGTCGAAGAGTGCGTGCAAAAGGTTGAGAGACAGAGACAGACAGACAACCAGACAGACATACAGAAAATAAGAGAGAAAAAAAAATATGCTAAATCAGCCAACAAATGTTTATAATCATTTGCGAATATGAAGATGATGATGCGAATGCGGATAAAGTTGACTAAGCCAAAGGCAAGTGCTAATGGAATTGTCAAATTCAACTTTAGTTTACCCTCTAAAAGAAAGATTTGGTACATAGAGGAAACTAAATAAGAAATAAAAGAACTTTCTTAGTCTCTTATCACTGAATTTTAAAGCAGTTCTAAAAAAAAATTGTATGTTTTAGTACAGAAAACAATAAAAATTTGTATTTGTAGATTTTAATGTATAGTTATTAACTAATTTATTTATATATCTGATACCATTGGAAGATTATATCAAATGAAACTTTTAAGCAAGTACTGTCATTTATTAAAGTACAGTCTTGCGAGAAATTAAGATATAGACGATTTTGTGCTTTTCAGCCATTTTAGTGGCAATACTGATTTATACTTTTCTGTTCCATGCTCTCATGATCTATTAAGATTACACTAAAATATCACCAACTCTGGATTTTCAGATAACCTTCACTTCTTTTGATGCCAAATAAAAGAGATCATAAAGGAAATAACAGCAAAGCATATCTATTCGTAGTGAGATGAAATATACACATGGTCGAGTTAAAAAACTATGACATCAATTTCCCAGTGCTATAACTTCACAGAACGATGTGGGATTTCCACCGGACATTATTCTCTAGGTTCTCCAGGAGCAGAACTATCGATCTGCACTCATAGATTTCCAAGATCCTACGAAAAATATCATTGCAATTTTTGAAATGGGGTTAGCCATCAAAATTGGCAGAAATTTTTCTTTTTTTTCTTGCTGAAAAATCCTTGTAACTCGGCCATTTTTCAGACTATCGAAATTTCATTTGGCCAAAAGATAGTCCTTCTTAATAAACGTCGGCTGAGATAAAAGTCCTTAAAGTAGCTAAGAAAAAAGGGAAAGAAAATTACGTATGTCTCGCAAATCCTTCAAAGGATCAGGACGAAATATATGTCAAATAAGTCTTATAAACAAGGTGATATCAACTGCCCAAAGGACTTCCCAATAGTCATACGGAGAGATGACCCCCATTTTTTATGAAGCCAATCGATAGAGGTCGTCGAGGACATTCTAGGAAACCACGTCCTTTCGTCCTGCGGCAGGATATTCGAAAGTTAGAGCTAAAATCCAAAAAAGGATAAACTTTGTGAAGCCATAACTCCACACGATAATGTCCGATTTCCACCGGACATGATTTTTTTGGCTTTCCAGGAGCAGGACTATGGATTTGCAATCAAAGATTTCCAGGATCTGATAAAAAATTTTCTTGCAATTTTTTTAAGGGGGTTAGCCATCAAAATTGGCCCAAAATCAGAAAAGTCCTTGTAACTCGGCCATTTGAAGAACTATCGAGATGTCCTTTGGCCAAAGGATAGTCCTTAGTAATTGTGATCGATTGGCATAGTCGGATCCTGGAAAGTCCTTCAAACAACAGAGAAAAAAGGACTTTTCTCTCCACAGAAAAACGTGAATATCCCGCGAGTCCATTAAAGGATCAGGACGAAATATATGTCAAATGAGTCTTATAAACAAGGACTATCTCATGGCCAAAGGACATCCCGATAGTCCTGCGGGGAGCTGAGATATCGTTGATTTTGTGTTTTTCTATCGTTTTTCTACCATTTTTGAACTCGCTGAGAAATAAATTTTGTGGGGTATACTTTTGGGGTGCAATTAAGATTCCGTTGAAAAATACAAGTCCTGGATTCTTAGATGACCCCCATTTTTTATGATGCCAATCGATAGAGGTCGTCGAGGACATCCTAGGAAACCATGTCCTTTCGTCCTGCGGCAGGATATTCGAAAGTTAGAGCTAAAATCCAAAAAAGGATAAACTTTGTGAAGCCATAACTCCACAGGATAATGTCCGATTTCCACCGGACATGATTTTTTGGGCTTTCCAGGAGCAGGACTATCGATTTGCAATCAAAGATTTCCAGGATCTAATAAAAAATTTGCTTGTAATTTTTGTAAGGGGGTTAGCCATCAAAATTGGCCCAAAATCAGAAAAGTCCTTGTAACTTGGCCATTTGAAGGACTATCGAGATGTCCTTTGGCCAAAATATAGTCCTAGTTAATTAAAGTCGGCTGAGATAGAAAGGTCCTGGAAAGTCCTTTAAATAGCCGAGAAAAAAGGACTTTTCTCCCTACAGAAAATTGCTTATATCTCGCGAGTCCTTGAAAGGATCAGGACGAAACATGTATAAAAAAAATTTTACGATCAAGGACTATCATCTGGCCAAAGGACATTTCGAAAGTCCTGCGGGTTCTCGAGATATCGGCAATTTTGTGTTTTCATAGCGATTTTGTACCAGTTTTGTAAGTTGCCGCGAAATTCAAATAATTTAAACGTGCAATTTAGATACCGCGAAATTCAAATAAAAACGGTTATAATATTTTAGCATACGTTAATTTTGAATTTCAAATTTTGGGTAGTATAAAATTTTTGTAGCATACTTTTGGGTATAAAATAATTTTTTGTAGCATACTTTTAGGCGCTCGAGCCCATACTAAAAGTATGCTACAAAAAACAAAAATCGGGTTAAGCGCCTAAAAGTATGCAATAAAAATTTATTTTATTCCCAAAAGTATGCTACGCTTTCGTATATACCGAAAAATGAAAAATCGGGGTTAAGCGCCTAAAAGTATGCTTAAAATTAAAAATCGGTTTATCCGCCTAAAAGTATGCAACAAAAATTATTTTATGCCTAAAAGTATGCTACACTTTCGTATATACAGAAAAATGAAAAATCGGGGTTAAGCGCCTAAAAGTATGTTACAAAAATTAAAAATCGGGTTTATCCGCCTAAAAGTATGCAACAAAAAATTATTTTATGACTAAAAGTATGCTTCAAAAATTTTAAGTCAGATAACCGCCCAAAAGTATGCCACAAAAATTATTTTAGGCTCAAAATTATGCTATAAAAATTCCAGCCTAAAAGTATGCTACAAAAATTTTAAACTATCCAAAATTTGAAAGTCAAAATTAACGTATGCTAAAATATTATAACCGTTTTTATTTGAATTTCGCGGTATCTAAATTGCACGTTTAAATTATTTGAATTTCGCGGCAACTTACAAAACTGGTACAAAATCGCTATGAAAACACAAAATTGCCGATATCTCGAGAACCCGCAGGACTTTCGAAATGTCCTTTGGCCAGATGATAGTCCTTGATCGTAAAATTTTTTTTATACATGTTTCGTCCTGATCCTTTCAAGGACTCGCGAGATATAAGCAATTTTCTGTAGGGAGAAAAGTCCTTTTTTCTCGGCTATTTAAAGGACTTTCCAGGACCTTTCTATCTCAGCCGACGTTAATTAACTAGGACTATATTTCGGCCAAAGGACATCTCGATAGTCCTTCAAATGGCCAAGTTACAAGGACTTTTCTGATTTTCGGCCAATTTTGATGGCTAACCCCCTTAAAAAAATTGCAAGTAAATTTTTTATTTGATTCTGGAAATCATTGGATGCAGATCGATAGTCCTGCTCCTGGAAAGCCCAAAAAATCATGTCCGGTGGAAATCGGACATTATCCTGCGGAGTTATAGCTCTGACAATATGATCCTGTTATAGTTTTTAAAGTCTAAATTTTGTATATCATGCTTGCTTGCCAGAATGCCACCGATGATCTCTACGGTCGGATTCTTAAAAAATAGGAATCCGTGTTTTCTTTTGGAGGGGCGCGTCTTCTTTTTCGTATTGGGTGTTTGTCTTGTGCCTGGTCTTGTTTCACTTTATTCTTATCTCTCCTCTCCTCGTTTTAAGCATTTTGGAAATTTTCGTGGTACTTTGGCGCCCAAGACTCGGAACAAATGACAGCCAAATATGCGTTTTATTGAATTTTATGTGCTCAACGCAAGGATAACGCTCTGGCTCGCCACAGGATGCCACAGCGGCAGGAGGCACCAGACATTATTTATACAACAAAATTTTATTTTTTGGCGCTTAGTTTGCTTTTCGCTTTTGGATGTAAAATGCAATTTTTTTGTTGTTTATTTTTGGTTTTTTCTCGATTTTGCCATTGGCTAGTCCTTGAACTTTGGGTAAACTTCATAGAAAATTTTGGCACTGAACTTGACAATGAACTAAACTAAATATTGAAAGAAAAATAAATTGATATTTAAGAAAAAGAAGCCTTCTAAAAAGGACTATTAAAAATACGAGAAGCCTTAAAACCTGTGAACAAAATTCCTTTTTTCTTTACTTGCCTATAGAAAACGCCTAATTGAATTGTCAAAAAAAAAAATATATATATATAGAATAAAGATGAAAGAAGAAAAGAGAAAGAAATCAGGGAGAAAAAATTGTGAAAATTGCATCAAAAACGGACGAAAGGACAATGGGATAGCCCACAGAGAAACGGAAGTTGGAATCACTTTAAGTATGGCAAAAGGAAGCAATAAAATAATTTTTCTACAATTGTCGGGCAGAAAAGACTATATATACACCTACATACATACATACATATATATTTATAGAGATATTTCTTCTTCTTCTTGTTAGATATGTAGCATTTCCTGAGGCCAAACAAAAGGGCAAAGGAAAAAAAGAAAAGGGATGGGGTAGATAGGTGGGAGTTGGTAAGGGAAGGGATAGCAGAAAAAAAAAAAGAAAACGTAAAAATAAAAATAAATAAATGCCTCGTCTGGGAGACAATTTTCATCTTGCACAAAAAGGACGAAGGAAAAGTAACAACAACAATAATAAAAACACAAAAGGAAACAACAGGAGGAACAAGAACAACAACATTAAAAGCAACTATAAAATGCAATCGATCTAAATGTTATAAAAGCCGGAAAAGAGAGAAATGTGGCTGGGGCTATAATGGGAAAAGAAAATTGCACAAAAACGAGATAGCAATAGCCGATAGAGACAGTATGACAAAGAGAGGGAAGGGGACAAATAAAACTTGAATGGAGATGAAATACATTTTACACGACAACCAAATGAAAAACTGTGATATTGATAAATGTGATATTAATGGCAAAAAAAAAAAAAAAAAAAAAAGAATGAAATTGCTCAAAGAGAAAAATCCTTAAGGCTATAGAGAAAGAGACGGGTGGGTGTGGTAAATGGTTTACTTTACCAACCAGGCGATAAATGAGTTGATTTTCATGCGCGGTTAATTCAATTGAAATTGCAATTACTCTTCGTTTCACAGATTTTCACTTAGCACAGGAGGCAACAAATTTCAAGGTCATCTTCGGATATCAACTCAGCTCAACTCGACTCGACTCGACTCGATTCGTCTCAAATGAACCAGCAAAATCACCAAAATATAAAAATCCCTAACTGTGGTTAACACACACACACACACTGTCAAATAGCAACCAAAGACCATGGAAAAGCTGAGAAAACCGAGAAAAAAAATAACATTGAAAGCAAATCGCAAAACGCGCCCATTAACTTGCACCCTTGGAGCGTGAAGAGAGGCGCCAAAGCAAGCAGCTTTGGATATAAATGGAGGATGCCTGGACTAGCATAAAGAGTGGTGGGTGGAAGTGGGAGCAGTGATAGGCAACAGTGCGCAATCTTTGGATAAAAAGACAAAGAAAATTCCTAGTACAAATCGTATACTCTTATCGTTAGAATATATTTAATGGATTCTATTTTGTAATATGACTTTTCCGATTGCGATCCTTATCTTCTCTCGTCATTGAAGGATTGAATTTGTTTGTGGAAATTTATATTTGTTTTTCATTTTCAAATTCTCCTTTGTTATTTTCGTAGTAACTTCTCTTCTTTGTTTTCTTAACTTTCTTTATGTTATTTAACTCTTATTCCTTTTATCTCCGTCTCTCTCTCTCGTTTTACTCCTTTAGTCCTTTATTCTTTGCTTTGTGTAACCAATTGAATGTAATAGTTAGCCAACTCCCATATCGAAGTGTATTTTCCCTTTCCAGAGTTACCCACGTACCGCATCATTTCATAACAAACACTTCCAGTTCATCTAATCTATTTAACCCAGAATTTAAACGTGATGTGCGTTCCATTCTCAATCTAACTCCCCCCCCCCATCCCTCCATCTCTTTTTCTCCGCAAAATTTTACTCGATCCCCTCTCAATGTTTAATCAGTTGTAAAGCAATTTTCGCAATGTTTTTTCTATAAACGAGGGCAGCAGCAGCAGAAGGCATCATCAGTATGGCCAGGATTGGGTTAGGTCCTTGCACATTGTTTATGTGTGTGTGTGTGTCTGTGTTCGATTCTTCGACTCCTTGGCTGCTGTTCTTTTCTTTGTTTTCAATTTTTTTATTTTTGCTTTCTCTTCTTGCTTTCGTTTGGGCCATCTATCTAACGAGTTTCTGCACCATTTCAATGGCAACTGTTTTGCAGCTGATAAAAGTTGGCAATGGAGAGAAAGAGAGAGAGAGAGAGAGGGTACAAGAGCAAAAGAGGGGATGGGGAAGGAGGTTAAAATCCGTGGTATGGACTGGAGGAGCCAGTATTGTTGTCAGCGAGGGTGTGGTGTCGTCGCCTGTGCCTAATCGTCTGCGTAATTGTCCTTGCCGAAGTGCGTCAGATGATCCTGATCCTTGTCCTGATCCCAATGGTGCAGTTTTAAAAACCGCTTGCAGCTGGATACGTACCCCATACCATCTAGCTCCTTGGCACCGTAAAATTTTCAATTAACTTTGGTAAAAGGTTAACCTTTTGTCCCAACCCACATGTCCTTAACACCGAATGTCCTTGTTTAATTTGATTAATTGGTGCGAAAATTGTTCGTTTCGTGGCTGAGGAATTTCCGAGTTAAGGTTCTGCATAAAATTTCATTGTTCATTGTTGATGGCAACAGGATTACAGCTTAAGGTAGGCTCAACCTTTTGTTTGTCAACCCAGTTTATGATTGACATGGAAATTGGTTTCGAAAACAAACTAAAAGGATCAAGATATATACATTGAAGATGGATTAAACACCTTACAAGCATACATATATATCAATTATATTTTTAGAGGTGCAATTTTCAAATAGATTTAAGATAAAACTTTATAAAAATCTTTTGAAAGAGAATTTGTAAAGTTTTGTTGAGTAGAAGATTTTGGTTTTTCTATTGAAATTGTTTTTTTTTTTTTTTAATAAATTTAAAAAGTGGTATATAATAATTTTTGGAATGTTTTATAAATGATGCCTTATATAGAAAAGTTGGATTTCAATTAATGCATTTTGAATTTAAAAAGAATTCAATTTTATTTTTGATTTCAGCTGCTGTAATGTAATTTGCGGTAATTTTAAATCTTTATCTTATAAGGAGAAGATATTTAAATAGATGCCGATTCTATATTTTATCTATAGAAATCCTATATATATTTTCTGTTCTTTAAGCTTTTTGATTAGGGATTGATTGAGAACTAAGCCAACAATAATATCTAGAACATTGTTCAAATGCTAACAATTTGACTTGAATATATATAATCAAACAATTTATTATCCTTAATTTTTTAAGCTAAGGAACTCAGACACTTTTTTATTAAGGACTGGGATAATCTGATTAAAAAATTTCTAATAAATTTATACGAAACTTTAAAACTGAGATATTTCTTTATGCTGTTGTGAGAAATTTTCATTTTAATTGGTTCTAATTGAAAATGCATTTTCCAACCTAATTTGATTTACATACAGTTTTATTTTCTTTACCAGAATTTCATTAATAGCAGTATCAGTTTAGCCTGTGCTCTCTCTTCCCCTCTCTCTCTCTTTCTATCTTTCTCTCTGTCTTTGTTAACCTAAAAAAAGTTGTTCCTTACACTTTGGACCACAAAATCAAACCCACATCAAGTTTTATCTCTTCGTTTTGCTTTTTCCACTTGACTTAAACTCTAACAATGCAAACAACAGCCAAAAAATATGCTCGAAATCGGCAAAAACCTAAAGGAGGCTATCAGCAAAATGTCTGCCCCCCCCCTATACCTCACTACCCCTGAGTACCAACCATTTGGCCATCACTACGAACAAACTATGCAGACTTGTCAAAGGATTGAATAACTCGCCTCTCAAATTGGACACGCACTTTGTAAAAAGATATACTCCAGGCAAAAACTCTTGGCAACAGCCAACAACAACAAAAACAACAGCAACAACAACAACAACAATAGCAGCAAAGAAGCAATATATTCGACGGGGCGTCCCAGACATTGTCATGAATCATAATGGTATCGTTGTTCGTCCTTTTGCCTTCTTTTGCCCGTTCTCTTGGCCATTCTGTCAGATCCGCCCTCAATTTTGGCTACTTTATCGTTGACTTTTTGCCCGTATTTATAATTTAATTTAGCAGAAATTTTGTGGGCGTTAAGCAAAAGGAAAGGAAACCCAAAAAGCTAAAGCCAAATCCAAAGCGAACCCATCATCATCTTTTTCATCGTTTGCCGTTGTCGTTGTCGTTGGCATTTGTAAGGATTCCAAGATTCACTTGCTGTTGCTTGACCGGAAATTTGAGCTCCACCTCCTTTCTCGTGTTCCTGTTTGCATAGTTTGCATGTTAAATGCACATATGGACTTAAGTTATGTACACATCATATACAAAACTAGACAAAGTGAAGTCCAAGTCTCAGTCTCAGTCACAGTCCCAATTCGAGTCCCATATCCCAGTTTCAGTTCCAGTTCAAGTCCTTCGAGTCCTCGTCAAACTTTGTGGTCACATTTTGTGGTGGCGTGTTTGGGGTCTCTTTCTTTTATTTTGTTTTTTTTTCGGTTTCACTAACTGCCTTTGGGGTCCTCCCTTTGCTCTTCCTCTCTCTCTCTCTCACTGTCCTCGTGGCACTTTGTCACATGTGTTTATGAATACATAGAAATATACCGCAGTTCTTTTTACTTACTTTTTTCTTTTTTTGTATTTTTTGGTCGACATTTTTATGGTTGCTTGGGGTATTTATTTATTTTATGCTTTACTCTACAATATGGAAACAAGAGTATCGAATATCGTAAAAATATCAAAAGATTTACTTGTATAAAAAAATTATTAAACTTTTGCTAATTGAAATATAAAGTTTCCATTTACAAAAATCGTTCAGCTTAAAAGATTTTTTGTGTGTTGGTTTTTTTTAAGAGTTGTTTAATTTTATTTTAATTGGTTTGGTAATATTTAGCAAATATGTTTTAATATATAGAAATTTATCAGTTTAATATATTAGGAATAAAAAAATATATATAACAATATATATATATATATATATATATTAAATATAAAATATTAATTAATAAGGTTCAGTTATGTAAATTATATAATAAAATATCTTGTTTGTTATAATATCAATAAAAGTAAATTTTTTTATGTCACATTTAAAAATATGTTTATATAACAATTTTGAAAAATTTAATAAAAGTTTTTTAACAATAAAAAATTTAAAAATTATTTTTCATAATTTAAATTATAATATAAAATTATTTTTCCTCTATTCATTTTATATATTTATATATAACTTTTAAAAGATATAAATGTCAAAACTCTTGGTTAAACTTTTTGATAACAATTTAATATAAATTAAAGTAATATAATAAATAATATTAATATAAATTAAATAATAGAAATATATTTAAGAATATATGGATGCCTTACTTTATTAAGTAAATTAAATAAATATTTTTAAAATATTAAATTAAATTTTTCTTTTTAAAAAATTAAAACAATTTCGAAAATCATAATTAATGAAATTTGTCCTATAAAATTATTTAGATTTAATTAATCTTGGCACTAAGACTAGCTATAAGGATTTCGATTGAAAATATTTTACAATTTTCAAATTTTGAGTTTAAAATAATTAAATGATATTTTTATAAGAATTTTCATACTAGAAATTTATTAAAATTTTTATTAAATAAATATAAAAATTTTTAGAATTTTAGCTCAAGCTAATTGTTTGATACATTTCAAAGGATCTAAGTATTAGGTGATACTATTATAAATATATTAATCTATAAATATATATCAAAGATGGAATAAAGAGTTCCATTTATTATATAAATTTATACTAATCAGTAATTAAAACCATTATCTTTATATATATATATATATACATATATTTAAAATTAAAGAGCATAACAGACTTCCGGTTAAATGCATTCATTGGGTCACTTGCTATTTGATTTGGCTAACACAATTTATGTTTCATCTATCATTCATTTTTCGGGGGGCCAACTCGGTTTCGGTAAGGTTTTAGTATTTCTCTTTGCTGTTTCTGACTTGTTTATTATAGCTAACCCCAATGAAAGACAAAAAAAAAAAAAAAAGGGTGGGGGAGAGGAGAAAACGGGAATACCATACGTTTGGTCAAGTTTTTGTTAGTTTTTGTTTGCCTCTTTCATGTGGGTGTTGACTTTTTTAATGTTTCAATATGACTAAATGCCCCTTGGGCAGAGGCCAGGGACCAGCCCAGTTTTCTGATGTTTCGTTTCGTGTTACGTTTTTAGTTTTTGGTTGTTTTTTTTTTTTTTTCCTTCGGAGTGAACTGCCACGCCTTGTGGAATATTTATAGGAATATTTTTTTGGATATTTATATTTCTGTTTTGTCGTTTTGCTGTTAGTGTTGTTGTTGTATTTGCGGGAGGGCCCATACTCAAGTTTCGATAAAATGTCATATGCTTCATATGCATTCATGGTCGATATCCTTTTGGTTTTGAGTTACGCAAGCATTCAACTTACTTATATACTGAATCGGAGCCTACTCAAGCACTTTTATGACAGGCTCCTTCTGCGGTGGCTCATCCACTAATGAGGCTATCAAATGGCCGCTTCATCTCTTTCCTTACTTACCCTCTCCCTTTTTCTTCTTCCTCTTCATCATACATCTTTTACTTTTGCCCTGTCAAATGTGTCAAAATTTTTCTTCTTTGTGGTTTTTAAGTATGTGTGGGTGTGCATATCTGTGTGTGTGTGTGCGTCTGCGGGTTCCCTTCCATCGAAAATCTCATTCACATGTGTCTGCCACACTTGTCACTTATGTTTTTATAACACTGAGAAACTGACTAAAGTGCTAAAATCAAAGTCATTTATTTGGTCCGCTTGCTTGGGTTTTAAAAGAAACAGTGAGTGAGAGAGGGAGAGAGTAAGAGGGAGAGAGAAAGAGTGATCTCTTTTACATATGACATTTCAATTATTTGTTGTTTATGCGGGAGATTTGAATTTTAATGAGTTTGCCAAATGGTGCTTAAGCTGCTGAAAGATTTCAAAATTATTATAATGATAAGGGTTAAAATATTTTAGAATTAATCGAGCGGTTTTTCTTATCTGTCATTTTAATTAATTAGATATAAAATTTTAGTTTAGGTTCAAAAGCAATAATAGGAATAAAGTCTTAGCTATATGTACTTAAAAAATTTATAAACTAAAGAAAAAATATATATAATTAATTATAATAATATGTAAAAAAGGACTTGGAAGTCTGCCTTTTTGTAAATACTTTTATGTGTCTTGTAATTTGTTATTCTAGAGACATAATATTATAATATAGACTACCAAATTTCCTTTGCCATGTTTAGGACCTTTTCCCGCAAAGTCATCGGGTCCAAAAAATGCTTTTTCCAGATCAAATTAAGGATCTTCAAATAAGATTAAAAATTTAAGGCGCACTTGTTCACTACTTTAGCATACTTTTTGGGGGCATCCTGATTTGCATTATTTGCTTAAAATCTGTAAGTATACATACTTAATAGTTAATATCTTTGTCATTAATTTGCAGGTTAAAACTTGCTCATATCTCTCCCCTTGAAAACCATATTGATGTAGTACAGTGTTTATTAGATAAGCAAAATTGTTTGAATGAAATCTATGCAAAGTGATTTGCACAAATTTGTTCTTTTTTTTTTTTTTTTTTATTTTGTGTGTTTTTCATTGGAAACATTTTGCAGCATTTGGCAATCCTTTCCTGCTCAATTTCAAGCCTCCACTTTAATCTCATTATATACAGAAATTGGAAAATCAAAACACCAACTGTTCCAACCAAACCAGCTGGCCCTTTCGGCTCGCTAAGCCTTTCTTTCTCTCTCTCTCTCTCTCTCTATCTCTTTCTGTCTCTGTTCATCTCTGTTTTTCTCTATGTTTTGTGTTTTGCTTATCCCCCAGATCTACATCTAGTTATTGTCCATTTTCATGAAATTTCCACACCTACGCACACACAATTGAGCGTGCAAGCGGGGTCCAAGAGCAAAAAGGGCAAAAATTGTTAATGCCATTTGACAGTTGACAATTATAGCAATTGTCATAGCATTTAACACGACCAGTATGAGAGAGAGAGAGACATATAGAGAACAAGAGAGAGAGTGAGAACGAAATAGAGATGGCTTGAAATTGAGTATGGGCTGAAAAGCGGCTAGAGAATGTGAAAGAAAGATAGAGAGAGAGAAAGGAAGCGATAGAGAAAGAACTCGGAACTCTTTTGTGTGTGCTATTTTATCTGTCTGTCTGTTTGTCTGTCCTGGCTATGGAGGGCAGAGGATAAAAGGCAAGTTCTGTCACTCATTTACCCTTTTTTTTCTTTTTTTTTTGGTTTTGTTTTTTCTTTTTTGCATGTCAGCGGGCATTAGTTGTCCTTGTTGTTGTTGTTGTTTGTCTTCTCTTCTATATTCTCGGACTCTGCTTATCTGCACCAAATTTGCACAGTCATTGTCAGGGACTAACCCTCGCATACTCATCACCCCTCGAGAAGGGCACTTCATCTCTCTCTTCTTGCCTTGGCAGTAGTGTCTGTCTAACTGGATGGCAGCATCCTTTCCATTTGCTCTTTGTTCGCACTTTTTTGCCAACTTTGCATATGTGCGAATAATTTAGCATAGAGAATACAGAACTGGACCCAACTTCTGGATTTACTCGAGATTAGGGATCTTTGTTAGTTGGCTGCCTCGGTTGGTCGGTTACTTCGGTTTGTCTGTCTGCTAGTTGGTTTGTTTGTTTGTTTGTTTGTTTGTCTGTCTGTTTGCTGCTTGTAACTTGCAGCCAAATAAAAATTATAGTTTAGGCAAATGAAGTTTAGAGACAGAGGCAGATATATATATTCATATATATATATATAAGTATGAAAAGAGATGGTAGCGGCTAGTTGGATTAGTACAAATACAATTTTTTGGCTAAAACTCAAATTGTGTTGACTGACAATAGAATAAAATTATACTATACATAGATGATGATGATGAGGATGATGAGGATGATGATGACAATGATGACGATGATTATGAGCCAACTAGGAAAACTTGTTGGCCAATTGCTAGATTATTTCAAGAGAGCAACAAAGAAAAGAAAGTAAAAAAAAAAACCCTTGAAGGAACTTTAAAGCTCTATTACTTGATGAGACTCTTCCTGCTACCCTTTTATTCTATAAATTTTAAATTAATTTTAATTAAAATTCTAATTATAAATAAATAAATTATAAAATATTTATAAGAGTATATTATTGGCTTACTTATTGAATTACTTCTGCTTACAGGGTACCACTGAGTCAGTAAGTAAATAGATTGAATTATTTTTCTAAGCCACCATACTTTATCCTTTCTTTAGTCCTTTTCAAGTTGGCACCATGGCACACAGGGAGTCTGAAGGGGAAGAAGAGCCATCTCACCGTATCGCATGTCAAGTCAGAAGTATCTCATTTTACCTTTTCCATACACTATCTTCTTAGAGTATATTCCCTTTGCCATAAATTTTTTTATAATAACATTTAGGAACTTTGAATCATTGTGAAATTTAAATTACGATAAAGTTTTAGTTTAGTCTTTTTCCAGGACAAAATTTCTTTTTTTTCTTTGTACAGTTTCAAGTCCTTTTTATGCATTTAATAGTGTGTTGTATCCTTTGGCAAGGGTATACGGAATTTCAAGTTAAATATATTGCAACTTTTGAGTTTGTTTTCTTTAGTTGAAATTGGCTGGTTGTCAGTTCGCTTCGTCGAACAGAGAAAGCGAAAAATTTGAAGGAATGGCAAAAGATGTCAGCTTCAAAAATTTTCCGTTCATATTTTGCCAAGGCAATCTCTCATCTTTATCTAAAGCTCTCAGGGCTTCGCAAACACATTTCACACATCTTTTCTTTTCTTTCTTTCTTTCTTTCTATTTTTTTTGCAACACACTCAACACTTGACAGTGTTTGTGTGTGTGTGTGTGTGCCAAATGCATAAAAATGCAATGGGACTAAGGACGAGAATGCATGCCACAGGGATCCTTGACAACAAGGCAAAAGCTAAAGCTAAAAATCAACTAAAGTAGGTCAGTAAAGGGAGTTTTCAGAGATGGATTTAAAGCAAGGGGAGAGGGGTTGAAGGAGAGCTCGCTGAAATCCTTATTGTGTAAACAACAAAGTGTTTGTCCTGCCAGCTTCTACCCTCTACCTCTCTCTTGGTCCATCCCCTCCACCATTAAGTGTAACAAAACATTTCGAATGCAAAATCCCATTTTGCTTCTAATTGCTTTATCGCTCAACAAGCTGTTGTGTTGGATATGTGTTAGAAACTTCCTCTCTCTCTCTCTCATTCACTCTCTATCTGACAGGACAATGGACTATCGCCCACCAGAGAAGCGAGAGAGAGAGAAAGAGACAAAGAGTGCACCCGTCATCTCTTCTCCTCCTGTTTACTTTTGTGCTCTGTCAAACATGTTCGAATTTTCTAACGATTACAACTCTGTTTGCTTATTGCTCTCCATCCCCCCCCTCTCTTTCTCTCACTCTCTCTTAGTATCTCCCTCCTCTCTATTGCTAAACTGACCTGATTTACCATTTTTCGCCTTTTGGGAACATGTGTTTTCCCTGTTTCTGACTCCCTTGCCATCTAAATCTCCATCACCATCACCATATATATCTCCTTGTCCCTCAATTGTGTGTCCTTGGGCTCAGAATGGATTTGTGTATTTGGCAGTGCTCTGAAAAACAACCTGACATAGTCCAAACACTATAAAATTGTCGGTTAATTGCCAAAAACGAACATTTTTTCACAAATTGCGCATATTGTGTTGAAAGGGCAAATGTTTGTCAATTTGAAAGGGAAAGGTTAAATGGGGGAGGAGGGGAGCCTATTTCAGTTGATGTGTTTGGTTAATGGGTGCCATATAGTCTTTCTCCTCTCTCACTCTATCTCATTCAACACTTCTCCTTTGCTAGCTTTCCAACACTACTCCATTTCGTAACAGTTGTCTATTGCAGTTTAACTAATGGGTAAAGGCAATTTGCTAAATTTTTCAGAGATTGAGTTTATAGAGACATTTCTCAAATGGATTCAAAAAAAAAAAAAAATTTGAGTTACAAAGTGAATGGAACTTTTAACTTGGCAAAGAAAAGGTCAAACGATAAAAGTCAAAGCTTAATCAATCTTTAATTATCATTTGATATGTTTGTTTGAGATACAAAGAGAATCCAATTTAGTTAAAAGTGTAAAAATCTATTTGTACCTTTCAACACTTAGAAATAGTGTTAAGAAAAAAAATGATTAAACTTTGACACCTGATGGATAAATTAAAGAAAACTTAAGCCTAAAATGACTTCAAAGTTGGCATAGTAATTAATTTGGTTTCAGGATCTTTTCTAAAGTTTTAAGGAACTAGATTTTGGATTGAAATTTTAATTTCCACTTGGTTATGTTTCCATACACATAAAACTAATATAAATTCTTATAGATTTAGTTAAAGTTTCTTGTAAGAATAAAATTAAATGGTTTCAATATCATGGTTTTATATAGATACTTACAAATTTTCATTTGCCTTTTTTTGTTTTAATTTCTTAAAGGGTTTGACCCTTTTTTCTATTAGCTTTCCAAGTTCGCTGGTGGCGGAGGTATAAAAAAAAGGGAAACCTCATTCTGTCCTCATTCATTCATCAACATGAGACAAGAGACAGAAGGCTACTGTATAATCGACCCTCCACGGGTCTTCTATTACTCCTGTGCCCGTGCCAATGCCTCAGCCTCATTGGGGAACATCGTTTCACGTTCTGTCATCTTGTTTGCACTTCGTGCTTTTGCATTCAAATTGCGTTTATTCAAAATAGATTCGAAAGCGCACACATTTTCAATTATTTTATGCTGATTTGCCAAAGGAAGGAGGATCCTTTGTGTCTGTGTATGTATTATGTATGTATATGTGTGTGGCCTTTAAAATCAAAATCAAAAAAAAGAGGCAGAGAGAACAAAAAAGAGAAGAAAACTTAGCAAGGGCCACAAAAATTTAATTATGCAAAATCTTACATTTGGTTGGTTGTTGTTTGGTTGAAAATCACTCAAGTCATTCATTTCCCATCTCACTTTTTATCTAACAATCTATCTCGCTCGCACTTTCGCTTCATTCTCTGTCATTCTCATAAAAATGCAAACCAGCGCGTTCTCTTTGATGACACTTGAATGTCACATATGAGACGGCAATGAGAGTTGTTGTTTCCCCCTTTATCTCCCACCCTCCCCCCTTCACTTATCACTCTACAACTCCTCCGTCTATCAGTCTCTCTATATATCCCTATCTTCCCCTCCTTTATACCTCACCACCGCTCTTAGACATGTCAGAAAGTTTGACATTTAGTGGTTGGCAAAAACTGTCATGATGCCTGCCTGCAAGAACTTGACAATGATTGCTCGGTTTTTGGTTAGCTGAAGGGAAACAACGACAACGAAAAAAAAAAAAAAAAATAGAAAAAAAAAAAAAGGCGAAACAAAAAAAAACAGAATTCAAATTATTAAAGCCACAAAAGTTTAGTAAACTTAATTGGTGGCCATTGAAATTCAAATCGGTGCACGGAATATGAACAAAAAAAAGTTACTTAGGAAAATCTTTTTATACCTTTTATTAATAAAGTAATTAAATAAGGAATTATATTATTAAATTTGAAATATACATACGTATAGAAAAACATATCTAGTAAAGGGAATAATTTTAGTTGGGAATTAAAAATGCTTTTTAAGTGTTAATATTTAGTAAATTGAATAATTTTTTAAGTTTAATTGCTCATCAACGTTTTTTTCTAATCAAATTTAGAATTCAAAATAGTAAAAATAATGTCTAAATTGTAAGATAGATTATATGTAACTTAGTTTAAAATTAAACACTATTCTTTCAATACTCTTACTATAATTAAATTTAAGTCTTATATATAACACAAAATCCTTAAAAAGCAATTGAAAATTAATTATTAATTAACACTTTTGCCATGATTCCTTTGCTGGTTTCCTTACTAAGATTCCTTTACCAGGATTCCCTTGATTTCTGTATTCAAGCCACAAATTGAAATATCTTTTCAGGATACTTTTTATGGGATTTTTATTTAAGATTTACAAGCTGAACTTTCCCCCAATTACAGATATACGAATATGTGCACTTTGATACTGTACTCGGCTTTAATTTTTCATAAATTTTCGGCTTTTCTTTTGTATGTATATGGTTGGTAGTTGGTTTTTCTTTTTTTTTTTTTGTTTTTTTTTTGTTGGACGAACAATTTTATCCATTCGCACGCATTTTGTTTTATCGTTAGCACATTCCGTTTCTTACATAACAATGACCCAAGGAGAAAGAACTCCAACCAGAGCCAACATACATTTCGGTGATTTACATTGATAAAGTTAATGGAATGGAATGCGTGCGCGTTGGCTCGCTGAAACGCTGACTACGGATTCCCACACACACACACACACTCACATATACCCCATACCGTTAACCAAACCGAAACCCAAAACCCATTCCGATTCCGATTCTGGTTAAGGAATATGTGCAGAAATTTGCATTTCTTCGTCCTCGTCGTCGTCGTCGTCGTCACACGCCAAACGGAAGTTGTATACAAAGAGTTGCACTTAAAAACTACCCAGAAATGTTCCAAGTTTACTTTTTTTTCTTATCCTTCAACCGAATTCATGTCTGAACATGCATACATGCAATTTTTATGGCCATTTCAGCTATCGAAAATGCCTTTTTCTTTTTTTCTCCTTTACTGGTTTATTTTTTGGGAGTTTCTGCCATAGCGGAAATGAAAAGCGCCTAATCTAACAAATTTTCGTGCTAATTTAGGTCAAATGCGGATTTGCATAAATTTTTTTTTCCACACGTTGTGCTTTTTTTTTCTTTCTTTTTCTCTCACCTTATCAAAGTCCATTAGAGTTGAGTTCGCGACACAATTTGTGTGTGTGTGTGTGTGTGAGGGTACTGCTGTTAAGGGGAAATGGGAGGTGGAGTTTGAAAAAATATTTTCTCGGCATTTAAGTCATACTGACACATGACAAATTCCACATGAAAATTCCAGGCCTAAGGGCGCCAATGCCAAAAGTCATTAGCCTAAACACTCAGTTTGCCATCATATGATGGAGGAGTATACACTACAGTGTGTGTGTGTATATGTGTGTGTGTGTGTTTGGTAGGAGGTGTTGGTAAAAGGTAAGGTGAGTGAAAATGGAATTTTGTCATAAATGTTTTTATTGTTGTTGCCGTTGTTGTTGTTGTTGTTGGCGTTAGTGTGGCATAAATTTTCGTGCAAATTTTCACGCTCATGCATATGTATGTGTGTATTTAAAGTGTGTCCCATAAAATGGCCAAAAAATTCCTTAATTATGATAACAAAATTGAAATACTCTATAAATATCAAGAGAACTTTTTTAGGGTGAGCTGGGTAAAGTCTTTAGAATACTAAAGATAATTATTAAAATAATAGTTATATACATAGATATATATATATATATATGTATAGTTATACATATATTCGGTAATAATTTATACTAATTATTATATAGAACATATTAATTCCCTTTCTAAAGAGTTGTTCTTTCTCTAAAAGGTTTTTCTTCCTTATAGTAAAGAGAAAGAAAATGTTTTCTTTTTGGTATAGAAAAATGTATTGGCTTTTCATGCTAGTTCTTTTCCATACCCTTCCATAATGGGTATATTATTTTTGCTCAAAAGCTTGCAAAGCATAGGAGAAAGCATCTACTATATAAAATATATATATTCTTGATCAGTGCAATGAGCAGAGTATTTAATGTACGTATGTTTAGCAATCGATATTGTTATATATATTTTTAATTCTTTCTTTTGTGTATTTTTAGAGTAAATATTTTTAAATCAAGTACTTTAAATTATTTAAAAATATAAAAGTATTTTAAAACCAAAAACATTTTATTATTTATATTTATTTTTTTATATTTTTTAAGCTAACAATCAAGTCAACGAAGTAAAAACTATAAGGCCCTTCTTTTAAAGATTTTTGTTTGTTAAATAAAAAAAAGATGCCAGTTAAAAACATTTAAAGAATTAAAAACACTTATTAATACTTTTTATTTTTGATGGAACTAACTTTAAATAATATCTTTGTATATATTTTAAACTTTAATTAACTTTAAGTATTATATTTGTATATATTTTTTTATGTATTTTAAGCTCTTAAAAATCTTATAAAATAATTTTTTAGGTTAAGTTCTCTATTAGTTTTTAGTTTACTCTCTTTTAATATTTTTTTTTTTCTTTTAGCAAACAAATTTCAATTGTTTTTATATATCTAAAACTATATAAAAAATATGATTTTTGTTTTTAAATAATTTTTTTTAAAAGATTTTTTAAACCGAATTGGTTGCTTCTAAAAAGGTGGCCTGAATAATTTTAACGCTTCGTTTATTGTTTTTTAAACACATTTTTTGCTAGTTGGTGTTGGAATTATTTAATTTTGTTGAAAAAATATAACAAAATTGAGAACTTTTTCAACTTTTTTTTAAGGGGTTCATAGAAAAAAAAAATGATTCTAATACCAGCCAGAGGTGATAAGGTGCATAAAAACTGTATTCTAGTTTCACTTCAACAAAATTTTTTATAACTCGAGGGCCAACACAAAAACGTTTTTTTTCCCCCAAATGAAAGGTGGTTAAAATTTAAATGGCTTAAAACGCTTTAAATGCAGGAATTTTTATAATATTTTGAAATTTATATCAAAGTTTTACTTTCACAATATTTTAAAAGGAAAATATATTTACTTTTTTTGAACTTCATATCAATGGCTATTTGCTGTGATGCTAAATTTTAAAAAAGATCCTTAAATGGTTAGTCTTATCTCAAGGATACTCTCCAGCTACGACATTTTCACCACCTAGAAGACAAGCCTGTGGCGAGGCCAAGGCCTGAAGACAATCTCAAATCGCCAGTGGATACTCAATGTGGATTTTAGCTTGATCTTATCAAAGTAGACGGTTTTGAGGCATCAAATCCCCATTTAAATAATGAGTTGAATAATATTTTATATAATATCTATCTTAAGTATCTTTACTTCTCACTAAATATTCACTTTCAAGTACTTTTATCTTAGATCGTAGTTTGTATCCTTCTTAAAGTAGTTCACATAATCAGTTAAAAACTAAGAGTCTAAATACTCTTTAGGTTACACAAGGACTATCACATTTCTTATATAGTTTGTTAGATATAACATTGTTAACTCTAACTAATATCTGACAGTGGTTTCTCTCTCATAATTTTGCACTTTTGCAGCTGTCAAAGTTTGTATGGGGACATCAATCAAATGTCATGGAGAGCATTTCAAACTAAGCGTTGAGTTATTGTTATAGGAAAAGTGTTGTTGTTGTTGTTGTTCTTGTTCATTTTTATTTTTTTTTTTACTTTTTTTTTTGATTTTTGTTTTACCTGTTCAAGCAAGGCGTGTCCTTGTCGGTTCGCTAGCATATTAAGTGCACAGTTGCGTGTGCACACTCCTTATATTCCCAACTCTGGTCAAAGGTGTAAAAAGGGGCGTGGTGTGGCTGACGCGCCATGGTGGGGCGGGGGGTAAAGTCGGTCGACTGGTCGGCAATTTGCTTTAAATTGTTGCCATTTGTTTGTCATGGCGCTTAGAGCCACAAACGAACACAAGTTGCATTAATATTTCTTGTGTTTAAATTGTTCATCAAAGTTGCGCAAATTATGGAAATTGCTGGGCGACACATTGTTCATTCTTGCTGTCGAGAATCAAGGATAATAACAGGGGGGCGGGGATTATGAAAAAGCAATTTAAGGGACTCTATTGTATATAGTTATATGCATATATATATATGTGTGTGTGTATATATAGTCTTCTTACATACAAATCGATTGGCAATGCAATTGCTAAATTAGTTTTAAACTAACTTATGCAATTTTTTAAATATAAATCAAAAAGCATTAACTTGTCTTTTAAACAAATCAAAAAAAAAGGCATTTAAGTGAAATTTTATGGCAATTTAATTATTTAAATTTTAAAAGCTTGAAATTCCTTTTTAAGATTTTATAATAACTTTACAAAACTTTTTTATTAAAGAATTAATTTTCTACTTTATTGAATTGCTTTAAACTTGTCTTAAGAATAATCTTTTTAAAAGGATTTTTTAAATATTAAATTGAATAAAATTAAAATGTTTAATTTTAGTTTAGTTTCTCTTATCCATAAAGTGTAAATTTAAATTGATTGGCTGATAACTTTAGCTTTAAGTAAGGCAAGTCTAAAGAGGTTTTTCTTTTAGTTTTAGAATTTGAAATTTTAATTTGTGAATTTTGGCTTAAAATCAGCCAGCATTTGGCTTATAGCTCTTTGATTTTTATTTGTAATAAAAGGTCCTTTAATTAAGAGTTTCCAATTTTCAAGAGAAGAATTTTAAAGAGTAAGCACTTAAAGAGATTCTCATTTAACAATATGAATCCATGTAGCAAGTAAGTAACTTAAATTCCTTTTATAGATTTCTCAATAATTCACTTTTGAAGGACTTTAAGAAATGATTAAATTTTGAAGCTTTCCATCTGCTCTCCCCAAGTCCTTAACAGTTGAATGCACTCTCATATTTGTGCCATGTTGTGCTGTGCTGTGTTGTGCTGCTCTGTGGATTGGCAAGTGGTTTAAACTTATCCAAACCTGACCTGACCTACTCCAATAGCAGAGGAAGCGACAGCCGGCAGGCGGTTAAAAAAAAAAAAAAAAAAAAAAAGAGGAGAAGAAGAAGGAAAATGCAATTTCCTTTCTCAATTTTTCATATGCACATTAAGCGCCTTTTTACATTTCAATTTCTGTAGAATGGGTGCCACAGCTGGTTTATGCTGCAAGTGGCGCCACATCTGGCGCCCGAGCAAAGCTTTGGGGCTTGTTGTATGCGCACCTATAAGCATATAAAAATTAATATTTTACTAGCCGAGAAGTGGCTTTGTTACGATTCCTGGCCAAAATATGTATGTGTTCTTGGCCTTAAAAATGCATGTGCCCACCAAGAGTCAGTTGGTCGGAAAAACTGGGTAATGCAGCCAAAGCAACCAGTCAACCAGGCAAACAACCAACCAACCAACCAACCAGCGAACGAACCAACTAGCCAACTTTATTTTAATTTAACTTGTAAAAGGAAATTGTTTTCGTCCTGGCGCCAGACCTCCCACTAACCGTTTATTGTTGTTTGCCATTTATATTTATTTTTCTGTTGTTTTGTTTTTTTTTTTTTTTCTTTCTTTCGTATCTAAAACATTTTTTAGCAACCACAAAACTAGAAATTATTTCAAAGACATAAAAGAGAAGAAAAAGAAACGTAAGAAACACATAAATTCACTTAACAAACAGACAAAAAAAATTCTCACGCATTCACCTGTGGTTTCTTATAGGCTCAAGCTCACGTCTTGTCTCTTACATTTTTGTCACTCCCAAACAAAGAACCACTGGCTGAAGGAACTCGACAATTTTTCACAATAGGTCCAGACAAAGCGACGTCTTGTGGTGCTCACAGCCTCAAAATAAAGAGAAAAAAAAATCTTAACAAAAAAAAAAATAAAAATTATTTTTATTTCTATTTCTATTCTTTTTTTCTTTTTTTTTTTTTTTGCTTTTGTTATTCCAGTTCTAGTTAAAAATGGGTTTGACATTGTCTATGCGTAAAGTGTTGGGCCAGAAACAAAAAGAGAAAGAAGAATGGTTAAAAATCTATCGCGTTAACTGCACGTTGATCTTTTGTTACGTGTTAAAAGGAGTGTGGGTTGAGTAGGGGAGTGAGGGCAAAGGATCGTGTTATAGAATTGATTATTCAAAAAAATAAACAAAAAATACAATAGAGAAAAATGAGCATAAAGAATTAAATAATCTATTGCTTAAATTTATTACACAAGTTCTTTGAATATATTAAATATCTCAAAATGCCGGAAGACTAAAATTTACTTTCTTTCGAATTAATTTGTTGCTATTCGAGAATATATATATATATATATATCCCTGAACTCTTATTACTTATTTTAAAGAGAAACTAAAATTATGTATATAATCTATCATATTTCATTCTTCTCTGATTTTCAAATCAATTAATCTCCATTTGTCACCCCTTCTCCCCTAGAAATTCTACCAATCCCCTCCGCTCAATAAAACCATTTTTCATCCTACAAGGTGCAAAAATAGATCTCCCTGTCGTGAGAACAAAAAAAAAAAAAGAAGAGAAAGACGAAAATTGAAGTGAATTTTCACTCCATGACAAACCATTAGCATCCCTTCAACTTTATGTAGGGATAGGTGCTTTGGAGGCCTCAATGCTTCAATCCTTTTGCTGTCAGCCTAAAAATAACATTTTTTTTTCTTTAAAACAAAACGAAATGGAATAAAATGTAAAGACTTTAAGCGCCTTTTTGACAATTTTCACGTCAACTACAAATCCTCCCGCTGCCTCTATTTCACTTCATTTCACAAGATAAGACAAGGCCAGACCAAGTAAAAAGAAATATTCCCAGACTGTGGTGTGGCGAAATTTACATATGCAACATGCCAACAGGAGCGGAATTCAAATAAAAAAGAGTTAGGGCGTATATATTCAAGTTTACAAGGTCTTGAAATGGAAATGTTTCTAAAGTTAGTAGATCAAAGAGAATCAATCAATATAGTTTAGAAATCTAAAAGTATCTTAAGTGGAAAAATAGTTTAGTTAAGCGATTTTTATTTAAAATATTAGATAAATATTTTTAAAATAAAATAATAATAAAATTAAAATGTAATAATAATAATTTGATTGAAATAATATTTTAAACTGTTTCCATAAATGTCTTTTTACAGACATTTTTTGAGCTCTACAAGTCTTAAAATTGTCATTTCTGATATTACTCCAATTTCTTCTTTATAAAATCAAAGTTTAGAAAGATATATATTCTATATAAAATCATAATATCTAAAACAAAAAATAAAAGTTTAAAAACTTAAAAGAAATTATTCAAATATCTAAATCTGAAGTTTAAGACTTACTTTCTCTTTTCTGTTAGTAATTTCTTAAAGTTAGGGCATAAAAATTGTTGTAAATGGATTATATATATACAAAATATCCCTTTTTTTGGTCTTCAATTCGCTCCTGTCATTTCATATACAGTTTGGGAAATCTGTCCCCATAGCTGAGTTTTATATTATTATCTTGTATATATAAAAATAAACACAATATTTCTGCCCTTCATTTCTCCACCTTCATCTACCGCTTCTCTTGCTTACTTTGACTCTTCCATTCGTTCTCTAGGGGCATTCTGATATATATGTATATATATATCGTATATCTATATGTATATATAAAAATATGAAGCGGAAAATCAGTGACAGCAACGGATGAAGAGCTCCTCTCGTGTCCCTCGCATCGAAGTCCTGCATCTGGTTTGGAGTTGGAGTTTTCAAGTGGAGTTAAATTACTTTCAGTGTGGGGTTAGCGGGTGATGGAAAGGGGCAAAAAGATGGCAGATATATATATATATATATTATATATATATATCTATATGCAATGGTTTCTTCTGCCTTTTTTTTATGTTTTTATTGAAAACTTATTCCCACACAACAGACAGAGAAAGAGCGATTGCAATTGGGATTGGGGTAAAGAGGGTGGGGTAAGAGACTGAGTGCGATCTCAGTCCGACTGTTTGACTTGTCCGATTTGACTGGCAGCGAATGAAATATGGCTTTTTGTGTATCACAAAAAAAAAAAAAAAAGAAAATTTAAAAAAGAAAAAAAAAACTGTGTATAAAGTAAAAATTTTTGTTGAAAATCAAACCAGGATGAGCAACGATGATGGTTGCTAGCTAGCTACTCCTGCTGTTACCCCTACCCCTCGCACATCCCTTCATCACAACCATACTGATGTTTCAGGCTGATGGTCTAACAAATTGCATTCTGATATTCGGCAACTTCTGTTGGCTATTGATTTTCTCTATTCTTCAGTTGAAACTTTACTCCTAACCATTCACTCATAGATAAGGTCTTACCCTTATGTATATATATACATACTTTCTCTAATTTTATTGATTTATGATTAAATCATGTAAATTTTTATTACAAAACAACAAAAGTTGATGTTTATTATTATTGATGATGAACTGTTTTTTTCCTTTTATGACTTTGTTGTTGCACAATTAAATGATTTCTAATTGCTGACAGAAATGATATTTCTTCTCTCACACACACACATACACATACATACATACACATAAATGATTTGTTGATTTATTAAGTTCAACGCGAGGGGGGCTCATTCAGTTCATAATTTGTCATAAGGCATTGTTTTCTTGCCTTCATTTTGATAAAGATTTATTATGACATTTCTTTTGCTTTTCCATTTTTCTTGTTTAATTCTTTTTTTTTTTTTTTTATGCTGGAAATTGATTGATCTAATCAAATGGAAGTTGATAGGCCAATTAAATGGGTTAAGATTTCGTTTATTATGCATTTAATAATATCTTAATTATAAGAAAATTGACTCGATAATATATGAAAATTATGTCATGACATGAGGCAGCATTTCTTTAAGTTTTTTTTTTTTTATATTGAGAAGACAAGTTTTCTTCATTAGGTTTTTTTCTTTTATAGTTCCCAAATGAGCTATAATATTTGGAGATATTTGATATTTATAATAAGTTGATATAAAGACAATGTATTAATAGGTTTTCCAATATAAAAATATTTATATTTGACCAAGTAATAAAAATGTTACTAGATGTTCTTTGAGTTTACTTAGCAGATGATTTTTAAAGAGGATCAAGGACAACTTTAGGCCTTTGGCTTGTACTTTCTTCTAGAGAAAAGTTTTTAAAACTAAAAATTATAAATTAATTACTATTATTAATGGAAATCTACATCTCGATTATTAATGCTAAACAAGAAAATTTATACTCCATTTGTTAGGCAATAATTCCCTTTTCATATAACATACATATTGTTGACTTTTATATACCCTTTATAATCTACATAGGGCAAAGTATAAAAAAACTTAATTTTGCAAACATTTGGCTGAAAAACTAATACCAAAACTAAAATTGTTATTGCGGTTTTAACTGGTTGTCTCTTTACTGTTTCAAAAAAAAGAAAGAGAGAATGTTCCCTAGACAATTTTTACATATTTGATGCCACAGCAAAATGCCTAACTCAATTTTTGTCAACTTGTCGCACACACACACTGACACGGGTTATTATGCAGAATATTTCGTATATATACTAGGCCATAAGCATAAAAGTTAATCAATGAAATTACATATGCAATGGCATCAGCATCATCAGCAAAAAGAAAAATTCACAAGTTTTCCCCAAGGCAATCAGCAAAATCACATTTGATTTTTCGCAGAGGCAGGGATACATAGAGATAGCTAGAAAGAGAAAGAGAGAGAGAGAGATAGTTAGATAGATGGAAGGAAAGAAAAAAATTGTTGAGCGTTTCATTATCGAGAAATAGTTAAATTATCGCACACGAACCGAAAAACCACATGATGGACAGTTTGGACATTTGATTGGGGAGAAGCTGCCACTGAACGGAGACAAAAACTAAGACGACGAGGGTACATTTACTTTAGTGGACGCTGGTCAGTTTTTATGAGCTATGTGTGTGTGTATCTTATCTGTGGTTGTGGTGTCTGTGCTGAAGGAAGTGCGGGCCGTCACCATCATAAACTGACCATTCACTTTGATTTCTCATTCATTTAGGTGGAGGGTTTGTTTAGGTTTGGTTTTTCTGTTGAATTTAACTTACAAATAGTGAGGGGGGGTAAAGGGGAGTTGTGTGTGTGTGTGTGTGTGTGCTGTATTCCCTCTTGGCCTTGACGGACTCTTTGCTTAATTTGTTTTCTATTTTGTCTACTAATTTCTTAATTTAGTCAACCGTAGCCCATCACTGTTAAGGGTCAGTTTTCTTTACCAAAATGCTGGTTGACCATTACTATGGAGTATGTTGTTCCATTTCCCATGTTGGTGATAAAACTTAAATTTTCGATTAGTTTTATTAATTTTCAATTAGTTGAATTGGAAAACAAATGAAATGTCTCTTGACAGATAATTCAAAAAACTAATTTTCATTAAAATTGCTAGATTAGGAATCTTTATTAGTTAGTTTTGTATCTTCGATAGATCTGAGCTAAGGTTTATTTGTAAAAGATATCTTTCTATATAAAAAAACTTGAATTTTAGAATTTTAAATATATATATTAATATTAAAATATTCTTTAAAAATCATTTCTTAAACTTCAAACAATAAAAATGAAAGATTAAGTAGAATTTTATTGCAAATAGTTAAAGATTCTTTTCTTTATATTATTTTTATTTTATATATCGTTAAGTAAAAGATTTTTCTTATTTAATTCCAAATTCCTGAAGTATTTCAAACTGTAATCAAAAAAACTATTCTTTGCTAATCTCAGACGTGATTTCATTTTAAACTTAAAGTTTCAAGTTTTTCTTTTGCATTTCTCATTTTACCATATCTTTATATTTGCCTTTGTTAAAATCAAAGTGCAGCGAAAATTTTTAATTAAAATTCACAGACACACCCACACTCACTCCCACTTCCACCTTTACCTTTGCCTCTGTCATCATCATCATCACCTTCTCCACTTGGCATAGTCAGGCAATCTGCTTGTCTTATTTTCAGTAAAAAGAGTCTTTCACATATGCTTCTACCTGGAACGTGAGCCAATTATTGGGATTTGATGTTGAAATTCTCTATTGCTCTCTATATAGGTCTCTCTCTCTCTCTCGCTATTTCTCTCACTGTCTCTGTCTGTCTGTCTGTATCATATGTGAATGGTTCAAGAGCAATTCAAGTTATTAATCTGATTTTTCAAATCTGTGAGCAATGCAACGTCATCATCAGGCATCAAAGACATTTCAGACATCAGACATTGTCATCATCTTATATAAACAAAGACAGAGATAGAAAGCGAGAGAGAGAGAGAAAGAGAGGTAGAGCATGAGATGGAAACGCACCTTTGACTGCAATTTCCATTTATAAGCCAACTAAGCCGATTAACTCTCACTCTCTCTATCTCTTTCTTCTTCTCTCATTGTCTCTCTCTCTCTCTTTCTCTCTATCTATGCCCCAAACAAAGTCCAACAAATTGGCTGCACACAAGTCAAAGTCAAAGTTGGCAGACAAGAGATTTGAAGGTACCTAAGTAGGTAAAAGACATTGATTGGAGGTTTTTCATTCTCAAAAACTTTGATCGCAGTGCCAAACAAAAAAAAAAAGGTTGCACCATTCTGTCATTCTCTCAAATTATTCTCCTAATATCCCTCAGTAGCTGTCATATTGAACTGTCAACAGGATTTCAATCATTTCTTTTTTTTTTTTTTTTTTTTATTATTTGTATTGCAGCTTCCGAATTAGGAATAATGCGGGTACCTACCAAAACCTAAGGAGTCTACCTATTTTACCCCCTACTCAACCAAAATCTATTTGACTGCTTTATTTATGAGATTCGTCCTTCGTTCGTTCGCTCCTTCTGGGGTGGAAAATGCATTTCAATAAAAAACTGTTTAATTGTTTGACTGACTTTGACAATTGCCGTTCATTTATCATACTTAAAGTTTGCATAGAACTGAAATTTGAACGCGTGCAAACAATTTACAAAACAAAGAATTCCCATTTTTTATTTTTATTTTTTTCTTTTTTTTGGGGCGTTGCCAGTAAAAAAAAAATCTCATACACCTTGGGTGTTCTATGCGAATCCTATCAGCGGGTGGTCACACTAATTTTTTACGTGACATCAGCATTAACAATGGAACTGTAGTGCAGCAGGACATACTTTCAAGAGGGTGGGGGGAGTTTCTGTGATGGCGCCAAAAAGTATGCAATGCCAGACAAAAATCAAAGCAAAGTTTACTTCTCTTTACGCTTTTCGCGATTGTGCGAGATTGCCTTCTTGGCCATGTAATTGAATGGGCGTGGGTGGCCGGGATAGCTGGATAGCTGGTTTAGTGCACAAACGAAGGAAATGAGAAAATGGGAAACGTGCAAATTACAAGAAAATTTTCTGAATCACTTGAAACTGCACAAAAGTGGGCAGACAATGAAGTCTATTAAAAATAAAACATTATATAAAGACAATCTAGAACTACATATATAATAATCAAACTGAAATCATTTTTGTATAGAAAAATCTTAAAACCATTTTCTCGCATATGAAATTCACAATTAACAAAAGGTTCTGTTTCGTTTATTCACGTATTTTGATAACTAGGAAACATTTTGTTAGTCCAACTCCATTTAGTTCACTCTATAAAATGATATTGATTTGCAAAGAGAAGACTTATCTTTCAATTTTTTACTTTTCCTAAACAGTTTTCTATATTTTTCAATTGAACCTCGCATTTGAAGTCCTTTGTCTTACTAGGTCCATGACGTAAGGTATTTCTCTTACAGTTTTCTCTCCCATTCCAAGTATTTTCTTAGTGTTTTTCCTTTTTTTTTTTTTTGTGTTGTCTTACTATTCTGTCTGTCAACCCGTTTCCTGCCGCCAATAATTAAAGTAATTGCTACATTTCTGCCACTTCCTTTGCTCAGTGGTGGCCAGCAGTTTTCTCTATCCTTTGGTATCTAGACTTTCTAGACGTTGTCTTTTGCCAAAAAGGAAACTATTTTAAAAAGGCAAAACTACTTTTGGCTTTAATTGCAACAATCCATTCCCCTGCCCATCCTTTCTCTTACACAACCATCATTTGATCCACCCACTCAACCCTGCTCCCACTCCACAAGGATTGTTCAACAAACTGTCCAATTGTCGGAAACTACATTGTAGAGTTCAGCTGGCTTGAAGTGTATGTATAGTATGTATGTCCTGAGTGTAATGTCCTTTTTAAGGTCCTGTGTGTAGCCGAGCTACAATGTGCTTCCGTTTGCATGCAACTGCCTTAAGCAGCTTAAGTTTGTCCCGGTGGAAATGGAAATGGAGATGGAGGCCCACGGTCCGAAGGTGGAGTACAACGCAAAACCCCAAAACTGAACTCTGTGCGTGTTAATGATTACTTGAGCTGCCATTTGTGGCCTGTTCTGTTGGTTATACTGATGGTACTGTTACTACTAACAGTATTGCAACCAGTACTGCCACTGGTCCAGGGTTAGTGTTGCACGTAAAAATCAATGTCACCGCGTTGTTTGCTGTTTGTTTTTTCGGTTAACATTCCTTGGTTCCGTTTCCTGCCTCCATATCCTAGAGAAGGAGGAGCAAAAACAGAAGCAGCAGCAGGAGAAGGAGCAGGAGGTGCAGGAGGTGGCTTGGTTTCAGTTTGGCTGACTGTGATTTCCCTGGCTGTTGTAATGGCAGCCGCTGCTGCAATTTGCTGCTTGCGCTATGCTGCTAAAAACTTTCTGCAGCAACAGGAATAAAAAACAAAACCAAAAAAAAAAAAAAAAAGACTAAGACAAAAAACAAAAAAAAGAAAAGAAAACAAGAAAAAACAAAAAAGTTTTTCACTTAAACTTCGCCGCAATGCAGCAGAGGAGAGTTTTGGAGTCATTTTCCTTGTTGTGTGCTTGGCCAAGGGTATTATTAGTTCTTGATAAACTTGGTAACATTTACCATAGAACCTGCAACCTGAACTAACAAAACAGTTGATCATGCAGATATATATATATCAATTTCTCCCCTCCCTCTGGAAAACAATGAAGTGAAAATCAATCTAAAATAATTAAACAATTAAACTTTTAAATTAAAGTTAACAATTCGAAAGAAGTTGTAACATTTTTGTTAAATTTTAAAGATTTTTCATTAAGAATCTTATTTAAAATAGAATTAACTATAGGTAGAGTATTTGCAATTTCGATTTATATGATTGGTTATATATATATATATATTATACATTATCCAAGTGACTTTTCAACTGAACATTCTGATTATTCCCACGTTGCTGTGACATATCCTTCTTTACTATATCATCCTCTCTCTCTCTTTCACTCTAATTCTATACTCCCATGGCACTTAAAAATTTGTTTAAACATAAGTGGTTAATTATCTTGAACGTTTGCGTGACGCAGCTACTGTTGGTTATACGATGAGCTCACCTCATTCATCCCTCAACCAGGGACCCCTATAATTAGTTTTCATAATTTTATATCACTGCGTTGTTGCGTCGATAAAGAGTGACAGAGACAAGAGACAGATAGAGAAAGAATTCTCATGTTACCTCACATGTCACTTTTCAAAAACAAAACAAAAAAAATTTCTCCAACTCGTGGCCCGCATCATAAAACATATGAGTCAGTTTTCCTAAGTTTCATCTCTTACCTCTCTCACGCTATTTTTTTTTTCTTATAAATTAAAACAAAATATTTACATTAGCAATAAGTTTTGTTGGAGAAAGTGAGTTAGTCGTCTCTCTAGAAGAATTTTCCTTGTTTTGCTAATTTTCCTTGCCTTGAGTTTTCTTGCCTTGTTGTTTTTTTCACTTTATTTCTGTTCTCTTCTTTATTTTTTTTTTTGGGTATTTTCCTTTGTTGCACTTTATGACAACTTGATGGACACTTTGAATTATGCATGATGGAGTCGCCGTCTTGTCTAGGCATTCAACTGTCTGTATCTATCTCTTTCTATCACAGAGACCATATAGTTTGTTCTTTGCATAACAATGGAAAAGTTTTTGAAGAGCTTGGTACTTAATGATATACCATTGTCTCGGTTAAAATGCTAATACTAATTTGCATTAGTTGTGTTTTGTAGGCGTTGAACCATATATAGAGAAAAGGCAAGAAAAAGGCAACTAGACTAGAACTGGTGTCAGAAGGAAACAACAAAAAAACAACAAAAAGTTTTTAGGACTTTTGGTTAAAGGAAGTTCCTTCAAGCTCCTTACACAAAATGTAAAATGTTGAATTACTTATCATCTTGTCTATGTGCTTAAGTGTGTGTAAATCTAATTTAAACTTTATGCTGAAATCTTTATAGAATTGTTGCTAATTACAGGGATAAGTAGAACTTGGGGAATTGTTTTAGGTTTATTGGATTTAGATAGATGTAAGTATGGGAAAGTATTTTTTAAAAGTTTTTAATTTGTCTTTGATATGACAATCAATTGAAAACTTATTCTTTTTAACTATAAAAAGATCAAGTTAGAAAAATTTGGACATTTGAACCTTGTTTTATAATGTTAAGAAAGTCTTTTTATATTATTATAGAAATAGATTATTTTAGTTCTATAAATAATTGAAGGGTTTTTTATTTGAACATCTCTTTCAAGTTTTATCAGAGTCGATTGACTATATACATATATGCTAGAGTTAGAGTAAAGTTATATAGATTTCTGTCTTTCTTTTATTTACTTTTCTCTTAAGTTCTCTTGGCTTTTCCACAGCAGAGATAATATTAATTTTAAACGATTTGATATTAATTATATTCTTAATTATATATAGAAGGTAAAATAGTGTAAAAAGGATATTTAAATTGCTATTTTACTCTTCTTTCATGTTGTTTTTAGACCTACTTATAAATTCTTTGCTGTGTCTTCTATTTAATTAGCTAAAAGCTTTCACTTTCTTTTTTCGAAGCTTTGTCTTCTGTCTTTTGTCAGAAGCTTAATATCAACTGCCTTGATCTAGGCCATAAAAATATACAATATAGTATATATATATATATTAATTCGTATAATAAAGATGTCTCCCTTGACACTCTTAATAACGACTTAACTAACTTTCAACCCAAATGGCAGATAAAAATCAACAAAGAAAACAACAAAAAAAAAAAACAAAAACTGGCAAGGAAAAGTAGAATCTTTAGCTGAGAAAAAAAAAGAAAAAAAGGACAAGACCGAAAAGTGAGGGCAATAAAAATGAGTGCAAAAATGAAATAAAAGACAAAAGTAAATCAAAAAAAAAAGTAGCCATCCTTCGCGTATGAGGTAGAAAGAGAGAAAAAAAGAAGCGTATAAAAATAAAACAAAAAAAAATTGAGCAATTACGTGCATGCACAACAAAATTTTATTTAAGTCATTTTGTCATTATCAACGCGACGACTAGGAATCGAAAGAAATTTAAGAAAAGAAAGTTGACAAATCACAAAAAAAAAAAAAAAAAAAAAGAGGAAAGTTGCGTGCCTTAAATTTGCCATAAAAATGTCACACAGGACACCAGCGAGACAGGAAGACAGACAGAGACAGGCAGGCAGGACGACATGCGTGTCTTTTGTTTTTATGTGCCACGCCCACAACATTAATGGCTGATGGTGGGTGGATGGGTGAGAGGTGGTTTGTTAGGAGGCAAACTTGAGGTTAGGTTCATTTGCTCTAAATCTTTTAAATGCCTTTATTTAGACTAAAAGCGTAGAGCAGACGTGCCACAGGACTCAGGACATAGCGCTGGAGAGCCAGGATGTCTGTCAATTTAATGTTTTTGTAGGGGAAAAGGTTTTTCCTTTGCCATCGCCTTTGCCTTTGCTTTATTTTTCATTTTTCTGCTTTGTGTTGCCTTTAATGTGTCGTTCGCATGTCCTCATATACACTGAAAGAAAATTAGCTTGTTAGCTTACCTTTACAAAAGATAAATCTAGGCAAATCGTAGATAAAGTAAATCAAATTGTTTTCTATTTTCAGAAACTAAACAAAAATACAAAACACTGAGGCCTTTTGCTTAAAATTTCTGTCTGTCTGTCTGTTTCTTTGCTACTTTTATACCTTATATCTCAAGCTAAAAGAATGAAACTTGTTAAATAAACTTTATAGGCGTTTAGGCATATCAAGTTTAAGAATTGGTCAAATCTGACCATTATAAGATAAAGGCACTGTCAAATAATAATTATAATCCATGTGGTATGTGGCAAGCAAGTCAACGTCATTTCTTAGACCACTCAGTTTATTAATTGTTGCAAAATTTCTTAAAATTTTTCTTAGTGTATAGCCTAAGGGGTCCCATCTGCTTTTTGCCTGGCTTTCGCCTTTGCGTGCTGCATTGCTTTTATGTTGAAGCTCGTGTAAATATTTTGTTTTACAGCTTCTAGCACACACACACACACACACAGAGAAAGAGTGGGAGAGAGAGAAAGACAGGCCTCCCTCCCGCCTAATAGACTTTTGTAGGTGTCTCAATTTTCTAAATAGTTGTGGGTTCCTGCCCCTCCACACACACACACACACATACATACGCAAGCTCATACACATGTATGTACATTATAGCAGATCCAGACCCTACCATGGCGTTAAGTAAACAAAACCGCACATACTGGTTGGCACGCAAAAACGTTTTGCAATCTTCAAATCAATGCCAAAACACACACACATACGCACACATACAACTACATACATATATGTATGTATATATGTACATTTACCAAGGACTCGAAATGGGGAAAACCTTTTGTGGACTCTTTAAAGGACTTCCCTCAAAAGCCAGGTTCCTATTTTTTTGTTGCTGTTGCTGTTGTTGATGTAGATGTTGTAGTTGTTGTTGTTGTTGTTGTTGTTGTTTTACCAATCTTGTTGGTTTACCAAATTGAAGCTTAAATTGTGTAAGCATACTAAGTATTTTGTTGTTGTTCTTTATGCGAATTGTATAAGATCTTCTTCCGTGTGTGTGTGTGTGTGTGCGTGAAAATGTTTTTTTGTATTTGAGTAGAGAACCTAAAAAGTAAGAGATAGAAGTTGATATAAGGATATCATAATAAGGCAAATATGAAAGCATATGTCAATATGTATATATATATCTAGGATAAATTGTAGTCATAAAAAGATCTACTCACTTTACTTGTTTTGTTTTGAGATATGGAAAAAAGTAGCCGTAAGAGTAAGTGACAATTTTAAAATTCTTTTAATAGATTATTTAATTATTTCTAGTATATAAATTGTTGTTCTTGTAGTGTATTAAACAATTTAACTTTAATATTGTTTTATCCAATATCCATTAATCTCTATTTATCCCTTTTATACTGGCAACCTTTTCAACACATTTCATTCTCATTCTTTTAGTTTTATTCCATTTCATTACCATTTGAGCTTGGCTAGGATACTACCACACTCTGTTAACTGAACCCTAAATAACATATGCATTTAAACTAAAGTCCAGACCAAGTACATCTGCTTCTTGCAATTACAGTTTACAAATTGTGAGCACAACTCAGTGCACATGAGAAACACCATCAATAAAATTAGAGCAAAAGGACAGACTCCAAAGCCAGAACCAAAGTCAGAGTCAGAGTCTCCTTATGGTCATAAAAACACAACAACAAGAAAAAAATATATATAATAATATAAGCAAGCAGAACAAAACATTTATTAAAAATTCTCTACGCAAATCCATTGCCTTACATTGCCCTTCTGCCCCCTAAACATCACATCGCATCGCATCCTTATGAAATTAAAACAACATCATTTTGATTGAATACTCAGTGGGATTCTTGAGAATGCCGACCACAAAACATATGCTAACCCTCCATCTACATCTACCTAATTTCAAATTATAAGAACACAAAAGAAAAAGTGGGAAAAAAGAAAAAGGAAAAGAAAAGCCACTTCAAAACATACAGCTAGACAGAGACAGAGACACAGAGAGTGAGAGAGAAAGAAAACAAAAGGTTCAGGGGCCAGTTCGTAAATTTTGTTCAATGCAGCAGGAACCGCAGAGTAACCTGAAGAGAGGAAAATTTATATAAATTGACTTCTTTATTGTGGGCGCATGCACGGCTTTAATTTCGCAGAATTTTTCTTCTTTTTTGTTATTTTTTTTTTTTTTTGGTTAGAGAGGAGCTCTTAGAAAACAATTTACCACCTAAGAAGCCGCAGCAGCAGCCGGAGAAGGCAGTAAGTAGTCAGTAGAGAAGCAAGAAGGAGGGGGAAAAAAAAAACCACGACCTGATTGAATTTTACGCTTCATTTAAATTGAATTTATTACTCAGGCTACCCAGTGAGGAGGTCAAAGTCATAGAAAGAGAAAAATATAAAGGGTGGAGGGGGGGAAGGGGATACCAACTGATAGACAGGTGTAAAAGTAAAATTTGTATTCAAGTACAGAAATATTTATTAACTTAAAAGACTACGCCTCTGTTTAGATTAACATTCGTTTTTCCTAGGTGGTTTTTAGATCTCAACTCCAACAGACCGAAAATCATAATTAATAGACATGAATATATTTCATTCCAAAACCAAAAAAAAAAAAAAGAATGGAAAAGCTTTTTACTCAAAGGCATCTTCTTTTTTTTCACTCTCTTTGCCTCTGCATCATCTATTCATTCATTCTTCATTCTATCTTCTTTTTTTTTTCTTTTTTTTTTTTTTTTGTTTTTTCCCTGAGCCTTACAAATTTCCAAGCTTATTTCAATTACCTACTTTTTTTTTGGGGGGCGGAGGAAAATTGGGGTTGGGGGGTGACCTGAAAACCTCTGGAATTTCTCGACACTTTATCATAACCCAAAGGCATGCCAAAAGTATCACAACAAGACCAAGACAATATATATGTGCCCCAATTTGTTTGCTACTTTATTAGGTTTAGGTTTTGTTTTTGTTTCTTTTTTTTTTTTTTTTTTTTTTGTTCCCCTTTATCCCCAACTGACTTACTTACTTCTTTCGCATTGTTCTTGTTGTTGTTGTTGTTGTTACTCCTTCCTTATTTTGCAACAGTTTTACCAATATTATTTTACCCGCTTCACTGCTTTCACGTGTTTACCTCAACGGTTTTTCTTTTTACCTTTGTTTTTTTCCTCCATTTTACCTTTTCGTTTTTTCCGCTGTCAGAATTTTCTGTTACAATAATACAAAAGAACTTTTTACTTGGCCAGAAGTTTCAGTTTGGTTTTTCATTTTATTTTCTTTCGTTTTTTTGCTTCTTGTATTTCGGTTAACAGGTTGCCGCTTACCATATTTGGCTTAAAGTTCACCTTAAAGAGTAATGTCTGTATCAAAGAACACACCTTGAATGATGTACACACACACACACACTATAAGTACACACACAGAGAGAGAGAGAGATGGGGTCGTCATTGGAAGCTCAATCAATCAATCGATGCAAAGAAATTGCGTTGGTGCCAAAGTCATCAAGTCAGTCGGAAACCCAACTGACAGCCCTCATGAGTCGAGAAGTTGAAAGATCACGAATCAAATGGTAATCAACTTGGTTTTTTTTTTTGGATAAAAGCTTTTAGGGCTTGAATAAATATATTTATGCAAATTTTAAATGCAGAAAATGTTCTGATATGTTGTATGGATAGGAAATGAGAGACTTTAAAGGGGATTAAATATTGGATTGATGGGGAATATTTACCTATATAAACACACATTGTATGTGTATGTATGTGTGTGTGTGTGTATATAAAAAGGTGTGAATTATTGTTAAATTTATATATATATATATTTATTTATATATATGGAAATTGCCTATATTTTGGCTTTAAGTTAGTTAAAATTTGATTTAGTTTTTCTATTTAGTTTTCTACTTTTTTTTCCTTTTAGATTTAGATGCTTTAGATTTGGATTTTTACTACAAATTAGTAAAATTGATTAAGTTTTTTTCAATTAAGTTTTAGTTAGTTATATTATATAAACCTTATTAATTATATTTTAATGGAAATATTATACTAAAATTAATGTCTCTTTAGAATTATAGATCATCAGGCACAAAGAACTTTATTTTTGACAATTGTTAAATAATTGTATTATTGTCTATTAATTGACTTTAAAATTTCTATAAGATATATTTCATATAAAAGGAAGGATATAAAAGGAATTTTTTTTGTTTGGCAATTGGTTTTGTCATTTTGCTAAAATTTCATTTCGAAAACTTTACAAATATTCCAAACATTAAGCATTTTCTGTCTCTGTTCCAATGCGGTTGAATGAAATGAAAACAAAATAGAGAAAGAGAGAGACAGAAAAAAAATTAAATTAAATTTAATTACCAGCCACAAAACTAATTTGAAACTTTATCTCTGCATCGGTTGGAACATAAGCACAATAACACGAGATACACCCAAGCCAAAGGCAGAGAGCATTATCTAACATAAATTTCACATTGCGTGTCCAAATGCTATTTATTGTGTGGCCTGGTGGCTGTATCTGTCTGTCTGTCTGTCTGTCTCTCTGTTGGTCTGTCATACTGTTAGTTTGACTACTGTCTTTCTCTCTCTCTCTTTCACTCTCTGGAATGACTACGACAACGACATACAATGTCAGTCAGCAAGTTAGACAGACTTCACCACTTTTGTAGATATATAGTGTATGGTTCTATATATTATCCTATACTGTGTGTGTATACCTACATTTCTTTCTTTCCTATGCCATTTTCACAGACTGACACACAAATACAAGTTGGTATAAAGAGGGGCTAGAGGGTAACGTGTAGATGATGAAGAAGGAGGCTGATTGCCTACGCACTAACTAACTAACTTAACATTTGGATTTGGGTTTGGGTTTGGGGTTTTGGTGCAAAAAAGGGAAAGGCATTGGTAACAACTCACGAGTGTGGGTTAGTACTAAAATAAATGTTGTTGTGGTACGTGCCATAGGCTAATAGTCTCTCCAACTCCAAATCTCTAACTCATCCCCTCTCTCTCTCTCTCTGGCTAACTAAAACCTTTTTCGCAGACCATTTTAAGGTACTTACTTACAGTTGAATTCAACATTTAAATGCCAGCCAAATGGTAAAATAAATTTTTTATTGAAATTTCTACTTATTTGTATACTATTTCAAAAAAGGTATATTCATTTTGGTCAAAAGTTTGCAACGCATAGAAGGAAGCATCTCCGGCTATATAAAGAGATGAGTTGGTAGTGCCTTGTCCGTCTGTCTGGATCAACGTCAGCTCCTCCGAGACTTTTGAAGCTACAGAGCCGAAATTTTGCACATAGGCTTCTCTTTGCTGCTGCAGGCATTGTATATCTTGGAATCATCCCGATCGGATGACTATATCATATAGCTCCCATAGGAACAATCGGTCGTTAATAAGCTTTAACCACAATAACTTTGTTGTTTTTCAATGAAATATCACAAAAGCCAGTATTTGTAAGTTTTAGATACTTTCTAACATATCCACCAAGTTTCATAAATAGCGGTTGACTATATCATATAGCTCCCATAGGAACGATATGTCTTGAATATGGATTTCAAGTAATAACTTGGTAGTTTTCAAAACGATTATCACAAAATTTGGTATTTGTCAGTTTTATATATTTTCTAATATATATATTAAGTTTTATTAGAATCGGTTCACTATATCATTTAACTCTAATAGGAACGATTAGCCAAGAAAATACTTTTAGACGATTAACTTGCTTATTTTAAGAGCTATTCTCACGAAATTTGGTATGTGTAAATTTGATATATATAGAAATGTGTTTACTAAGTTTCACTAGAATCGGCCACCTATATGCTATAGCTTCCATAGAATTAATCGGATCATAATAAATAGTTTGCAAAGGTATTCAAACTTCGGCATGTCCAAAGTTAGCCCATCCTTCTAGCTTTTTTTTTATTTTATATTTTATATTTTATAAGCATTTGCAATGAATTTCACACATGATATCAACATTTTACATGTATTTCCGTTTAAACCAAAACCATTTTTAACCATGGTATCATCATAAATTAACCGTTATTCCACCGTTATTGTCAATTGCTATGAATGAATGTCATAAAAATCAATTTCAAGTAAGAGAAATAAATGTTCAAACAAATTTTTACGATTTTTTCAATTAAACAAATTATCCGAGAAAACAATTTCAAACTGAAGCCAATAAAAACGAAAAAAAAAAAAAACAACTTTTGTTGCATTTAAAAATAGAGTTTAGTGCTTAAAAAGGGAGGGTGAGGGGAACGGAACGGAACGTGTGGCACGCGCTACAGGGATCACCCGCATTACTGTGCCGCCCAATCACATTTAATTTACAATCAAAAAAATAAAAATAAATTTTTTTTCAAAAATTGTTATTGTTAAAATTTCTTAAATTGTTCAATTGTTTGGCGGCATTTGATTTTTAGCCACAACAACAACAATTTAAAATTTCATTTTTAATTAAATTTGATTGTTTAGTTCACCCACACACACACACACACAACCTACTCTTCCCCTCTCCCCCTTCTTAACAAAATGCAACTAACTCAACGAACTGCAACGAATTGCCTTACTTGTACTTGTGACGGAAATTAAATTATTTGGTCAATTTTTCTTTTTCTTTCTTTTGGTTTTACATTTTTTCCAAGAATTTCCGCAACTATTTTTGGGTGACAAAAACATGCCGCGCTCAATTTTTCAAAAATAAAACTTTTATGTGACTGTGCCTGTGTGTGAGTGTGTGTGTGGGTATGTTCACATGTCGCCAACACCGACTTGGACTCCGACTCGGTGGCTGACTTTCGACCTGACCTGAACCAAAGAAGTGGAGAGAAGAGTAAGAGAGGAGAGAAGGAGGGTTGAGGTAAGGCCACATATTATTTTGGCCATTGGACGCCGTAGGGGCCAACTCGATGGTTGTATGTCAACCAAAGTGTTATTAATGGCTTGTTTTTACTAAATTTATTGCTTGCTATTTATTAATTTATTGACTTTTAATGCAATTAGATAAGAGAAAAGTGCACTCTGTTCACTCTCTCTCTCTCTCTTCCTCTTTGATTGTGTGTGTGTGTGTGCATGTGCAGTTTATTTCATTTTTCTTCTTGATAAAACCAACAAAAAAAAAGGACATCGGCTTAAAAGTTGTCAAAAATTATATTTTTCAAAATTTATGAGTTTTCTTTTCTTTTTTTTGAGAAAATTGTAAAAGTTCTTTACTTTTGCTATACAATTTAATTATGTAGTTAGTATTTAAGAGTTTCTTGTAGATAGTTGGAGATATCTATATAGGATATATATATATATATATATATATATATATATATATATATATATATATATATATATATATATATATATCGGGACACATTATATATAAAAATATTTGTAGGAATATATTTTCCCTTTGCATATTTTTCTTTATGATTTATACAATTTTTGATAGCTCCTTTAAATTATTTCTTAAGCTTAATATTAAAAAAGTTTCATTGTTTTTAAATTTTCATTAAAAAATAAAGATTTTTAAATGAATATGAATATTTATAAATTTTGTTTTTTAATTTTTGGATTGCTTTTAAAAATAAAATTTCTTTAAAAGTAAAAAAACATGAATTCTCTTAAGTTCTTGCTCATTAAAGGGTTGAAGCACTGTACTAGATTTTTATTAATTTGTTTATTAAATATTTTTATATTTTAAATTTGAAATACAGAGTTGATTGGCTATAACATATACCTATTATAGAAACAATCAGTTAAAAGGAAATACAAACTTAAATTTGAACAAAATGAGGACGCAACAGTGTCCTTAGTTTAAGATAATTCGTATAATTTTTCTTTCTTAAACAAAAATTTTGAAAACCAATTCAACACTTTGCTGATTTTCTCAAAAGAGAAAAGAAAAACTTTATAAACTTTTCCACTCTTTTAAATTTCATCAAATTTATCATTTATCTACCATACAAATATCTTATAAACTTATTGGCTAAGATCATTTCTTGGATTTCATTTCTTTGACAGTTTCTAAAATCATATTTCTTGCCTTTTCAAAACAAAATTTCTGCTATTATCCAATTGACAATTGAAGTATTTGCTAGAGTATAGAAACTTCGGTTTATTATATGTTGCCTGAGCGTTCTAGTTTTTATTTTTGGTTATTTAATTAAACATTATCGATCGATCGATTGTTATTTCTGTTTCCCCCCCCAACATGTGTACTTATGTATTAGCATAACCTAATTTCAAATATTAATTTGTTTGTTTGTTTCTGTTTTTAACGAATAAGATACTCTCCCAACCCAACCCCCCTTCTCTTCACTCTTTGCTAACGTATTAGGCCTCCTACCCTTACACCTACCCATCCCTTTTCAAGGGAAACATGTGACATATTTTCCTTACGTTTCGTTTCGTTTCGTTTCGATTTTTTTTTTTTTTTGGTTCTGCTTTGCCAATCAATAACAATTTAAAAGCTGTTGCGACAACATGTGTCCCTACCCCCACCAAACCCCTATCCCCCCTTCAATGCCACATCAACAATTGGAAGACCCCCCTGTATACTCACACTCACACACACACAAATACACATACACAGATTGCAGCAATTACACAAACAAACCAAGACAAGCGCCATATTGTGGGTGGACAACAACCAAAATCGAAGAGAGAGAAAGAAAAAAAAAAACAATTCTGTCACATTTGTGTCACGAAAAGAGCCAGAAAAAATACCAAAAGAAATAAGCTGGGGGGAAAAGCGTGTTTGAGAGCAAAAATATAAATAGCGAAAAATACAAAAAAAAAAAAAATAAAAAAAAATAATACAAAGCATACAACAAAATGCATAAAAAGTTAAACAGTCATTTCCCCGACATATGTAACAAGTGGAGATGAAGGAAGTGAAGTGAAGTTAAGTGAACATACATAAGTAGCAAAAGGAATGCCTGAGAGAAGGTAGAAGAAAGAGAGGCAAAGTAGTAGGGGCAAATGTTTTTTTTTTTTTTTTTTAAATATTTGACAAATTTCAGGAGCCTGACAAAGTTTTCTTTGTTCCTTTTTTTTTTTTTTTGGTCACGGGTAAATATTTAGTAGATAAAGCGTAAAAGTGCGTGAGTGAGTCCCTAAAGTAGGATGAAAGTTATTTTTACTGCCCAACCTTTAACCTTTAACCTTTCAATGTTCTGTTTTAAACCTTCGCTTCGAGGTCGACAAAAACATAATGTTTTAAAGGGGTTAACATTTTGTGGTTTGAACTGCCACTGACATTTGGTCCAAAATGAGTTCGGTCGCAGGAGCACTTTTATGTTGAAAATGGCAACAAATTGTGGTTTTTATATAAAAATACTCTTACTTAGAAAAGTCAAGTTATTACAATAAGAAGTTTGTAATGCACTCAACTAGTAGAGAAGAAAGTAAAAGTTAGATCTATAAGAAGAAAGTGAAAAATTTTATAGAATTATAAAGAAGAAAGTTGAAGTTGAAGCTGAAACATCAAAAAGTTTGTAAAAACATTCAATTTTTTATATGAGATAAAATAAAGAATAAAAATTGACTAATTTTTTATTAATTAATATTATAATTGCTTTTAAATCCTTCTAAATTTTAGCTTTAGAAATAAACCAAAAAGGTTTAAAAATTAATTTTAAAAATAATTTTTATACTAATTTCTTTGTTAGATATTTATATTTAAACTAGATTTGATTATTATACTTTTTATTTTTATATGAGATTATAAAGTAGTTTTTCTTCTTCTATATATGATTAATATTTGTTAGAGTATAGACAAATCGGTATACAGTTCTCACATTCATTTGCTCTTTGGTACTCTTCTACATTTCTAAACAATTTGCTGTTTCCATTTTATTGTTAAAATGTAATTAAAATTTTCCAAAAATGTATTTTTTCATCTTCTTCCCTTTCAAAAACCACAAATCAAAATGTCAAAAAAAAAAAAGGATGAAAAGCAAAAATCTTCACATCTGTTGATGTCTCTATATAACTATATCTTCTCTCATAACTGGAACAGGAACTGACATTTTGATGGCCGCTACTGTTTCATAGTTTCTGTTTTAACCACCAAAAAAATAAATAAAAAAAAAAAGTAAATGATCGAATGATCATCTACATGAACCTTTGAACAGCAGGCAGTCAAAAAGTCAAAAGGAATTTTAAGAGTTCTGCTAATTATACCAGCAAAAGGTCCGATCCATGGGAAATTTATATGTATTCATATATATATGAGTACATACAAGGAGCAGGCCAAAAATATATATACATATATAAAATGCAACCGTTTTTTGACTTATTACCTTCATTTTTAGTTTGGTTACTCGTAATCTCCACATAATTACCAAATTATAGGCTTACCCTTTTTGGGACTGACTGATTAGACTCATTTACAAATTTCTGTCTGACTGCATTCTGAATGAATAAGCCACCGTATGACTGAATAGTTTGACCAACTGCACCTTAATAGACAAATTAACTTGGCAACTCTCTCTCTTTCTCTCTCTCTCTCTCTTTGTCTCTATGCCTTTTGCCCATGGTTAATGTTCGATAACATCTTGTAAATATTATGTAATTTTATATAATTTTTTTTTTGACTTTTCCTAAAAAATTTCCCATAATTATAGTGTCTCCTTGTGTATAGCATGTGGTTAGAGTATTTGATTTATAAGCAAATATATATTACTTTTTTATATTTTCTGGTGGTGAATTTAGCTAGAATATAATATATATATATAGTTTGGTATCTTATAAGTTGTTATTTGGACTATTTAATATATGAAATATGTTTTTGAAATCTCTTTTAACTATATACAAAATATGTTAGCCTGCTCTAAAGAATTGCTTGCATGGAGACCTAAGTCAAACATTTGACCATGTTGATTTGGTTGTGAGCTAAGGTTATCACATCTGGAATAGTTAAGTCCTCAGTAGATAAGTGATATAGTATATATATTATAAGTAGCTCTTGTAATAGTTCTAAGAAACTTTCCCTAAAGTCCAAATAGAAAAGAGATGATTCCTTCATAGAGTAAGCGAATTTGCTTTGAGTTTTAAGAGACATTACTTGTCTTTCATATGCCTAAACCAAGTTAGTCTTGTACTAAGATACATTCCTGATATAAAACATCATGAGATAAAGGCACCGACACAATGTCATTTAATGACTTTTTTTGCACTTTTTAAGGATAAACATTAATATGTTTTCAATTCAATTGAATGGCCAAAAGAGAGTTGGCATTTCATGTGCCACCTTTTCTCTCTCGCTGCTTTCAAATCAATTGATTATCACAACAATAAGAACAACAACAGCCAAACCAACTCACATTATTGCACAAATGTTTCTTCTTTTTAGTGAAATACTTAAATTTTATTCGATTTTATTTGTTTACTCATCCTAAGAAGATTTCCTTCTCAATGTTTTTGGGTATTTTCTTTTTATGCAGCACTAAAAACTGATATGTTTTTTGAAATAATAGCTTGAAGGTGATTTCCATTTACCTCTTGTTGAGGCTTCTTCTGCTTCTCCCTTTCAAATAGAGTTGTTAAAGGTGAGTGAGAGAGACGTAGAGGGGGCGGTAGGAATGGTGTTTTATAGATTTTACTTAAACTTAAATCAATTTGAAATGTACAAGAAGTAAAGACCAATTTTTATGGCCGTATTTTGAATGGTATTTTCATGCCAAGCAATTTATCATGGCCCTCTTTTTTTTTTTTCTTAACGAGGGCGCAAACGTTGACTGTAAACAAACAATTAAATTAAAAAAAAAAAGAAGAGGCAAATGCAACGAAAACTAAAACTCAACACTTTCATTAAACACACTGAATCAAATTGGGCAACAAATAAAATTAACAAAATCGGTTAGGGCAGGGGGAAAAAAAATAAACCGTATTGTATATATCTTAATATGGCTGTCAAAAATAAACAGAATATCACAAAACAAAAGAAAAAACCTACAAAAAAAAAAAAAAAATGCCAAATGTGACTTAAATGATAAAAATGTCAAAATGAGAGGGAGATAAAAAAATTGAGGGGTGTAGGAGAAAAAAAAAAAAGTGTCAAATGACTTTGAGACGAGGGCGACGAATGAGATGATAAATAGCTGTGACTAAGCTGGATTGTCTCGAACCCCTTTTATTTAAAAGAATGGGAATTGGAAATATTATATGATTATATATATATAGAGAGAGAGAATAGCCGACTATATGTTACCCTTACATATTTAGAAGTATTTAACTATCTTTTGTTGTAATTATTATTTAAATAATAATCAATTTTTGTTTAATATTTTGCCTGAGAAATATTTATATAAATATAAATTTATTTTTCAAACTTGATAAATTTTTAACATAATTTTAAAAATATATTTTCAATTTAAAAAAAACAATTTCCTAATATATTTAGCAACTCTTTTTTATAGGGTATATTTTATTTATAATAAAACAATATAAAAAAAAAAAAAAATGATGACAGTAATTAAACGCACGGGACACATTTGAATGGCAGCTCTTTCTTTGCCTTATTCTTCCTCTTTATCTCTCTCTCTCTCTCTCTCTTCCTCTTCCCCTTTCTCATCTTCTTTTAGTGCTGCTGCCCACTTCCGTCTGGCGATCGAGTTGCATTCAACAAACGCCCCCTGCTTCCTGCCACTGGCTGTGACTCTGCCTCTGCTGCCTCTACTGTCTCAGCCTATGCCTTTGGTCTGATCTTTGCGCTTGATTTATGCTTGAAATTCTTTTTCTTCATGTATCTAAATGTGGCATTTAAGTTATCAACAGCAACAACAATAATAACGCATAAAGACGCATAAGGGCCATCTGCACTGCCTGGCGGGGTCTCTCTCTCCAACTCCAACTCTCTCTCTCCCTCTATCTCTCTCCCTTTCTGTCTGTTTCTTCATACTTTAGCTCCTTTGTCTCTGAACATAAGAAAAAAAAAAAAATCCCTGAAATATTTCGCGGCATGATTTAGTTGCATTTCATGCACATCACACACGCAATATGTAGGAGGGGCACGATATATAGGGATATATATATGTATATGTAAGAGTGTGTGTACTATAGTATGTATGTATGTATGTATATATAGTCTGATATAGTATGGTTTAGTGTGGTGTGGTGTGGGATATTCTCTTTGTTCTTATACGCATGGAGAATCCCCACTGTGTGTGTGTGTGTGCGTGTGTGTGCGTGCCATCAATTTTTCTCAATATTTACAGCAAAAGTCTTTAAGTCTGGCAAATGGCATCAAAATAATCGCAGTCACTGTAATAATATGCAAAAGCCCATCATTATATCGGTTTTCATGGTTTGGGTGAGGGAGGGGAGGGAATGGGTATTCTATAAATGTGTCAACCAAATATTTTTTGTTATAATATCATTATGCTTAAATTGTCAACTATTTTAAGAGTTAACAAATTCCCCCCAAAAAGTATTTTCTCATTTGTGGTTAATTTGAAAAAACCTTTAAGAAGATCTCCTTAATAAGCTTGTAAAGAGAAAATTATGAAAATTATATTTTCCTTTAAACAATTTCTTCAGCTGAAAACTAAAATTTAAACGAATTTTCTTAAGTTTTGCTTTTAACTAACTAATATGCCCCAACTTTTTGTTTGTAGCTCATTGAAAAAAAAAATAAAAAATGTAAAATGAGTACAACTTTATTTTGGTGTTTTTTTTTTTTTTTTCTGTTCTTTGCAGCTTGCCAAAAAAGGAAAAAAAAAAAGTTCTGATGAGATATTCCGCTTCACCTTTCATACTTAGCATGGGGTTTAAAATATTTAAGAAAAAAAAAAAAAATAAAAGGAATTTTGCGTAAGCTTCATAAATGAGGCAACAGGAGGCGGAACATCTGCCTGCCAATAAAGAGAAGACCTTCGTGTTTTTTGCCTCAAGTCGATTCTATAATTAAATGTAAACAAATTTCTTTCTCTTATATTCATTGTGATTTAAAGACACTTGAGGCCTCTTAATTATATTGTGCGTTTTATCGTATGGGTCAGCGGGTATTGTGTTCTTTTGTTGTTGTTGTTCTTTTGTTTTATGGAAATGGAATCACCTGCGGTGTTTTGCCAAGTTCCTGCAGTTTATATACATTTTTTTATTTTATTTTTTTTTTTTTTTGGCATGTGTTTCCATCTTCATCAGATCGCTGTCGTTGTTTTAGGGCACCAACTTTAGTTTAGTTTTTGCTAATGCCTCGCTAATGAAGCAAACTCTCAGTGTCTGTATATCCGGAACTCAGTTGGAGGGCATAAAGAGAGAGAGCTTTGCCTGCAAATTAGGGCAGGCTTTTAGTTTGCCAGCTAATTAGCAGCAAGTTTCATATTGTGTTCCTTAGCCTGGTTATCATAATTAACAAAGTCGCGCGACCAAATACACAATTGAAAATGCTAAGATTAACCCGACCCCAATCCTAACCTAACCCCCCCCAAAAACCGCCCCCATCGTGTTTGCTTCCGTTTTTGTTGCCAAGGCACTTGAACCGCATCAAGAACAACGGAACGGGACCACACCAAAATGGAGTGGACTGGAGTCGACCGGACTGGACCGGGCAGGACCACACACACAAAAGGCCTTAACATCATCGTCGCCTGACAGCTGAGTTGGACAGGTCCCTGAAGAGGCCCGTGGCGAGGCCGCGACTGAGGCCTTCTTGTCAAGTGGCTGACAAAAGCAAGAAAAAAACAAAAAACCAAGTGAGAAATGTATATTTCTGCGCCTTTTTCTGTTCGACTCTATATTTTTTTTTTTTTTTTTTTTTTCTTTCATTATTATTATTATTTTCTTCTGTTTTATTTTTCTTTTCTAGAAAACAAAAAAAAATGAAACTTGAAGTTATATTTTTATGAATACTCTAAGAAAAAATTGCACAATGACTAAGGCAAAATTGTTAAGAAAGAAAGAAATTGTTTATAGAGAGAGAGATAGAGCTAGAGAAATTTCTTTAGAGAAGAGAGTTCTTTTCGGATTTCAAATTTTAGAAAAGTTTTTACTAAACTTTAATTTTTTTTTACCAAATCTTATATTAATAGAATTGGCATGCCTGTGGATTACACATATATTATCATATATCATATCATATATTCAATATTAATCATATATTATAAGCCTCATTTTATTCGAACTAACCAAGTGAACTCAGCTTTTAAATGAAATATCTTTCTAAAATTTCTCTTACAAATATCTAGTGCAAATCTGTTTTCAAATAGGTAAAGATGAGAAATGTAAATTTATTTTTTCTTTTTTAAATTTTGAAAATATTTGAAAAAATATAGCATTAAGAGTTTAACTCTCAGAGGCGACAATTTGATCATAATTTGTTGGTTACAAAACGCCTTTAGGCGCGACATTTTTGTCAGCACTGTGACAACGCATTTGCCTCAGATTTCATGAGAAAAGTGCAATGGGTCCGATGCTCCTCTCGCTCTTTTCCTACCTCTCCCACAATCTCTGTGATGTGTGTGTGTGCGAGCGGCAGGAGGGGGGGAAAAATAGACACAAACTCAAGTGCTGACAGCTCTGATGCGGCCTGCGGCTGATTATAGTCTCTTATCCCCTAGTCCCTGTTTCCCTTTGGCTACTGTTTGTTTAGACTCCTGCGTCCAGTTTTTCATGCATGATTTTTCACAAAAAAACAACAAAAATACATGGAGAGAGAGAGTGAGAGAGTGAAAAGTAAAATGAGATAACTTGAACTGCAACTCCTTGTGTAACGGTTTTTCCTTTATTTTTTTTGTTTACTTAGTCAACTGCGTGTGGTTTTTGTCTTTTCCATTGTGGGTTACCACTTCAGTTGGATTTGTGAGATTAACGTGTTAAAAAATAAATATTTAGTCTAGTTTTGAGTCTCGTTTGCAATTTGTTATTCAACCTTGCTCGACAATTGTGAAAACAAACATTGAGATACATAGATAGAAAGATGGCCAGAAGGTCCGGGGAACTGAATATGCAGTTGAAATTTGCTTTTTTTTTTTTTTTTTTTTGTGCATTTCCATCATCTTTATCAGCATCATTCTCTGCATCATACTCATCGTTGTCCTCGAGAGTTGAGTCCTTCTGGTATCGCATCTCTCTTTGCTTTAGCATTGTTTATTTTGCTGTTTTTTGAAATGTGCATAAATTCATTTTGGTAATGGGGTTCTCTTTTGGCCCCCTTTTTCTATGTTTTGTTTGTTTGTATTTTTGTTTTTTTGATATTTTTCCTTGGTACCTACTACTAGAATTTTATTGGGGCATATCCTTAGATTCTTTAGGTCAAGTTGACTTCATAAAGATTTGAAAACTTCTTCGTCGGAACCCCCCCCCCAAGTAATATTACATTGTATTCATATTGTTCTTAAGTCTTCTCAATAATATTATATTCGTTCCTTTAAATTTTCAATCAAATGAAAGCTAAAACAAAGAATTTCTTATTTATTTATCGATAGAATCGGATGTAATCGGACTATATTATAATCATTATATAAGTCAAATTTATCAATTTCTAAAGGCTTTAAGCCTACTCGATTCCAATTACAATAGGAACTGGTATAACTTCTTTTTAGGACTTAAAACAAAAGTTTAAAAAACACAAAAAAACTTTAAGATTTTTTTTAGATTCAATTTTAAAAATGTGAAAAAATTCTCCTACATATATTTTAATATAAAGTTAGTTTTTTATAAATTATTTGATATTATTACAAAGCATTATTAGGTCGAAAAAAATTGGAAAAGGCAGTGACAAGTCTTAAAATTAAACATAATTAAGCCTAAGCTATGTACTTTAATAAAGTTCAAACAAAGTCCCTTTGTATTTACATAACTAGGTACAGTTTTGTGCTTTGTTCTCTTTCTTTAACTATTTTAAGCTGTGATTCCCAACTAGTTTTAGCGCTGAAGTAGCAAATAGGCTATGCCTAACTTGGATACTTTTTAAAGACTTTACTTTGAATTGGCTACAAAGGTTACAAAACTTGTCAAAGTCCAAACAATACTATGTTTTTATTCAAAGGGGGAAATATTAATAATGATATAGGATATCTTTTTGACTTTCTGCATAGCAATTTAAATTATCTCAAAATACTTGCTAAAGGTAAAAACTATTTGAAGAAGTTAAGCAAACTAATTGTATAGAGATTTTAATTGGATTCTGTTTATTCTTCAATTGTTTTAGCCATAGTTAAGGTCTCTTTAAAAGTCATCATCTGTTCTTTATGATTTGGTCTTAAGTTTTTGTTTGCATTTGGTTGGCACTTGGATTAGTAAAGGGTATCATAAATGTTGCATCAACAATTGTTGTTTTGATATTTTGGTTTCTGTGGGTGTTGCTTTTGGTTTTAAGAGATTTGTTGCTTTGCTTTGCTTGCTTTTGCCATAACAAATGTGCTTTTCCAGTCCCTCTATAGCTATCTCGTTTACTCTGGCCCCCTGTCTCTTTCTTGCTCTGCATTTGATAAGCAGCAGCTGCCAGAGGCACTTAGAATCTCTAGTGTTGAGCTGGAATTAATTTTCAAATATAAATGATTTAAATTTGTTGTAATTTGTTCTTTTCTCTCTATCTCTCTTTCTCTCTCTCACTCTCTCTCTTTGTCCCTGTTTATCTGCTCTTTGTGTGTAGTTCTGGGTATTACATAACAAATTGTTATTTGATTATGAAATGAAATCATAATATTTTTGCTAGACTTATGCTAGATTATTCTCTCTTTTTTTTGTATTTTATAAATGTTTTGGTCCTCTCCTTTTCCCAGGCTCTTTAGTTGTTCCTTGTTTTTTCGACTAACAACAACAACAACAGCAATAGAAAATAAAAACCATAACGAATTTTGGTGTCTGCCAAATATATATTTTGACCACATTTTAGTAAATACCAAAAATAGAAATCAAATTTTCTAGTTTTCGGGCAATTTTTAATATATTTTCCCACAATGCAAATGCAATGAAAACAACCCCAAAGGAAATCTTTATATAGGTATTATATATATCTATATATATATATATATATCAACCATTTTCAATGGACAATTAAATTGATGACTAATTACGTCACGCCCAATTAGTTACTTTACTATATCTATACATATATATATATATATATTTTATATAAAATTGGGTCAGGAGGCGAAGGCGATTTTGGGTGTGTTAATCAAAAAGGTGCGCGTTGTTCTAGTTCTTAGTTATGTGAAAATTAATATTAAATTAAAGTAAGCTACACACACATACACACGAAGAAACAACACCAATATCTACACACATACACACGCATACTTTGTTTAGGCAAAAAGGGTTAAAGGTTAACCCTAGGGGACGACAACCCTAATTGTTGTTGTTGACATTTCCGTAGCGTAAATTGGTATTTACATATGCCCAGAACCCGACTGTCCATATGTATGTCCGTCTGCCAGTTGATTCCTAGTTCGATCGATGATTCCACATGGCATTAACCATTGAAAATTGTTCGTCCTTTTTACAAACACGTTCTTTTGAGCTTTGTCGACAGTTGGCAGAACTGTCCAGTAGGAGTTAGTCTGAAGAACTGGAGCTGGCTATGGAGATGGAGATGATGGTAGAAGGGTCTCTTTCTGTTCACGTTGTTTGTATTTATTTGGTGATTGTCCTGTGAGTTGTTGTCGTTGTCGTTGCCGTTGTCCTGGTTCTGGTTCTGGTCCTGTTTTTGGTTGTCTCGTCTGCATTGCAGCTGTTTCATGCCCATTTAACACCTTCAATCCGCTTTTTGCCTTGTGCCTTTTCAATATGCATTGACAAATTAGTGATGACATCGTGACAAATATGACAATTGATAGAATATTGAATAATCTGCAATAGGTAATTGGTTAAATCTCTTATCTGAGTGTGTCCTAAAAGGACATATTTTGTTAATAAGTATTTTAAGTATCGGTTTTACTGAACATTCTCAAATTAGAGATGATATTTGATTGAAAATTATTAGTCCTCTATACTTATATATTATATATATTTTTGATCATAGATAGTTTGGTCTTTTATCTGAATGTTTTTGCGTAATATTGATAAGTTTAAAATGGTTCTATTCTATTTTTTTAAAGTTTTTAATGAATTACTTTTTTTTTTTTTTTTAATTTTTCAACACTTTTTTTTGTAGGTTTCTTAAGGTTTTAATGGTTCATAGGGCTTAGCCTTTTACTTTTGAACTAAAGCATATATTTTTTTGATTTAATAATACAATTTTTTTTTAATTTTAAATAATTCATTATAGTCTCTGGGATTATCCTTTCATTCTAAAATTTAGTGCAACATTTTGCTAGTTCTGGAAACATTTTCTTTGGATTTCTTAAACATTTCACTTTACAATTTTTGAATAATATTCTCACGCTATCATCTCAATAGTCAAAATCGAGTCATATATAGTATATATATATACATGCATATATATATATATATATATCTATATATTTATATGTATGTATATCGACACGACATTTGTAAAAATATTATCAGTCTGACATACTCTGTTTGTCAGCTTGGCTTGGCAATGTTTGCATTTCCATGTCCTCCGAATTCCCCTGGAACTCTCTCTCTACAACCCTCTACTACAATCCCCTCTTCCCCTGAAACTCTCTTTTAGCGTGTTCCCACGTATCTATCTCGTCTATCTATTGAATGTAAAAGGCAATTGGTTTATTTTCCAATACGGTAGCCGTTCAAATATGTATACACACACACACACACACACATGCACATATACATACATCAGAGAGTATGATGGTTAGTTGGGGAGTGGGGAGGTGCGGGCGTAGAGGCAGAGAATTCAACTCGTAATTTGTGTAAACATTTGCCATTGCTTTCTCACTGATTTTTGGCTTGCTCCATATCTCTGGCTTCGTTTCGTTCAATTTTTTTTTTCTTATATATGCATATATTTTTTTTTTTTCCCCATTGATTCTCTGAATTTTTATGATAAACATAATGTAAAGAAAAAGTTGTAAAGTTTGTAATTTGAATTTTTGTTTTTTTTTGTTGTTGTTGTACTTGTGGCATCACCGTCTTCATTTTGCCTCAATTTTACGTTGTGTAAACACATCACAAAATCAAATTCAGATTCTGATTCTGAATCTGATTCAGATTCATATGCTCTGCCAATTGGCTGCATAAATTGTTAAACAACATAACGAACAAAAAATATAACAAGAATAAGAGTATCTCTCATAAAGCCGAAGAATCTATACGCTATACAAAATGTACAAGAAAAACGATGAAATTTTATAAAAAAAAAAGAAATTAATTGGAAAAATGTTTATACAGTAGAATCCTTTAAAATTTGTTTATTATTATAGAGATTTTAAAACTTGATATAGCAAATTTAGATATATATATTCTCAGGTAGTCTATGATCTATATATATATATATATATATATATATATATATATATATATATATATATATATATATATACTCCATTTTATTTAGAGTATAAGAAAACCAAAAAAAATAGGAAAAAATTTATACATCAATTTTTGCGCATTATGCATTGAATTTATGTTCGAATGTTTTTCGTCTATTTTGAAGTTTTTGGTTTTTTTTGTTTTTCCTCAAGTTTGTTTTTTTTCTGGGTCAAATGGATCCAATTTTTCTTTGGTTGCAGCTGCAAATGTTCATTTTAGTTTTGTGAATGTAAATCAATTTATAAATACTCAGAAAAGGAATGCAATTAACTTAAACTTGTTGGCCATTTAAAATGTTGAAAAAGTCAATGGCAAAAGTTAACATTTGAAAATTTAACAATTAATATTTTGTGGCTAATAAGAGATATAGTATATATTTCATATTAGCTGAGTAAAGACATCTTGGACTTTGTTGCCATTAAAGGGGGAATATCTATAATGGTTATTTTTGCCTTGAGGTTATATGACCATGTCTGTTACTGTTTGAATATCTTTCAGATAGATTTCTATTCCCAATAGAATTCTGCTTGCATTTAGTAAATGTCATAATGAATAATTTGAATTTGGTACTCATTTGTTTGTATGAATTGTCTATTCATACAAGTGAATGTCATTTAAAGTAAATTTCTTGCATTCTCACAAGTTAAATGATCCCTGGAACACACACACACACACACACACTCATCTACACACATGCTTGAGTGGCAGAGAATGATACAACAGAAAATTTTGTATTGCCACCCACACAGTTTTGATCTGTAGAAATAGAATTTTCCCATGTTTAGAAAGTTGCATGAATTGTAATTGTATTTTACCCCTATATCATTTTTCGCATAGATCATTTTGGTTCGTTTTAGGGGTTGATTAGGATGCTGATATTGTTGTTGTTATTATTATATGAGAAGAAACATATTTTTATATGCATTTAGTTAATCAGTTATGGCCTTTTGATAGTCGCAGGTTAAGCCAAGTGAGCCAAAAGGGGCGGGAATTATAAACGTCACGGTTAATGAAACTTTATGGTCTGGGTCTGAGTCTGAATTTGGGTCTATATCAGGGTTAACCTGTCCCACAATTAAGATGGTATGGCAGGTGTGTGTGTACGTTAGAGCATTTTCTTTTCCGTTTTGTTATTTTTTTTATTATTATTATTTTATATAACGCCCACATTTTCACAATTTTGTTTGCGTTTGTTAATGCTTTTTCACACAAGCGTTTGCCTTTTTTATATCTATATATATATATATATACATTGTATATACCTATATACGTATATATGTATATATATGTTTGTATACCCTAGAGTAGAGAAATCCGTTTCTCTATCCTGACCTGGCCCATACATCAAAATTAACAGAAATGTCAGCTGCAGTTACAACTAGCAACTATTTTTCGAGAGAGAGAGAGAGAGGGAGAGAAGATGTCAGAGGAGTTGGAGGTACAGTAGGAGTTTCCTCCTCCTCCCCTTTTACCTTTTGTTGTTCTTGTTGTTGTTCCTGTTGTTTTTTTTATGTTTTTATAATTCATGCTCATTCATCTTGCTCGGACTTCTGCTGCACGGCGCATAGTGAAGTGGAGTGAAGTGTTGTATACTAGTATAATGTAGTATGTTGTATTGTGTGTGTATTGTGTGTGTGTTGTGTTGTGTGTATGTGCGTCTGGCATATTGGGTATTAAGTGTTAAGACCAGGGCCATGTCCATGCCCAATGTGTTCCTCTTTATACAAGATAATTACAATTGTGTCATATTTTTCTCATTAGCGACTTTCACATGTTCAGTGGAGTTCAGTTCAGTTTCCCTCTCTCTCACACACTCTCTCTCTCTATCTCTCTTTTTATCACTATACACACCTTTTGCTTGTGCTTCTGTTGTTAATTAGCTTTGCTTGATTACTTTCGAAAATTACAAAACTGTCAACATATTATATATGAGTTAAAAATTGAAGAAATGTTGCAAGTTTCAAATGATGTACAGGAAGTGTGTATAGTGAGTGTGTGTGTGTGTGTGTGTCTTTAATGAAGGTGGGCAAGATGCGCATCTGTTTCACATTAAAGATAGATTATGAAAGATATGTCAAATGAATGAAGTTACTCTTGAAAATAAATTAAAGCTAAATTGTTGTGAAACATTGCAAGATCTGTCAAAAGGAATTGCAAAGGAAGAAGAGCTTCTGGGATCGATTTACTGTCTTGTCTAAAATTTACTTGAAATTTATTAAAAATTTACTTAAAAATTGCTATGTTATACTTTTCAGTTATTAGATGGTATATTAGAGATAAAATAACTAGTTAAATAAGATTTTTTTCTAAGGTAAACTAGCAGACAAATCTCTAAATTTGTTAAGACCAAACTATTCTTTTTTTCTTTAGCTATAATTCTCAACTGCTTCAAGCTAGTTTTGGTATAAACTAACTTAAAATTTGAAACAACTTTTTTATAAAATTAAAAACCAAAGTAAAACGGAAAATATCTTTGCTTTCAAAACATTTAACTCAAATATTTAATATAAGGAAATGATCTATTAGTAAAAGGGGATTTTTAAATCATTAAAATTATGTTTATAGATTGAATTGATATTTCTTACAGAGTTTCTTATAAAAGTTCATTCCACTTCCTCTCTCTTTATCTCTCTATTTTTTGAAAGATTCCCTTGAAATTTTTATGTCAATTCATTCGTTTTAAGAATTCTCTTAACAAATATGTCAGCTCCAATTAGATAGAAAATTCCTTTTAAAACCTTAACATGCATGTAGACATGACAGCTTGTGTCAAATACATACAGTTCTATATATATATGTTTGTGCTGTGGAGTATATTGAAATATCTGGTAAATACCTTGACACACATGATCAAATTAACAGAACTGACAGACAAAACTAAACTGATCAAAATTTTTGTGTGAAGAGTGCCGCTTTAGGGTAACCGCAAACTCTGAACTCCACTGAACTGAGCTGAACTCAATGGCGTGAATGCAATCACTTCCGTTTCACTGAATCTTTGAAGTGATCGTGCGTGCTGATAAAGGGCAAAGAAGTTTCCACCTCAATATGTTTTGTGCCATTGTATCTGTGTGTGTGTGTGTGTGTGTGTGTGTTTATATCTCGTGTATCTCAAAGATACGCATCACTAGCATTTACCTCTTCAGATTTCTCATGTCTTTGTGTGTGTGTTTGATGTGTGTTGTGGGCAATTAATTGATTGTGACAGATTGCCATGAACAGACTGCAACTGGGGGCTATGCTCCTTTTTTTTTTTTTTTTTCTTCTTACTCTGATTGACACTTTTTGTGTGTGCTTAAATTGTGAAAAATTCTATCTTCGCTCTTGCATCTTTCATCAGCACAAACGTCTGACATTCTGTTCACATTCTAACAGAAATTGCCATAAAAAAAAAAAGAACTGAAAGAACAAAAAAAAAGTGGAGAGAGAGAGAGAAAGAGAGAGACAACATTGCATTCGATATGCAAACCAGATGTTTTCTGTATTGCAATGTTTATGCCCTTAAGCACTTGTCATCAAACTCGTTTCATTGTTGTCGTCATCGTCATCGACATTGACATCAACATAGCAACCCAACCCAACCCAACATGCATATTAATTTTATTGCTAACAATAACAAATCCATCGGCAAACTAAGTATTGAAGGGAAATGTCATTTAATATCACAAGAGAAGAAAAAAAAAGTAAGAAAAAAAAACTGTAGCACAATGTTCAGATGGGAAAATACCAAGAAAAGCGTTTGACAAATGCAATTTTTTATAGGAAGGGAATGGGGGGTGTGGCAATCATTTATAGAAGTTTACTAGGAAGACTTGAATTTCACCAGGAGAAATACAACTAACCTAAAGTGTAAAAAGAAATCTTTAAAATTCTAATAAATAGATACAATTATATCAAATTTTAAATGCGATAAAACTTAAAAGGACCTTCCAAAATAATTACTATAAAACTAAATAGAAAATCTTAAAAATCTTTAAAATTTCCCAAAGTCTTAACTAAAGATTATATAGATTCCATATCTTGAAAGAAACTTTGGATTGAAACTGAGTTTAGGCAACAAATTTGTATATTAAGTTCGTTTTCAATGCTTTATATCCTAAAACCATTTCAAGGAGGTGGATAGAGGGGCGTTGTTTAAGCCATTATCCCGCATAGGTCTGGTTGCAACTCGTAAGAGCAAGTTGTTCATCTCCTGTTCCAAACCGCCTTCTCCCCTCTCTTGATTTTGACAGGCTGTCAGTGACAGGGCCACAGTCAGAGTGTGTGTCGTCATTGTTGTCGCCTTTTGTCGTCGTTTTCGGTCTGCCACATGTGCAAAAGGCAACCATAGAAAGGAAGAGGCAACAAATACACTAAGAATGAAAGAAAGAACGAATGAAGAAATGAAAGAATAAAAAAAGAAAGAAAAAAACCAAAAAAAAACAACAACAGAACAAACTATAAGATTTTATTGCTTTCTCGCATGTGAAAGACGAACTATGCGATTTTGTTGGTGCTGCAACATCAGCTACTGGTGCTGCGGGTTATTGCTGCTGCTGCTGTTGCTGCAACTGCAGTTGCCACTGGCAGGAAGCAACAAGCCGATGCCGAAGAAGCTGCATTCGCAAACAAGGGCGTTGCACGACCTGTCAAAATGAGCAATTACTTTTTGGGCAAAAATGTTGCAAAACTCACGTGAATGCAGAGTTGTTGTAGCCCGTTCATCGTTCATGGTGCGCCTCCCCTGCGCAAGTCGTTTGTCTTGTTGGGGTTCTGTAACAAAATAAAAAGAAGAGGAGGAAAAAAAAAGTTTTGCGCTACCTCCAAATACATGGCATATGGAAATTGATGGCACATGAGGATTTACTTAAGGGAACTTGACTTTTTGTACAGATTTACTTATAAATGGCTGCCACTATATGGCTAATTGTTGTGAATAATTAGATGATTAATTAAGAAAATGAAACTGTAAATGGTTTTTTGACTTTAAAAATCAACCAAGTAAAGTTAACAAAGGTTACTTAAGTTTATATTTAGCCACATGGCCAAGTAATACAGATACTTTGGGAGTAATAGTAAAATAGTGTGGCTGCATATTTGAAGAGGAAAAATACCAAATTTTGTGCTTACATTCTGTCTAAGCTTTATTCTTTTGGACTCTTGGAAGTCTCTTAATTTTAAGTTCTTCATCTCTAAATCACTTTCTATATGTGACCTATTGCCTTGCCACACTCTAATTGAATTGGCTTTCCACACTCATTACCCACTCCTTGGTTAGCACTTACTCTTCTTTTGCCACTTAATGACTTCCATGCCTGACCACAATTGTTGTGTGTTGTTTTCTGTATAGCCCATTAAAATTTCGACTTGACCCACAAACATTTTAACATGGAACCGCTCCTGTTTGAAACATCAGCTCTTCGGTGTCTTTTCTCTCGTTCCTGTTCCCGTTGCCGTTCCTGGTCTCGTTCACTTCTTCTTTTTTTTTCGTCCGCGCCCTGTCAACGTGTCACACGTGAAAGATGTTGACGTTTACGAGAGTTCGTCTCCGGCTTCGTCTCTGTGTCCGTCTCCATCTCCATCATCATCATCACCATCTCCGTCTGTGAGTACGACTCCGTCAGTGATGATGTTGGGGCTGTTGGACTGCGTCAAAGAGTAAAAAGTGTGTCTGCGGGTGTTAAATTTTGTTGCCTCTAGCCAGCAGTTCTTCATTCTGTTTCCTCTTCCCTTCTTTTTTATTTTTGCTATTTCTCTTGTATTTTTTGGTGAGGTGGGGAGCAACTTTTGCCGTTCATTTAATGGCTTCATTTTTGCTTTGACATTTCTCTCTATCTCCCTTTCTCCCATTCGCCCTCTCTCACTTTCTCAGTCATGTTTGTTGTGCTGTCAGGCTGTCAAGGCTTCTCGTTTTTTCGCCTGTCCTTTTTTTTTTTTTGGCCTTTTAAACTAATTGCATTGCCGTTTGTGTCAAGGAGAAAAATAGAGAAAGAGAGAGAGAGAGAGAGAGAGAGAGAAGTAAAGTGCAATAACTATTTAAATGATTGCCTCCATGGATGCTGATGCACAAGCCCACAGATGTGGCCGCCACCTCTACAATGTTCAACATTCCGTGAAATGAAACGTGCCATAAATTTTCTATAAAGTGTGTCAAAACAAATTAATAAATTAAACAAATGCTTTAAAAAAATAATTTAGTCTCTTTATAAGCATTAACACAAATTGTGAGACCGCTTATCGCTATCAACAAATTTAATTAACAAAAGCCATGCTTTAAATTTTAATCAATTTCAAAAGCCTGCCAAGTCTACAAAAATTTCAATATACGCTATCATTTTCCAATCATATTTGCTAACAGAAACTGTTTGTTACTAATTCCTATTAAAAAACTGGATTCACGAACCTCGAAACTGTCTTTTTCAATTATATAGAAATTAGTTGAATCATTGGGTAGTATATTAAACTGATCAAATATAAATTAACTAACTGTAGCTTAAGAATAAAAAGTACAATTTGTTTAAGGATTCATAATAGTCCTTGGTAATAATACTCTAACTTTGTTAATAGAAATTCGAATTAGAAAACAAATAAACTATATCGAATTCTTCGTTCGTAAAATACGACTAAAATAGTTTTGGTTTGACTTTTAGTAACTTTGAGTTAAGAAATTTCGACTATATTTTAATGGTTTATTGGCAATACGTATCCTATTAAACGCCATCATATTAAGGATATTCAATACCTATATCAAAACCTTTTTCTTATCAGCATCGAAAGCCACTTGGATATTAATAGATTTAGAATTTTGAGTAAATTGATAACTTGTTTCTATTTAAAATTTAGTGTGACCAACATCAAATTGAAATCATTCACGCAGAAGGCTGTGCTACTCTAACAAATCGCATATTAATTATTCACATATGCAATAGTAATTTTTTTTAAATCTAAAATGTATTTGCAATCAATCGTATAAATCAATAAATAAATTTTAATTTAATTGTGACTAAGACATATCTAAGATGGTTTCTTGTGAGTCGTCTAATCTGATTACTTTAGAAGGTTAAATGCCAGTTGGGACAAACTTAGATATAGAATGAATATTAAGGTCTCTAAGAGTGACCAAAAACTATTTGGAATATTTTTTTTTTTTAAATCTGTAAGAATCCTATATTGAATGGTAAAAATGTATTAAAAATTTTTTTCTGGATAAATGAAACCAACCAAGTTTTAAAATTAATCTATGATATAGTTATAACTAAATCAAATTTATTATTTTTAGTTTAAAAATTAATCTAAGATTACATTTTTTATTAAAGGTTAAGTATGAAGCAATAGGATGATGTCAAACAGAATATATATATAATTTTATATAATAAGAAATCTGGATATACACTCGAATTAAACTTTAAGGAAAACAAGGCAAATATAAATTAAGGAAAATCAAATAAAATTTTAAAGAGTTGCTAGAAAATAAACTATGCAATGGGAAACAAGAAACAATGTGTTGAACTATAACAAATCTACAGATATTAAAACAAAATATATGGAAAATATATATGTATACATAATTAACATAGCAACAACTGTTGGACCAAAGTGTGTTTGTAAACTTCTTAGAGAATTCAGTATAAATTAAGGAAAATATATAAAAATAATATTAAAAATTAAGGAATATAAAAACTAGACTGATGTCTGATGCAGACGAATGCCCAAGCAAAGAATGAAAATTTTTGGAGAAAATACGTAAGGAATAAATCAATCAAATGCAACACTTAGACAAAATTGTGTTGGTAAACTTCTTAAAGAAAAAATTAAGAAAAATAATTATTAACAAATAATAAAACAAGGAGAATAAATCTGGACTGATGTGTGATCCAGATGAGTGCTCAACACAGAATGAAAATTGTAGAGAAAGTTTGCTAGCAAGTTAAGAAATTTTGGCCAATGGCTACTTTGATATTTCATATAATTTTAATGTTACCAAACTCTCTGGTTTTTTAATAAAGTCTGGCATCTCTATTTCTATATTAATGACACTTGGTCACTTAGATAGTTAAAATATGATCCGATTTATGCATTGTAATGAAGTACATATGTATAAAAGGAAATACTTTTCTCCGAGTCCAATGAACTCTAAATTGCAGGGGAGTGACCTAACAACCCTCTCGCTTTGCTTTGCTTTGCTTTACTTTGCCCTTCCTCTATATCTTACAATCGCCTTGTGTTGAGCTCCAAACAAGCTTGGCAATCAATTAATCATAATCCAGATAGGAGAGAAAATCCATGTTACAACAATCCACATAACAAGGCAAAAGGCAAAATCGATAAACACGGGAATAAAAGTTGGTTGCCACTCAACCTCACTCCCCACTCTCCACCTCCTCCAGCCAAAAAAAAAAAAAAAAAACCATAACATGTGCTTATCACACATACAAAATACACACAAAATTTCACATGTGCAGCTGAAAACCATGACAAATTCAAGTTGCCCCCGCTACCCCGTGCACCTCATTCAGGAGTAAACGGAATACATCCCATACCCAAACGGCAAAACTCAATTCAACCCAATCCAATCCAATCTGAAACGTGCCCCAATGCGGCGTAAACGATAATTACATTTGGCATCAGAGAAGAGAGCAAAAGCCTTGCTACACCTCCATACAATGTGATACTTACATACATTCCCATTATCCTTATTGATCCTTATGGACTCGGCTTAAGTGCAAGCTTTCTGGACATTGATAAATTGTAACCAAACTGCAGTTGCTGCAAGAGCAAAAAAAAAAAAAAAAAAAAGCAAAAGCAAAAGAAGGAAAAATACCAATCTCAAGATCGTACAAAAGAAAATGATGTAGAACTTTCAGTGGAAATTTATCGCATATGTCGCAAGTCTCATATGAAGAATTTTCAAAGCCTGTGTCCCCCCCTCCCCCTCTCTTGCTTGCTCTATCTCTATCTGTCTCTTTTTTTTTTATTCCTATTTGGTGCTTTTTTGTAATTTTTAATGGTCTGCTTCCTTTTTGCAGGTCATGGTTTAGGTTTTTAGATTTTCTGGTTACAATTTTCCTTGTAATAGAATTTTTGCATTCGCAACGATAAATGTGATAAATGAATGCCGACTTCAATTGTGTGTATATATATATGTGTGTGTGTGTGTGTGTGCCAACTTGATGGCCAAAGAGGAGGTGGGATGATGGCACAGTAGTCAGGATAAATGCATTATGCAGATGCCTGGTCCTGCGATTTATGGCTATGGGTTGTTTGTCTTGTCTTCGTAATAGCCTAAGCCTTAGAGCAAGGGATATAAATATTACAGTTGGCTTTATTGTCTACCGGGAAGGAGTAGACAAAACAAGAACAACAACAAAAACAAAAAGACACAGAAGAAGAACAACAACAAGTGTGCTTGAGTATTATGACTGAGTCTGGCATAAAAATGTGACGGAAATACTATAAGACCATTAAAGTTGAAAAAAATATATATACGTTATTTCACACTTACACAATATCTATAAGATTATTTGTATATATATATATACATATATATCTTGATGTGAACATGTTGATATTAAAATTATGTCTTTATGGAAAATATATATACATAATTAACATAGCAACAACTGTTGGACCAAAGTGTATTGAAAAACTTCTTAAAAAGAATAAATTAAGGAAATAAATAATAATAATATTAATATTAAAAATTAAGGAGAATAAAAACTGGACTGATGTCTGATCCAGACGAGTGCACAGCACAGAATGAAAATTGTAAAAGAAATTTGCTAGCAAGTAAACAAATTTTGGTCAACGGTTACTTTGATGGAAATAGAATTTCATTCACTTCAAATGTTACCAAAATTCTCTGGTTTTTTGATAAAATCTGGCAACTCTATTTTGATTTTAATGACACTTGGTCACTTAGATAATTAAAAATTTGTAAAAAGAAAACTTAATTTATTATATTAGCTGACAAGCATATAAAAAGTAAATTTCTTTTTCATTGTTATATCAAATGAGTTTCATTGATAAAAGTTAAATCAATTATATAGTTGTTAAACGGTTTTTGTTTTTGTTTGTTTTTTTAGCTTTTGGCAGAACAGAAATGTTGTAAGCCTTTATTGTTGCCTTACAAGTTGCAACTTTATGTTGGGGCACTTAACGGCTTGAATCTTTATGATCGCCCTTTTATGGTATGTAGTATGTTGGATGGTTAAAATCAACTAGTTGTATATATGTATATGTATGTATGCTTAAATGTATATATATGTATGTATATATATTGTACTATAGCTTTGTGTTTTATGGCAAATAAACAATTTTATATTGCATTTCCTGCAATTTATTGGCAATGCAATTTTTGCTGTTCGCTCTGCTTATCAATGAAAACGATGACAATTGTCTGATATATATATATATATATATATAAATATTTGTAGGTGTATTTATTTGTTTTGTCAGTCGCGTTCTTCAATTCTCTATGTGTGTGTGTATGTGTGTGTGTGTGTTATTATATTTATTTGCATATTAAAATGCAAACAAATGCCAACAACAAACATTGCCGCTGAAGTATCATATATAGAAAATATAATGCCCGGCGCGTGCACAGAATTTTAAATCGAAATATCAACAGAGCCAGAGAAACATATATACATACATAGATATAGATACAGATGGAGATGAGGTAAAGTGTGCGTGTGTATGTGTAGAGAGAGATAGAGAGAGAGAGAGAGAATAAACGCCATCAGGAGATGGAGCAATTGGACGAGGTGCACACACGACACACTTAAAAGATTAACCACGAGCACGAATTTTCACCTCTTTGCTTGCCTCTGACAGCCTGCAGCATTGCAGCTCAACAGAATCATTATCTCATATATACGTACAGATACATATGTATATATACAAGTATAGCTATATATATATATATTTATGACAAGTCTACATATGTTCAAATTGGATTCTTCTCTTTTGTTTCGTCTGGGCTTTATTTTTGTTAAATATTAAACATTGCTTAAGCCGCTGAAAGCAATAATAATAACAACAATAATCAAAATATAAAAAAAAGGCATCGACTATGCTTATGCCCTGTAATGTTTAATAAATAATAAACTTAAAAATATTTGTTAAAAACGCATAGAAATATACGTTCCATAAAGTATGTATTCTTGATCAGCATCAATTGCCGAGTCGATATGGCCATATCCGTCTGTCTGTTTTCTAGAAAGAAATAGAACTTTAATTCTAAGCTATATAGTTGAAAGTGGTAGAAAAGCTCTTTAATTCATCAAGCAGCTAAGCAGTATAAAGATCTGTCGGATCAGACAACTATAGAATATAGTAAATTGACTTTATATAGGAGAAAGAAAAAAATGTTCTATAGGAACATTTTGTAGAAATTTGTTATTGAGCTAGTCTGTTTATGTATATCTTTCAATATGTTTTTATATATCTTTATCTATCTATTTATTTTCTAATATATCTTTATATATCTCTACATATCTTTATATATCTCCATATATCTATATATCTTTATATCTTTATATATCTTTATTTATGTCTTTATATATCTATATATATCGTTATAAACCTTTGAGCTATAATAAATATGTTTTTAAATATCTTTCAATATTTTTATATCTTTATCTATCTATTTATTTTCTAATATATCTTCATATATCTTTATATATCACTATATATCTTTAAATATCCTTAAATGTCTTTAAATATCTTTAAATATCTTTATATATCTTTATATATCTTCATATATCTTTATATATCTTTATATATCTTTATATATCTTAAAATATCTATAAATATCTTTATATATCTATACATATCGTTATAAACCTTTGAGCTAGAATAAATATGTTTTTTTTTTATATATTTTTTAATATTTTTAATATCCTTATATATTTTTAAATATCTTTATATAACTCTATATATCTTCATATATCTATCTCAGCTGTTTCTCAATTTGTTCAATATGAAGGATAATTATATATTTATATTTGTAAAATTGGGTATATAAATCTCAGAATTGGACAGACTAAAAGTATGATTTATATATACGTAATAATAGATTATTTAAAAATTCTTTTCTGTTTAAGAAAATATATATATTTATAGTGTCAGTTATTTGCTATATTATCTATATACCCATTTTCACACATCTATACATTTATAGGGTATTAGAAAGGCCCACACTTTGTTTGAAATATTTACAATGAGAATGCGTAGCGCTTACTTTTTCTTTTCATTGTTTTTATTTGCTTTTTTTTTTTTTTTGGTTTTTCTTTTCATTTGCTTACTTTTTGTTTTTCTTTTGGTCTGCTTGTTAAACCGATTTCAATTTTCAACTCTGATAAGTCGCCGCCATTGAAAACTGAAGTGGATCAAGTCATGTTAATTTTTTAACAAAAGATGTCAGGGAATATTTAAAAACAATTATTTAGGAAAACAATAAAAAAAAAAAAATAATAAATATAAATTAATAAATTTTCATTATAATTTAATTTTCTTTTTAGTCAATTTAAGGAACAAAAAAATTTAATATAATAATTTTAAGTCTTTTTAAATGGATTTTTATATATAAAATAAATAATACAAATAAAATCTTGAAGAATTTAATTAATTTTCTATATTAAAATGAAAGAGTATTAAAAATTTGTTAACTTTCTTTCTACTTTCTTTTCTTTTTTTTTTTGTCACGAATTCTTCTCTTGTCTTTTATTTGTGTAAGAACGAATGTTGGAAAAAATACGAGATGCATATAGTATATATATATATATATATATACTGACAATTTGTTTGCTTTTGTTTTCTGTCAATATCAAAAAGGAGCAGTGCGCCGTGTGCCGGGCACTTGTCGCCCTCTTTCACTTTGGTCTGGGTAAACTTCGAAATCCCCACGCACATTGCGGTTTATTATGTAACAGAACACAGACTCTCATCATCACCATCTCTGACTTCGAGTCCGAGTCCGACTCCATCTCCAATTGTGACTTCAATTCCAACTTTATCTTCTTCTTCCGCTGAAAATCCACTTGACTTTAGGTTTACCCTCCCCCCCCATCCTCGCCACCAAACTCCAGCCCTTGACTCCTTTTTACTTGTGCTGTTTAGATACTTGAGGGCCAGAAGTCAAACTCTTTTGCCGCCTTTACGTTTTCTAATTATAAACTGCTCTGTCAGCAGTCCAAAAAAACAACGAAAAAACAAAAAAAAAAAAAAAAAAAGAAACCGAAAAAACCAAAAAACCTTTTACCAAGTTCCAAGTTCATGAACTTGTGCATTGAACTTCTTCAAACCAACAACTTGAGTTTCTAGTTTTCCTTTTTTTTCTTTCTATTTTCTTGTCTGTTTGTTTTCATTACATTATGTAGTATGTCCGTATGTATGTATGTATGTTGTTCCTGTTAAGAGAGTTGGTTCCGTTCTTGGTTTTGGTATTGGTCTTGGCATAGGTCTTGGTGTTTGGTCTATGTCTATGTCTATGTCTAGGTCTAGGTCTCTTGGTCCTAGGCTGCTTCTGTTTGTGGCTGTGTTCCGGTTGCCATGTAATGTAAAGTGGAAGTTGTAATTTAGTTGCTCACAAATGACTGTTTCGGCACAACATTATCATTATGTGCATTTAATTGGTATTTGTCTTCTTGACTCCCAAAATGCCAGTCTCACCCCTGGTCTTCCCTTCATCCACTTTAGCTTACCCTTCGCTGCTTCTTTGGTTCACTTTAATTTGTGTGAATTTCCAATTTTGATTGTATTTCCTTTGCTTTTATTTATACTTTTTTTTTCTTCTTTCTTTTATACCCTTGTGTAAAGAGTATTTTCAACTATAGTAAGCATATCAAGTTCTGTTTAGCTTGAAAAGGTAATTTGGCCAAAATTTTACAACTATTTCACCTGTCTGCCTTCTCTTCTAAGGTCCTAAAGTCCTTTTGCTCTTGCACTTCTTTTTGCATTGGATAACTCGAGGTCATTCCGATCGGATTGGACTATACAGTTTCTATAATTTACAATATATTACTTACTTTCTGTGGCATGTTTTTTTTTCCAACTCAGATAAAAACTTCTTTCATTCCTAATAATAAATTTATAGAAGGGTATACAATTTTCGACTTGTTGTTTTTCTTTTTTAAGGTTTTTTTCCTCTAGGAAATGAACTTTGTAATGAGCAGCAATTATGATTCTGTCAGCACATGTGATGGTATGTTTTTTGTTGTTGTTGTTTAGAAAACTATCTCTGCAAATGGCCTCGAGTCGTAGATGATTGAGAAGGAACACTACCCGAAACGATGTGATAAGCATTTGATTCATTCGTATACTATAGATCTTCTCCTTCTATTACTCTTATCTAAACATTTATAAAAGGACTTTTAAACAGAACAGACACAGACCTAAACAGAATGTGAAAACTTAAGTTTTTACAAATTTTTAATTGAACGAAAACTATTCTACTTAGGTTATATAGGAACTTTAAAAGTTATTTGTTTGATGTCTATATTATTTACGTGGAACTGATCTATTAGTCCTTTAAACAGCTTTTGGCAATGCCTTAGCTAGTATTGATGGGGCTCTTAAGTCTAGTTAAATATTTTAATAATTTTTAATTTCTAAAAAGCCAAAACAGTTAATAAAATTATATTATATTTTGATCACTCTACTTAAAATATAAAGTCCTTGCAAATGGCTTGTAGACTTGATTTCATTTAGGGCTTACATTTGAAAATTCTTAATTGGAGTTTAACTAGATTAAGTTAAAAACTACAAAATGAATTCTTTACTCTTATTGAATATTATTAAACTTTAAAAAAAAATATATATATATAAAATATATAAATAATAAAACATATAAGTATATACCTAGAGGTATGTATATGTATATGCCATTTGCTTTGCCATGGCGGTTAACATGGTCACATTATGTATATAGATGGAAACTAGATTTCACTCTAGATGACACTCTAATGCCAACCAAAATGTAGATGGAGATGAGGAGAATAGCAAGGATACTATTCCCTCCCACACAGGACACAGAGCGAGACCGCAAAACAACTGTCCACAAGCACAAAACACATCAACATCAACGACAGCAAAACAGAGGAGAGACAGAGAGAGAGAGAGAGAGAAAAAGAGAAAAAAAAAAGAAAAGAGAAAAAAGAACGTTGAAATTAATGAGAAAATTCTCAACACACACACAGAGAGAGAGAGAGAAAGAGATAGATAGAGTGCAATAGAGAGAACGAGGAACCGCAAGATAACACTACAGGAAAAGCAGGACTCGGCGTTAGGACAGGATATGCAAGTCCAGTTCAGAAATGCAGAAAGCACACACACACACACACAAACAGAAAAAAAAACACAAGAAAAAGAAAGCACACACACACACACAAAAAAATAAAAAAAAAACAACAACAAATTTTTGCAAATGCATTTAACAACCCAACAACAACAAATACAGTGCTAAATAAAATTACTACAACAACAACAATAAAAGAGGAAAAAAAAAACAGAATATAATACGAAAGGATCTTGTGGCGAATGATATTAAAAAAAAAAAAAACAACAACTAACAACAAACAAACAGTGAGAACAAAAAACGAGCACAAAAATAAAAATAAAAAAAGGAACCGCTGCAAAGGATAACGATAAAAGCCGCCATTAGTTGGTTTTTAGTTGGATGCTATCTGTGCTAATGCCACCCACCATAATAAAATGGGGGCGGGAATGGAAACGAGAATGGAGCATAAAACAAAAAACAAACAGTGGCTGCAAAAAGTCATTGGACATATGCTGACAAGTGCCTAGTGGAAATGGTGATGACGCTACACGTGGCACAGTAGCGAACGTTTGTCCAGCACGTGCTGCAACTTCACTTTATGAGTTGCCTTGAGCACACACACACACACACACACATTAAGGGTAAGGGTAAGGTTAAGGGGAAAGGGAAGAGTTGGCATTGGTAAGTGTAACCGCGCGTTACTTGCAGTTGAACGCTTTGCCAACTTAATTTTCTCGTTTGGCAATGCAATATAACCGCCACACCTGACTGCAAAATTGACGTATTCCTGATGTGATCCATTCACTTGGAAATGGTTGCCAATGCTCGGTAAAAGAAGAAGAATTTCTATATGGTCTCTCTCTCTCTCTCTCTTTCTCTCTCTATCTCTGGAATGTAAATGTAAAATGTCAAAATAAAAGTCATCTGATAGTTAAATACTCTTTAAATGTGTCTACTTATTGGAAAATTTTTCTATTTTCGATTTGCAATCAATTCAGAATAAAAAGGATGCTAAGTTAAGCTTTTGGTAGATGATTTTGTTGGTAGATAAATTATCTAGCGAACAAAAAGTTGATAAATTTTTATGGCACAAAATGTTTATTAAAGATTTCTCTATCTAAAATTGTTCTATACAAAGTAAATCGTTTAAAATTTCTTAATTGTCCTTTCATATAAATGAAAATTGTAATTATGCTGTGTGCCTTAGTCAGTCAATGTGCATTTGGGGCATCTTAATGACTCATATTAAGGGTATTCTTGGTATGGCATTTAAGTGGCCGCAGCGGTAGGTGAACAATTTCTGTCGATTGATTGCAATTTTTTATGATTAATGCACACACACACACACACACTCACACACACACATCCGTTCCTCGTTTTCTTCTCCCAATGACGTCAGCTGTCGTTCTCTTTCAGCTTTCACACTAATACACAGGCAATTTAATTAAAGCTTCACAGACATTATGACTGTATGTGTGTGCGAATATATGTGGCTGTGCAAGCGTGTGTGTGTGTGTGTCCCACAAACGTTTCCATAATTATGCAACAGCTTTTCTGTTTGATGCGTTTATCGATTTATTGAAGTGTTAAGCGAAAAGGGGTTATATCTACCTCCTACCATGCCCAATTTGTTCTATACATTGGGCAAAATGCCCCAGCCACGCCCACTCTATACTAATGATACGCTTCAACGCGTTTTACAACGATTTCGCCTCGTTTGCAAGTTATTTATTATGATTTTAATTTCATTTTTTTCTCTCTCTCTCTCTCACTCCCTCTCACTTGCTGTCCATCTCTTTTTTCCATTAGTATTAATTTTTTTTTTTATTTCGAATTAATTTGTTGTAATTTTTTAAGTGCATGAATATTATGAACATTATGTGAAGTAATTATATGGTAAATCGGCAAATTAATTCATCCATGAAAAAGTTGACTGCAATAGTTTTTTTTTTATTCACTTTATATACTAAACATATAGTTATATATATATATATGTATATACCATATATATTTTTATAGTTTTTAATTCACTTAGAATTCCCAAAACTGGGCAACTTCGACCCAATTCTGTTTAATTTCTAATCTCTCTTTGATAAATTAACTAAACAAAAGAGTGAAATGAAATTAATCTAAAACGAAAAATGGCATTTCCCTTGACATTAATTTAGATGTGAGACGCACCCATTCCTAACACCCCTCCCTTCCCCTGTATTGCCTAAAAAAAAGTCCATTAAGCCTGGGCCCAGGCATTCTAAGCACTTGCGAAACAATTAAAATAATTTCCCACATACTCGACGCCGTTCCCGTTTGTCCCTTGACGCAGTGCAACCAAACTAAAAGTTTTTTTTTTTTTTACTTTTTTTCCCCTGCCCTCCTCCTTTGCACCATTCCCTTAAACATGCCCCTATTCTTTGGCGAAAATTGCCAGCACTTAACTCAGTGGCAGTAATGTCCAACTGTACTTTACCCCACTCACTAACACACTATCACTAACACACACACACACACATGCATACATGGATGAAGGACATGAACATGGCTCCTAAAACATGCCGCATATATGTGTAGACGGTGAAACGCCACAACGACGACGACAACGACGACATCCACGCTGTTGGCATCGAGGTAGTCCAGTCACTGCCAGCCCAGAGCTGGCAGCTAGGGAATTTTGCACTTTTGTGTCCCTCACTTTTAACATTGTTGATACCCTTAAAGGAGGAAGGGTGAATACATTTACTAACAAACATAAACAAGCAACTAGATTCTAAGTTGGGCCATCTAAATTTCAAGAAATAATATCAAGAAGCAAACAATGATAAGTTACTATTATTATTCTATATCTTTTACTCTGTAGATTAAAATTCTTTGAAATTTAGGTTTTTGATAGAGGTTTTAAGGATTAATTAAGTTTAGGCTTTAAATTTGATTAATTTTATAATAACTAAGAAAGTGTGTCTCCTAATTGGAAATCATTTTTTCTTTTTGATTTATATAGCTGAACTTTAGCATTTTACTATATAAGTATTATAAGTTAATAAGGAATATAATACTATATTATATAGTTATTATATAAAGATTATTTTCAAAAATTATGTTTTTATTTTTATAAATTTTATGTTTAACATTTAAAAGTTTACCAAATTTAATTCAAATAATTTCTTTATATTATAAAGTTCTTATATACATTATTTATACCTTTTGAAATAGGAATTAAAAAGGATTTATTATAAAATAAAAAGTATTCGAATACTAGAACTTTTCTTAAAATTTAAATTTGTGTTCGTTTAAAATATTTTTCAAATTAATTTAAGTTAAAATATATATTTAAGTAAGTAGAGAAAAAGTGTTTTCTTTTAAAGAAAAAGCTAAAGAATTTTCACTTTTCTCAAAGTGGAAAACAAACTTTGAAATAGTTTTACATATACAAGTATATAATTTTCTATTAGAAGCCTTAGTCAGAATATAATCTGTTAATATTTTAGGTTTTTTTAAATATTTAAGTTTTTTCCTGTTTTTTAAATTGAAAAATAAACTTTAAAAATTTTAGAAGTTCTACCTAAAAAATTATGTTATTTTTCTATTAAAAGTATCAGAGAGGATATAATCTTTTAATATTTTAAGATTTTTACTAACAAATTTACCAGATATATCTAATGTTTACTTGGTATAAAGTTATATTTATCTATAAATGTCAATGGATAGTAGATATAGAAATATTATGTCCATTTCTTTTACAAAAACTTTCTAATCAGAAACTAATTCTCTTCAAAAGTTTTGACTCTCAAAAACTAGAAATTCATGAATTCAACAAGCATTTACTATGATTATAATCTGGAACAATCACTAATCTGTAATAATACAGGACTTAAACTCTTTTAAACAGTTCTTTTTTGTCCTTTCCTTTAAGAGTTCAAAATCTCTTTATAAAAACAAGTTTCATAAGCTCTTTTAAATATTTTCAAATATTACAAGATTGTCTTAGTGTATGCCAGAGTGTGTCTAGATGAAGTCACAAAGAGTCCTTTGCTGCGTTGCGTTTTATAGTTGTTGCTTTTGTTTTCAGTTGCATTGGGCCCTCTGTGTGTTGGGGGTCTATGTGTGAAATATGCCACTTTAATGAGCCAACGTAGCGAACTGAGTGCACTTGTATCGCGTCGGCACGCCTCATTCCCATACTTGTAGGTGCATTGGCGTGGACTAAACCGTGGAAAAAGCCGCTGGCAGCGTCCAGGACTCGTATTAGGACTAGAATTCAAACGCCTGCCACTTCTCAACTCTAGTTTTTTTTGTTTTTTTCACCCTGTTGTTTTTTGTGTTGTTGCCTCAATTGACATTTGAATTGTGCAGCTGCAGCAAAAGCGTGGCCAAAACCCTTTCCACTGCCACGAAACCAGTGAAGTGAAGTGCCAAAGGATAATGCTGTGAGGATGCAAAAACCCAAAAAAAAAAATACAAAAAAAAAACAGCAGCAGCTAAAGCGAAAGAAGGAGGAAAAACACGTGTTTAACGCATAAGTGCGAACGTGACGCTAAACTCATTTAAAGGATTACGTTCTGCACACAGATGAGAAAGCCTGAGAAGGACATAAGGGGGAGAGGAGCGTATGTGTGTGTTCAAATGAGATTAAATTTTGTTGAAAGCAACGGACAAAATGTTCGTAAGGTGATTGGTATAGGGTATGGTATATGGGTAGGGGAGTGGAAAGGAGGGTAGCAGGTAGGGTATAGGGGGTTTAAAAGTCTATTTATGCATATGTTGTTTACACTCACCAAATAAAAATGTAGGTTAAAAGCACTTTGGGGCCAAGCCCGCTTGCTCTTGCTTGTTTGTCTCCCTTTCGCACACACACACAGACAAACACACACACAGACAAACACTCTATCGTCCAAAAATGTACACAACAGTCTAGAAAAAAATTATAGGCTACCCTTTAAAGGACATGAAGCAATGTAATCAAGACTTGACTTAACTCCAAAGTAACTAAGCAATTTTTCTTGATTTTTATAGATTTTCCTTTTCTTCATCAACTAATTAAAAGCCTAGGCAAATGATTAGCTATTTAAAGGGTATCTTCTAGTCGTTCTTTTTGGCTTTAATTTATGATACTTGACAGTGTTTGCATTTAGTCTTTGGTTTCCCTGTACTCTGTTTGTAAGCCTCAAGTTCTTGTTAATCCTTTCTTCTACTTGCTGTTTTTTTTTGCTTCTCTGTGTTGTGTTGGGTGCGAAAGAGGGGGTTTGGGGTGAGAGGGTGTGGGGCGACTTTAAAATTTAATTAATTACAATTTTATGCTCTGGCTTTGAATTTCACTTGACTACGTTTGTCAGACAGTTTTGTTGGTTTGTCTGTTTGTTTTTTTTGTTTATTTTGTTTCTTCGTTTGTTCGTTTCTATGCTTTTCCCCCCTCCCCCTTTATATCCTGTCTTTGGCATTTATACCGCCTATCTTTCTGTTTGTTATTTCATAAGATTAAATATCAAATATTTGGCTGTCTTGTGCACTTGTAAGCCAACTTGCCAAAGGACTTGATGCGTCCCAGTGAACGACTGCAGGACAAGTAAGCTAATCGTTTACTACAAATGGCCAGGTGGGGAACAACAATTGAAAGAGAGAGAGTGAGAGAGAGAGAGGTGAGGGGAGCTGTCAGGTATATTTATTTAACACTTTTGCCATAAGGACAGCGAAAGCTTAGATCAAAGGATTGCTTAGTTAATTAGTTAAGATAACTTAAAGGTAAGCAAAATAATCAATTTAAATTAACATTTCTTAATATTTGTTAAAAGTTAACAGTAATTCTAATTTCCCTCTTCTTCTTCCCTCTTCCCTCTTTACTATTCATTATATTTTCCGCTTTAGTTTTTTTGATAAAGGGGTAATTTAATCCTTTCACACTTGCCTACTTACCACTTTTTTATATATTTTTCTTTTAGTTTTTTTTTTTTTGAACCAGTTGACAACCCTGTCAAATCAATTATATGCGCCTGGTTTCATAATACAAAAATAAATGGGTTCAAAAACTGTTGATACCACCACCAAAATAAAAAAAATAGGCATGAGCGTAGAAGGGGATGGGGGAGAGGAAGGTTAAGAAATATCATTAGCATATAAAATAAAAGTCATGGTTAATATATTGAACATATGTATAGAAGTGAAAAGGTTTTAACTGAACCAATTTTGGATGCGTTTAGATATAACACTAGAAGAGTCTTTTGAATAAAGTGAAAACTCTTTTGGATAGACAAAAGCTGTCTAGGTTATTATACCCTTGCAGAGGGTCTATCCATCTGTCTGTTTTTTATTTAACAAGTTTTTGGTATATTTTTTTAGTATTATTATTAATTTTTTAAGACTTTAAAGTTTTTTAAGAATCTTAAATGGTTTTGGGAGGAAGGTTTACTATATAGATAAAAACAGAGAATATTTGATATTAGAGATTTTTAAGGATTAGATTAATGAAAAATATTTAAACAAAATAATAAATAAATAGAAACAAAAGTAAGTTTTTTAATAAGAATAGTTGTAATAATAATTGTGGTAAAAAAAGTCTTGCGGTTCCTGATATCATCTCTTAAAATTGAACAAGAGTATAATAGAGAAAAAAAAGTGGCATATATTATTATAAAAAAATATTTTATTATTATTATTTTATTATTTTATTATTATATTATATTTATATTATTATATTATTTATTATATTATATTTTATTATTATATTATTAAATAATATTTTAAGCATATATTGCTTTTGTTTTTGTGGTTTTAAAAGCCCTTTTCAAATTTAGATGCGTTTCAGAAAAGTTTTTATTTTAAATTTTGAATAAAAATCTTTGATGAGGTTTTGTCTTGTAAGTCGCCTTAAACAAAATTATCTGTAATAAGAGTTTTCACTGTAAATTCTACTTCTTTTGCCAACTAATTCCCTTCAATTGTCCCTTCTCTCTTAGCTGTTCCACGTCCATGAATTAAACTTAAACTTTTTTCTCATTATCACCCTCAATTTTAGTTTAGTTTTTGTTTTTGTTGGTTTTGTCTTATCAAATGTTAAATTAATGAATTTCAAAACATAAGCATTGAATTTTATTTATTTTTATCAAGTTTAATCCTAAACAGCAGCTCACACACACACACATACATTTACTTATATTATCCCATAAGCTGTGTGTAAAGCAAATGCATCTGAATAGAGAGAAGGGCTTATCGATGCTTAATTCAATTATGCTAATTTTTACCCACCCCCCTCCTACCCATCACTCCACTTGCCACTGGACGACTACGACAACGACCGATGGGTCTAAGAGGTATTTAAAGCGATACGATTTGACGGGAATGTCAACGCCATTGCTCCATGGTTCATGGCATGGTTTTTCTTTGCTCTTTCACCATTTTACCGTAACAACAAAAAGTCAGAGTAAAGCGACAACAACATAAAGTTCACTCACAGGTGGTCAACTGAGCGTGAATAATGCCAAAGACAGAAATACATAGAGAGTGAGGGAGTGGTAAGGGTGACCGGGGAGAGGGGTGGTTAGACAGTTGACCAACGGGTGTCTAATTATGCAGTTGGTTCTGTTCGACGTTGTCTTTTGTTCATCAAACTGTTTAGAAAATCAAGATAAACTTTTTAATTTTTTTTTTTTTTTATTTTATTTTTTTAACTCCCTCTCTCTCTCTCTCTCTGTGAGTTAACGTGGGAAGTTGTGACCAGTAAGAAACAACAAAAAGCAACTCTTCAGCGGCAGTTTTGTACAATTTATTTAAATTTAAACTGCAGCAACGGCAATGAACGATGGGACGTAGGTAGGGAGGGAGGGAATCGGAGACGGAGACGGACCGACAACGAAGGCGACATAAAACTGAACATTTTATGACTGAAGTTTTTTTTTTTTTTTTTTTTTTCTTTTTTTTTACTGTCGAGGTCGACCATAAAAAGGGTTAATTTGCAAACCTCCTTCCAGAGAGTAGGCCAGAATCGAGGCAGTTCAGTTCAGTCCACTCCAGGCGAGGCCAGGCCAGGCCAAGCCAGACCAGGCCAGTCCAAGACCATGCCAGACCAATCCAGTTCGGACCATGTGTTCCTTCCACTTCAATGTCCTGTTGGCCCATTGCTAAGTGAGTGAGTCCTTGGACCCTTTTTTATTTTTCTCCTTCCTTTCTTTATTGTTGCCGGGTGCTTGGTTATTTCCCCCCTCTCTTTTTTTTGTTTTTTTTTGTTTTTTGTTATTCACTTAGTCTGACCATCTGATAATTAGAAATTTATTAAGCTTAATTATGTGTTGGCTGGAAGTACGCACTTTGAATATCAAACAAACACAAACACACACACACACACACAGCCTAAAAAAAGGGGCAACCTCAAAAAAAAAAAAAAACATCCAAAACCCGAAAAAAAGATGGTAAAGTAAAGTAAAGTAAAGGAAGGAAGAGCACAAGGAAGAATGAAACGAAGGAAGGAAGTTTGGTAGGGACTTTTTCGTCTGATCCTTTTTTTTTTGTTGTTTGTGGGTGCCGTTTTATGACTCATAATGAAAATAAAATTAATTTGATGCCTTTTATCAAAAGCAAATGGGAAGAGGGAGAGGAGCGGAATTTAAGTTGGGGAAATGGCGGAAGAAATTTGCATTTTCATGTAATTGTTTTTAGTGCATGTGTCATAAACTTAAAGTTAATGCTTGATTAAGGTTTTTGCCATTTTATGGCATTTCATTTGACAATTTTACATTGTATATATATATACTCACCATATATATATATATATATATATATTTGTATATATCTTTTACTACTTTAAACATTTCTAACAAATTTTTATGGAAAACGTTACGAAAGGTGAGAGAATTGAGAATCAATAATCTGCAATGCAAAGGGTTTAAGGGTTAAAGAGTTAAAATGGGGAGAATATTTTCTGTACAGGACTTTGTTGACCTATAGTATCCTTACTAGTATCTATACAAGTATTGAACTACAGTCAAACTTACCTATAAGAAACATTTATATGTATAACTTGTTTCTCTTTATAATTGATTAGTTTCACAGAAGCAACTTTCCTTTCTTCTCATTTTTAAAATAATTCATTCTCAAATCGTTTGTTTTTTAATTGATAGAATGAAAACTAATGAACAGTTTTCATATAAAAAAACATCTGAAATATTTTTTGGAATTTTCCTTGATATTTTAAGGACTATACTAAGTCCTAGTAGATGAATTCGGTTTAACCATTAATAATAATAAGAATTTAACCAAAAGAAAAATACAAAAAAATGTATGTGAAACTGGACTAATTCCATTTGCGATCATATTAAGTCGAACTGAGACATTCTAAAAAATTAATATCATTTCAAAGTCTACTAAATTCAAAGTTCAATATAAATTATTTCTGTTAAATATTTTTAAAGTTAGGAGTAAAATTACCATAAATCACAATAAGATAAATCACTTTTTAAAATATGGTCTCTATATTTTCTATTTCCATCTATTTTCTATCTATTTTTCTCCTTTTAAAATATAACTTAAAATAAATATAATAATAATATTATAAATTTAGTATAAATATAAAATTTTTATATGACAAAGTTTTGACTATGAAACTTGGTAACTCCTGAGTCGATAGGTTAGATCCATTAACCCGAAACATTAGGCAATAGACCTGATGCAAAAGCAAAACCGAAAACAATTCGATGTCAATGTCGAAAAGTCAAAAAAAATTCGCATTAGACTTGAAAGAAGGAATAGTGATACCAAATAAATTTTGATTAAAGTTTTATATACTTTTGGAAACGTTTCGATAAGAAGAAACTATAAGATATTACAGATTATTATATAATATAAGGTTATATCTATATAAAGAAGTTTTTTTTTTAAGTTCCAAGGCAAAATCATTATAGGAAAGTTCTACTGCATTAGGAGAACTTCTCAACGAATAAAAGTTGATTCTTTCCAGCTGAAAAAGGATTCTTTATTTTACTTTATACTATCCTTATTTGCCTCTATTATTGTCATTTAATTTCATATTTGGCGCCGTTTTTCAAATTCCGTCCCTGTCTGGACTATAATCTTAGGAGAAGGGGGCTTTGCTGGTTTTTGTCGTAATCTAATCATAAATATGTTTAAAACCATCTAACAAACACAACATAAACGCTCAATCTAATAGCCATAAAATCTAAACCAAAAGAAAAACGACAACGACAACGACAGATGACGACAGAAAAGGTGGAAAGGAGGGGGGAAAACTTTCGCTACGAAAACGAAAAACAACTTTCAGCTAATTTCCGCTGATCGATGATCGGGTCTAAAAGACATTAAACTTTTAACCCGTTTAGAATAGAAATTCATTTCGAGAAATGGTTTTTTTTTAGATATTTTTAGCGTGGGTTGAACCGGAAAATAACGCCTCGTTAGATGGAACGAAAAATTATTTAAAAACACATAAAATTTGCATATTTATGCCGAGACTTGTGAGTTGATGTGTTTATTGCATAGAGAAAACTATATCATATCACAAAACTTTACTCTTATATATATACATATATATCTATGGACGAGGTGATAAAAAGTAAGAGCCTGTGGTTGGGGGAAAGATGGGGTTGCATCCCATACCAAAAACATATTTTTTTTTTAATTGGGTGTCGGAAAGAAAGATGAAAATTTTTAAATTTTATATTAATGCTACGAGAGAAGCCTCGAGGCAAAGACATACATACATACATACAAACTTATATACATGTATGAATATATATATTATATAGATGGGCAACAGACGACAGATGTTCTTGCCACACGGTGTCTGCTGCTGCTGCTGCTGCTGCTGTTGCCTCTTGCTACGTGACCAATGCAAAATCCGTTGACTTATGTCAAGATGATGTCGTTGGGTTCTGGTCGCGTTTTTGCCAGGCAATCGACTGAAAATCAAATGAAGATAGACACTGCAGACAAGCAGTAAGTTTGGCAAGACCAAATGGAACAGAGATAGCCATAAAGACAGAGATAGAGAGAGAGAGAAAGAGAGGTAAATAAAGATATGGAGATGGAGAGAACGAAAAGAAGAGGTAGAAGCAAGGTTGAGCTTGACAGTTTTGGCAGTTGGTGAGAAATCAAATATGGTAGACAGATTACCAGACGGACAAATAGACTGACAGACAGACAGATAAACAGGCAAAAAGGCTCGCTCACCATTCAGTCTGACAGTTTTGGGCTTGAACTTGAAATTATTTTCACGATAGACCAAATTCTTTTGCTTGTTGTTGGTAAAAATATTTCCATTGATCCATTTGGGTTATGTTGATTTTCCTAAAAGACTTGTTCAAGGATTACTTAATACTGGATTTCGTTTATATATATAAATTTGATTTTATATTTTTACACACAAAAACAATAACAAAGTAACAAAATAAAAAAAAAAAACAAAAGAAAAATACAAGAAATTAAAAGAAAATAAAGATAAAAGGAAACATAAAAAAAATAAAAGAAACTTGAAATAAAAAAAATCATATAAATATAATAAATATATTAAAATTAAATAAAAAAGTAAGAAATTATAAAATATAAAATGAAAAGTATAACGCAAAATAGAAAAAAAAAAACAAAAATAATAATAAAATAATTAAAAAAAAAAAAATAAAAAACATACGTACTATATAAAAATAGAGTATTTTTAATAAAACAAAATCTATACGAAAAATAAATTAAGATTAAAGTCAAAAATTCAGTGTTATAAATTTAAATAAAAAAATATATAAAATAAAATAAATTATAATAAATTAAATTAAAACAAATAAAATAAAATAAAATAGAAAAACATTAACAAAATAATACAAAAATATAAGGAAAATAAAATAAAAAATATAAGGAAAGTATTCAAATAAAAATATATATAAAATAAAAATGATTGAAATTAGGTAAATAGAATAAAATAAAATATATTAAAGTAAAACAAAACAAAAAAAATGAAAAAAAGAAAATAAACAGTTGCAGCTTGTTTTGCCGGTTGTCGGATCGATGTTGTATATCATATTATTAATTATGATTACAACTTAATATTTATGAAACAACTCGATCCCATACAAATTATAAAATAATTGATCTATATAATATAGCTGCTAAACAAAAGTCCAAGTGTCACAATTTTAGGTTATATATGTATATATAGTTGGATTTCCTTATGACTTTGACTTACATAAACTTTCAGTTATTATCATCGATATATATAATTATATTATTTATTTAATATCTTCCACTGATGATCATAATTTCTGGCTTATAATTCATATTAAATTTATTTATTTTCACGCCACTTTTATCAGACGAAGGGGAAACATTGAAAAGTAGTTTTCACACAGGATTAAAGCGCTTACTGAATTTGGCAATTTTTTTTTTTTACTGCTACCCTGCCTATATATCTGCCTTTCTCTCCCAGCCCCCATCTCCCTTCTGGCCAGGCCCCAGACAGCTGTCAACAGTTTGCAAAAATGGCGTTCAATTCGTGCATGAACGGAAAAAAATACAATCAAAAAAAAAATCAAACAGAAATGTGAAGGAAAAAAATAACTTTGGCAAGTGTTTCGGCAATTTTAATAACCTTTTTGTCTAGGCAAAAAAAATAAAAAGAAAAAGAAAAGGAAAAAATAAAAAAACATTTTTATTTCTTCTTTTTTTTTGCCAGCCAAAAAGAGAAGAAGAAATCTTGCTGTTTCACTCATTTTGTGTATATATATAAATATATATTCAATATCCCATTTATATTTACTTTGCCATAATGTAATTTGATGCCCAAGTGGTGGCAATTGATAACCAACTCTGGACAGGATTGGTGACAGTAGCCATCGTAGCAGGAGTAAGAGCAGGTGACACAAGGGGTGGTGGAAGGGGTACAATGTTGGTCTCTGCGGTTTGTTCAATTTTTTGTTTTGTGTGACACGTTGACCAGGATCAGGCTGAAAGCTTATTCCATGTATATATGTGTATGTGTGTGTGTGTGGTGTGAGTGTAGGTGTGCACATCCTGGTCTGCTGCTGTCCTCGGTGTTCAATGCGTTCAGCCACAAAATGTCATGCACCTGTCAACTGGGCCGTAATAAGATGCCAAAACAGTTATGTGGTCTGGGCCAACCAAAATGGATAACAGGCAACACAGGCCGAAGGCAGAAGGCAGCACACGGCACATCACAGACGGAAGTGCAGCAGAGTAAACTTTTGGTTTTTGGTTTTGGGCTTAGCTTGCCATCGTCTGACACAAAGTTCTTAAAGAATATTTTGCCAAAAATTGTATCTTAAAGATTTAACAAACAACAACAACAATAGTGTCAAAATCCAAAGATGATAACATGATCAAATTTTGATAGAAAAACATAAAGTTCTTTAAATATAAACTATCAGAAAATGAAAGACTTGAACAAAATCGGTTTACTATGAATTTGTATTGATGGACTTTAAGTAGGGAAGTAAAAAAAGTTGACTAATGGATTGATATCAAATATATATAAAGAAATACAAATTAATTCAAGATAAGTAACTAAATTCTATTATTAAATAAATACAACAAATCATTCAATAGTCTTCAAAGTGAAGTAAGTTATTGCTAAAAAGTTTTTACCAGAAATAAATAATTATTAATAAATAATTATTCATGACAACTCTTAGATTTGCAATGCCATGCCACACTTTTATAGCTCTAAACTGGTTGGGAATTATAACTAAGTGGAGTAAAGAAGTGTTACCGTAGTTCACTTTCTGTCGAATTCTGTTAACTTTGGAACTTTGTAGTAATCAAAATAGCTAAATGTACACATTTCTAAGTCTTAGCTCTAGTCGTTTAAATTTTTTAAATTCCAATATGAAAAAGGACATTTATAACTATGAAAAAGAAGATCTGTAATCCCCAAAACATATATCAAGGGATTTTTATAGAATAGTAGTTCTTATATACACTTATTTAGGGAATATAGATGTTTTACTCTTTCTAAGATAAATCTTCTAAGAGAAATCAATAAATTTTTTACCTTAAGTAAATATATTTTATCACAGATCATCTCTCGGATATTTTCCAACATTACCTTAAGTTAAAAAACTAACTAACTTGTTTAAAATTGTCGCAGGTTAAGACTTTATATTGTTGAACAAATTTTGCTATCCGTTTTTGTCTTTCTCTATCCATTTCTCTTGCTCTTTCTCTCTTGTTGTAAAGTTATTGTAATTAATTTCACACGGGGGCATTACCTAAAAATGTTCATTCAATTTGTTCCATTGTTCGTAAAGCATTATAAGTATTTGCCATCAAAGTCGGCAAAGGCAGTTGTAAAGTGCAAGAAATGTTGGCATAACTTTTATGGCCCTATGGCAACAAAGCCTTTTGTTGTGTTGTCACCATCCATCCAACCAGTCAGCAGCCAGCAGCCAGCTAGCTAGCCAGCCAGCTGGTGATTGTCCATTGGGAAAAGGAAAGAGTCAATGGATCTTCTACACTTTAGCAAACCGGGAGGAGGTGTAGGAGTAATGGTATGGCCATTGGGGGGCGGCGGTTAGTAGTCATTGGCAATCGCTAGCCAACTTGCACTTAAAGTAATTAAGCGAATTACTTCAAAAGTCGCCAAGTTTTCTAATTATATCGAATAAATTTTGTTTAATAGTATTTCTTGGCCAAAAAGAAAGTTCTGGCGTTGATATCTTTTAGCTTCTCTCCTCCTCCTCCTCCTTCTTTCCACCCCCCCTATTTCACAGAGTAAAACCAATTTGCACAGCATTCAAATTTCTCTCGTTTTTTTTTATATTTTCATTTTTGATTTTCTGTGATTTTAGCTCCATTCTCCTCCACCCCCACCAAAATGTTGATTGTTTACTCTAGTGGAAATGTTAATTTTTGGACTTTTCACTGATTCGAGGCAATGGACAGTGGGTAAGGTTGGGGAGTTTGATTTTCATTTTGATTTTTCACTGATTTGAATGATTTTAGCCGGCTTTGAATGGCAGGCGGCCGTTTTTTTTCCGCTCTTCTGTTCTGTCTGTGTGTGTGTTTTAGAAATGCTTTTCTTTCACTTTTTACGCTTTTGTTTCTTTTGATTATTTGCCTCACTTGCTTATTCAATTTCCGTTTTGCTATTTTTCTTTGGTTTTTTTTTTCTTCCTCCAATTTCTTTTTTTTTCTGATACGGCATTTTCTCCGTTGATTGGCTTGCTCATTTGGAAATTGAACTGCTCCATTTTGTTGTAGTTGTTGTTGTTCTTTTTAACATTTTTTTTCATCTGTTTTATCAGATTTTTAAAGTGTGCATTTTCTCTCATATTTAAGCCATGAATTTCAATTGAAAGCCTGACCTTACCCAATTGAATTTCAACACAAATTAAACTTATAAACGTAACCCACTTTTACAAAATGTTAGTTGAGAAATAACAACGATATTTAAATACCCTTACAATGTCATGACTATTTCAATATCTATAGATATATGAAAAGATATGCCAGGAACGAAGGGGGTAATAACAGTTTTAAGGGATTGTTTCTATTGCTCTCGTTTTGAGATTTTAAAGAGAAATGTTTCGACTAAGTTTAAGCCATTTGATCTAAATGAAATTTAAAGTTAAAGGAAATAGTTATAGATCATTACAGTTATTTGATCTATATGAGACTTCAAGATGGAGAAAATAGTTTTAGATCTTTACAGTTATTGTGCTAATCCTAAAAAAAAAACCTTTTAAGTATTATATATAAGTAAAAACTGCACAGTCAAGCTAGAATCCTTTTGATCTTTAGCTTCTATTTCTGAAGAAGTTTAAACTTAATTACCTTTTCCTTTATTATAATTAAAATTAAGTAAAAATGATAATTAAAACGCTTTTCTCTATAAAATCCTGTTCTCTATAATCTAATGATATCTAGAGAAGTTTTTTATACAAACTACTTCAATCCAAAGAGAAATCAAGATGATTCCTAAACAGATAATTGGTTAAATTTCATAGTACCCTTTGTGAGGGTATTGGAACACGGAAAAGGTACCGTGTACCAAAAAACTTGAAAACATAATCCCCACTTCCTTCCGTTGACCACAATTTCCGGCAATATGAGGAAAAACCCACAACAAGTACTACAATACGAGAGAACACGAAAAGTTAAGCTCCATCTACTTTGTTTTTGTGGCAAATTTGTGTAAATTTGAGGCCCAGGATTTAGCATCGTCCTTTTTTGCTGAGAGAGCAAAAATGAAGATGAGATGGTAATACGGATAAGAAGCTCAGAAAGCAGGCAAATGCCCAGCCAAAAGGAACCAACAATAAAAAGAAAAAAAAAAGGAAAAGTAAAAGCAAAAGCAAAAAGCGATGCCGAAATGAAACAGCAAAAACACATAGACAAGGACCAAGAATTGGAGCTAAGGATAGAAAGTTGGATGGGGGGAGCTTGAGTAGGAGGGGGGTGGAGCATTGGAAGCGGAAAGGCTGAAAGGCGGAAAAGCAGAAAGGCGTTAAAAGCTAGTCAGCCAAAGGACTTTGTCAAGGATAATAATAATCCGGACAAAAGGCTGGCCCCGGCTCTGATGATAATGATGTTTATTAGCAGGCAAATACTTACATTTTCGTGGTTAATAAAAATTAATGTTTATGGCCAGGTTTTTAATTAAAAACCAACGCAAATTGAAAAATGTGCAGCTAGAAAGAGAGAGAGAGAGAAAGAGAGAGAGAGAGAGAGGGGAAACCAGGGGTTAACATTTCTAGCTGACCCAGTAAAATGTGTGAAAAATTCTTGAATTTTGTAAAATAATAATTTTTGCAGGCGACAAATTCCACTTCTTCTTGGTTTGCTTCATCGTTTTTGGTAAGTTTTTTGAAGTGTTTTGGCCATAATGCAAAGCTTTTACCATAAAGTTTGCTTTTGCCACACCCCCCCACCGCCACTCTTGGCTGAAAATGGCAAAAGTTTGTGCCTTAAATAATTGGCAGAGGACACAAGGACAAAAAGACAGACGGGCAAATGTTTCAAGGCAAACGAAACGAAAAGGAACATGAAAATCAGAAGCAGCTGGGAGAAGGAGGCCAAGAGTCTTGGCAGTTAGTTTTAAATATTGTTGCTAATTTGCCACATTGTGCGTGTGAGAACGAGAGAGAAAATGCAGGAGGGGGGTGTGGGAAGATGAGAACTTGAAAGCTGGATTAAAATTATGAGCTTGCCATATTTTTTGAAGTGTTTTGTAAAAGTGTCCAAGCTTTGCCTGACGCTGACGATGACGCCATTCCAACTATATATATAGTATTATATATATATATATGATGAAAAGGATAATAATGATGAAAGGAAATGAAAAATAGTTTGCTTAAGTCTGCAAAAATTCTTGGCTATTATTTTATTTCATCTTTTTTTTTGCTCGCCGAGTCTAAATTAAAAAAAAAAAATCTCATTTGTAGGTGTTCAACTGTCTAAGAATCATCTAAGATGGCATGAAGATAAAGTTATGATAAATCGTTTAATAATTAAAAAAAAAAAACCAAGAAAACAGAAACAATGAGAACAAGAAAAAGGCAGAGAGAGAGAGAGAAGGGTATTAAAGTTGTACAAAAGTAGAAAGTCTGGCATCTCTTCCATCAATTAACTTTCGGCATGCATTTTGCCTCTTTCCTTTTCCTCTCAGCGAGTTAGTTTAGTTCAGTTGAGTTTAGTTTTGTTTGTTCAAAAGGAAAGGCAACTAATTAATCTATTTCAAGAGCATACTTTGCCATTTCGACCTACATTAATTTCATATTCATTGTTCCAGCCGCGAGGCATCAGCTGTTGTTGGCCACCATCACTGAGCATCACCCTTATGGCTTTTTGGGGCCATATCATGATACGATGAGGGGATGGAGGGAGATGGGTTGTCTAGCGGCATTCTTCGCATATTTCGCGCACTTCACAAAAAGTTTTTTTTGTGCCTCTTATTAAGAGGCAAGCACCAAAAACTGAACTGAACTGAACTGAAACAGAAACAGAAAACGGCCAAAAGGAATTTTGTTCTATTTTATTTCATTTCATTTTATGATTTTTTTTTTTTCTTTTCTTATTTTTGCCATAATTCAAGTGTGGCAAACAAATAGGGAAAGTCCTCGCTATTTTGCTTCCTTCATTGCTAGCTTTCCTATGCCCTTTCTTTTGGGAGTTTGTATACAGAGCGTACCTCGTTTGTGACATGACCGCCCAGCTACGGTCTGTCTCCGTCTGTGTCACCGTCTCCGTCTCCGCTCCGGAACTTGGCTGCACGCTTCCGTTTTGTTGCCTTAAAATTAATGAGCTGGCAGCAGCCGCCATTGCCGCTACTGCTGCTGCTATTCCTACTGCTTGGCGTCTCTTCTTTTGCCAGAGTTGCCACACTTTTCGCAACTAATTCCCAACAACTTGTTACAGAAGACAACCGACCCGGGCCAGTAAAAGTTTTCTCTCTGCCCAAAACGAAAGGACGTACGACCTTCGTGCCATATCCGTATCCGTGTATCTACTCACAGCAGTAACAGCTACCAACAAAAAACAACAACAAGTAACACAAAAAAACAAAAAAAAAAAAAAAAAAAACAGAAAAAAAAGGGCAACGTTATTTGCGCAAAATTTTCGCTGCAAAGTTTGCTTATTGTTTACGTGCGTTGCTTCATTAAGACCTGAGACAAACAGCAGAGTGGGGGGAATGTGGATGGATGACTCGATGGGGGGAGACCATGGAATGGTAGAGAGAAAGAGAGTCAGCCGAGTCGTGAGGATTTCGGGCTATACAGTTACATTTATGTTTAACGAAAGAGACAAGCCAACTTGAATTGGGTCAGACAACGGCCACCCGTTGCAATTGTCGCTACTCATGAAGAAGTACAGGCGAGAAGGAGGTAGGGCAGAGGTAAAGGAAGTAGAAGTTGATGAGGAGTAGCAGCAGCAGCAGCAGCAACAGCAACAGTAGGAATCGGAGAGGGAGCAGCAAAAAAGAGAAGACAGCAGTAGGAGTAGTAGAAGGTGAAAGAGGAGGTAAGTAAGTTGGGTTAAGGTTTTTTTTATTTTTTTTTCAAGAGGCGCGTGTTTATTTGCTTTTGATATAGATTGGATTGTTTAATAAGTGTGCGTATGTGTGTGTGTGTGTGTGTGTGCTGGATAAAGTTATAAAGTGATACTTTATGAGGAAATGAAATAAAATGAGGGAAAGACACACACAGCAAGAGGCAAAAAGGGAAAGACACCCAATTGAAATGTGTGGGAAAGTGGAAAAGTAAGAGAAAACTGAAAGGAAATGCATATGTATCCATTTCTAGTTCATAAAACAAATGAAAAACTTAAATAGTTGATCTAAATGTTCTCTTATTATTAAACTATTATTATACTAAACACATAACTAAATATTTATATTTATTTTATATTTATATTTTTTTTTTTTGTCAAGAGTTCCTTTTAAGACTTATGTCAGTTAAATTGATCATTCACCCAATTTTGTTTAAGAATAGAGATATACTTTAGCAACATATTGAAACTTACTTGAATCCTTGAATATTTGATTTAGTATTAAATATTATAAAATACTTGAAACTACTAAGCTAAGTTTATTTAAAACCTTAGTAGTTCCAAGTATTTAATAATATTTATTACTAAGTCAAATTCTCTTTTAATATTTAATATCCAAAGAACAAATAAGTTTAACACCAAAGTTAATTAGTTATTAAAACATTTTAATTAAACAAGGACATTTAAGCATATACCATCAAATTTCTATATAATGAGTTACTATATCTTAAAGTTCTACGTACAATGAGTTTATTTTCCTATTCCATATTTAGTTTATATAAGTTCCCTTTTAATTTTTATCAGATAATGATAGAACATAAGTTTTTTTCCTTGTACCAAAGATGGTTGCCAAGATATTATAGAGTTAAGAAAGATATCCGGCCAAGAGAAGAGTCCTTTGTGAAAGTTTTTACTGAAATGATATGTTTTTACATTTTACATATATAAACAAGTTTTCTTGATCAGCTACATCTTCATTATCAAGAAAAAGTTCAAGTGTAGTCGGGAGACTGTCCGATCTAAATTCCTAAATTATACGATCCTTACCCATGTAGCTACATTTAACTATTTAATAAAACATTTTAAAGTTTAAATATAAACTTTTAAACAAATATCTCGAGAAAAAAATAAAATAAAAATTAATTACCAAAAAAAAAAAAAGGAAAAAAAAACGGTGAGAAAAGGAATCAAAGTTAAAGTAGAGCCAAGTATAAAAACTAGACTTAGCTGTCTGTCTGTATATATATTTTTGTATATATATATTTTATATTGTTGGTGAGGCTTTATCTATTTCTCTCGTTTTCTTTTTTGGTTAAAGGGGATGAGAAAGAGGTTAATGGGGGAGTAGAATCTGAGATTTTTGCAGCGCCTTTTCTTATCCCTGTTCATTTTACTGACGGCATCTTTCCTTCTATTTGCATAAACTAAACCAACAAGCAACAGCAACAGCAACAACAACAACAACAATAAGCAACAATGGTCGAGCGCATATTTCACTAGAGCAAATCCTGTTTAAAACTGCTTGTGATACACACAGTGCCTTTTGTTTTTGTGGACCAGGATGCCACAGGACACCCGCTCAGACTATGCATATTTGTTGTTGCACACAAAAAGAAAATATGCAACTCGACAAAAATGTGCACTTGTTCGGGGTTTTACTTTACACAGACAGACACACACAAACAAAGAGAGGGAGAGAGAGAGACAGAGAGAGACACTCGTAAGATAGTCATACTGTTGGCAGTCCTTTTTGTGGTGCCTGGTGAGCTTGCCTGCATATGTTGTCAGCGCTAATCAAGCGCACATATGATAAACATACAACAGCAACAATAACAACAATAACAACAACAACAACAACAAGATTTACAGGCAAAACTTAAGGACTGCAGGCTAGCAGGACTTATGCAATTGTATTTGTTTGCCCAGACCATAGGACGACTTAGGCTCTTGCATTGTTTGCATTTCTTTTCCTTTTGCTGTCACTCTCTCTCTCTCTCTCTCTCATTCTTTCTCTTTATATCCTTTGTCTTCTTTCTGCACAATTTCACTGGCATTTTATCCTTATGCAACCTTTTTTGATTGATTTATGTTAATCTTGGGCAATTATGCCTACTATGCCAAACACATTCCATTCCATTGATGTTAATTGTGTGCATTTTCGAATGCATAAATTCATATTGATAGCATTGAATAATTATCCATTTAAATTGTATGCAAATGAATGAAAAGAGAATGTATATAATAACATTTAACATAAACTATTGCAAAATATTTAAATCCAAAAAGGATATATACCAAACTATTGCAAATGGTATTCCTTAAAAGGAATTGTAGTTTAGGTTCTCAAGTTTTGCCAAGTGTAAGTCCAAAAAACCTAAAATACAGAAAGTTTTCACTATATTTTAGGTGATTTAGTTAATTTTGGAAATGATTTTCCTTATCCTTACATTTCGAAATACTAAAGTAGATCCTAATTTAAATATATAGAAAGGGTAAAAGGTATTTAAAGAAAACTTTTCTTAAGGTTGAATATTTTTGTATTGTTATTTTTATCTCCAAAAGTATATATCATTCAATATCTTAGCATTATATCACGATTCATTTGTTGACTAAAAGAAAATAATAATTAATCAATTTATAAGCCATTCAAAAAGGTTTGAATCAAGTTTTTCTTTGGCAAAATGAAAATACATTTATGGAAAAATCTTTCTTTAGGAACTTTTGGTTCATCCATTTGTTGTGAACTTTTTTAATATTTTTTTAAACCGAAAAGAATTAAATAAATTCTTATATTTTATTCTGTATATATATATATATATATATATATATTTATTTCCATTTGAAAGATTTTAAAGAATGAAACCATAAACCATTCAATAAGAAAAGAAAATTTCATTTCCATTCTGTCAAAGCTGTGTTTGGGGGCTTTCAAACACTTTTTTCTTTTTTTTTTTTTTTTGCTTTCATTTACTTTTCCTTTCCTCACCCACTCTATCCATTTGTGTGTAATCCAATTTCAATGGCAAAATGCAAATTAAATTCACTCCACTTGACTTGTCACATTCAATTTTCTTGCTGCTTTTCCAATACAAAACCAGATAAAACCTCAACTTCATATGACAACTTTTTCTCTACTGCTGCTTTTCTTCAGGGTTTTCTTTTTTCTTCCTTTTCTTTTTTTTTTGTTTTGTGTCTATCTGGGCAGACGACGATGAGTTAACTTTCATAAACAAATTTACACCTTTATTTTTGTTGTGGTGCATCGTATACACGTATACATACAAAGGTATATGTATATAAATATTTCTTAGAATTTATCCTGGCATTCCTTTCATCATGCATGTGCATACACTCATGGACGGTCGCTTGTATGACACCAAAGCACTAAAAGTAAATTCATTAAAAATTCCATCATAAAATGTCAAAGATGTTAAATAAGAACTTGTCGAATTTTGTATACTCTTAAAGTCTTCGACTAATTAACTAGCCAAAAGAGAAAGATAGAAATTTGTTCAATACCGATTATTGCGATAGTTACTTTATCTTATAGTGGTCCGATCAAACCAATTCTTAAACTTGTTAAGCGGAATTACCTAATAAGCTTATCTACCAAGTTTTAACAACATAGCTAAAAATTTAAAGCCTAAAAAGTATCAAGAAACAGACAGATAGACAAACAAATATGGCTATATTGAGTCGGCTATTGATGCTGATCAAGAATATGTTTGCTCTGTGGGGTAAGGACATATATATTTAAGCGATTATATGTTCTTTGCTCTGATTAGATTTTATATTAAATACTTTCGATTCTACAGTTGTTCAAAGTCTATATTCTTTACCTTTAAAATTAGGTTTTATCATTTTATATAGTTTCTACATTAACTGACAAACGATATTGGATATATGCATATACCTTGCTACTGTAGCCATAGATGTGAATGAAGGCTTAATGGTAATGGTTAAGGGGTGAGTGAGGGTAGGGGAGAAGTTATATTTTTCTTTTGCTGTGCTAACTAACTAAAAAGTAAACCATAAAACCAAGGCAAAAGTGCAGGCGGCGATGCAATGGCGGCTGGTGACAAGACAGAAGCAGCAACAACAGCAACAAAAACAACAAAAAAAAAAAAAAACAAAATAAGAGTCTACTCCATCTACATCTTTAGCATCATCTGCAGCTTTTGCTCCTGCTTCTGTTTCTGCTCCTGTTTCGCTGCTTTCATCTTATCTTCCAGCTTCCATCACACTTCACTTACACGCTCTTTAACATGTCAACATGTCAGTCTCTGAATGGGTATTGGTGTATATGTGTGTGTGTGTGTGTATGTGTGTGAGGGGGTGTGACATAGTGACATAATAAAATGTTACTTTAGTTAGTAGTTTAGACATGGCAAAGGAGTAAAAAAGAACTAAATAGAAAAACCCATCCGACTGAAATATGTTTCTTTTAAATAGTTTTAGCTCAGTCTCTAACCAAAAACTTTGCCAAAAAGAAACAATTTCGTAAAAACGAAAAGCAAATCATCAAGTTTTGGTAACTCAAATGCAAATCTGAGGTTTTCGAACAAACTTTACTATCCTTGAGTTGGTTCTCGGTTTGATTCTTAATCTGCAGTTCAGGAACAACCTTTTTTTTCTCTCTCTCCCTCTCTTAAAATTAATTAATTAGAAATAATTCTAAATAATCGATTACAGATGTGTCAAAAGTTACAAAATTGTTTTCAAATATTTTTAAAAATAATTAATTTAAATACTTTTTAAGAATTTTTAGTTAAAAAGATGTTTCGGATTCAAGAGAATATTATTTGCATAGTTTCAAAGTAAAAAAAGTTAAAAACGGACTTTTGTTATATTTTTAATCTACTTTTTGAGTTTATTAACAAATTATCTAAAATATTGAAAATAAAAACTATTTTGTTTAGTTTTTCATTATCAAATAGTTTTTTTAAATAAGTCATTTTAAAATTGTTCTCATAGATAAACTCAAAAATGGTTAACAAAATGGCAAAACAATTTTCAATTTCCAAATTACAACAAATTTTTGTTATGAAATTCAATTTAAAATAACATGAGATAAATTTTTTAAACATTTTTAAAAATTATTTAATACAAAAAAGAAAAGTTTTTGACCCATTTGTATTGAAAAATTGCTATATAATTACTTTAGACAAGAAGTATTCGCACTCATTTCGCTCCTAATCCTAGTGTAAATGACTCTTAAGCTAAATTCGTTGCATTTTCATTACTCCAAACTTTTCCATCTTCAAATCCCTCTTGAATGTGAACTAACCGAATTAAGGTCTTAAAACTTGTCTTGCCAACACACACACACGCGCGCACACACACATACACCATTCTCTATATATACATATAGATTTATGTGCATGTACCATAAGCTTATCTAATGCAATTTTCACCCCTCTATACGGTTTACCCACTTCCCTTCAGTTGTTGCACATAAATCCAAGTTGCATTGGCAAAACTTATGTTTAAGTTTGAAAATTAGTCGAAAGCTAATTAACGATAACCGTTCACTTATCGCTACTCAGTCCTATTTACTATGTCTAACTTGTATGGCTAAAGGCAACCGAAAGCCGTTAGCGGCAAAGTGCAAGTTTATTTGGGGCTCAAAAAAAAAGTTTTTAATGCATTTATCGAATGACTTTTTGGGTCTTGCTTTTCCTTGTCTCAAACTAAGTGCTTATTATCGGAGGGCATCTATTTCAATTTCCTTAAGCAATTAGAAAACTAGTTGCTCAGTTTTACGTACTTTTGCCAGAGCCAATCTAAGCAATATATATATATACCTATTCATGTATACCCACTGCCGATGTTGAGCCATATACTGACCTTTCATCGTTGACAGTTCAAAGGCAACTAAATTGGGAAATTCATTCAACTCAAGCGGCGAAAGGAGAGTGAGAGCGGTGAGAATAAAATTGAGGAAATTTACTGCTGAGAGTGCGCAAGAGAATTTCCCTTACAATTGAGTGAAAAATAGAGAGAGCGAGAGAGTGAGACAGCGAGTGCAAGAGCGAATGTTTAAGGAAAACCGGTTTGAGTGCTTTCATTGAGTTTTGTTCCTTTTATGTTTTATTTTCTTTTCATTTTTTTTTTTTTTTTTTTTTGGTATTTGAAAATTTCATTTGTGTTCCAGTTTTTTGGCTCCTCTCTTTCGTTTTTGGCACGTTTTTGTCGACAGTCAACCTTTTGTGCATTGAGTTTTTGCCTTATGGTCAAGCCAGGAGTTTTAGTTTCGCTGCGAAGCGTGCCTCTGACTTTGCCAGGACTCGGGACTAGTACTAGGACCAGGATGTAGAGAGTCCAGTTCAGTTGCCTGCAGGAAGTATTGCGGCATCCTTACGCTCAAGGGACACATAATGGTTGAGATTTTCCTCCTTTTTCTATGTGTTTTTTTATTTTTTTATCCTTTTTATATGAAGCTGTAGTTAACAGAGGAGATTTTGCCATTTTTTTTTTCTTTCTTCCTTTCTTCTTTTCTTATTTTTTTTTATTTTTTGCTATTTTAAGTTAGTTTAATCTTTGCTTAGTTAAGATTTTTGTTAAAATGAAACTGTGTTAAAAATTAAAGTTCGTGTTAAAGGATATCAAAATTTATATCCTTTTATATAGTTATATTAAGTAATTTATCTTTATTTGACTTGGAATCATTTAAGCTAAAACATCTAAAATAAATAACTAAAATTAAAAAAACTTTTTAAAAGCAATTTTTGTAATTACTTAAAAAAGATTTTGTTTATTAATTTTAAAAGAATTTTTTATTATATTTTATCATTGATTTTCTTATAAAAAAAAAGTTTACTCTAAATTTCTAAATTTCTTTTTCTGCTTTCGATAAAGAAAAATCATTTGTTTTTCCTTAAGAATAAGTTAGAAAGGACTTAAAATAAAGGTTAAAGTATTTGTTAGCCAAAATGAATTGATTAACTTGCCTTATATATTAGGGCGGGTCAATTTTTTTTCGCGAGAATCGTACCCCAGAATCGGATTCTACGAAGAATTCTAAGAAAATTTTACCAAGAAACTAGGACTAAAACTTCCTAGCCTCCGCTGAGAAGGATGAAACTTGCGGGTTTGGGTTTTTTTTAGCGGTTTTTTACGTTTTTAAGGTATTTTGGGCTTAATTCTAATTTAATTCTCTTTAACTAACTTCCAATTTTACATCTAAAATTTCTTTGAAATTTAACTAAATTAAAGTATATATATATACCTTTATATATCTTCCTTAACATTTAAGTGAATTGAAAGAAAAATTAATAATAATTTTCAAATATTTTATATTCCCTTAGTGCCACTTTCATTTGTAAAATGAAGAACTTGTTTTTTTGTAAATATTTTATTCTGTTTGATTTTGTTGAGAACATAAATCTTGAAAGCCCCTTAAAGTCAAACTCAAGCTTATCAAATGTCTTAACCCCCTAACCCCGTTTTAAGACTCATTTGTCTGTGTGTGTGTGTGTGTGTATGGGTGTGTGTAGGTGGAATGAGTCTCAGGGATGATGTGCCTCATTACAAACAACAAAGAATAAAGTTTTCTTTGCTAAAAACATAGAAAAAAACAAGAGCAGAACTTTAAACAACGAAATGTGCGTCAAATGAACGTGACCGAGTTGACTTTTTCCCTCTACACATATATATAGAAACGTATATATATATATATATTTCTTTTGGTCAAAACTGGGTCAGCATCTAGGAGCAAGGAAAATAACATAAGTAAAACATTTAAAAAAACACCAAAAAAAAAAAAAATAAAACACATTTCATGCTTCTTTAAGTAAGGACTAAGGCATTTGAGCATTTCTTTTCTCTTTATGCCCGCCGCTGAGTGTAGTGCATTTGAGTGTTTAAATGTATGAGTGACTGAATGAGTCTGAGTGAGAGTGCAGCAGCAGCAGCAGTGATGAAAAATATCCCACAACTGGTTTCATACACTATGGCTATGTGAAGACTCAATGTGCTTGGGCCAATGCAACGGTCGCCAGTCAGTCAACAACGAGCCATCATAGGGAACGGACGCTTCTGCGCACGAGAATTTTGGAATTTCTAACAAAAATATCGAAATCCGTATTGTCATATAAATCGAATTTATGACTAGCAAACGTTAAATAAAAATCAAAACATAATTTTTTTTTTTTTACGCGTTTAAACAAAACAATTTTTTTTTTTCTTGTTCTTGTGAGTGAAGCTGAACAATATACAAAAAAAAAAAATATTAAAAAAAAAAAAAATAAACCAAAGCGAAAAATAACAAAAAAAAAAAAACAGTGTCGAGTGCTAGTCAAAAAAAACATTCAATAAACAGAATATTTATATATAAATTGAATTACTAATTAAAAGATTCACAAATATGGAGACAACAACAACATCAACTTTGATTACTCCAAGCGAGGAAATCTATGCAGAATTTATTGCCGCACCGGCAAGCAGCATGAGTCCTTCGGCCATAGCGGAACATATGCAACAGAATCAAATCACATTTGAAATACCAACAGCTCATGATTTGCGTCACATTGATGCTTTGCATTCATCTGCATCCTCAGCATCTGCCGTATCATCATATTTATTTAATTTTAATTCATTATTGGCCAATAATGATGGCAATATCAATGGCAATGCCATGAACAGTATTAGTACAGAACAGTTATCAAAATCTGTTGTACTCGATTTGGCCGATTTGCGTGATCAAACGGATCAATCAGATTCATGGTGGTCTGAGATATTTGGTGATGCCGATATGAATATTATTATTAATTATCTATGGATCGGTGTGGTTAGCTCTTTGGTCATATTATCAATGGTCTTTATCATCTTTAGTTGCTATTTCTATAGGAAATTTCGTACATGGAAAAAATGCAGTAAGTTAAATAATATTTCTTTAAATCTAACAAAAAAAATCATAATTTTATGCTTAAATTCTGGCTAGATGGCTGACTGGCCATTTATTCAAAGTGTATATAAAATGCAGAAAACAGATACAAAAAGATATAACCTACAACCAGTACCCTATCTCTCTCTCTTCATCCCTCCAATATCATTCTATAAAATTCTTTACCTCGTCCTTCTCCTACTCCCCCTTCTCTCATACTCTTTGTGTATTATATGGCCAACAAAGCCTCATAAATTTTGGCGCGCGCTCTTTCTCCAAAATATATTGTCAGGCCGTTTTGGCTTTCGTTGTAATTTTAGATATACAAGTTTATTATGCCACAAAATATATATATATATATATATATACAGATATAGGGCCGCAGCATATTTATAATATTAAATTGACTTGCTTTTATGAGTATGATAATGTGTGTGTGTCTGTCTCTATGTCTCTGTGTGTGTGTATTCAAAAAGAAATTTGATGGCTTTTTGCATGTTGTGAAAAAGGCGTGAAATGTTTGATGAGAATGGGTCAAATATGATTTTTTATACTTAATACTGATGGCCATCATAAATGTTGTAAGAACTATGAAATATTAAATATCTTATAGATAGAAAATGTTGTCAAAAATGTTTAAAAAAAATATTCAAATTTAATTTGTTGATAAAAATTAAATAGTTCATAAAAGTATTTCAACTTTATAACAAAATAAAATTTGTTTGCTAAATTAATTTGTTCTATTTATAAAGTTAAAGTTAGGTAATTGATATATATATATAGGCACCTTTAGGTATATATATAATCAGATTAGTTGTGCAACCATTTAAACATTTAGTTTGTTGTTTGAATAATCAAGTTTAATTATATTGTAAGATAGATTAACTTTTTATAGTAAATCAATTAAAATCAATTGACTTTGAAGTGAAAAATTGAGGCTTTTCAATTGAGTAATTAAAAAATAAAACTTAACTATAACTAAACTATAAAAAATTTAGAAATAAACTAAAGTTAAAATTTAGATAAATTATTGAAAAAGAATTTTAAATATAATATTAAGAAAAATTGAGAAAATTTCCATAAGATTTGATTCCATTTCAAATAATGTTTAGACAGCCTAAAACTAAAGCAAATTTTATTTTCTTAATAAGTTAAATTAATGAAAATTATTTATGCTTTATATTAGATGAAATAGTTTAAAAGAATTTGTAAGATATGGATAAAATAATAACAGATGAATTTGGGTATAAAATATTCTTTATTATAAAGAAACTTTATAAGAAGTTCAGATGCAAAGGGTCTAGAGAAAGCTTATGTTTTATTATATAGAAATTCATTCTAAAAAACTAAAACAGACATTTAAACCTGTTTATATTGGCAAACTAAATGTTAAACATTTTAGCCAATAATTGTTATTCGTTTATATAAACTAAAGATAAACTGCTACCTGTTTGTTTGACACAATTAAGGTGAATACCAAATTATATTTTTGTTTTTTATGATACAAAATGTTGTTGAATTTATGACATTAATGGCCGAATATTCAAATCATATCAATAAATTGATGCCACTTTTTTCCATCCCCTGAATAAGGGGTTCTCAGCTTATGCTTATCACAAATCATCTTTAAGCCCACTAAAATCTATTCTATCTTATCTGACAAAACCTGTTGCACATTCACAAAAAAAACAGTTTTGTAAATCCCTAAAAATAAATCATATGCTTAGGCACTTTACACATAATTACGGAAGCACACACACGCACAACACACACAAACACACACACTACACTATACAAATAAGCAATGCCAACGCCAATATCAACATGAAACCACCCGAAAAAGAAAAAAAAAAAAAATGAATCCACTCATAGAATCTCCTCAACGACAACTAACAAGTCTCCAACTCAAGTGTCAAACTTTTTGCAGACCAATTTAGCCAAATGATTTATTTAGGCCACATACAGGAAAAAGTAAAGAAAAACTGAAAATCAAAAGAGAGAGAGAGAGCGGAGCCAGTAAAAAGAAAGTTGAGTTAAGGTCCAGGTCCAGGTTCAGGTCCAGGTCCAGGTCCTGAACCTGATGCCTAGTCCTAGTTTGGTTGCGGCTCGTCGTTTGTCCTGGGCATTAAAGTATGGCCAACTCAACTGTCAAACTGTCAATTTTGTGCTAACGAGCCTTAAAACTAAACTTTTACCCACGATTACGACACGCGACACAGAACAGAGAGAAAGAGAGAGACAGAGAGAGAGTGGGAGAGAGACATGAAGTGGCACACTGTGCAGGCGGTGCGCTTAGTACTCGTTGCAAAGAGGGAAAGGTGATAGGGGAGGGGTTATACGTAAAATATCAATTTGAGCGATATGTGTGTTGCCTGCTTTTGGGCGTCTAATTAGTTTCGTTAGTTATTTTCCTTCCTTTTTTTTTTGTATTTTGTTTCGTTGTTTTTCCTGTTGTTGTATTCCAACTTTGGCCTATATAGATACTAAGGTAGAATTGGTAGGTAGGCTAGGCTAGGCTAGGCTGGGCTAGTACGTGTGTCATTTATAATTAAGCAACTTGGCTTAAGTTTGCCATGGTTTCTCTGCTTATAGCACGCTTTTGTGCGTTTAATGCTTGCTACGTGTCGCATCGTTCCTGTTGCCATTCATGTGTGTATGTGTGTGTGTGTGTGTGTGTATGTTTACCTTATAAATACTTAACGAGGTTTGGAGACTTGGCTCAGTAGTTGCCAGTTAGCAGTTACCAGTTGCCAGTTGGCAGTTTCAGCCTCACAGTTTATTTATTAAACTGTCTCACACAAATACAAGAGCAAAGTTTTGGCTTGTTATCAATTAGTGCAAGCGTACAACTGAATTTATTAAGCCAAGCCAAGCCAAGTCAGGACATAACAGAGTTTTTTTCTCTTCCCCTCTAACACTGTATCTAAATAAAGCTGTAGCTATAGCTGTATCTGTATCTTATGCCCTGCCACTAGCCACTGTTTATCATGTTGTATAGGTTCTGCATAATTTACTTGCGTAAAAATGTAATTAAGCGTAGCATATTTTCGGCATACAAACACACACACACACAGACATAAAGATAGCAACAGAGAACTATAGGTATATATATACACAGACAAAGATCGGTATATATATATAAAAGGCAGTCGAAAGTTTCTCTTGCCTTCAAGCTTTTTAAATTTTTAATGGCTTTTACTCTGAGTGGCCAACAAAACCAAAAAAAAAGAAGAAAAAAGAAGTGTATATAACTATGCATATATTGTTTTCTTTACGTTCGTGTTATTCTTCTATATTTTACTTTTTTTTTTTTAGTTTAGTTTAGTTTGTCTGGCAGTTTGGCAAACTCAAATTGAGTGTTGTAATTAACCAAATTGTTTTGTTAGAGGTTTCTGTTAGCCATGTATTTGAGGCTTTGGCCATATTTGAGGCACATTTAATCCAAAGCAAATTTCAAGCTTTCTTATGAGGTTGCAATTCTGGCAAAAATGTTATAAAAAAATACTATTATTTATACTTGTTCTAGATACGAGAACTCCCTCTCTCTCTGTATATAACTCAAGCTATAAAAGCTTTATTGTATCTTTAAGATACATTTTATGGTCTCTTTGTATATCTTATATAAATTTATACTGATCAATTTGAATAGTTAGTTATATATCTCAAATGATTATCTTTTTACCTTTAGTATCTTTACATTTTATTAACAATACAAGTGATTTGTATGAAATGAGTGTGTGTATAATTGTGAGATACATTTTAAACTTGTTTTAACCACATATAAAGCCATATAACTGTCTGGATAATACCAATATGACATAAAATTTCATTTAATATTCATAGCCAACTATTATATTCAACTGCTTTCATCAATAACTTGCACAAAGAGCTTAATAACACTTGAAAGCGGCTTAAATTGCCGGACCCCCCACAAATGTTCATATATATATATATATATATATATACCTGGCCCTAACCTCAAAAATCCAAGCGTTAAAAAATTAATTTATTGGCAAAAATAAAGCACAGAACAGTTCAACTTCAGTTGCCATAAACCCATCTGGCAGCAGCAGCGGCAGCAATGGCGGCTTATTGCAATGAATTTAAATTGTTGCATACATTTTGGGGACGCAAAAAGTAGCATAAAAAGTAGCGGAAATAAAAAAAAAAAAAGATGAACAAAATGAACAACAAGCGGCAAGGCAGCAACAACAAATGGCGTGCTAATTTTTTTTTTTCGACAGCAAAAGGACACCGAGTGATGGTGCATATATATGCAGATATATATGTATATATGTATATATAATACGTTTTGGACATCCTTTTTGTTCAACACTTGCATAAAATATGAAGCCTGCAGCATGTACACACACACACATGCATACAAATATATATGCTGGGTGTGTGTGTGTGTGTGTTTGTCCTGTTTGCCGTCTGTCTATCAAAAAAGAATTGAAACAAAAGTCAAAAAGGAGTCCAGGAGTTCTCTGCAGCTGCTGGACGAGTGCCCAAATAATAAATGTATGTGTATGCTACAGAGTGTGTGAGTGTGTGTGTGTGTGCGTGTATATGTATGGTTACAGTTATAACAATAAATCAACAACTGCTGCCTGGCACCGGCTACAGTTACTGCTGACTGGCTACTGCTGCGTTTTAATATTGTAATGCGCAAATTTTACCAACAGGCTTTAACCCCCCCCCCCAACACCACATTCATCTACAGTACTATAGCACCCTCTACCTCTTGGTGCTTCAACTTAACTTTAATTGAAAAGCATTTGGCAAAAAAAAAAATAAGAACAAGCCAAACAAATGCATAAAAATTTTTATATATATATATAATAATAAATATGCATTTATTATAAATGTTTGCGAGAGTCAACAATTAAAAAAAAAAAATTGTCAAATGAAAGCTTTTGGTTTTTATATTGATTTAAATGCAGTTTAAATTGCATTTAATAAACCATAGAAAAACAAGAGGTAAAAACATAAAGTAAATCTGAATTGCTGAATATGAAATTGAATTACATTTCCTTTTTTTTTCTCTCTTTCTTCGCTTATGTTTGTTGTTGTTGACAAATGTTTGTCATGAATATATATATATATATATATTTGTATAAAAAATTAAGTCAAAATGAGCAAAGAATGATTGAATATATATATATACTTCGTTGCTTACTTACTTTGCCTTACATTTATTATATTATTTTGTTTTTGTAAATTTTTTTAAAGTTTTTTCACAAATGTGTCAATTCTTTCTATCTCTCTCCTATCTATCTATCTCTCATTCTTGCTTTGTGCAAATTTGCGGACAAATTCTTTTCATTTGCAAATGAAAATTTGATTGTGACACACACACACACACACACACACGCATACGCACATAAAAAGAGAATATTCTATGTTAATTTAATTTAGTTTAATTTTCAAACGAAATGAAATTTGTCCACACACACACACACAGAAGCATACGCACACACACATGGGTCAGCAGCAGCAGCTGTTGTATAAAAAATTAAATGCCTGTACTGTTGCATACTTTCCGGCGTCCAGTACCATTTCCCTTTATCCCATTCTCATCTGTTTTCTCTTTCTCGTAGTTGTATTCTGTATTCAGTTTGAATTCATTTCATTGCAGTTGTCTCTTCATGTTTTATTTTATTTTCATTTCATTTTGCCACGCGCGCACACTTCCGGCTTATTATTGCTTGTCAGGGATCCCCAACTCAGAGAGAAATGTCCTCTGAAGGCATTTCCGGTCAGTGGAAAAAGTTTCTTTTCGTTTCGTTTCATTTCGTTTCGTTTCGATTCTCATTTTTTTTTGTCTGTCTGTATTTTTCTTTTACGCCAAATTGAATTTAATGTAAGCCATTCCCTTTGTACTAGCCAGCCATTGTCACAACCAGGCGAAAGTTTACTACTTTCAAGCAAAACTTGTTAGGGGAGACAAACTTATTTGTCATCAAACTTACACATACATACACACACACATATACATATACATATATATACTATTTGCAGTGCAATAGAACTGATTAACACAAACGTATTTTTGTGCTTTATTGACCAAATGTTCTCTTTCTCTTTTCCTGTATTTGCAGACAAGGATATTAGAGCACAAATTCATGCCTCAAACGATTCCTATTCCTCGCATGGAGTAAGCCATCATCTGATTAGCTGTGATGCTAGTCGTTTGTTGCTTCAACAGCAGCAACAGCAGCAACAACAACAACAGCATCTGTCATCGAGCAACAATGAAATGGAGGCGGCCTTCTATCAAATTGAATCCCCACCTTGTTATACAATTGCCACTGGTTTACCAAGCTATGATGAGGCACTGCATCATCAGCCGCGTCATTTTGCCTATGGCATGAAGTTTGTATATCCCAGTCTAGCTGCTGTGCATCATCATCATCATCATCATCAGGCACAGGCACAGGCACAAGCTCAAGCCCGCATTTGCAATTGGGAAAAGGACGAACTGCAGCAGCATAAACTGCAAAAGTGCAAACTGTCAGCGGCAGCAGCATCAGGGCAAGAGGAGGATAAAGCCAATGCCACAGCTACAGACTCCAACTCAGTCTCAGTTTTGCCTTCTGCCATTTGCATTAACATGCCGGATGAACCAAAGCGTCAGCAGCAGCAGGAGGAGGAGGAGCACCAGCACCAGCACCACCACCACCACCACCACCAGCAGCAGCAGCAGGAGGTTACAACTTTACAGCCAGCGGCTGCTGCTGACGATGATTGCGCTTCATTGGTTGTTGTTGTTTCGGCGTGATTGCCCAGCCACTAAAGAGTTGAGTTACGTGAGGTTCGAATGGGAGTAGGAGAAAATGTGGGAATAGAAGCACCATGGAATGGGGCAGAAGTGGAGCAAAAGCAGAATGAGAATTAGCAGGAGCAGGAGCAAAAGAAGGAGGATGGATGGTTTCGATGCTTAGTCACTTGTAAATAGTTTGTGCAACGTTGTCTGCTAATTTAGAGACTTGTAGCCTAAATAATCCACACAATTTACCATCCAATAATATTCCCCATCAACCTGATACCCCCTCCCCCAATACCCTACACCCAATCCACTGTTTTTATTTTCCTTTTAAATTTTTTTTTTTAGTTATTTGTTATGTAATTATTGTATTATGCCCAAGACTGAGTATTATTTATTAAAGTATTTTATAATGAGAAGAACTGGAGCTAAGTAAATTAACTTAAAAAATTGTCTATCGATTAAGTACTATTAAATGTTAAGCAAAATATAAAAAAAAAAAACCAACAAATTAAGAACAAAATTTATCAAAAAAAAAAAAAAAAAACATTTTTTGTTTATGTGTGTGTTATTTATGGTTTTTTCTTTCAGTTTTTTTTTTTTTTTTGCATTTAGATGAAATTAGAAAGAAAGAGAAAAAAATGCTAAAGAGAGAGAGAGAGAGAGAGTTTTCCTTATTATTTTTCATTTTATTTTTATATATATAAATTTGATTCTTGGCTTTTGTTTTCAAATTGCGTACGTGACTTTGACTTCTCTGACCAAGATTAGGTCATATAATAAAATGCAAGCGAAACGCAGCTGTGGATGGCAATAGAAACGTGCATGGCCCAAAGGATTTGGGATTTCATTGATGCACAGGCAACAGGCACAGCCACAAGCAAAAAAAAAAAAAGGATCAACATTGAAAAGCAGATGTTAAATTTAAAATTGCAAAACTAATGACAATCTACAACAAATCAACATTATGATAGAAAGGACACGGCCTTTAAGCTTATATTACTTATAGAAAGAGAGAGAGAGAGAGAACAACAAATAGAGCTCTCTCTCCATCGTTTGCCTGACTTACAAAATTTCTTAAAAAATTCTCAAAAATTAGAAAATGTTTTCTTTCTTTTTATAGATTGGAAATTATATACAAGACCTAAGACTTACCAATTTGGTAAACTTATTGAAAAGGACTCTTTGGCTTAAGTTCTTTTTTTTATTAAATTTTTCTTTTTTTTCTATTTTTTTCTCCACACATAAACTGTTATAGATTTTCCTCAAACCGAACGAAGTTAAAAAGAAAAAAAAATTAAATATATAAATAGAAAAAGAAAGAAGGAAAATGATAAATTTGCACCTCTTGATCAAGCACTAATACACAAGTCAGTTTCTTAATGTTGCCAGTTACTAAATAAAACTAAAAGTCAAATCAAATAATACAATATATATATAATGATATATATATATGGAATGCAACTTCAACTAGAATAAAAATTTAACTAAATAAAACCGATGAAAATATATCAAACTATTGTCTAAATGCGTGAAAATTAAATATGCAAATATAAAAAAAAACGAAAAAAAAACAAGAAAAATTATAAAATTAATTATGTGAGTTTTCATTGATGACAGATTCAATATTGGTAAGTCCCTTGGTTGGGGGTTTTGGTTATTCCCAAATGGTTGATACAATGTTTTTAAGCATGTTTAACAATAACCAAAGAATAACAACAACAAAAACAACAGCAACAACAAGAATAACAAGTTAAAGTTTTTCCTCGTGCAAGCATAAATAATTTTATGTCAAATTTGACACTTTTGTGCTGTGCGTGTGTACGATGTGTGTGTGTGTGAGTGTGTATTGCTGCGGTAGTGTTGGCTTTTTTAATGCTGCAATTTGTATTCAAATGTACGATTTGTTGATGAGTCGGAATAACGGACAGATAAAGGGCGTGTGACAATGGTTAGGGGGGGAGGGAGTTGGGTAGTATCTTTGACTGACTGGCTGGCTGGCTGGCTGACTGAGTGCCATGCCACATCAAACATTCCATAACGCCGCAGCAGCAGGCAGCAGGCAGAAGGCAGAAGGCAGAAACACCAAAACAGGGGCCATAAATTATATTATCGTGCATCGTGTATCTGGTTCAGGTCGCAGTCATGAGTGACTGTCAGTGGACTACAGGGAACTGCGACTGACATCAACACCAGCAGCAAAAGCAACAGCAGGAGCAAAAACAGCAACAGAGGTTAGCCTGGCTTTTGTGTGTCGTGGTCGTGCCTGGCGTTCTTGCCATGATTTGCTAAAATGCACAACAGCAAAAAAAAAAAAGTAACCAAAAATAAAACAAAGAAAGCTTTAATATTTTGAACATTTAAACACCGACTTGTCTATGCTCTTTACAAGAAAGAAAATTATAAAATATAAAAGTTAAAAAACCTCCCTTAATTTTATAATAAATTTTAAACAAATTTATTAAAAGAAACAATTTCTTTGCTTTGCTTAGATAAATTAAACAAATATTTCTTTGAGTTCATCACGAAGAAAAAATTGTTTAACTATTAAAGAAAGTATTACCAAGTAAACTTGGTTCTAATTAAACTATTAAAGAGTTCTGATTTTATTTTCTTTTAGAAAATTTCTTAATTTTTTCTAAAACTAGGAAAATTTTTAACAAAAACATTCACATTTAATAGAAATTTACTTTATTTAATTAGAGGAAGAAAAATTTACTTTTTTTAAATGGAAAGTCTTCGGCAAAATAAAAAAAATATATAGTTTAGAATGTTAAGATCTTATACAATACTTAGATTGGATTAGATAATAACAATACTTAGATTATTATATAGAAACACTATTTTATCAAAAGATAAATCACTTGCAATCAGCTTACTTAAGCTATAACTATCTAGATACTAAGCTAGATCTAATGGATATATAATACTAAGATATTACGTTAATACTAAAAACGTTTCCTTAAACATTTCTAATATATATTCCATATAGATTTTAATCTTTAATATCTTTATTTCACTGCTTAATGTTAATTTTAGTAATTCAAATTTCAATTGCATTCATTTTTCATATTACCCAATTGATGGCCCCCAAGGTTAGGTAAGGGTATTTATAAAGCTTCCATCATCAGAGAAAATGGTTAGGCAAAAAGAAATGTTTGCTCTTTAGATAAGCGTTATGCGGTCGACATTTGTATGTATGTAAAAACGCACATATCTTTCTATATATATGAAGGTACATATGTATATATATGTATCTGTATCTGTATACTGACAGAGTAGAGTTGTACTACGAAGTAGGTACGTTTTTATGATGACTGCACGTGTGTTGGCCGTAATTTGTTAAACGGTTTTTCGTTTTGTATTTATTTTGGTTTGTCTCTCTTCTTTTTTTTTTGTTGTTTTCGAGTTCATTGAACAGGTTGTTTTGGCTTTGACATTTTGACTTTGTTTGGATTCGGTGTTGTTGTTGTTGTTGTTGTTGGTGGCCCATAAATCTTGGCTCTACATTAATTTGCTTCATCACCTGTCGCAAAAGAAGAATTTGATGAGCATAATTAAATGGTTAATGGGCGAAAGAAGTTTCTTATCAGTGACAATGATAATAAGCAACACGTTATATATATACATATATATATAAATATCATAAATATATATCCCCTCCCATCTATAGGTCAATTTTTCGTGTGCTTTTGTTTAGATTGGTGAATGAAAGCTTTTCATTTGTCAATCCATCTGTGGCATCAACATATGTTGTTAAGGTTTCCTCTTCAAAGAGTTCCTCCTCATGGTCTTCATTATTATCCGATTTTAGAATTTCCACATCATCTTTAAACTCTTCCACAGTCTTAGCACTTGTTGTTATATGTTGTGTTTCTTTCTCAGGTTTCTTTGTAATTTGCTCTACTATTCTTTTAGGCAATTCTCGATATTCATAATCAAATTCAGTTTTAGTATAAGGATTCTTCTCTGTATTGCTTATTTGTGAGGAAATTCTATAATCATTATCTGGAGGTATCATCATTTCATCAGTTTGTAATGCTACAACATTATCCCTGTCATCGTATGTGGTTAGCCAATCATCTATTGGTGATACTTCAGGATATTGATCCTTACGATCTGGTATACGTTCTCCAGGACCACGATGATTTTCAGGTTCCGGATTAGGCTTATGAAATTTATCCTCATTATTATAACCATTTCTATCCTGATGATGCCAATTATCCATAAAGGGTTCAATTGTAGTTCTATGACGGGTTTTAGACCGACCCCCATCTCTGTTTCGAGTTCCATCCTTATTATGTGGACGATGTTTTTTACGATTTCGATATATGGACCAATCATCAGTTCGTGGATGACTACGCTCAGGAATATGATCAGTATCATGATCTGGTTCTCTTGGGACATATGGATAATCATTCCTATTCTTCCCTTTATGCTTGCCATGATAATAAGGACCAATTGTTTGTGATTTATACATTGAATCATCAAAATAGTCCTCTAAGAAATTGAAATTATTTAATAAGCAAATCAAATTTTAATCGTTTCTTACCAATTTTGGGCCCTAATGAATGATTTAGAATTTCGTTTGGTGTTGAAGTTACTATATAAGAATCGGATGTTACAATTCTATATTTAACTTGCCAATAGAAAGTCAGCCAATAAATGATGAGAAAGTCATGAAAAAGTATTAAAGATCCTAAAAGATAATCATCCAAACGCATTTCAGCAAAACGACCTCCAAGAATTGTTTGGGTATGATACATGATAAACTATAAAGAAAACTTATTAAATAATAATGCCAAATATCAGGAGAACCTTAACAACTTACAAGCATAATGGTAATGGTAATGCTTAGTTCTAAAACTAAAAAAGTATATGGCACTGTGACCTGGGAAATTAAAAAGAACATCAGACAAAAGACGGCAACCATAAGGAAAACGAAGGCTATAATGAATATGACAGCCACATCCAAAGTAAGATCCAACTAAAAGGAAGAACAAGGAAAGAAAAGAAAGTAAGTAAAAGGCATTTTCTTATTTATTTATAGATAAACTTACTTTCCTTGGCATAAATGCACCAAGAATCAAACAAGATATAACCAATAGAACACTTAAACTATAAAATGTCAAAACATCGGCCCACCAACTATATACAACCAGACCAAAAAGTGATATAATCTGTAACTCTACCTGGAATAGAGATATTAGATATATATGTTTATATCAAAATATATATATATATATTTACTTACTATAATTAAGCTTATTAGATATTTAAAGAATTTCCAATAGCGTAGCTTTTCACAATATATGAAAATGGTAAACAAAGAAATGCCAATTGCAAAAGTTATTAAACATATGTAATATAATTCACGAAACTTATTGCGAGCTTCTTGGCTAAAATAAAATACTCGTATATACACTTTGGGCAATCAATCAATTGAAATATAAACTTACATTATACACACAATGATCCATTGAATTAAGGCCAATATTAACCAAATGGCCAAAAACACATAGGTCTTTAAAGCGAAATGGCGACGAGATCGTTTATAGAGTTTCAGTTCGTAGTTCATCATCTCTTAAAACCACAACAATAACTACTGTGTGTGTGTGTGTATGTGTTTCTTGTTTTTCATATATATATTTTAAAAATTGTTTTCAAAGCCAAGTTGATGTTAAATCTGTAAATTATATATATGTATATATATATAGAATACAATCTCTAGGGTTTCGAAAATACACGTACAGTTTTATTACTTATATAATTTCGAAATATATTTGGTATATAGTAATGCTTATCATTTGTTATTACTTGGGGTTGATTGTTACCAAACAAATATCTGGCTTCAATAGTTGCCTGTTTATTGATAGAATTTGAAGTTGTTTTAAACGTTTGATTAACATTTGAATCCGTTATACGAGTTTCAGGTTCTAAATTAGAATTTTTATAGTTTAAATATTTTATATATATATATATCTTTATATACTAACCATTATAATCTTCATCAGTATAACCGGTTAATGCCTGTCCGATGGTCGATGTTAGATCACTTTGTGAAGCAGCCAAATACTCGTCAGAGGTAAAATAAACATAATTGATTTGCCAAAAAAAGGATAAGGCATAAATGATGAAAAATTGATGAAATAAAATGAGAGAGGCCAACAAATGATGTTTATCATTCATGCGAGCATATCGTTCACCCTGTATAGATTGGCCATAAAATACCACAAACTAAAAAAAAAAAAATAAAAAAGAAAAGTTTATAACAAAAGGATTTCTATATACATATATATAATACTCTTTCCTACCATTAACATTGTGCAAGTGATAAACAAATGAAAACAAAAATAGGCAGTTGCTCTCATTTGCAATAGTTCAATATAGAACATTATACAATAAACTGAACAAAAGATAAAGATACAACTTGAAATGAATACATGAGGCATATTTCGTGTTACATCCAACTGAAAAAAAGAAAGAACACATAAGGATATACATTTCTATATATATAGACATAGGCTAAACTTACATGCAAGGGAGAACAAATGCCGATTAGGAGTCCCAAAATGATTAGAAATACACAAATGATAAAGTAGACCAACATTTCCCGCCACCAGGTACGCACAATTAAAACAAATAGTGAGAGTATTTGTAATTCTACTATAATCAAGGAAAACAACAAACTAATAATGCCCATTAAACGCAATTTTTGGTAAAATGTGAATGTCAGAAAAAAGGATATGCCAGCCACAAATAAACCAGCACAAATTGTTTCACAATTGTATAACTCCTTACGCGTCATTTCGCTAGAAACAGATTACAGATTCAATAAACTTTACCAATTGTACAATAAGTCATTAAACTTACAACAAGCATACAGTTAACCATTGGACGAGGGCCATAAGTAAGAAAAGAGTGAAATGATAATACGTTTTTTGGGCAAATCGGCGTCGTCTATTCACTGATGGCAACTCCATCAAGCCTTTATTAAGGATTCAAAAAACCAACAACAAAAAAAAAAACAAGAATACATTCAATTTTTTAGAAAAATTCAAAATACATAATTTAGAGCAAAGCCAAGTAGATTATAGCAAGAGAGAGCATATCAAACATATCTTAGATATAGCAATCAGGCATAAGGATAAAGGATATAGTCCCACCACAAAAGGAAAGAAGAGCACTATGATGTATCTGTAATATTATAAATTTAAGTTTTTGACCACATTAAGTATATATTTACTTTATCAGCATCAATTATTTAATCTTTCGAAACATATCCATCTGATTCTCCAAGCATCTGTGTGTTTCTTTGCTGCTTTCAGGGATTAATTTTTAAGCTATGCGATTAAAACTTGGTAGATAAGTTTCTTAGATGTGTACGCATAACATATTTAAGAATTGGTGAAATCGGACTACTATAAAGTAGAGTCACTAATGGAATAATCGGTGTGGAATAAAAGAATTTTTTTTTTTTAATTTGTATCGTTAGATCATTCAAATAAAAACTGTGAGTATAAGTCAATAAAATGGATATTTAAAGGAATCAAATTTAAATATCTCCAAATAGTTAAAAAGTATTAAAGGTATCCTTATCTAACTTAATAAACCGCAATATGTAATCAAAATCCATTTGGATACCAATTTTAATTAAAATTATAAAGGATCTATACTATTTACCATCTATTTATATATCGAATAGCTGCTTTTAACAAGCAAGTGAAAATTTATCTTATTGGCAAATTGAATTATGGCTTATGATTTCCAATTTGCTTTCTATACACAAGTCATTTTAACATCTTACTAACTTAATTAATAACTAAACTTTGTTAAATTGTTTATAATTAAAGGTAAAAGCCTTTGTACATATAATAAATGACTTTATTGTTGTTCTTGTACTATTTCAGATGCTGCCAAATACAAGAAATTTAAATCAGAAAATTTATAAATTTTATCCATCATGTTTAGGAATAACTGAGTGACTGCTTTTACTTCTATGTTGTACATTTTGTATTTTCTAGGAAAATTTCATTAAATATTCATTTTCAAATACATCTTTTCCCTAGTATGGAGTATATATGTACCTATGTATGTATATTGATCTTGTGTAAGGGGTACTCATCATTTGCTGCTCCAGTTACCTTTGCCCATTTATTCCAATTCTCTGCTCACTTCACACACAGTTGCTACCTAAGGGCAAATGTTGCATTTGGAAAACGTCAACAGCAAAAAAAAAGAAAAAAAGAAAACAAATAAACCAACGAATAAACGAACAAACGAACAGAAAAGCCAGACAGAGGCAACCAAGCGGCTCCTGCTAATGCATAAAATCAACAACAAGAAAATTAACACAAAACCGACAAAACAAGGTGGAGAAAATGCAGCTAAAGCCCAAAAGCAACAACAACAACAACAACAACATCATGATGAAAATTTGCGCTCGTTAGCAAAATTTTGTTGTAAACGTTAATAAAGTAAACAAGCTTTGCTTTTCAATTTGCCTCAAAAAGAAAAAAAATGAACTAAAAAAAAAAAAAGTGTTAAAAATATCTCAAAATCTGTTAAATAGACTCAAGACTAATGAGCCAAGTAGTTCTACAAAACTTATATATATTTTTAAGAGAATGAGTAAGCGAGAAAGCAACAGTGAAAAAGAATGAGAACAAAGTAGAAGCAACTGACGCACCATAAAACTCAATTTGCATAGACACAGACGTCACAAAGTTGGGGCATAAAAATCATTTAGCGACACATTTGGCATATCAAAAATGATTCTACCCAACCATACCAACCATGCCCCTTGCCTCCCGCCCGATTCACATTCATCATCAGTATGCTCCAAAACTACCTTCTACTACTCTTTCTACTTTAGCCATTTCTATTAAATGGCGTGTGGCATTCCAAATCAGCTGACTGAGTGACTACGACAACGACGACGACGACGTCGACGACGACTTCAACTATCTGACTAGCATGCAAAATTAATTACCAAGCGAAAATTTATTTACGACTCATCTTCTGTCCCTTCCTTTTGCCTGTTTCTCTAGCACACACACACACGTCTCCCTCTCTCTCCATCACTGTTTCTCTCCCTCTCTGCGGCAACCATAAAAGTTTTACGTTTTAGCCGAATTTAGTGTAGATATAGACACAGAGACACTGTATGTGTGTGTGTGTGAAAGAGTTGTAAGGAGTCGTCTCTGCAGTTTAGATAGGAAGCAGAAGCAACCAACATTCTGCATTCTACATTCTATCCATAAAATTTCAGGCGATGACATTTTTGCAGCTGCATTGCAGTGAATGTCGCGTTTTTTGGTTGCGGTTTTTACGAGGCGCTCACTCGAACCTTTTGCCATCACTGGGCGATCCTGGTCTGGTCTGGTTTGGTATGGTTTGGGCCACATTACACTGTGACAACATGGCCAAATCCCAAAATCCAGAATCCGAATCACGGCACTTAAGTACGCGTAATGAAATTTTAAACAGCATTTCCTACCCCCACCAAAACCCGCCTCATTTTGCACTCGTAAGTTTTGTTTATGATGCATTTTACAGTTGCCTGCAACAAGCACAGCTCTCTAATTCAATCTCAATGCAACAGAAAGAAATGAGCATGAGAAGGGCTCCATCCTCTACTAAAAATGAAGTTTTTCAACAAGTTGCATTTAGAAATAGATGACATATAAAATCATAGATTCTGATAATACAAAATAATGTGGCATATATTGGGATAAAGAACACTAAATATGGTCTGAAGAAGTGAGGTTCATTTGGGTAGTTGGATTGTTAGTTCAATAGAATGTCCTTAGATGTGATTTACCAATATATATTAATTAAATGTTCCTTTATATTCTATAAGTAACTTACTATGGAGGGCTAAAACCGAGGCCTTCAGTTCAACAGAAAATTATATAAATTTAGTCCAATAAAAACTACAAAAACGGGCTAACTAGTGAATCGATTCTATTGAAACTTGGTAAAGATATTTCTATATATACCATACTTACACATACTTAATTTCGTAAGAATCGCCCTTGAAACAGCCAAGTTACTTATCTAAGACTTATTATATCTATTGTCAACTATAGTCAACTGATTAAAACTTATTGGATATGTTAAGATATATGTTATAAATTTATATTCCCGTAAGCCTACTGGAATAACTTCAGTCAATTCATAAGATATATCTATATTATATATATATATCTACAGTATATCCATTAAATCCATAGTTTATTCCATTCATTAAGATATTGAATTACAAAGTTTTTGACTAGTTTTATGGTTAATATACCCTTTTTCCAACTATGTTTCTAGGGTATGATAAGTACAAGGGTTAACTTAAGCAGATTAGGGCTATATCAGAGATAACTAAACAATATATAGTATATATATAAAGGGTTTAGCCTTATCTAGATTAACAACAAAACAAAAACCAAATACTTGTTAGCTTCCTATCAAACTAGGTCGAAAAAAAAACAAAGTTTAATCTAACAAAAATAAACTTCAACACGACCAGATATAATGAAAATTCTAGACAATGAAAACAAAATCTTAGGAGGGGTCAGGGTGAGTTTACCTAAATCATATATGAATATACATATATGTAGACTTCCTCTGAAAAATGCCAAGCAAGTGCAAATAAAGTTCCCTCGGTTAAATAGACGTCATTGTCATTGAACTAATGTGTCTTTAGTTGGCACAGCAGCAGCACACGCCTTAAGATAAGGACCACACACCGACGACAGCGGGTAGACCTTGTGATAAAGACCCAAAAAGGAAAAAAAAAAAAAACTTGGAATTAGATAAAACAGAGTTCTACATAGAATACAGCAACTGCTGGACAAGTTCAAAGCGAGCCGATATGAACTGATGTCGTCACATCATCCGCATTCACATCCACATCATTATCATCGACCAACAAATTAGAGGCAATAACTACCAAAGCAGATTCTCTACTTGGCAAGGGGTTCTGCATCAACCATTTTCACTTGCGTCATCAAATTTGTAGCAGGTTATCATTAAAAAAAAAAAAAAAAGAAGGAGAAAAACGAAAAACCAAAAAAAAAATACAAAAATTTAGACTTGATAAGAAAATGAACGAAATGCCGATGAGCTATGCGGCACAGTTTTCTCTACTCTTCTCCTCAATTTTTTTTTTTTTTTTTTGTGAGTCATCCTGGCAGGGAGAAGACCTAGCTGGAACGTGACCTAGCACTTTCGGTTGACATTCCATAATCAGGCCGCTGCCAAATGGATGAATAAATGGAATGAGTGAGTGAGTGAGTGGAAATGCGGTTCGTTTTTCTCCTACTTAGTCTTTTTAGCCTTTTATCAATTTTACGACTTCCTTTTTTCTTGGTTTCTGGACCACCGGCTAGCCTAGACTGCAATTAGTTTTATTTTCAACTTTATATATATATTTTTTTCTTTTTGATTTTCGTTTCCACTTTACCATCTTTTTTTGTTATCGTGGCTAATTGATATTTATGGCTTGAACATGTTTCAGGTGGAAAATCAATAAGAAAATAAGTAAGGGAATTGTGGGTTTTTAACCTCTTAGCTTTTATTGGCAATGGTGAAGGGATTTTACTATATATACATATATATATATACGGCACTTAAAACTAAAACTATCAATATCCTTTCATCTCCCTCTTTGTGTATTCAAATTGTATGCTATCATCATTTTTGTAGCAACTAAAAATAAACCATGAGGAAGCAGATTTCATCTTTAGAACACTTAAAATTCAAACAAATTAACAATACTTGTAGCCTGTTGATTTATGAATGAGTTTTTCGAGAATGTTTTGATGGCAGGACATCGTTTTTTCTTTTTTTTTTTTTTGGTTATATTTTTTATTTTTCTTTTCCCGAACATGATGTTTCAATTTTCAAACAAAAAAAAAAAAAGAAAACCAGGCAGCAGGATGTGAATGAATGTCTACTTAAAAGTGTATAAATAATAAATGGAAGAAAAAAAAAAAACCGAAAGAAAAGGAAATTACTTTTGCTTATGTGAATAGAGGAAAGAATGATTTTGTTTCTTTCGTTTATTTTTGGAAATAACAAGCAAATGGTATCAATTGCAATTGGTAACATTCAGGACATAACCTTGGTCACTATGTTACAACGGGAGCAACAGCAGCAAAATCAACTTGAAGTTACTTCTTTTCTTATAGTCAAAATTTATGGCACTTTCAATTACAATTCCTTTTGGCCCAGCAAGAGAAATTCCATGGAAAGGATACACACGCACACGCACACTGTTCTGTTCTTCAAAATCTCTTCCTGTTGTGAATTGAAATTGCATTTCTTCGAATACATTGAAAGCCATAATTATGCTCACGCTTAGCCATAGATTTCTGTTTGAGAATGCCAATTGCTAAAATGGCAAATGGACAAGAAGATGTGCAAGAAGGATGACAAAGACAATACCTGTTATGCCATTTCTGTTCAAAGGACCTTGTCAATGTGTGCATGTACTGAGAGTTGTAAGGATAACTGAAGGTCTTCATCATCATTATAATTGAGCAGAACATGTCAATTTTGAGCCAAGTATTTTTGAGGTCCAGCTGGGACATTGTTTTGCTCTTCCTTTCTCTTTCATGCAAAAAGTCAATTCATAAATGTTGCTCAAATCTATCAAAATCCTTAAGAGATAAATCAATTTGTCGTCAGACAAAAGACAATATTTGTAATTTAGATTGATGACCTATCACCCCCAACCCCAACCATCAGTCACTCATTTTCATTTTCGTTCGAAGGATCATCAAAATGTAAATGGCGGAAAGTGTCTTTAAGTTGTCTTAGTTTAGGTTTTTGTCAGGCTTTTACTTTAATTTTATGGCTAGTTCGTGACTGGGACAACCTGGAAAACTACCTGCTGCATATCCTATCTAGCCACGCGTTTATGTCTATAATATATTCTCTTTTTTTTTCTGTTTTTTTTGGTTGTGTCCTTTAGTCTTTTTTTTTCTTTTTCTTTTTGTATTTTTTGTTTTTGTATTTTTTTGTTGCCGCTTTTTGTTTTTACGTGGGCACACGCGTTCCGTCAACAGTTTTCGTTTTTTTTTTTTTCCAGAAAATTAGTTTAAAAGCATCATAAAATAATTTTCGTTCGTTTTTGGGGGAAACGCTGGGAAAATTTTCGCGTTTCGCGGCATTTTATTGTCTCTCCTCTCTCCTTTTCCTTCTCATTTTTGGCTTTTAACTTTGCCCATTTTAGGTTCAGGTGTGTAAATGGATTTGGAGCGCTTCAGTTAGGCCATCATCATCATCATCATCATCATCATCACCATCGTCATAGCCATCAACATTTGGCAGTTGGCGGTTCTTTAACCAAAATGATTCAACGCATCGAGCATTGAGCTGGCATCATGGCTCGTAAAAAGGACCGAATGTTTGAGCCAAATTAGATTTATACGATTTTTTCCTAGAACTGGGCAGTAAAAATAAATAAAAAATGTTTAAATGTGTAAATGGAAAATGGAAAACGCTCACTCCGTGTAGGCCAAAAGGCCGTATAGTATAATTAGAAGATACAATTTATGTTGACCATTTAAAAATATAAAAGGTAAATTGAATTTACCGAATGTGTTTCAATGCTGACTTATGCATTTTCAAAGACATTAAATTGTCAGTAATTAAATCATAATTCTAATAACATTTTCCTAGTATCAACAAATTTAATTGAAATTCAAGTTTACTAAAGGCTACTAAAATCCATTTTAATGACAGCAATTAAAGTTGTTACTTAACTTAAGTTTTAAAATTTAAATTGATTATCGGTTTCATTTCAATTACGATTAGTTTTCATATTATTATCATGAGACAAGACTCTTTTTCCGTTCATTGAATATTTTAATACTTAATTACTTAATATCTGAATAGATTGTTTGATTAAAAGTAATTGGACTTGGAAAATGTAATTATAAAATTGGCAAAGAAATATTTGAATTTTCTGCTTAAAGAAATGCAAAATCAATTATTTAATGTATGATTACATTTAAAGTACTTGACGTTTACTTAGATAATTACTGAAGTAACTGATTAGAAGTAATTAAAAGTAATGGAAATCAATAGGAAGTGTCAACTACTAAATTATTACGAATATCCTTGTGTATTTTGGTTAAATAATTAATGAAGTACTAGCAGTATCTGATTTAGGAGTAAGTAATATCAATTACTCAGTAATTTCCTCACTTACTTAAATTTATTTTACTTAGGTAATTACAAAAGTAATTGATTAGAAGAAATTAAAAGTAATGGAAAGCTATAAGAAGTGCCAATTTATGATGTTTTACGAGTTTACTGATTTGGGAGTAAGGAATATCAATTACTCAGTAATTTCTTCTCTTACTTAAAAGTATTTCACTTAAGTAATTACTGAAGTAACTGATTTAAAGGAATCACAAGTAATGGAAAGCAATAAGAAGTTCCAATTACTTTGTAATTTCAAGTATATTTTACTTTTTTTTCCTACTTACTTATGTATTTACTTAATTAGTAAAGGTATTATAATAGAAAGATATGATTCACTGGACATTCTTTTGAACTTATCTCTTATCTTCTTATCATTGACTGAATCATTCATCTGCAAACTAAAAGCTTTGTCATCGTCATAGATTTCGTCATATTAGACAATCTGAAACATGAGCTGTATATGAACTAAAGATAAAGTCATCTGTTTCGAAAAGGAATTCCCTTTACATATACATAAAGAAAACTCATAAAAAAAACAAACCAAAGATACGACCGACTTCCTCTTTTAGTATAACCTGGTCATGCAATTGTCTTCTCATAAAGTACTATGTAATCCATACCAAAATGCACTCAAGTCCTTATCCACTTCCCTCCTCACACTCACACACACGCACACACATGTATCCTTATATGCTTAAGAGTCGCCATGTAATTTGAGCAATTTGTTTTCATAAAAGATCTCCTGGGCAACCAACCTTATTCTTATACAATATATGTGATGGAGAAAAAAAACAAAAAAAAAATAGTATCTTGTATCCTTCTTTTGTTGTTGCTTGTTTTCGTTGGAATTACACGCTAAAAAATTTGTTAAGAATCTCTCTTAAGTGAAGCATGTGTGGAATGCTTGCCAAACCAAATGAAAACTCTTTCCACCGACCAACTTGAGGCGTGAACAAGTGCCTGAGACAAAATCTTACAAGAGAGAGCAAGAGAGAGAGAGAGAGAGAGAGAGAGAGGAGGAGAAAAAAAATAGATAGGCGAAAGTATGCAGAAAAGAGGATAGCGAAAGATAGCGAGAGAGTAAAGAGACTCTAACAGTTTGTTTGTAATGGCTTTTAATAACAATTTGCACAGAGCTTCTTCTTCTACATGTTATTTTTTTTTTTCTTTTGCATTTATTCTATAATTTTTTTTATATGTAAACATAATTTCTTTAATTGGATTTTGTCGTCGCTGCCCGACTGGCTGCCAGCTTTTCGTCCCTTATCCCCCTCTTCTCTATCTTGCCTACCATGGGGCTAGAGCAAACATTAAAAGTGCCGTTTGGAGGTGGCGTCGGTGTGAAAATAGGAAGCCAGTCTCCAAAAACAACAACAACAACAACAGCAAAGCAACACATATACTAAACCAGACAGAGAGACAAGACCAAGCCGAACCAAGCCAGCTGGTAAAACCCGTTAAAATAGCGACAAAATAAGAGAGTGGCATTTGGTTTTAAGGTTTTTTTGGGGTCCAACCAACTGACAAATCCGCTGCAAAATTTGTTAGCCTATATTTTATCAAATTATAATGCTATTCCCAATCAAAATCGTCAAAGAAAATTGTTTTGAAAGTGTAGTTTTCTTTTTGAAATTGTTTAAGCTCTGTTTTTGAAGACTTTTTGAATGTTTTTGAAATATTTAAACATTCAAAAAGTATTCAAAAACAAGGCTTACAATCATATATCTAAATCATCTTTTAAGGAACTCTATAAATGTGTGAAAGATTGTAAAAGAACTTTTTATAATCATATCTTAATATCAAATATTCAGTTGCAAAAAGATTCCCATACCAAATTTTTCTATATATTTAAATTTCAAATTTTTCTTTTTTTTTAATAATATATTGTATTAAGTTATTAAATAATATAAGGGTAAGTTAAAAAATAAAATATTTGATTAAAAAATATTTAAAATGTATTTTTAATATTTAGAATTCAATAGATTTTCTTTTGATAATTGTTTTTGTTTTTAGATTATTTAAATTGCAACAAATTGAATCAAGTGAAATCATTTTAAAATTGTTCAACTTTTATACGATATAGGCTAAATTGGCATTTATTTGGTATGAGGCCTCTGTTGGCCATATGTCCATCAAACGAGAAGGGTATCAGCGGGAAAACAAATGCCAGTGACAGGCGACAGCGCGACACGCTGTCTAACAATTTTAATTTTCAATTTTAACTGCAACGACAACGACGACGACGACGACGATGGCGGCGGTGGCGGCGACGTCACACGGTTTTACTCTTAACCAACAGTCACTCCGAGTACTACTACTACTACAGCCTCTGCCCCTCGACTCCATCATGAACCAAGTCCATGGCGGAGTTGGAGTCCAGTTTTGCTTACTTTTTTTTTCTTTTTTTTTTTTGGGTTGTTTTTGTTGTCTTCTCTCTTAGTTTAAACTGGGTCACTGGTGTCAATCGTTGGCCCGCTGCTGTTGTTGTCAACTTAATTATGTCGCAATTGCTTTGAAGTCGACTTTTCGCAAATGTAAACCAAGCTCGAGAGCCCGTCCAGGCTATATCAGGCTGGGCTGGGCCAGACAGCAGGTGGTAGCAATACCACATAACAGACCAAGCGAACACGTCTACAACCAAATTACAACATGAGCCCTCTACACCCGTAAGCTATTTGAACCGTCACTGGCAATGCCACCGCTGTGCCCATGTATCTTCGTTTCGGAATTGCGCTTTATTCAATTTTTATATAGACCGCCGTCAGGTCTTTTCCCCTCTCCTGCTTTCCCCCCCTGCCTTTCACACTTTTGCCCTTTTTAGAGTCGTTGTCACTAGTTTAATTGGATTTTGCCTTTGTCTTCTTGGCCATCATCATCGTCGTCATCATCTTTTGCATAGCTTGAAAAGCTGCAGCGCATTACAAATTGGTTTTGTTATTGGCTTAATTGAATTGTCGCTAAATTGGCGGACTTTAAATACTCGTACTCAATTCTGCCAGAGGCAATCTTTTTGGTAGTAGCAACATAGCAATTAACTGCACAACAACCATGGCTCTAACTATGGTTAGAAGAATGTCGAAAGGGGAGAGAGGGGAAAAGTATGTAATTAGAGCACTGTTTCACAGCACAGAAATGGAAAAGTGTGTAAATCTCATTAGGTATGCAAATATGCACAAATCTAGGCTGACACTTGATGTCAGTCAAGTGTAGGTATAATTCTACGATTCTCATCACTTTTCTTGCTATCAGTATATACAGACATATAACTTTCTGACAAGTTTTTTTTTTTTTTAAAACTGGAATTAAATCATTATCTTTCACTTGACATATTTATACAAATGGATGGGACAATTAAGTTCTATTTTGTTATAAATTTAGATAATTTAAGCGATCTAGAAATAGTTTAATATATATTTATATCTAAATATCTTCTTTGAAAGTTTTCTAAAACCTTCCAGTCTTCCCATTTTGAGTTTGGATGACCTGTTATCCTTATATATATAGACATTTATATAACTATTCCTTCATTCTAATCAAATCTTTAAGTTATTACTCTACCATTTCAATATTTGCCTTGAAAAACACCTTCAATTAGTATTATGTTTCAATCAGGTTCCCTAACAATTATAATATATATTTTAAAAATATTTAAAAATCAAAAATTAAAATTGCTTAAGAGAAATCTTAAAAAAATCAAAAATAATTATAAAAAAAATTATTAAATTAATTATTAAAAATCATCATACTAAACAATTTTTTCAAAGCAAATCTTATAGGTATACATAAAAATTATTTTCGGGTCCTGGTTTTAGTCCTTTTGCCTAAAATAAATGTTTTCAATTAATTGTTAAACTATTTGTGAATTTAATTCCTAATTCTTCTAGCTCAACTCTTGCTCTATTTTCAACATTTGCAAAAAATGTTTCAACCAAGCATTCAATCAACTGTTCAACCGTTCAATCCACTTTTCAATCAACTTTTAAACTAACCATTTAACTGGAATTTTTAATTTATTGTTTTTAATTTAAAGATTCTAAATATACATGAATAGCAACTGGATAATATTATAAGTAACATTATCAATAATATTGCAATATTTATTCATTCACTTGATTCAATTAACCATTACTATTCAATATACATTGTTGCGAATTGAATAAAAAAAAAAAACTATTTTGTTGTCGAATCGTTTAAATACTTCTTTGTATTATTAATTATTATGCCATTTCATTATCATATATAGAAAATAGATATAGCAATCATGATCAAACTGTTTTAGATTTTTATTATTCATTCAACATTCTGGTCTAGATAGTGAGTGACTCCTTTCATCATTTGTGGCATTCAATGAACAGAAAAATCTATAAGACATTGCCACAATTCATTGACAAAACTAGACACCTTTCGAATGGCCCATTTACCCCAATTTCTGACATATCACTTTCAAAACGAGGAAAAACTGTCCCAGAGCAAAACAATGGAATCGAAACCCAACTGACACTTCCAAGAATTGCCAAGCCGAAAATCAAAAAATGAAGAAAAAATCAAATGCTTTGTAATGCTACTGTCGCCAGTCTGAGAGCCGCCTTTGTCAACCCCCTACTCTATACCTATATACCACCCCCTACTATTCCCTATATCTATCTTCTTTGCATGCAACGTTGACGAGGCAAAAAAGAAAAAAAAAAAAACTTTGAAAACGTCAACAGAAAACACAAACAAAAATTGAACTGAATACCCATAGACATTGAGGACTGATTGACATAGGAAAAATGTTTGGTTACAGTCGTGTAAAGACAGACAGACAGACAGACAGAGAGACAAAGGTAACATACTTGAAAACTAATGCGCTTATCAGTGGAAATTGATCAGACTTCATAGCGGTATGAATGCAGGTGATTGTTGCGTTACTTTCGGTTAGATTGTCTCTTGCCTGGTTTCTTCTTGTATGTGGAAATAATTAACATGTACTTTCGATTTCGTGAGGCGTAAAAGAAAACTCACTCACACAGAGTGGGGAGAACTGACTACAATCAATAACATTTGTAATGTCAATAATTGACAAGAGAGTTGATTCCACTTCCCCATTCCCCCCTCTCTCTCTCTCTCTCTCTATCACTTGAAATTGAAAGTTTATGGCCAGCAATTTGATGAATTACCCAATGCGATCCCCAAGGCACCTTGCATATCATATCGCTTGATAAGGCGATAAGCAAACTAGAAAAGGATAGACGCAAATACAAAGAAAGAGAGATAGAGAGAGAGAGAGAGAGAGGGAGAGAGTAAGATAGATGTGGGGTGGAGAGAGGGGAGTAATGAATGATTGGGAAATCTTAAGGTTGACTTTAAGGTTTCACCCTTCTTTCGATTTCTTTTCTATTTTCTTGCTTTCATTTTTTTTTTCTCTTAATACATTAAACACGTTTTTGATCGATTTTCTCAATTATCGTATCGATTTAGCCAATTGAGGTCATATATAAAGGCGCCAATTGCAAAAATTAAGGTTAATTGAAAGTGTTGGCGTTGAAAATTTTCTTTTTATACCCTGTACCCATAGGGTAAAAGGGTATATTAAAGTCGCTAAAATGTATGTAACAGGCAGAAGGAAGCATTTCCGACCCCATAAAGTATATATATTCTTGATCAGCATCAATAGCCGAGTCGATTGAGACATGTCCGTCTGTCCGTCTGTCCGTCTGTCCGTCCGTCTGTCCGTCCGTCTGTCCGTCCGTCTGTCCGTCCGTCCGTCCGTATGAACACGTGGATCTCAGAGACTATAAGAGCTAGAGCAACCAAATTTGGTGTCAGCATTCGTGTAGTGTCTACGCAGATCAAGTTTGTTTCAAATTTTTGCCACGCCCACTTCCGCCCCCACAATTTAGGAAAAACGAATAACTAGAGTAAAATAAAAGGTAGCGTATTCTTATTTGGCACACCCAACAATAAGGCTAAAAGGTATCAGCTGACCTAATTTTGTTAAAATCGGACAAAAAATATCAAAGATATACCTATGTAAAATTTGCACTGAAATGCCATGTGCGACATTGCGTAGTAAGTGTGAGCGAGATAGCATGCGTTCGTTGCTGCCGCTTGTGAGGAGAATTTTAGTTTGAACTGATGGCAAATTTTAAGGAGTTTGATTTAATACAGTTACTCTACTTGGTACAGGGTATAGTCAAAGTCGGCAGGGACGACTTGCTTGCTTCATTATTATTGCTAATAAATAAAGTTTTTCTTTTGCATTTTCAAAAGATTTAACTAAATTGAATGACTTTAAATTTGATATCAAACCCGTTCTCAATGATAATACATAAAAAATATAATTTCTATCATCTGGAATTTATTAATTTTCTTACATTGTTGTACAACTTATGACGTGATCATGATTATAAACTCAGATCAAATTGAAATCAATTATCAATATAATTCTTTCGATTCTGTTATATAAAACTATAAAAAGTGTTTTAGTAGTAGCTTTTGTTATTAAACAATTTGCAATTAGTAACTTGATTCAAAGAAGGCGTTTACAAAGTTGCCACACATAATTAAAAATTAAATGTCATTGTTTTTTTTAATTATAATTAAAAACGGCAAGTTCCGCATTGAAATATTTGCTTAATATATACGAAAAGCATTAAAAATCAAGAATAAAATATTACTTCATTGATTAGCATATAAATGGTTAAATTGTCTTAACAATATATCATTATAGTGTTACCAATTCCTGTCTAGATTTCTTATATGTATATATATTTAACCTTTGATATAGTAATCGTTGTTTCTTATTGTAAGTCATAAATATATATTTAAGTACTTTCAGTTATAGAAGCTTTCTTAGAATTAAATATTGATTTACCTCATTAAGAGCCAAATAGATCAGATAATTGGAGTTAAGACATCAGCATAAGAATCTATTGCCTTTAAAACTGATCTCTAAATAATATAGAAATTTGATTACTCTCTTGAAAGATATATGCTATATCAATAAAAGGCAGTAAAGAACAGCTTATAGTATAAGAAACTGTAGTATAGAGTCTTTAAATGATTAAAAGTTGTATATGATCTTATCTTTATAAGATAATATACAAGTAAAAAGGTAATAGTTTGCCCTTTGTCCTATAATTCACTATAGAAATATAGTTCCCATATACATATATCTGATCATAATCATTATCTTGTTTAATTCATTCTTTAGTTCAAATATACATATAACAAGAGTATAATAAGATCTAAACCTTTTGATTCCCCTTCAAGTTTTCAAGAATATAGCAATAAATCTTGAATTTCCTTAATTATCATTAACAATGAATTGCCATTTTTCATTACCAAGAGAACCAAGAGTTGAGAATGCCAAAACCCATAAATACAAACAGCATTGAAAACAGGATAAGATCATCATTAACGATCGAAAAGAATGAAATTGCTTTTCATTTGCAATTTTCCAAAAAGGGTTTCCAAAGTAGAATTTGATGAAGAAGACACAGACAGAGAGATAGTGAAGAAAAAAAAGAGAGATGTAGCTTGATGAGCTCATCACATAAATGAACATTCCTTATCATGATCTCAGGCTAATCTCTTTCTCTTAAGAAAATGAATCAGCAGGCAATGAAAAAAAAAAAATAAAGAAAAAGTACACTCAGAGGGCAATTATTAGAAAGAGGCCCAAAATGAAAGATGATGACAGTTTTTTCTAGGTTTTCGTTGCCTTTCTTACAGTTGATTTGGCTTGGGTTTTGGTGGTTAACCCATAACAACAAATTTTCAGGTATGCAATATCTATTTTGCAATAATTTTCGAGTCTGGTTTTTTGACTCTCTCTCTATCTATCTACATATGTATATATATATTCCTGTATCTGTCTGTCTGTCTGTCTGTCATATAAGCGTGAGACAATACAACATACAATGGCCAACTAATTAAGGTTATGGGTTCTGGCCTCTGTTCTTAGTTCTTGTTACCATTCTCGATCTGGTTCTTGTCGTAGGGTGTAGATACATACATGTCTTGTACTATGTACTATAGTAACAGTAGCCCCCCTTTTTTTTTTTTTTTTTTTTTTTTTCTTTTTGTTTGTTTTGTTGTCTTGGTCTTTCCATTGGCTTTCTTTTTTAGTTGACCGACTTGTTTAGCTTTTAATTTAAGACCCTAATGAGGCATTTAGGCATTCTCCGGCTTTTGTGTGTCTCCGTTCAATGCCGACTACTGTGTGTATGCGTGTATTATTCAGAGAATAACAAAAAACGAAACGAAACAAAAAATTAATGAGTCCACGGTCAGAGTTAAGTCTTAGTCTTCGTCTTCAGAGTCTTCAACTCCGTCTCTGTCACAGTCTTCCAGCCTGCAGCATCCAGCCAGGGGATGCGGGTGCTGATGATGATGCTTTAGATGCTGATAAAGCCGCTTAATTTTTCACTCGGTTTCTTCTGCTTTGCATAATGCACCAAGTTAAAACCAACATATGAACAACAACAACAGCATCTAAAATGAACCAACAATTTTTACATAGTTTATTAATTTTTCAAATATTTAGAGGAATGCATGGCCACTCTTGACATTAATAAATCGGCTTAAATTTGATCTTGAGTAAAGGAATCAAACCTTTTTTTTTTTTTTTCTTAATTTTACTTGGGCTATCAAATGTGACTTGACCTTAGGTTCATTCTGTCAACTTTGTTTTAAGCTGCTTTCCGACTGCCCAGTCAAAAGTTCAACCTTAATTATATATATATACAAAAAAAAAAACACACACACACATACATATATCTACATATGTATATATATATGGAATTAGAACTTTGTCTTGCGAGATACATTTACTTAATACAGATTACTCAATTAGAATTTATGAGATCGCGAGAGGTTGGTAAACATATATGTATGAGAAAATATATATTTTAAGTACCAGTTATTACAATTACTATATATTTAAGTTAATTCAACTACCTTTTAATTATCTAACAATTTTGTTTTTCATATTTTCTTTAGGTTTGTTGTTTTTTGTTTTCCATTTCCCATAACATTTTTCTCATTGGTAGAAGTTTGATTTAAGATCTCAGCAGGATGTATTTAGCATATGGTAGCAATTTCCTGTAGTTATGGCAACGCCTTTTGTCCTTTAATTGATTTGGCAACCCCTTAATGCAATTCTCGTATTGCTCTAATTGAGTGATCATCGGCAGTGAGAAATCAATTTTACCATACCAAGAAATCTCAACATTCAATTTAGAAAACCCCCTTGCTGTCACTGTGTGCTGTGTCCGTGTCCCTCCCTCCCGTGGTTTCACATGTGAACCATAAAGTCATGACATCGTCAGAGATATCCTGCCAGGCTGAGAACTAGAAGCACTTGTTCCCAAACTCAGTTCAGTTCAGGTCCAGTTGGGGGCGCATTTTTATTATTATTCTTCTTTTTTTTTTGTTGAAGCTCAGCAAGATGCCAATGACAACCAACTGAGCTGTGACGCCGGGTTTAGAAGGAGGCAAAAGTGAGAGAAAAGGAGAAGTAAAAGAGAGGGCAAAGAAGACAAAAGCAATAGCAACTGCATGGCATAGACCAGGTAATTGCTGCAGTTGTTGGAAGGCAGCGATGTGAAACATTTGTCATATACCGAAACAGAAGACGTGCCCGCTGCCATGGGAAAGTTGTTGAGCCTGCCTGCCTGCCTGACTGCCGGTCTCCTAATCTCTGATATAGGTCATGCAACCCTCAAGGTTCCTTCAAGGAGCCAAGCCAGTGAGTGAGTGAGCATTGCATAGGCATAACCATTGCTATTGCCATTGCCATAGCCATAGAGTAGAGACCTCTTTTGTCTTTTCTTGCTTATATTTTTATGAATTCGTAGAAATTACTTCAGCTAGAACCTTTTTTTTTCGAGGACTCCCTGGGCCAAAGTAGCTTTGCTTCTTGATGATGTCTTTCTATATCTATCTCTCTGTGTCTATGTTGTGTGTGTCTCTCTCTTTATCTGTCTCTGTGTTTTGTATCCTAACAAGTGCTTTTTTCCACCATGCACAATTAAAAACGCAGTTATGCATGCCTATTCCTATACCTACATATATATGAAACCCCTACACACACCCCACCAACCCCCCATATACATTCCTTCTATAACCATTGCTCCTCTAGTCATTGGGCTCATCTAGCCCACCCAACCCATTCAATGTCAATGAACCGCCGCGGCTGTAATGTTTATATGCCCATCATTCCTATCCACACTCCCAAGTTGTCCACAAACGACAACATGCTTGTCGGATTGTTGGATTGTTGGATTTTTACTTTATTTGTTTATGGTTTTGCTGTATGTCTGATTATCTTGGTCGCATTTTGTTGCTGTTTCTTTAACTTCAAGTTCGTTGCGCTTGGCCAGGCTTCTGGCTGTTTGGTTGGTTGCCTAGCTGGCTGGCTGGCTGGCTGGCTTACTGAGATACTTCCTAGACCCAATCTATAATATCGTAGTCGTCACTGTCGTCTCCGTCTCCGTCTCCGACACCGTCTCGGTCGTCGTATCTTCTAGTACTTATAATGTTATTTCATTTTATTGTTGTCGTCAAAGTTTGTTTTTTTTTTTGTTTTTGTTTTTGTATATGTGTGTGTGTGTGTGTTTGTTGGTTTATCGCTTCAAAGGTTTTTCTATATACTACAACAATTGATTGAACATTATTAGCACTCAAGCATAAATTTTATTCGACATTTTGGGAGACAAGCAAGCGTCTAACTGCCTTTTACAAAGACTTTGTACTATTTTCTTTTTACAGTGTGTATTAGATTGTGTGTGAGTGTGTGTGTGTGTGTGTTTAGATTGTGTAAGGGGTTAGAAACTAGACATAGAAGTTTGCTTGATAATTATCATGTTGTGGCAAAGGTGAAAATGTTATTTCAAATCGTTGTAGTAAAGGGTTACACTTCATTGAACACATTGCTAGGAAAACAGATTTACCAAATTGAAATTTAGAATAATAATATAAAATATATCTTACAAGTAAAGAATTTTAAATATACTACAATTAAACAGTTAATAATATGCATATATAATAAGTTTATAAACGATATGAACTGAGAGACTATCGATTCCGGCTTTAAAAAGGGATTTCTCCTTCTGAGATTTAATTCGAAATTTCCCTTTTAAAAATGTTTTTTCTTAGAAAACGATTTTCATTTAGTTTTTGGCATAGAATAGATTGAAAATAAATTCCATTTAGAAGTAAAAACTAAAACTATTTTAAGCTATAGTTAAAAATTTTGAAATATTGGCAAAATAACAACCAAAATTTGTTTCAAAAGAGTTTCCTTATTTCTTTAAAAGTTTCTAAAATGTTTTGAATATAGTAAATCGATCTCAAAAATGAAATTTTTATACAATTTCATCAATTATCATCTCTATCCTACTATGACAAATGTTCTTTTCTACCTGTTGCATGCACTTCAATCACTTATCTATCCTGTTTTTTGACCAAATCATTATAATGTATAAATATGTCATAGCGTGAATTCAATCTGCAGGATTATCTTTTTAACCCTCTTCAATTTCATTTTTCGAAAACTCCATCACATCATCTTATAATTACATTCATCTCTTTGGCCCATAAATGGCCAAAAGTCTGCCATCTCTACCCATGTACCTCTATATATGTATGTGTGTTTGTATGTGTGTATGTATCTACCTGCCGGTTTGCCTGGTTGAGAGCATCAACATCAGATGAAAGCGCCCACAAAACAAATATACATATATAAAAAAACAACAAAAAACAACAACAGAAATTGCTTTGCGCCGAAATAAGATATCTGCACGTAGCTGTAATTTAAAACCCCACCAAGAAGAACCAGAAATGAACTTCAGGCCCACAACGAACCTAAAACGAACTGCCACACATACACACATACATATGCATTTGTATCTCTGTGTAAGACACACCAAACATTGTATCCCTACAGCCAAATAATTTCTTTTGTCGAAAAAGAAAAAGAAGATATGTCATTTGCCCAGGCTGAAATATAGAAATGAAGATCGATGCTACATAACAGTTCTCAGTTGCCCATTCTACTGCCTGATCTCTCCTTCTTCTCTCTGTCTCTCTTTCACTCTCTGTTTGAGCAACATGTGCGCCGTCGTTGCTTTGTAACGCCAATTATGGTCCCATAATTTGAAGGCATAGTGTGCCCTCTAGGCGAGCCCCTACTCCTTCCTATCCTCTGCCCTTGCCACTGCCTCTGCCAATGGCCCTGTTTAGGGAAGAAAGCAAAAGAAATGCTGCTCGCTTCTCTGATGCGTAACCAAGCGGCAAATGAGCAAACTAAGCCGCTGCTGCTGCTGCTGCTGCATGCTGAGCTGAACAGATCGAGAGAGAGAGAGCATAAGAAAAAGAGAGTATACGTAGGCAATGAGAGCGAGAGTATTCTTTGAGCGATTACCTTTTGTTCCATATCTCTCGCTCTCTCTCTCTCTCTCTTGAGTGAAACGCTCGACGACTGGCTGGTATTATTTTGTGCGGATTCATTTTTCTTCAGTTGATCATTTCAGTTACTGAAATCAGTTTGTTTGTAGACTTAAGCCAAGTCGCACGTGTTTCCTGCGCTCGCTTCTACCATAAAGATACCAAAAAAAACAGTCAGTGAAAGTATCTTTTGCTTCGCAAGTGGAAAAAAAATATAAGATTTACTCTTTTTTGGTTTTTGTATTTTTTTTTTTTTATTATTATAATTGTTTGAATATAAAAAGGCCAATATGGAGGGCCTACCACGCGCATTAAATTACGAACTGTCGCACGATTTGCATTTTAATAATTTTGATGCCGGTGAGGCAGCTCAACAGATACTAGTCGATTCTGGTAGTAAAAATTTAGCAAATACCGATATAGTTGCCTCTACACCAACAATTACCACACTGGATGCCTTGGCTAATAGTGAATTTCTTAAGAAAATTGGTGCAACCATATTAAATTCCATACAATTGAAACATCAGCAACATCAACAACAACAACAGCAATTGCAACAACATTTAAACGCCACAGATAACAATATGGAATACGATATCAATTTGGCCAGCCATAGTAATCATGTTATATTGGATAGCTCCAGTGTAGATCAATTGCAACAGCAATTGGAATATGATAAATTTATGAATGAAGTTTGGATTGGAATTGTATTCACATTGATATTAATATCAATGGTATTTTGTATATGTTCGTGTTTTCTATATCATCAATTTCGTACATGGAAACGTAATTGTAAGTAAATAATAATAATAATATTGATTGATAAAGATTTAAATCTTATCGAAAAATACTTTATATACATAGCTAGATGATGTGTGTGTTGTTCTTTTTTTTTATACTTTTTGGTATTTCAAGATTATTGCCCAAATGAATCATAATTATTGATTAGTTAGTTCAAAGAAACCCAAAAAAAAAAAAAAAATGAGGAGGCCTACGTGCTAAAAATTGTTTTTGCTTTTAAATAAAATTATTAAACTCATTCAGTTTAAAAGATTCACATTTCACACAGATATTCAAACTCAATTTGTGAGAAATGTAAAAAAAAATCTTTTAACTTTGTTTTTTTTTAATTTTTTTCTCTGCATTTTCTAAGAAGTTTCACTTTTTTTTATGTTTACATTGAATTACCTTAATTTTGTGTTATTTTTTCTTTTTTCTTTTGCTGTTTCTCTTTTGTGTTTGTTTTGTAACCTTCAAGAAATTAGCACATAACAAACAAAATATTATTGAAATTTCTGCAATGGTTGCAAAATACAAAAAAAAAAAAAAAAAAAATAAATAAAAAATAAATTAAATATAAAATGAAAACTCTGTGAAATTCCGTGGAAATTTGTAAGCTTTTGGGCCAAGGCAATTAAATTGTATATTACCACAAAAATGTTAATGAAAAATATCAGCGCAAAAAACCAATAAGCAAATAATTAAAATGAAAATTAAATAAATGTTTCAAACTATTTAAATGAAATTTTTATATTTAATTGAAATCTTCAATAAATTCATACTAATTTCTCTTTTTTTCTCTTTTTTTTTTTAGATCACAATAATGCCAATAATAGTTCAACACAATGCACTATAGTTGATATTGAGGCACTTAAATTGCATCCTGATATTGAGGATCCTGTTCCGGAATATACTTTAGTATCGGGTCTGCCTTCATATGAGGCTGCTTTGGAGTTGTTACATAAAACACCTCAATCAAAATGCTTGATTGTCTATCCGAGTGTGTTTAATGTATTCAATCAACAGCAATTGCAATTGCAACAACAACAACAACAACAGCAGCAACAGCAACAACAACAAACAACCACAACTGTTGCAATTGAGGCAATGCCACAAACACCTTCGCTAAGTGAGGCAACAATGCCATTACTTTCCACCACAATTCCAGTTGCAAATCCATCAACAGCAACAACAACAACAACAACAACACAACCATCAAACGATGGCGAAGTTATTCCCATGATCAAGCCAAATGGTCTAGTTATAATGCCAATTGTGCCCAGTTATACAGAGATATTTGGTAACAGCAGCTATAAAACGATCGATGAGAAAAAGAAAACTAAATCGAAGGACAATCAACTAAAGGACAAATGCTGATCTAAGCCAAAATATCAAAAATGGAAGAAAAAAAAACAAAAATCTAACAAAATCAAAATATGAAACGATCTTTAAATAACTGAGCTCTGTGATATTGGATGAACGTTGAATATATATATAAACAGATATATATACATATATATATATTCCACTTTAACTTTGCGCTGTGATGAATGAAAGAGAAATGTAACAACAACAAATATGTAACAAATATCAGGAAAATTATAGGAATCAATCAATTGTACTTAAACATATTATTTTCAATTTTTTTTTTTTTTTTGTGTTTAACTATATATTAACTGAAGAAGAAGAAGAAAAAGCATTGAAGATTGTTATTAGATTTTAAGTAGAGACAAAAAGATATTATACAAAATACTTAATAAATTATTTACAAATTATAAATGATAAATAAGAAATTGTTTTGCTTTACTTAAACCATATTAACTTGGCTTAAATATAACTTTTATTTTGTTAGAGTTTATCCATATGGAAATACTTTTCGTGGCAAGTATCTTTAATCATTTAAAGTCAACTTTCTGTTGCATACATCTGGGAGCTTAAACTATTTGTAAAGAGAACAAACTACAATTGTTATCACCTCGTTTTCTAGATGTCTCCCTCTCTCTCTATCTCTCTCACTCTCTGTTACTACTGCTTTGTGTGTTATATTTTTAACAATTTATTATGATTATTTTCCTATCAATCCAATTGACATTCAAATTGATTTGACGTTGCAACAGATTTTGTGATTGACGCAAAAGGCAGAGATGCCACTCGCTGCCACCCTAAACCCGTAACCCTTACTCTAACTAACGCTTTTCCAACATCTTTTCATCTTTATCTATATATATATATATAAATAGTAGTACAGATTGAGACACTTTTTTCATTTGACATTGAGCTGAGGACGTGATAGCAGCTAAAGCTGAGACTAAAACAGAAACAGTGACAAAGATGTTGATGGAACCGGGGCTTGGGCAGGGAGAGGGTAGAGGGTAGAGTTGGACAGCTGAGTCGATTGCAAATGCATTTGTACAATTGTAATTTTTTATTGATAAGCTCGTAAATCCATGTAGAGGTAGAGCTAGACTTACGAGTATATATGCAAATCGGTATTTTGTCTTTGTTTTGTTTCGTTTCATTTTGTTTTTTGTTTTTGTTTTTGTAAAACTGTTTAACAATAGGGACATAATAAATGATCTTAAAACTGTTTATAGCGCACGATGTTCATTGAATATGTACATATATCTATCTATTGGAACGTGACTTCAGTTAGTACATTTAACGTCATTCAGTTAATATGTGTGGAAAAATACAATATTGATTGTGGTAGGTCTCGAAAACACAAACAGAAATCTATAGTAATCAAATTGTTACAATTTAAACGTATACAATTAAAACAAAAATAATTGAAATATAAAATAATAATTGCAATATAATATTATTTTATATAAATTCTATAACCTTAAAGGTTTACTGATCATAAAATAATTCATAAATGAAAATTGAAAAATTTAAATTACCTTTTAAAATAGTTGCTAATAAGTTTTGTAAGATATTCATTTACATATTTAAAAATTTCAATTAGTTCTTGTTCGATTAATTGATATCGAATGTATATATATTTGTAGATCTTATATAAAAGAAACTAACAAGAACAAGTGCTAAAACCAAAGTTTGTATACCCTTGCAGTTCTAGACTAATTATTTATTTTTTTTTTTAAATATTTTAAATAATTAAAAACAATTATAATATATTAATTAGGTCCTCTTATATATATGTATTGTTCCAGCGAACGAAATCTAAATGCCACTTGTCTCTTTCACACACCACCTATTGATATTTGTTATATTTTTGGTGGTTGAAGTCAATTTACTATATGTTATAGTTGTCCGATCCGACTGATTTTTATACTTTATCTGCCTGATTGATTAAAGAGCTTATCTACCAAGTTTCAAACATATAGCTTTAAATTAAAGGTCTATTTGTTGCAAAGAAACAGACAGACTGACAGACATGTGACCAATTTTAGGGTATAAAAATTATAATATCAAATTTCAAAGGCGCCGGAAAATGGAAATTCTTTTATTAATTTATGAATCATAAAATAATAATTTATTTATTTATTCCGGTTTTCTATTTAGTTAACTTCACAACTCATTTAAAGATTAACTTAATTGTTTGCAACTTGTGAATAAATCGTGTCTATATACATTCATAAATAAATATATATATATATATATATATTTATTTGTTTAAAAAAATAATAAAAACTAATCTCCATAACAAAATTAAGTTAAAACAAATGGAATGCACTTGCATTTTATTATCTATTTATTTTTTTGTTGTTATTTTTAGATTGCCAGTTGGCAATTTCCGTCCTTATCTGGCCATTTGTATCGGTTGTATTATGATTTTGTATGGCTAAATGGTTAAAAAAAAAAAAACGAAACAGTGGGAGGTAAAATCGAATAAATTCTCATAAAAATATTTCATTTTTACAACCTGACTTTAGAAGGTGTCAACATTTCAATGCAAAATTTGCATATATACAATGCATTTACCTATCTATCTATATATATATATATATATATATATATAAGTATGAATAATATCTCACTATATGGATGGTTTCTCCAACTGCACCAACAACAATTGTAATTGTAATTTTACCAATATAAATAATAATAATTCTTAATTGCAATTACAATTTATGATAGGTTCTACTTGATTTGACAGTTTTATATGACATATGGCAATGCATATTCTAAAAGCAAAAAAAAAAAAAAAAAAAAAAAAATTATTCCCCCTGCCGGGCCAATGATTTGAATTCATAAGTATTATTCTATTCTATAAAATTGTAGTGGGGGGGGGGTCTTTAACTTGCCGCGATCATAGGGCATTTGACATGCCCACAATTTGTTTATACCACAAATGTGTGCAAATTGTTTCATTAACCAAAAGAGAACAAAACAAAACAAATCAAAAAAAAAAAAGAAAACAAAACGCAAAAGATGCCAAAATTGTTTGACTTAAGCGTGGCATATCGAAATTTAACTTAAATCGTTATTCGAAACACGTATTTGCTTAAAATCGAAAAACTGCGCAAGTGAAATCCATGTCTAAGATGTATGACTGTACTTTTTTTTTTATTAGGGTGACCAGGCATTGATATGATCAAACAATATTGAGGAAATGAGGTATTTAATCTTCAAATGGAAATTATTGTAATTAAGTAATTAATTAAGCAATTGTTTTATAATTTGTTGATATATTTGGTTAAGATTGTTTATAGAAGATCGGACCGATATTCGGATTTAAAGATTTAGATTCATAATATCTTTTTCCTTAACCTTTTTACTATGTGCTAAATGATATTTACAAGGCGCATGTTTACTCTAAGTGGTAGATTCTCTCAAAAGATCTCAGGATCACATAATGGAATAAAGTCACAGTTAGATCGTTAACTCTAAGATATGTTTGGGATGGTATAAAGTAACAGATAGATCATTGCTCTTTAAATATGCTTAAACTATCTAATAGAACATACCTTAACCTTCCTCTCTCTCTCTCTTTCTCTTTCTTAAACAATTTTGTTAGGTAGATCCCCTTTATTATTTTCATTTAACATCATCTTTAATAAAAAAAAAACCTTTTATAAACATAATAAAAAGAAATTAACTTGTTTTCTAAAAAAGAAAGATCAAACATATAATGAACTTTTTCCTAATGGATCAAGGAAATAAAAGAGCTTTTATACAACAGTTTTTTTATAGTTTATTAGACTTTTAATTATTAGAATTAAACATTAAGAAAGTACAAAAACAAAATATACATTTAATCAACAAATCATAGTGCAAACACTCAAAGTCCTCATCAAAGTCTGGACTATTAGTTCTATTAAACCTTTTAACTATTTTAATATACCATTTTAATTTAAAGATAAATTTGAATTTTATTCAGAGAACAAATGCAATTTCTATTTTTTTTGTTTGTTTGTTGTTTTTTTACACAAAGTATTGATACTTGAAATAGTTGTTAATATTTTTTAATTGTTTAGACAACAAAACAAAAGTTTTTGTTAGACTAATGAAGTTTTTATTTGATTTGTTTTTGTGTAATCGATTATGAAAGCCAGTCTAAAAATTATTTAGATAATAATGCTTTTGTCATCTTGGTCTCATCATTTAGAGTTTGAGGGGGGAATGATTTTTTGTTGTTTGTTTTTTAACTAAATTTACAATAATATATTTAAGTTATTTTTATTGCTGGCAGCAGAGCCATGAAAACATGTGTAGACATCAAAATATTGTATTAGTTATACAACGTGAAGCAAGAAAATAAAACAAAAATGCAAATTCCCTATTTATGCAGATGAGAAAGCCGAACAATTTATTAAAAACTCATCGAAGATGCAACCGAGTGAAAGTTAAAGAGTTTCATGTCTATCTCTCGTTTTTTTTTTGGTCTGGGATGTTGCCCTTAAATATCTAAACATGGAACCCGAAGGCCAGAAAACCTAATGAAGCGAACAATTTATTAATAAAAACCGCTCTAGACACACACACACACAGTCTGTTGCACACATTAGCCCACGGTTTTCTTACCCATTTTGTTAGTTGAATGAATTTTCAATTAAGCGCCAAAAATTTCATGGAGCTGAATCTGGAAGAGCAAACAGCTTATAGGAATCACTTCGCTGTGGTCTAAAGCTTTGAAAGTGAAACCGGTTGGACCATAGCTACGTCACATTCACTTTATACTATACTATATATATACATATATATATACATATGTATATATAGTATATACTATACGCAACATCGTCAATTTGTTGACCCACTTTTTGGTGAAAAAAAAAAACGATATTTAAAATTGGCAAGCCAGTTTTATAAACACTAAATGTGAGCATTCATTATATATATATATATATATAATAGTATATATGTATATGCTAAGCCATATGTATTTTTCTACATATTGGTAATAGGTCAAGATCTTTAGCTACTTTGTTAGCTCTTTAAATGGCAATGAAATTGATTCTTAATTATCTAAAATTAAATTTAGTTTTATATATATATGACCTAATGGTTCAATTTAATAGACTATAATAGTTAAATAGTTAGTTATTTTAATGGTTTTTATTTAAAAAAATACTTAAATAAATATAAATATATACAAATTTTTTTTTAATAAGAGAGAAGAATATTTTTTTTAAATAGATGCAAGTTAAAAACTCTTATAAAGAATTTCAAAAACAATTACTTAGGCTCAAGATAGATTTTCAATTTTAAACACTATTATTTGTAATATTTTAAAATTAATAAAAAATAAATATTATATATTAATATATAGAAAATCCCTTTAAATATATATAATTAATTCGAGAAGGTGAGCTTGATAACAAAATACGTGACAATAAATTTAGTTCAGAAAATATTAATATTGAAAAAAATAAACTTAAATATTTATAATATAATTAAATAATATTTATGTAGCCTTGAATTATATATTTTAGTATTTAATATTTGTTTAAAAATATATGCATATAGATAAAGTCAAGAAGATAATTTTAATGCCTTTAGGCATTTACTAGGTAGGTTCAAAATAAAAGGGTATATGGGCAAGGTTTTCATTAACTTATGCTAATGTACATTATTATAGTGTATCTCCAAGTCGAGGTTTTTGATTAATTTATTAATGCTAATGTACTTTATTATAGGGTATCTCCAAGTCGTAGGCACTTGCCTAATATTTCTTACTAAAACGTATATTTATCATTTATCCCCGTTCTCAACTTGACCAAACAAAACATTTTCAACTAAGAGTTTTATTTACTTGGCTCGAAAAGGTGAATATATGAAAGGTTCTGAAAAACAAATTCAAACAAAATGGCAAAGTAAACATTAAATAAAAGGCTAGCAACAAAGATTTAGCAATCTTCTTATTTTTTTCCCCCCGCAGTCCTATATAGAATCTGATGTATTTGCCTTTGCTATAGTAACTGGCATTTAGTTAAATATTTGATCATATCTGTTTATGATATGGTTAAGATATTGTCCAAGCTAAAAACTGTCAAGATGAATAGATCTGGTTTAAAGTGAATTCCATTTTTGTTTTTTTGCTTTTAAAACAAAACAAAAAACAAAAATGATTATTATTGTTATTATTGCTTTTTATTTATAGGTGTTAAGTGTCAAACAATTTCCAAAACGCGAAAGCAAATCAAATTGTTGACAATGCTAGGCCATAAAAACAAAGACCCCAAAACAAAACCCAAATAAAAATTGCAACAAAATGAATAAATTTTTCAATTTCAGTTACGGGTTGGGCCATTTGCAACAAAAAAAAATTGCATTGAAAAACAGACACATTAAGATTGGGTCAAGCACGGAATGCCAATTAGTGGCTAACAATCTAAACAAATGAAAAATAAAAACAAAAACAAAAAATCAACACTCATTAGCCGCATCGACTTTGCATTACCCTTTGTCCAATTAGGGTTAAGTGAATTAAAATTTAATTAAAAAAAATTATCACAAATATTTCTAATTGGCAGTGGGAAGTTGATTAAGGGATAATCCTAATTCCTTACAAAGAAAAAATTTAAGATTGTATATGAAATATCCTATTTAGATTTTATTATATATGTCTAGGAAGAAACCTTTAAAATTTTAAATTAATATAAAAATTATTATAATTTTATTTTAAATCAATATTCTTCCTAAAGGATATAGAGTAGCTGAATGAGAAAAAAATAAGAATTGAAGTGCTTAACTTATAAATATAAGTGGAATAACTTTTTTTTTTTTTTCTTTTTGTTTTGTTCTTGTGTTTTATTTTTATTTATTTTTTTTTTTTTTTTTTTTTTGTTCTCACCGAAATAAATTCAAAATTAAATTCTCTATCCTCTTAAAAAACATTCGAAGAACCCAAAACAAATAAAAATGCAAATAAAAGTTAGATGAGTCAAAGTTATACGTAAACACAACAACAACGCATAAAAACTGATGTTGTGAGTGTGTGTGTGTGAGGAAGATAGAAAGAGTTAGAGAGAGAGAGAAAGAGTTAACTATCTTGGGTGCTTGCAACAGTTGAAGAAGTTGAAAAAAGTGAAAAAAAAAAAGAAACAGAAAGAAAAAACCAAAACAAAACAACATCAAAGCGCAGCATTTCAAGGGATTTTGGGTCTGTGCAGCAGCCGTAGTTACAGATGCATACAAAAGATACAGATACAGATATAGATACAGCAACAGCTTCAGCTACACCAGATACATATACAAATACATATAAATGTAGGTTTTGTTTTTCCTGATAAGCTTGCGCGCTTCAGATTAGTCTTTCCCTTTCTCATCTTCTCTATCATTCTATCCCTGTCTAACTGCTATGCTCTTTCTGCGTATTTTGCTGCGGTTTAATTTTATGGGCCAAAGATTTTTATTTTGTAACTTAATGTTTATTTTCGAGCAGCAGGTTGGTTTCTTGTTCAACAGAAAAGAGCTGTTAAAAGAGCCAACTAGCCGAGATGTTGGGATTTGCATTTTATAACCTTTTGGAGTTTTGTTAAGGGAAATGCTATGGCTTTAATTGTGACTATTTGTAGTGTTTAGACTGTTTCGACAACAACAACAATAACAACAACAAGGAGGATTAAAGAAATCTATAAAAAAACAGAAGAGTAAGAATAAATTTAACGATATTGGAAATGATATAAGATATTAACAAATCAAATTGTTGGCAAGTTCATAAGAAATGCAATAATTAAAGCATAGTTTTAGGCGCAAGCTCAATGAATTTTAAATTGAGGTCAATTGATTTACAAGAATAATTTCATTAGCTTCTTTCATTATGTTGTTTGGCCAAGCTCAAAGTCGTTTTATACACATTGACTTTATCAGTTTATATATATATAAATATATATATATATTTGTATATTTCAGTGGTTAACCAATCATGTAATTGAACTTAATTTACCAAACAAAATTTACACTTAACACTTGCAAGTAAATTAATAACAAAAATAATAATAAAAAAAAAAAATATATATATATAAAAAATCATCAACCAATACAATAATTTAATTTATCAATTATAAGTTTGTTGTTTTTTTTTTCCTTTTGTTTTTAATATTTTAATTAAGCAAGTAGTTAACATGTAAAACCAGAATATGAAAATGGTTTTCTTTTTTATTTATTTTAGGCAATTATAATCTGTTTATGTGTTAATATAATTGCAATTATTTTATTTTAATATTTATATATACATTTGTTGAGTTCAACACCCTCAAACATTAGCAGACATTATTTCATGGTAGACTAAGCACCTTAACTTACTTCCCTATATAGATATATATATATGTATATACACCTCTGTGCTTGAGATTGATTTATTTCTTATCTAGCCAATAGATATGTTTGTGGTAAATGAAATATGTATGTATGTATAGCAAAGATATATTCTTACAAATCAGAACCAAAGACTTTTAAATTTTCAAGTTAGTAGACTGTCTGACAATGAGTTCGTTTAGACGTGTTCATCAACCAATTTTATTTGGCATTATAGCAATTCTTGGCATTGCATTAATTTGGAATGTTTATATTAATCTACAATATACTAATGAATTGACAATAAAACGTTATCCAACTATGCAGCAAGATGAGCTATATCATAATATACGTATACTCTGTATGATACCGTATAATTATATGAAACCATCAACCGCTCATTATGTGAAACGTACTTGGGGTAAACATTGCAACTATTTGCTATTTGTCAGTGGGAATATCGATGCCGAATTGGAACCATATGTCCCAGTTGTCAATACCACGGACAATTGGACCTTAGTACATCGAGGTTTACTCTATGCCTTTCAATACTATAATGACAAGGCCGATTGGTTACTCAAAGTGGAGGACACTAGGTAAGTTGGACTGATACGAAGAAAGAGGGATAGATAGATAGAGAGAGAGAGGAAGAGAGTAAGTGATAGTGTGAGAGAGAACTCGAGGTAGAGACATTCACATAAATTGTTGCCTTTATCGCTCTTTGCATATTGTTATGACATTCTAAACATATACATATATATATATATATATATATAGGTTCTTTTTTTTTTTTTTGTTGTTCTGTTTTCTTTGGTTCCATTCTGTTTATGTGATAAAGTTATCAGCCTTTGGCAATGTGTCTCTGTGCCACATTCATACATACGAAAAATTTCCATTTTGTTGCCAGTGTTCGTGTTCCGTGTGTTCCATTAGTTTTTTTTTTGGGTCTTTTTTTCTCTTTTGTTGCCTTGTTACTCTTTTGTGGTTTGTAAAGGAAGTTTTATCTGCTCCTTTGTCAGATCTTTACAATGCGCTATTCGATATTCCCGTGAGGTATATATACATAGAGATGATTGCTCTCTGGGGACGTTTTCAAATGCTTCACGTAATTGCTACAAACAATCTAAAATTTTCATTTTTCCCACAGTTAAGAATGAAATGAATAAACTATTGATAAAATGTCATATTTCTATATTATGTTATAGAAAATCAACAATAACTTAAAACTTTTATCCAAATTAATAGATAAATATAACAAAAAAAATTAAGAGAATTCACTTTAAGCCCCAAGAAATATTCTTAAAGTCTTTAAATCAATGAAATTTCTCAAATAACTTAAAATTTTTCTTACAAACCAGCCTAGTAAGCGGGTTTACCTTGTACTTATTAAACTTCTTTCAAATAGAAATGTTTTTGCTTTAAAAACTAAAATTTCTAAAGGAGAAATGATCTACATTATCCAATAAAAAAAATTAAGCTGGCTAAACAAAAAGTCCTTATATGTCTCCTTTGATAATACATTCATTAATTCCAACTTAAGCTTAAGTAGAGTATAATTTGGTATTTTCCCTGTTGAAATATACAGCCTCACTATTTATGAAAGCTTTACCAATCTGTGCAATATCAGTAAAAAGGTATTCGACCCAGGTTATTTTAAAATTCTTTGAACGACAAGAACACATGAACCTATACACAGTACGTCAATGTCTAAGACCAGCAACAATGTTTGTTTATTTTTTATTTAAAAAATAATCTTATTAATTTCAGCAAATTACACTTGAAGAGCATTCATATCAGTACTCAATAAAAATGGGTCATTACATAGAACCTAATCGAATCGCAAATAAATATAATTCTCGTTTTCTATTGATACCTTATCAAAATAATGGAATTGATATTATTTTGTTTTTATTTTGGATTTTGCGCATTTTAGAAATTAAGAAAAAAAAATTATTAATATTCATTTTAATGTGTCTTATAAATTTAGAAAATATTTGCTGCTCCGTTTGAATTAGTTAAACAAGATTAGACGATTAATGTGTAACGTCACAATAATCCTTATCATCTAATTTTTTTTTTTTTATTTCTTTCCTAGTGCTAAGAGTTCAATTAGGTCTCTGGCAGTTGTTTTTTGTTGAATTTATGCCGTCATACATAATTGGGAATTTATTACAAATGATGTCAACACTCTAGCCAATCGTTAGAAAAGGAGATTACAATGTAAAATTTGAATATTTATTTCTAAATTTAATGATCTCTAAAATGATTTGACTTGTGCAGTCTGCTATATATATTTACTTGCGATGGTTATTGACTTGTAATTAAAAAACTTTATTTTCTTTTTTTTTTAGTCTTTTACGACTAAAATTTGACTTCTGGGTGCTTAAGTCAAGGTTGTTGCCATGGCAAAACTTCATTAATTATTAAGAAGCATTCTAAGCCGGTTTCAGCAATAATAAACAAAACAAAGAAGTCATTCAAGTGCATTAAATACAACGACCATATGATACCCATTATTTGGTTAAGCTAGGAATTATATTAGAAAATTTATTATATTTGATACTTGGTATATAAGAAAGAGGAAAGATTTTATATTTAATGAAAATATAAATGTAAGATATCAAAAATTTTTACAGAAGTATGGAAAGACTGAAAAATGTATGAAGTATCAGATATATTATTAAATAGTTAAAGTTATAAAATGAATGTTTGAGAAACAAATAATTAAGATATAGGTATATAAAGGGAAACATTTTGCATTGAAATAGTCAAAAAAAGAAAGATTATCATGAAATAGGATTAGAACTTAAGGATTTTTTGACGTTTTTTGTGTCCTAAAGAATACATTTCTTTGTGTAAAAAATTTGGTGAATTATTTCCTGGAATTTGTCATTCTTATTAATTAGATCGTTAGATAATAGTAAACAAAAAAGTTAGTATATGCTTAAACAATTTGTTCAAACAATTTAGATAAAAGAGTAAGAGTAGTAATTTCAGCTCATATAGCTTTATTCCCCAGTTATATCTATTTTTTTCATTTAAAAATAGTTTTATAATTACTTATTAATAATCATAGTATAAATAAATAAATTTCGGCTTGGCAGAATGATGAAATCAAATGATAATTATTAACAAAAAACTATCGTTACTATTACCTGGCAAGATTCAATTTTTCCAAGATCAAGTTTTTCCATTTCAAGATTTTCTGTTTCAATCCTAAAGTTTCTAGAGCTAGTTTTTTTAATTTAAAATATATTTTTTTTTTATTTTTTCTATATTTTTAACAATTTAAACTTCTTTAGTTTAGGTTAAATTTCTTATATATATGTATATATTCCATCATTTTCTTGCTCATAAGTCAACCCTTTTGTTTTGCCAAAATTTGTTATATTCTACTAATGAGACACTTTTTGTAGGAATTCCAAACTACCCTTTAACATTGTTAATACAGGGTATTTAAAGTATTAGGGTATGGTGGCATTATCTACAATTACTTTTATTTTGCCGTTTGCTTGTCAAATAAATCAACAGCAACCAAACATACTTACACACACACTTACACGCTTTTGACATAACATTTTGTATATATATATATATATATATATACATATACATACTTGTACATATCTTTATATTTTTCCTTATATTTTTTTAGTTTTTACCTAGTTTGTTTACATCGCACATTTGCGGCTTGAACTTGGTTTTTTTTTTTTTTTTTTTGTTTATTTTGCATGTCCACCTACAACAACAATTCAGTCAAAAACGGATCTTGGCTATTTTGTCTTTATATATATATAGAAAACATACGCACTTGTATATGTGTTGACACGGTTTTTCTTCTCTTAATGGGAATTGTTTGCTTATGGAATATACAAAATATATATATGTATAGATATATATATATATACCTATATTTATTTATTTATTTGTGCTGTTTCTTTTGTATGCACAAGAGATGAGCGATTGAGATTATTGATGTTCGGCGACTTATAAGTATCAAGAATATAAGCCAAAAAAGAAATATTGCACTTAACTAGATATAATACAAAAATTTCATAATTGTGGTTAACAAACTTTAAGTGGCCATAAAGAGTTAATTTACTTAGTTATAAAACTTCCGTGGGATATATTTATATTAGACTTGATACAACACATTTTAGTATGCACTTTTATGTTTCTGGTATTAAAGTTTAAAAAGCATTAAGAATTAAAACTTTTTGTGTATGAAAACTATATAATTATATATATATACTATATACATATTCGAACAACAGGAAAATCTGAGCTTGAAAAGATATAACTAAGAGTTAAGAATAAGTTTTGAAAATTTAAATCTTATAAAAGTAATATTTAAACCGTTTCAATAGCTTACTGGCCATTCAAATTAACCTTAAGTATAAATAACATGGAAATTTTAAAAACTTTATCAAAGTTTCAAATATTTTCGAACTTTAAAAATATTGCTACTATTTTTTGAGAATTTTTTTCTAAAGAGAAAAACATATTTATCTTATGATTGCTAGTAATTAAGGTAATAATGGTTCTTTAAATTACCATTTTAGTCTTAAGTTGATCAAGAAATTTCATATTCTTTCTCTTTAATACACTTACAGCTTTGTGGCTCTTGAAAATCTTCGTTATTTGATATATCGCAATCAATATAGACCAACTGAGCCCATTTACTTTGGTTATGAACTGGAAGATTTTAATACCCAAAAGGTAAAGCCAACTTGTTATCTAATTTCTCTCATCAGTTAATTTAAAAACTTTTATTTATTTTAGTCCTTTGTTTATAGCAAAAGTGGCTATGTCATTAGTAAGGAGGCCTTGAGACTTTATGCCAATAATTCAGATAATGTACATTGCCAGCATCAAGAGGGTTTCCAAGAGGATTTAGAGATTGTGCGTTGTTTGCAACATGCGGGCGTTGTAACTGTCGATAGTCGCGATGAATGGGGCAAAGAGACATTTTTGCCCATACCCATTTCACATCAGTTCGCTGAGGGTTATAATTTTACATCTTGGCTAAGAACAATGACCTATCACAAGGTGCCAAAGGTAAGTCGGCAGTCAGACAGATATCTTAATAATAAACCTTTGAAATGAATTCCAACAGGAAGTCGAAACTGTGCCCATTTCGCAGCGTGCCATTACTTTTCGTCTCGATTATCCTCCCCATATGTTTAATTACTATTACTTTGTCTATACTGTAAAACAATTTGGTTTACCTAGACCCTAATAATACAAGAAAAGGAATCTTTAAGCAGCTGGCCTTGTCATGATATTACATATATGGGATGGGATGGGATTGGATGCAATTGAATGGGATGAGTTAGATGTATCAATTTTATTTCCTGGTAACCCACATATGGGATACACAAACACACACACACACATACAGAGAGAGTATATTACGTGTTACGATCAATGAATCTTGGTTTTCCATTTACTTTTTGTTTTTTTTTCTCTCAGTGTCTGGTTGCAAAATTACTTCCGTTTTTGCTGTGCCAAGTGTTATTGTTGCATCATGTCTCATAGAGAAAAAGAGAGAGAGAGAGAAAGAAAGAGAAAATTGTATGCAATATTGCGCTTTTTTCTACCCTTCATACCAACCGACCATCCATCCATCCATCCGTTTGTCTGTCCATCAGTCTATTCATTCATTCATCCATCATCCTCCTCCTATACTCTCATCTCCTCCCTCATTTTCAGGCCTTTTCTTTTCTTTATTATTTTGTTGTAAGTTGCATGGTGTTGTGTTGTTGTTGTGTCTTGTGTGTTTTGTGTAAGTATCTCTGATACCTGTTAGACGGACATAAAATCTCATCAGGTAATTTGAGCACGTAAACTGAGACATTAACACGACGACAATTTCATATGAAAAACTTGCTCATATGTGTGATATCAAATATTTTGTCATCTCTCCTTTTCTTTTCTCTTCTCATCTTTCCATTCTTTTGTATATTTATATGTTTTTAGTGCCCATTTCTTTCACTTTTCGCAACAATGAAGCAAAAGATTGAGAGCTATGCGGTTTTTGTCATGGAAATCTATGCAAATCTATGGAACGTGTTAAAATAATCAGTTAGAAAATATATACAAAAACAAATGGGTCAGTATAAAAGATATATGTAGGTTAGCTAAAATTCTAAATAAATAATAGCATTTTGTATAGATGATATATGTATAATATATGGAAACTTTGTTTTATATAGGTATTGCAATATCTCTTTTAAAGAGTTCAAAAATATATATAAAACTTTGCTGTAATTTGGATAATTGTCATATGCAAAGTTGTTAAGTTTAAAAAGGATGAGCAGATAAAGTTTCTGATTGTCGATCATATATGAATTCTGATCTTAAATGATCTCTTAGTTTACTTATATATAAAAAACTTTGCTGTAATTTGGAAAATTGTCATTCGCAAAGTTGTTAACTTCATAAAGGATGAGCAGACAAAGTTTCTGATAGTCGATCATATATGAATTCTGATCTTAAATGATCTCTTAGTTTACTTATATATAAAAAACTTTGCTGTAATTTGGAAAATTGTCATTCGCAAAGTTGTTAAGTTTAAAAAGGATGAGCAGATAAAGTTTCTAATAGTCGATCATATATGAATTCTGATCTCTTAGTTTCCTTATATATATAAAACTTTGCTGTAATTTGGAAAATTGTCATATGCAAAGTTGTTCAGTTTAAAAAGGATGAGCAGATAAAGTTTCTAATAGTCGATCATATATGAATTCTGATCTCTTAGTTTCCTTATATATATAAAACTTTGCTGTAATTTGGAAAATTGTCATATGCAAAGTTGTTAAGTTTACAAAGGATAAGCAGATAAAGTTTCTGATAGGAGATCATATATGAATTCTGATCTCAAACGATCTTTTAGTTTCCTTAAGTCGAAAGGCTTAAATGGAAGACACAACCATATTATCGCAAGAGATCTTAAAAGAGTTTCTTCATATAATAAATGTTGTTACTTAATGTCAGCAAACATTTTGATATAATATTTCCTGCTAAAATAGGAAAAGCTCCTTAAAAAACAATTGCCATATACTTAAATTCTTTAATAATAGTTTTTAAATATATATATTAAATAAATAATATAAATAAAATAAAATTTAAAAACAAGTAAAAAACTGTAACTTAAAGATCTTCAATTTGGCTATATAGTTATGCCTTCTATTTTATTTCCCACCTTGGTTCCTTTTAAGTTGAATGCAATTTGATTTAATTAACAACTTTGTTTTATCTTTATATTTCTACGTTACCTGAATATATTTACTGCACTTGCAACAAAAGATTATAGTTATCCTTGCCCCAAACAGAAACTGATATGCAATGGACGGACAGAGGAATGAACTTCAGTTGTCAATTCTCAATTTCCAACTGCCAACAAAGCATAACCAAAAGTTTTGCATCAACTTGCAGGTTGCCAATATCATGACCATCATCATTAACATTATCATCATCATCATCATCATCATCGTCACCGGGGCACGCAACAAAACAAAAATGAATAAACGAAGACGAAGACAACGTTTGGAGCGGAAGTCTTTGGTCGCCTCGGTGGTCTCTCAGTAATATTTCTAATTGAAAAAGGCAATTTGTATGCGGCGAGCCAATCAAGCGCAGGCAAAGGTAACCGAAACCCAACCAACCGCCATCCCAGACAGACAAAAGCACTCAATATAATTAAATTGTACTAGACGACTACCACGACAACGACGACGACGGTCCATCACCTCCATCTTCAACTTCAACTCCACCTCCAACTTAAACTCTAACTAAAATCAAACTACAAATTCACTTGCACTCTACAGTTGCCCAGTTGCTTAGTCGCCCAGTTGCTTTTTTTAAGAAAATGCCACGATTCTTTAGTACAAGAAATAAAATTAGCATTTGCCATCCATTGAGTGTACTTATATTATGCATCTTTTCAATAGTATTTCTATTAATTTTGCGTCAAGATGCAAGATATATGAATATAAGGCAAGTGACTACAGTAATGCCACCTGATCCGCGTATCTTTTGTGTCATCATGACCTTTGGCTATCGTCATAAAGTGGCCTTTCATATATACCATACCTGGGTGAAGCAATGTGATAAATATCTGTTTGTTAGCGATGATGCCCATCATGTTTTGGAACCAGCTGCATTTCAACATATCGACGACAAATGGCAAAGATTGCGAAGCTATATGGATTATCTATATCGTTATCATATTAATGAAGGCGATTGGTTTCTCTTTGCCAATGATGATAAGTAAGTAAAAGAGACTTAAGTAACTCTTTAACATTTTATATATTTGTGTAGTTTTGTTATGGTAGATAATGCAAGATTGATGCTTAAGGCATATAACTCCAATGAGCTCATCTATTTTGGCTGTAAACTTAAAAATCCACAAGGACAGGTAAGCCTATCAAGTTAAAGTATAAATTAAAATCTAAATTTAATTATTTAGGTTTATATGCTGGAGAGTTCTTCCATGGTCCTAAGTCAAGCAGCTCTTAAAAGTTTTGTCCAAAACGCCTTAACCAACAATGATCTATGCAGTTCAGAGAGATTGGGCAATGATGCCTATAAGGAATTTGGACGATGTCTTAGCAATATCAATGTCATAGCTGGTGATAGTCGAGATGAATATCAAATGCATCGTTTTTTGCCATTTCAACCGGATGTTCACCTTGGGGTTGAGCCATTAAATAAATCCTTAGAGGAGCATAAAGATTTTATAGAACGTGCATACGATGAAATTCCAGATGTAAGTTGAATTTGGGAAAGTTTTTTAACTAGAAGAGTACTTACATTGTATCATTTATTTTATTTATAGCTAAGATTACCAGTATCTCCAACTTGCATATCCTTTCATATGAGTATTATGGATCGTATATATGATTATTATTATTTTAGTCAAAGTGTTAAAAACTTTGGCTTGAACAGAAAGGAAATTAAAAAAAACGTTTAACTAAACAAGTTTTTTAAAAAAAAAAACCCATAATCACTCTTTACTTATATTATCTATATGTTCACATTTTCCCAAAATTTTCTTAACTCTTTTTCATTCACATAGCCAAAATTCCATTTCTGTTTTACATTTGATTCATTGCAAGGTTTTGCTGTTAAAGTATTCGTTATATCAGCTTCAAGGCAATGTCTATCTATATCCTTACGACCTTGTATTATTTGCTTTGTATCTAAATCGTAGGACCAGAATTGATTACCTAACTTTTTATGACACTGATATACCCAAATCTCTGTTTGTCCTCGTCGTTCCAAGCACTTGTAACCGGATTGCAAGTCTCGGAATGAGCGAAGTGACCATCGCTGTTCGTCTTTGGGATACATTAAGTCGTCATCACAATGCTGAAGTTGAGGATGTCCTATAGGATTTTCTGTGCGATCCAAACAGAGATTACTATAGGCTACACTTTGTATGGCACCAGAGGCATAATCCTTGCCCTCCATCAATGGATAAATGGCAAGAAAATCACTGGCCAATTCTGAAAGAAACCAGGTGAAGGGTTTGCACTGAAGATGTTTTTTCAAAGCAAATTGTTTTTTCAAGGATCCCGCCCTGACAACCGTTAGATGCGGCATATTGGCAAAGAGTTTATCCTTATAGTCATCCAACCAAACCTCCGCTACACGCCGATAGTTCTGCAAGTATATAAGATTAATTATCTGAAACTGAAATCGATGTAGTATAAACCACTTACCACATTCACAGCATTTGTAAATTCAGCTCTCTCTTCTTTGGTAAAGTTTCCTGTGTAGCTGCCATTCCGAAACAAATGTCCCACTCTGGAGCAGGGCACTTCCAATAATCGCCCACCACAGAGCCAGATCTTTAGACTCAATTCAAATTGTTCTGCACCCCAATAACGTAACCCTTCATCATAGGCCCCCAATTCAAAGAACCATTGTCGTGCTATGGCAAACAGGCCGCCATTCATAATGGGATTATTATGTGGAGCTGGCAAAGCCGAAACTTCTTCTTTAAGCAACTGCAACTGAATATAGTTAAAGTGCCAATCGAAGAATCCTCTAGATGGTGCGCCTCTTCTATAGGCAAAATTCGTATAATCAATTGTATCAATAATGGGAGTGGTGCAGGTTCTATTATTTTCCAATATAGGGGTAAGTAATGGCTCCACCCAACCCTTTGTGACCTCTACATGGGCATCAAAGAACACGAGTATATCTGATGAAGCTTGCTGGGCACCAATTACACGGGCTCTCATAAGACCCACTTGGGTATTAAGACGTTGATGCTTAACCAAATCTTGATACTTTTCTTTTAGGAAATTGGTAAAGTTTGTATTATTCACACTGCTGCCATCATCGATTACTATGATTTCCCGGAGTAATAATTTAGGAGTCCGATTCCGGATACTACTAAGAGTACGTAAAAGAACGCTCGTCTGTTCATTGTGATAGGTGATCACTACACTGATGGGGGGAAGCTTTTCCAATGGGTATTTGAGCTTTTTGCAGCTGTTTTAAGATGGAAATATACGGATCTCTTATACAGTCGCTTTCGCTATCTAGCCTCTCTCTCTCTCACATCACTTACCTTCTATGCCGCATGTCGTACAGTGAACGATCGGGTGATATACGCTCTGAGAGCCATGCATTGAAACCCGTTTCTTCTTGCCGCAACTTGATCTCTCTCAACTCTTTGATTGTCCAATTGCCCCTCGCTGGTCGTCCGAGTGCCCCTAGTTCGGGTATTACCAATGATTCAAATTCAGAAGGGGCTACTCGTGTATCATTTGGTACATTAAATATGGTCAATTCTATACTCTGATTGAATAACTTTAAACTTTGCAAATAATATAAAATACTACAAAAGACCAGCCACACTAGGAGAAACAAAAGCTTTTTCTTCTGTCTCAGGAATATATCGAGGCACATCACAACAAAACCAATTAATAACTAATCAACAAACTTTCGGCTTAAATCGTACAACGTTTTGGCCAAGACTGAGCGTTGCTTGAGTGCAAACGAAAGCTGATGTTACCATAACAAACTTTGGCTTAAAAAAAACTCAATCTTATACGCTGCAAAACTTGTATTTCGTTTTTATTATAAGTAGAGGAAGTTCATTGTATTATACTGAGACGCATCCACAATATGAAATTGTATAACTTACTCCGATATACATAGATCTGAGTTAACTTTTCTTTTGCTGTTTCTTTCTCTTTTTTACAAACTCTAATTTTCATAGATCCAAGTTATCTTTTCTTTTTCTATTTTTAGTCATAATCCAATATTTTCTCAACGTTTACAATCGTTTCTCTCAGAACCTTCAGCTGGAATATTACAAAAAAAAAATTGCAAATTGAAGTTAAAAATTTAATTTTTTTTTTTTAATTTTATAAGTTATTGTTTTCTGCGTTCATTCAAAAGGATTTCAATATGCCTGAGTTTTCTAAAATCAAGATCGAAGTTAATGCCACCGAACAGTCAGCGACTGTACGCCTAGAAGATGACAGTAGCGACACCGACTCTGATATCGATTTGACCGAACTGGAGGAAGCCGGTGCTGACATTACACAGTTGGGAGGCGGAGACTCTGGATTGCCCATCGATTTGATATCCAAATCGAAGCAGACACGTGGAGAAAAAAAGGCTCGTAAGATAATGATGAAATTGGGCTTAAAGCAAGTATTTGGAGTTAATCGGGTAACAATCCGCAAATCGAATAATATTCTATTTGTGATCAACAATCCCGATGTGTACAAAAATGCCCATAATGATACCTATATTGTCTTTGGTGAGCCTAAAATTGAAGATTTGTTGCAACAGGCTAAATTGGCTGCTGCAGAGAAATTTAAGGATGCAGCTGGTTCTGTAAATAGTCAATGCGGTTCCGCCAAATCAGTTATAACAATTGCCGAGGAAGATGACGAAGATATAGATGATACTGAATTGGACATTAAGGACATTGAGCTTGTTATGTCACAAGCGAATACATCACGGACTAAGGCCATTAAGGCTCTAAAGAAAAACAATAATGACATAGTCAATGCCATTATGGATTTAACTATGCCCTAAAAGAAACCAAAGTTCCATACTACATATATACACCACATACATCCCATTACAAAACAGTCAAGAACAATACAACCAGAGAAGAGAATATTATGGCCACCAACCAAATACAATTTTAATTACACTAAACATTTATTTGTTCTACTTAACAAACAACAAGAACCATTCAAATATTTAACCACATTGCAACTCCATGAGGACGGGAATAAAATTGGATTTCCTTTAAGATATAAATACAAATTTCTAACTTTTTTTACAATAGTTAAAAAAAAAGAAAAGGATGAGTTCTTGAATTTATTTACATAAACTTTCACAGGCATTGGAAACAGATTTTTTCGGGATTCCTTGTATATAGTATCGATTATACTGTTTATAATTATTAAAAATTAAAAGAAACATATACAAATTTTGGAGTTCTAGTATGTTGTATAAAATCAAAATGGAACAATTTAAATATTTTCCTTTTCTGACTACTTTAATTACTTTATGTTCGAAGGATTAAATGAGTAATTTTGCTTTTATTACAAGTCTGATAGGATCATATGGGTTTTTCATATATTTTTTAATATAATTTTCATTTCAAACAAACTGAAAAATATCAGATTCTTTTAAACCATAATTTTTGAGAATATTTTCTGTCCAATTATCCAAAGTTTCATGTTGCTTTTTACTAAGTTCATCCTTATAAGAACCTATAACTCCACGACGCATAAATCTATGGAAAAACAAAAAATATATATAATTATATACTATAAATCGACATAAATCGAAACCTTATTCAAAATATTGTGCACAAAACTTACTCAAAATTGTTGGAAACTTTACGTTTTTGCATATAGTAATTCGTTATACTAAATTCGCCAGCTGAAAAATAAATTTTTTTTTAATTTCGATTTTTTTTATCTTTGCTTTATTTACTTACATTTCATATTATCAAAAGATAAATGATTTAAAAGTTCTGCCATTTGTGTATCATTTAATTGATTGCAGTTTAAAAAATTGCAAAGTTTTTTAATAACTTGTTTCAAATCTTTTTTCATTTCTTCGTAGGTTATGAAAAATATATTTTTCTCATTCCGCATGCGATAAAAATCGACAATATGTGACCAGTAGGAGGTAAACAATATGCGATCCATTTTAAATTGTTCTATATAATCATCTAATTCTCACTGCCAAACGTTTATATCTTTTAAAAAATGATAAGATGAGATGATCACATCTTTGGGATTACGGGCAACATAGATAATTTTGCGTTTCTTTAACCAAATATCGCGAGGTAATAACTGGGCAGGTAAATGGGTTTTGATGAGACGTGGACTTGACATAACATTGCAAGAGCCAATGGAATCTAAATAATTGGGATCTACAATTGTAGCTCTGAGTAAGAGATGAATAAGAGAATTAATGTTTTTTTGATGGGTTTTCATTTTATGTCATCTTACTCTAAGAAAGAACTCCTCTCTATTATATAGCTACTTTTGGCCCGATTATAGTCCAGCTGATTGAGTAATAGCCATGCCAATTCTTGCATCCAAGTGGTGCCACACTTCATAAATGTCACCACAAACACATCGCTGGCACGCGTCTCAAAGGCATCGATGCGTTCACACAATTCCTGATAACGTTGGGGCAAAGTGCACCAGCGGTTGCTCCAATCCTGTTGCAATGGCAGCCACAAAGCAGCTCCCTCTTTTGCTTGTAGCTGTATCATGGGCATTGTGGCGCCTGACAACGAGGACTCAAGTGATTTACTCACGTACATGATGATGATGACGACGAGAACTACCACTCGACTCCAGCTAGACTAGCGTTTTGAATTCACTTTAATGGCAAAAGATGGCTAATGTACTTAAATTATAGCAATTATCATTGTAATTGTTAAAAGTTTCTTTTTTTTAGTGATAAGAAATATAAGATACAATTTAAAACTTGATTAAAAGTTTGATAAAACCAAAAAAAAAAAAAGAAAGTAGAATAACCAAGGTCTATGTTTAAAATGTGATAAGATTTGACTTTATATTATGCCACTAAGATATTTATATTTAGTAAAAAATCCAGACAAAGAGGCATTCATGCGGTTCAACTACCATCTACATCTCCATCTCTGTCTCTGTCTCTGTCTCCATCTCCATCTTTTTATTTACCCATTCCACCTGACACATACGGAGATCTTATGCATCCATCATTACTCATGCCATAAACGGAATCCACTTAATCTCACAACGAAACATTCAAACATTTATTAAAGACATCTAAACCGACACCGAGCAATCCAATGACGAGGGTTGTGTCCCCCCTCCTCACCCCCCCTCTCTCTTTTTAAGCATTTCGTTTAGACAAAAACTGCAACAAAAGGTACAATTTATAGTTCGACACCCTTGGAGAATACTGGCTAGAGTCAACCCCCAAAAAAAAAGTAGAAACGCATGAATGGCAAGGACATTGGGTGGGTGGCAAAAGAATGTAATTGCTGCCGCCCCAAAATTTGGCAAAGACCTTGAAAAAAAAAGAGAAGTACAAGAGAAATACTGGGAGCACGATATGTTGAAATTGTTGTTAGAATTGGAGTTGGGAAGTTGACTGAATGATAGAACTTTAAGCTTTTCTATGCAATGAATATTTACGACCAGGACCAGGATGGGGTCCATGCCGGTAAGTCCTTGGAGGATTTTTGGGCTTTATGCAATTGTGCGCAAGTAAAAATCTAATTTATCCTGCCACCCTTCTTTCATTCAACAATCGACAATTGCCTGAAATTATATGCAATGCATTGGCATGAGGCAAACTCAACTGACGGCACGTAGTCATGGCTTTAAGGGAATTTCCCTAAAGGCGGCACAAAAAATTGCTTTATACCCTTTTTTGCAGTCCTATGCTGAATATTTTTTGGGGTGGCTTTAGTCTATTGTTGGGTGGTGGTTAGTTGGGTGGGTGGTTGGTTGGTTGGTTGGTTGGTTCAATGGTTTGCTTGGTGGTTGCGTTGTCTCATCATTTTACCACATGTTCTGAAATTCACTGGCGACATCCTCGACATCGTCGCGCTGTCGTCTAACTTCATGTAGATTTCTATCTATTCTATTGTCTGGACTTTAACATTAATTTCGTTTGATGAGGCGCAAAGTTGTGGAATTTATTGCGTACATTGAGAAAGAAGTTAAGTGGATTTTACGTAAATTAATGTGACTCGAACTTTCACTCGGGAGTTGGAGTTGAAATTGAAGTTGACTTAAAGTTAACATTACTGCCCAATGGGGAAGGTTTGGAATTTTATTTGTTATTTTAATTACCATAGTAAAAATACAAAAAAAAAAAATATATGTAAATATTTATAGAAAAGATAAAAATTCTAAAAATTGTTAAACGTAATTCAAACAGTAAAAAGTGATTTATAAATATCTTAGAATAATTAAAGAAAAAATTATATTAGTAATTGAAGTAATTGAAGATAAGTTCCTTAAAACATGTTTTGGTACTAAGGATAATGAAGATATATCACAGAAAAACTATATACAAATTAGTTTGAGGTAATTTTCCACTTCCTTAGATTAGTTTCAACTTTCTCAAAATCTCTTAACTTAATAAAGGATAATTCTTATTTTCCTTTTTAATTTCCTTTTCTTTTAATAAAGACAGTAAACTTCTTACTTTCAAATTGTTGACAACGAGTCTTTAAGAGGTTTAGTTATAATTTAATATGTTAAAAGTAAATTTTAAGCCAATTGGCAAACATTTTTGAAATCCATTTTCCTTATTCCCCTCTTTGTAATCGCTTCATATCATCTTTATGGCAAATAAAATTTTAATCTGCTAATTCAACAATGATTCAATTCGTTTTTTGCTATTTTTAAATCTCTTAAGATGGGCCACTCGAAATGCCTGAATTGAATACTACCCTCAGGATCCCTGACTACTGTCATCCTGTTCAGTTTGCCTGTTCCTTTGCTCTTGTGGTCCGAATCACAGCAATTTTCAAAGTAAACACATTTTCGGTGCTACCGAAAAAAATTTTTTTCTTTATTTATAAAACACTCGAAAAGAAGAGCAAATGGAACAGTTTTTCCAGGGCACAAGGATTTCCATCATACAGTGAGTGAATGAGTGAATGGTATGGAATGGGATGAGTCAGTGATGTCAGGAGAAAAAAAAAAAAAAAAACCAAGTAAAGATCAAATAGAAGTCCTGCTTTGAGTTTGTTTTGCTTTCTGCTGTTTTTTCCATTTTCATTTTTTTTTCTGTTTTTTTTTTTTCTTTTTCGCAAATGTCACATGAAAAATGCCAGCACTTTGCATTCTCCGATTTCCCAAAACCCCTCCCACCCCCTCAATTCCCCCTCATGATGGGTGAGGGGTGGTATTGTGGGTGGTGGTCGTCGGTCGGTGGTCTCTTTGCACGAAATTTCCATTTAATGTGTTTGCGCAAAGTATTAAAAGGCAACGACGATTGAGTATCGACAGCAAAGTGGAGTAAAGCTCTGCCGGCAAAGGCGATGCTGAAGATGGCGACCCCCAAGGGTGTTGGACGATGCAAAACTGCAGGCCAAGACCAACCCAAAACCCAAACTGAAGCAAGCCAGACCAGACCAGAGCAGACCAAGCCAAACCAAACCAAACCAATAGCCGGCAGCAGGCAGCTGACTGCTGAGTGATTGCCATGATAAGTGGGCCCATTATGATGCCAGTTTGCACAACGAGATTGCTCTGCGCTCCATTGGAGTTTGCTGCTGCTGCTGCTGCTGATGGTGATGCTGCTTCTACTTCTGCTGCTGCTGCTTCTGCTGCTGGGATGACGACGACAAGAATTCGTTTTTAATGCATATCAAAGTGGGCAAACTTCTGACCGAAAAGTGCGTCATTGTCCATAGTTCTTTTTCCTTGTTTTTTTTTTTTTTTTCTCCCTCCTCCTTTGCTCTCTTTTGCCGTTCTTTTTTTTTTTTTTTTTTTTTTTCTCATGTCTGTTGACAAAAGACATTTAATTTTCCCTTAGTTTGCTTTTGGCCGTAAAGTGCGAGCGAGTATCTTCTGGCTCTGTATCTCTGAGCAATAAAGTTAGTCGTTGTCGTGGTTTCCGTACTGCCAAAAGGCAAAAGAAAAAAAAAAAAAAACCAAAAACTTTGATAAGTGAAATTTATTGTGGGTGTCCAGAGAACTGAAGAATGCGCAACTGATGATGCTATACCCACACTTACGACTACCCTTAATGTTCTATAACATGCAAAAAAAAAAAAACTTATTCGTCAAATAAATCAAAGAATCAAATCCAACTTGAACACTTTAAAATTAAGCTTAAAAGTCAAAGCAATTGCTATCGTATGGTATATATCGAAACTGATAGTCGATTTTAAGTAATTATCTAAATATATATAAATCGATTATTTCTGCTGACTATATTCTTACTTTGAAGAAACATTATGGACACTAATCTTCTACTGAAGCCAAGTCAAGACTATTTTATAGAACTAAAACTAAGCAAAGTAATTTTTTTGAGTTCTTTTTGCGGTATTTTATATTGTGGCATAAATAAAACCGATATGCAATCGATAATGAATGAATTATAATACGTTTTGGTCACATTTTTCTACATAAAAAGAAATCAAAAAAAAAACTGGCAATCTAAATTTAAATTAGTCAAAACACTATATTAAGTATATATATTCAAGTTCAAGTCTAAAAATTGAACTAAAACTAAAAGGCAGCAGACTATAAGCAGGGGCAGGGGATAAGTAGGGGAGATAGTTTCTGTCATTCGTATCTGTGGCTAATTAATTGTCAAACATTGCGCGCTATGTGACGTTAATAAATGTCAACTAAATGAGCTGCATGTACCATGAGGATGAGAATGAGGATGAGACTAGCAAAAGAAGGATGAGTAGGAGTAGGAGTACAAGTACGAGGAGGAGAATGTATGTAGGAGATTCAGAGACCATAAGACTATATGTATGACTATGCCAGTCCAAATGAAACGACACGAAACGAAGCGAGACAATGTTGCAGAAGGAGAAGAAGATGGAAGGAGAGCGAGAGTAGACAGGCTACTTAGTGACTGTGCCACATGTTGTTGCAACCATCGAAAACAAATGAAAACTATTTTAAGCCTGATGGCGAGAGACAACCAACAGTGTCTCCTTTACACCAGGTGTGAATGCGCTATGATGCGAGCATCTCCTTGCGACTGCTAAATTAGATGCATTTGAATTGATGTGCGTGAATAAATTATGTCTCTCACTCACTCACTCCCTCTCTCTCTCTCTCTCTTTTGGTGGAGCAAATCTCAATGTTTTCTCGGTTCGGTTAGAATCGGGGACAAGTTTAAATTAAATGTTTAACATTCAATCAGAAGCGGTGGCACTGCGGGCGGATCTCTGTTACTCTGTCTATGTCAGCAGTTGAAATGCATTGTAAACTTTTCTATTTGTCAGTTATACACTATGCCCCAAAACTCGGCAAACTTACTCGTGTTCTACCTCCCTTTCTAAAGCTCTCTTTCTCTCTCTCTCTCAGTCTCTGTCTGTCTGTCTCGTTGCCTTGTAATCAAGGCAACTTCCTGCCCTACCATTTTCACACTTTAATTTCCGGTCTTTATTGTTATAGTTTTCTTTTTGGGTTTGTTCGGGTTGAGTTGAGTTGAGGTTGAGTTGACACTGGGTCTATCTATATATCTATATATATATATATAAATTGCATATATGTATGTATGTATATATATAAAGTTGAAGTGGGTTATGGCTGTGATCTGTCATGTGGATGGGGGTTTGATAGTGCTATGTGTCTAGGATGTGGTTTTTCCTTCAAAATAAAAAAAAAAGGAAGATAACATTTGAATTGAAAAGCCAAAAGTTTCAAGTCAGAGTCAGGAATCTTGTTAAATGAAACGAAAACTATAACCAAAAATGATAAAAATCTAAAATTAAATCATTTTAAAGCTAATAAACAATTTAAATTAAATTACTAATAGGTAATCAGCAATAATTTGATTTAATTTAAGCATCATCTACTTTCTACAGTTTTTCCTTCTTATCCTATTTAGACCAACTTATTTTGCCATCATCACTTTAGTTTTTATACATATCATTGACATATCATTCACATGAACTTTCTCCCTTTCTCTGTGTCTACCTTGGGGGCTCACAACCTTTAACTGTTACATAGAGAGGCTGAGAAACAATGTGGTGAAGTGGCGGGGGGGGGAGGGCAAAATCTGCTTGCATGCAAAAAGCTACTGCAAAATCTCTTTTTACCTGAGGTCATTTTCAGCACGACAGCATGGCAAGGGTTTAATATAGTTCAGGGACCATTCCCTGCCCACCTTTTGCACTCCACCATAGGATACACACACACACACACACACACATGCACATACATACACACATTTACCCATACACTTGTCTCATTTTATATTTGTTTTACGTGCTATAAATATGCGCTTGGGGTTAAATTCTATTTGAACTTTCTCCTACCTCTTTTTAACTTTTTATTCACTCTCTTTTGTGTAAGGGCAAATTTCATTCACACTTTCATTACACTGTCTCTGTGTGTGTGGCAAGTATATTGCACCCTAGAGGCATTTATCAACATACAAGCAAAAAAATAGTCAACAAGATGGACATTGAAATTTGCTTTTTCAACTTTCAACTCGAATTCAGTTCTCACTTGAATTATCTATGGATCTGAACAATGCCAAGCAATTAGTTGATAGCACGCCTTTTTCTTCGATCATTGCAAACTCATTTCCCGCAAGACTTGAGAATTATTTTCATAAAACACCCCAAATAAACAACAACAACAGCAACAACTATAAGAAGAAATACGCCTAGTCACGCGGCTGCCTAAACTCCGCCTAGCACATTAATCAAGATTGGTTGCACCTATGCTCTATAAGGTGCAAGTTGCAAGTTGTTGTAGGTGCGGGCATGCAACTTAAAAGAAGAGAAAAGATTAATTAAGGTCAGCAGGTTGCCACATGCTCAAAAGAATGCCGACTTTTGAGCTGGCCAAGAAGGTGCCTAGACTTCTCTGACCTAGTCTAATCATCGACACCACCCAAGAGAAGGAGAAGCCGCCTGCCTTATCATTGGCATCGTCATGCCACGTCTCTGTCCACTTATTACTTCCTTCCTTGAAATGAAAAAGTAACCCCCAACTCATGATTACTTCTTATTTTTCGGCTTCTTGGCTTCCTCTTCTTGATGCATGTCCAATGCATTGTAATGAGCGGGGGGGTGTCAGCGGCATGTGCACACCATATGTGGTCCTTAACCCCCACCACCCCATCACCATCCATCCATCCATACATTTGTGGGGACCACAGCTTCTTAAGAGAAATCTACGATGAAATCAGCTTGCAGAAGTCATCAAACATCATCAATTTAATCAATGGTCAGCAACTGGGTCTACTTCGTCTCAGGGGTCGTGTCGTGTCAGGGTCGCCATCAATGCAGTGCGAAATTGCAAAGTCAAACTGGGCGGCTGGACTGCTGCTGCTGCTACTGCTGCTGCCTATGAATTGCAGATGGGGAGTATGGGGTACTGAAGCTTACAAGTAATTAAGGGTGGCAATTCTCGTAGACAAATCCAATGGATAAGGTGGGACTTGTCCATTCAATTGAGGGGGGTTGCATTGAAAATACGTGATAAGGGCATTAATGATGTTTAAGCCGCCACCTTTGGTACAACCAAATAAAACTTGATGAGTTTCAATTATGCCCAGTGCCCCCTCCCCAAAAACTGAATGGACGGAGGGGGAGGACAGGAAGCTTTTGATGAGGCGTTGATGAATTCAAGTGTGTGAAATGGCAGTTTTGTCATCATTTGGCACTCGATTATCCAAAATTCAGAATTGCATTTCAATTGAACATTAAAATATTAACTGTAAATAATGATAAATCTTAATAATAGATTTGGAATATAGATATACATATAGATATATATATATATACAAAGTTTATTATAAAAGTATTTTCTTTTACGTTCTCTAAACAAACAATTTCATTTTTACTAAATAAAAAAAAATTTATTTATTAAGAAAATGTTTAGAACCGAACTAAGGGTTTTAAAATATTAAAAAAATATTAAGAATTTGCATTAAAAAAATATATAAATAAATTTATATAAGTATTTATTTATGTTTACTTGCTTTAAATTGTTATTTCTATTCAAGTGAACCATAAAAACAAGTCAAACTACTCACCCAATTTTATATATACCAAACTTACATATACCAAATTTCGAGAGAATCGTTATTAAAATAACCAAGATTTTCATCTACAAATAAATTTTTGACCGATCGTTCCTATGGAAGCTATATGATATAGTCATCCGATCGGGAGGATTCCGAGATATACTCTATAGCTTTGTAGCTTTAAGGGACTCGGAGAAAATTGCAGTGATCCAGACAGACGAACAAGGCTATATCAACTCAGCTCATCGTCCTGATCAAGAATATATATATTTTATATACTCGGAGACTTCTGACCAAAATTAATATACCTTTTTTGCAACTTTTTGCAAACTTTCATTTAAGATTCAATTTTTTAAAAGTCTTTTAAAAATTCTTTAAGATATAGTTTAAAAAGTTTTGTTGATATAAGGATATTAAAATTTTTTTAAATATGTAAATAAAATAAAATAATGAATGAAATCTTTTATGATTTTTAAAAGAATCAAAATCAAAATTCTTTAAATTATATATCAATCTTAATCTAAGTAAGAGTTTTTAGTTAGAGTTTTTTCTTAAAATGTTTTTCTTAAATGTAAAATATTATTTAAAGTTTATTTTGATTTAAAAAAATATGTGAAATTATTCTTTGATATATTAAAAAACTCTAAGCTAATTCCACCTGTTTTGTCATATAAAATATAAATCATTTGAAATACTTTAAAATTTTTAAGTCCAGGACCAAGTTGAAGATCATTTTAAGATCACCTTTTGCACCTGCTGATTTCATTTAAAATGTTTCATTTTTTTTGTTTTTTTTTTTTTGGGTTTTTGGCTAACAAGAAAACGAAACCAATTTCAGCTTTAAAATCCATAAAAAAAAACCCAAAGAGAAGCAAAAAAATTGCCAAATAAGATACATATTTGTCTTCAGCTGCTTTTAAAATGCCACCACACAAACATCATTAATTTTGCACGTAATTATGTTTAAGGACGTTGAGGAGGACGATGGGAATGGGTGTAGGGTCTAAAGAGAGTCAACGAACACCTAAACGAACCCCAGAGAGACAGCAAACTGTAAATCAGAGCAATTAAATGCAACTTTTCAACAACCGAAAAATATATATTTTGTTTGCGTTTTTTTTTTTTTTTTTTTTTTTCTGGTTGTGTGCTGAAAATTTATGACAACAAACGAGACTAATTACAACTGGATAGGGAACAGACCGGACTCTGGGACCCCGACATATAATGAAATAAACTGAAAAACTAAACATTAATCAAGGACTTATAAACTCGGCAACTATTACTAGTAGACTCATTAGCAAACAGTTGGTTGCCTTCATCATCATCGTCGACGTCGTCGTCGTCGTCTGGGATCGCTGTTTATCGCAATTTCTCATCATCAATACATCAAATTTAAAGTGGAGGCGACTTGAGGCACAGCCCACTTAACTAAACTGACAGTTCAGCTGCTACAATTTCGGCGATTAACGTCACAACTGAACTGAAGTCTCCACATAAGCCAAAGAATCTTTAGGATCGGATCAGCTTGTTGGTATCGTTTTTTTCCTTTTTTTTTGCCTGCAACCTGTCGTCATCAATTTTCTGTGGCAGCTGGCCAACATACGAATACAACATAAGAAGAAATCACTAAATGATCATTGATCCGACACAGGTAGCAGGCCAAAAACGATCCATATACCAACCAAGAGAGCAGGTGACTTTTTCCTTTGGTTTGACTTTAGTTTGAATTTGAAATATGAAATGCTACATATATTAATCCTCAATCTACCTTTTAAAAACTGATTTCCCTGTGAGTTATATGATATGTTTCTTCTTTTTTATTTTTGTTTTTTTTTTTTAAAGATCTATATCGAAAAACCATTCAAGTTGATTCTTTTCTTTTATAATTAAAACTTGTTCATTATCAATATCTGAAAATCTATTGATTGCCTTTCCAGGAACCTTGTTAGTTGTTAAACAAGTCGAAATACCAAATGTGCTGGACCGCACATTCACTTGGATTGAATTAATGGTGGTCAGGCTTTACGTTTCGAGTCGATGTAGGAGTCCAAGTTCGAGTCCAGGTTGTTGTTGTTGGGTCCCCATCTGTTGTTGTTGTTGTTGGAATTGGAATTGTAGGAACTTTATACACAGTTACTCAACTGCAGGGCAATGGGAACAGGAGGGAACGCGTGTCTGCATTTAATTTAATAATATGGTGTCATGTAGCAGTTGTTAGGATGCGCTAAATGCCCCATCCGTTTTTGGTTTGCTTCTTGGCATCTGTTTGAGTTTGAATTTGAGTTGTGTAACCCAATGCCAAGGTCCAGCCTCTGTAGTTTTCGTCTCTCCCTTTCCCTCTTAACACAATCTCTCTCTCTCTCTATTTCTCTGTGAATTCTCAATGGGAAATTATAGCCCATAGTGTTTGTTCATTTCAGATTCCTATGCTAACGAGGAAGGGCGCGTGTTTAGGCATTCGACCAAATTTTCCATAGTGAACAGATAAAGTGAGAGAGATAGAATTGGAGTTCCTTCTAAATGCTTAAAAATTTTCATATAATTAAATAAGAGATGGTAATCTATATATAAAAAAGAAAGTACTTAACAAACTGTTAGATGATCCAAATGACCACACATCTGCAGAAATATCATAAGATAATATGATATGATCTCTAAGTAGGTGCTTAGTGAAAATGATCCTTAAAGATTGAAAACACTCCAGATGACCACACAGTCAAGACTATAGAAGTTACAATACCAAGTTAAAGATAAAGGTCTCTTATTACCTAAGACAAGTTAGGATTAATAGGTGATAGCTTCTATATGGCAATAAAATGTTCTAAGATAGATAGAAGCTTACCTTGCAAAATCTTTAAAAGAAATCTTATATATATATTAAAATAATTTGCTTAATTTGACAAGTTTTGCTTTCTTTAAAAGTGTCATCAAACCTTTGGTTTTAGGAACTAGCACATAAAACAATGAACTTAAGCTTTGCTCCCTTCTTTAGCTGCATTTAGTTGTAATTCCCAATTGGTTTTGACCTTGAAATAGTGGGAAGGTACAGAACAAGGCAAAATATTTAATATCGAACCGGCTTAGAAATCATTCATTGAGCCTTAAGCTAAGGATATTCAATATTCAATACATACTCATACTTATTCTAGTTCTCTTAATGAGAATCGCCTTAACTTTCCATAGAAAGTTATTTCCATTATCATAGTAACTTCTTCTAGATTATTCTCTATTTGGTAACTTATTGTTATCCGACTTCTACTTGTTAAATTTCACTTCATAAACAAGATTATCATTTAAATAGCATTTTGTTTATGTAAAAAGCACTTTCTACTTATGTTTTTCGACTGCCCAAAAAGAAAAGATCTAATCTCGGTTGCAGTTCATAAAATTCTCTTGAAAATTCATCAACTTCTTCTCCTATGCGTCATTCGCATTCATGTCAACAACTCTTAATGCCTTTGATATAACACTTGATTATCATATTTCATCATCAGTCCCAACTCTCTAATGTCCTTTCCACTTATTACATATGCAAATGGCAAACAGATTTATATGCGGCTGAACCCCCCAACCCACCCAAAATTCCCCCTAGAACCCCAAAAACTTTTATTCTATATATATATATACAACTTTCAACTGTAGTACAATTCAAATGCAAATCCCCAAACTAATTTTTTTGTGTTTTTGTTTTATGTAGCAAAAAGTATATATGTGAAATTCACGCCCGGTTGCATTTTAGGTTTTTCCTTTTGGGCCTCGCATCCTTTTTTTGGTTAAGATTTCCCGTATGAGGCAAGAGTGGGTAGAAAGATTGGCACACAGCTGGTCCATGGCGAAATTGTAGAGTATACAAAATTGGCCACAAATATCCACTTGGTTATATTAAAGAAAAAGGGGCAACCGCAGGACAATGACAATGCCAATGCCAACAAGGCGTCACGCTCTTCAATAAATCGACCAACAAAATTTTTCATTTCCAAAAATGTTGCATGCAATCAAATAAAATCTAATCATATTTTCTAAGGGGTGGTTAAGCATATTATGTCGTCTGAGTGTGCATGGAAAGATGGTGGGGGAGGGGAAGGGGGAACAAAGAGGCTGTGCTGACAAAACAGTTACAAACAATTGGCAACACTTGTGTGACTCAGCCGCAGCCACAGCATCAGCCTTAGCCAAAAATTTGAAAGGGGATATGCTATAGAGAAACACACACACTGTTTGGAAGGGGAAAGGGTGTATGGGGGACAAAGCAACCCTCAAGAGTTTTCTGGGGGGGGAGAGAAAGATTTGTAATTGCAATCAAAACGAAATTATTTTTATGTGGAGACCACAGTGGCAGCATCTATGAAAGGAAGCCTTTTCCCCTCTTGATATATGAGTTGTAATTAAAGTCCAGACCACGAAATCAGTTCTTCTTTTTTTTTTGGAAGAGAGGGATGGAGGGGGGAGGGGGACAGTTTTAGTGCAATAGTTACCAACAGGATTGGAGTTTGCTATTATCCGTATAGTTGTAGTTTTTGGTTGGGTTTTGGGGCGGGGGAGGAGTGTCAATGTTCACCCTATGCCTGTTGGTGACGTGTCTTTGATTATGCCGCAAGTCGGTTGGCATTGTCAACGTCATCGTCATTGCCATTGCTTCATAGTAGTAGTAGTAGTGTCCTTGTCGTCGTTGTAGTCCTTCTGCTTGCTGGTCCTGCCGCCTTGTTGTTTGTTTTTAATATAAATGCAAATTTGCCCAACGGCATTCAAACGTATGTGTGTCTGCATATATATATATATGTATGTTCCAAGCAGATCTGTCATAATTAATATTTTGGAGCATCGTCATGTCCTGCCTCCCTCCTCCTCCTAGCCTACTGGACTTGCCTCTGGTTCGTGCATATTAAATAGATGCCTAATGCAATCTAAAACTTTTTGACACAGCCGCACTTGACTTATCTAGGATCACAGTTAGTGAGTGTGTGTGTATGTGTCTCTCTGTGTGTGTGTGTGTGTGTGTATAATTTATGACTTGCAATTAGCAGTAGGCAAATGGCATAGAACATTTGGTTAAAGTAAAAGTTTTTGCTTCACAACGATAAGAACTTGGTCAAAACTAAATTGAAACTAATAATCTTTTACAAGGGGGGAAAAAAAATGAACATTGCATACTCTTAAAAGCTAACAGCTATATCAATTTTAAATCACAGATCACAGACAATTGTTTGCCGATAATTTTTTTTCTGTTTTTGTTCTCATCATATTTATCTATCTTTCACACACTCTATATATATGTGTGTGAGTGTTTGTGTGTGTGTGTGTTGGTTTAAAACAAATCCATAAAATTGCCCTTTTGGCTAGACAGATAAATTGACTTTGAAAATATTGCCAGAATGAACTATGGCGAGACGTGAGCTGTTGACATGCCACGAACTTGAAAACAATTAACGTCCGATTTTGATATGTGAGCTAATCGAAAATCCCAGACAACAACAACAGCAACAGCAACAACAACAACACTATAGCATCAAGTAAAGAGATTGTATTGTCCGATATATTTTGCCAAATGACTGAACACACATGGACAAAAGGAACATAGGGCAATGCAGGCAGGGGACGACAAGTGTTTTCAATGATAACACAAAAGGTGTTGCAGCAGGCCCTTTTGCCAGTACTGGCCCCTATTCCTCCTTCCTCTCTCTCTATCTTTCTTGTTGCTCATTAAATGTCAATTTTGGTTGCCTGGAAGGCAACATCAAAAGCCTGGACATGAACATCCCGCTGTGCGCGTGTCTCTCATCGTTAGCGTGTCCTTTTAGCGAGTCCTTCTTTTTAGAACATGCCGAAAGCAAAAAACGAAAAAAAAAAAGAAAACCTCTACTAATGCGGTCAGCTCTCTCGTTATCCTCTTTTTTTTTTGTTTTTTTATTTAACGCTTGTTTTTTTCCCCATCCCCCACATTCTCAAATCCCAATCCCAATCCCATACTCATACCAATTCTCCTTCGCCTTCTTCTTCTTCTTCTATAGGTTCTGGTAGGTTCATCTGGCGCGCATTGTTCTGTGAATTATTATCCCTTTCGCATATGTTGTTAGTTAGGGCAAGTCCTTTTGTCTGTGGCCCTCTGTGCATTTGTATCCTTTCAAACGTCTGTTGTGTCCGTGCCCTGTCCAGCTCAGCTCTGCCCTGATTACTGGGCGTTTTGCAGTTAAATGTCCATTGGCAGCACTCTAAAGTTTCCTTTTCTCGTCTTGCATCTTTTTGTCTTCTGTCTTTTTTTGGACTGGAGGCGTGTTCGTCTCATAAATTGCTTTTGGCTTTCTTAAGAATTTTTTGGTTTTTTTTTTTTTTTTTATATTTTTTATTTCATTTTCAAATTTCATAATTATTAGGGCGTGTCGACCAACTACTACTACTAACAAAGCCAAAAAAAGAACAAGAACAAAAAAGAAAACAAAAGGAAGAAAAAAGAGATACAAAATCAATTTTATTGCGGTCAATGTTCTCTTCCTTCTCTCTCTCTCTATCTCTCTGTGGCTATCTCTTGCCCAGTAATGTGGTCAGCCAAATGTATGGACAGCATTATAAATATTTTAGTTTTAGTTTTAGTTTTACTCTATTCTTATTCCTTTTTTTTTGCAGCTTATGCGGAGAATAAATGTTATCTGCAGGTTCATTGAATTGTTCAAGGAATTTTCAAGTGGCCAACTTGAATTGTGACCAACGTAAAGTATTGGGAATGAGCTAAGTTTTCTTTGTTTATTTTGTGGCTTTTCAAAGTATAAATCGTTCTAATGAAAAACTTTAGTTTTTCCTTTACCAAAGAGCAAAGAAAAACATTTATATTTATGTGTGTGTGTGTGTATATATTTATAGTGGAAAATATGTTGAAGAAAACTTAATTTTCATATAAGATAATATATTCACTTGATTTTTAACAAGTTTTGTGTTTTATATATAATAATATATAATCTGGATTATCTTCTATATATAGTTGTATATATCAACCAAAGACTTGCCAAAGGAAAGTATATATATATAATCTTCTATTCTTCTTATATATATCAACCAGAGACTTACCAAAGGAAAGTATATATATAATCTTCTGTTAAATCTGTGCTACAAAATATAGCCCAATGGAATTCCGATTTCGTCTTCTTCTCCATTTTACAATGCTTTTAATATTATTCATATAATCCACATTAATTTTCAGATATTTTAATATACAACTAGTCTACCTTCTATATACTGAAATTCTTATTTAAAACCTAATATGAGTTCTATCTTGAAAGTAATTTCCATTAGTTAAAACAAGTTCCATTACAAAATTTGATATCTAAGTCCAGAATGGAAAGGCCTTATATGCTCCTCATTAGTTTAGGAATTTAATATTATATTAACTCTAAGTTTACTTAAACTAAACTACAATTATCTTGATAATCCTCTATAAGGTCTCTTGCTTTTAAAGATTTTCAATCTAAAACTAAACCGGAAAAATGGAAAACCTGTTGTCGACACAAACTTTTAGCTTTAAGAACATTAAAAAACACCTTCTCACAACCACCTTTGTTTCGTTTACTTTTTCTGACTCAGAGCCATTAAATAACAACCCACCCAATATTGCATCCAACCACCCTCTTTTGCAGTTAGCCACCCACTGATTCCATTCGCACTCCCCCAACATATATATACATATATATATAAAAGATGGGCACACGTTTTGTTGCAATCCTCCAATGAGGAAATGCTAATCCGCATGTAATATTCGAAAATGATATGAAAATGCCAAACCAAACAAAACCAACCACCAAACCGACACCCATTCTAAGGCCAAGCCACCACATCACACCAAAATCCTTGCCTAGCCGAACCAGGACAACAGCCAACATTACTCAATGTCAACATTTGAAATTGCTTTGGAATTCATGCATTCATTCAGTCATTCATTTACCCAAAAGCTCTCACTCTCTCATCTAACAAAAAAAAAAACAGTATAGAAATTTTCCATTTTAACATTTTGTATATATATATATATATATATATATATATATAGAGAGGATTTTTAATTCCGGCACGGGTACAAAACCGAATCCCATAGTTCCGGTTTTTTCCCCTTAAATAGCTAAACACAATGCCAGGGCGCTGATTAAAAGTGGCAACAACAATTTTTTTGTCTATACATGGGGTTGAGTCACCATATTCTGGTTCTAGGTTTCGGTTTTCGGTTTTGGTTTCAGTTTGCAACCTTTTTACTTTTAGCGGGTGTAAGGGTCGTCGCGGGGGATGCTGCCCCGTACTTACATGCACTTGTTTTCAAAAATTTCGTCACAGACGGTGGCGTGAAATTTCATGTAACGAATTTCTCTAAACTCTCATTGTAATTTCTATAATGTTGCAACATCCGTCGTCGTGGAGGAGTGTGAAGGAAGTTTGTTTTTGTTTAAAAATTATTAGAATTCAGTTGGTTGTTACGCGGGTGGGTTTTGTTATTCTTTTTTTTTTGGGTGAGGAGGGTGCAACAGCTGGTGCGGTGCTTCTTTTTTGGCCAGAGAATGTGACCAGCATTTGGCCGCAATGCGGTTGCTTCAGCATAGAAACAGGAGGTAGTCAGTTGGAGACGGAGTTGGCAAAAGCACTTGTCCTTTGCCAGAATGGAGTCATGTGTGGTCTGTACTAGAAAATTTTCAATTATTTTCAAAAACTTGTTAGAAAAAGGGCAAAGGGGGTAGAAAACACACAAAACAAAAAGCCAACAAATGCAAAAGTTAAGCGCCATTTGTTTTTAGTGTAAAGTTATCTAAATGTGTATTTAATTTCAATTTGTAAATTAATATAACTTTGTCTATATATGGCAATTGCTCTGAACAATAGAAATTTAGTTTCTCGGTGCAATTATTTTCTATAGGAAACTTTTATCTATCTATCCAATCTAAATAACTTGGATAGATAAAAGTTACTCATAGAAGATCTACTATAACTATACTAAAACTATAAATAAAATTTGCCAATCCTTGCTTTTGCATACTTCGATCTATATTTGAAAGAATCTATCAAATAGTTGAGATATATATTTAATATTTCAAATATATAGAAATCAAATTCTACAAGAAAGAGATCTCTCTTTCTTTATAACAAAATCATATAAAAAATTAGCCTCTATGATCACACAAGAAGAATGGGCTAACTTAGACAAAGTGCAAATCTATATATCCTTGTAAGATTCATCTTCCCTTACTATATATAATTTAGCAAAATATTTAGAAAATCAAAACAAAATTCCATGATCAAAGCTTAAGAAAATAGATTCTCATACTAAACTTTTTATTTACTTCGATTGTTTCCATTACAGCTATAGCATATAGTCGTCTGATTCTGCAGAAAAGCAAATTTCTATATATAACAATCTAACAATTTTCTACAGTTCGTTCTTTATAGAGCTCTATGATATGGTAATCTAGTCGATTTAAGTTCCAGATATAAAATCCATAATGGAAAAGGTTCTAAAGGTAATAGCTATATCAAATCAGCTATATATACTTGATAGCTATATATACAAAATATATATTATATATACTATATATTGTTGGAGATTTTTTCTTCAATGATTTTGCAAAGTTCTTATCAAAATTTATATGCTTTTTTTTGCAAGGGACTCCTTGCTTGGACTCCTTTTGCTATGGCTTAATTAAAGTTCAAAAGATGTTTTTATAATGTACAAAAAAAGTTTTGAAAAATATAATAAATAAAACTATTTAATAATTAGAAAATCTATAAGCCTCGCTTATTCTTATAAAAACTAATACTTGGTAGATGTCTAATGTTTTGAAAACATAATAGAGCAAGAATTAGCATTTATATATTTTGTTTAAAATATTCGTTAATTTTGTTTAATGATAGGGAGAGAAAATATCTTGTTTTTATTACGATGAATAAAACAATTATATCTGATCTGAATATATACTTTATATAACAGAAAAGCTTTCTTTTATAACTCAAAATAGATTCAACTCGGAGTCGATTCAAAGTATTCTTGACAAAGTTATAAACAAACGAAATATATTATATTATATATATAGGTAAATATAAATATATCATTGGCATATAAAAACAATTGAAACTTAATACCTTTAAATATATAGAATATATTTTTCAAATCAAAAAACTAAATATTATTCCAAAGCAACTTAGTATCTTCCTTTAAGCCGAATATTCCCCTTGTTAAAATTATTAAAAGCAAACGATATTTTCTATTTTACTAAAAAATTAAACTCCCAATCCTTTTTTTTTTAGCTTTAGCCACTTGATTATGTTTATCTATCTATCAATATGATAAAACTTCTTAACTTTGGTAAAATTTGTATAAAAAATTGACATCAGTTAGCTTCTATGTGTCAGGATGAAAGACACCCTAAAAAATTTCTTGTTTATTATCTACCCTGAAGGTTTAAAAGTTCTCATAAATTCTGTCAGCAGCAGGAAATATTTATGAGCTAATCATTTTTAATTATTTCACAACAACGAGATGAAAACTTTTCACTTGAAGCAAATCTAATCATGAATACTGAAATAATAATTACAATACAAGTGACTGCCAGAGGGCAAGAAAAGACAAAGACTTGGAGCTGGAACTGAAAGTGGGGGGAAAAAAAAGGAAAACTCACTCAGTAAAACAAAATAAAAATCAATTTCAAGTCATTTCCCTGCCACGTAGCACGTGCCACGTGCCAAACACTAAATTGGGGGATCTCCTTGCATATATTTTACGAGTATGTGCCACTTGAAGGCACAGTTTTTGGGGGTAAGCTAAGCCAACTAAAACAAACCAGCAACAAAGGTTGCCCTTTGGGCGGAAAAAAAGGAAACTCTAATATATATATAGAGTTATTTAATATTTATCTAACGTCACTAATCAGCAGCAGTCCTCTGACATGTGTCGATGATCTTGATAAGAAATCCTCCACGCAAAGTAAACCAAAATCAAAGATCTAGATTGTGAAACATGGCAACGAGTTTTTAATAAACTGTCAGTAAATAATGAAATTTTCAGTGAATTTTGATTATGATGACAAACAAGGAGGAGTGGAGGCGGGTAAGGGAAGAAAGGGTCGAGAATGCAGACCAACACTAACAATATTTCTCTAACCTAGAGAGCCTAACAAAAACTTTTTAGTTAGGTGCCTGAATAACTGGAACTTGGGTGTGAAATTTGTCAGCTTGTTACAGTTGTCAGAGATTTCAAAAGAGGTGGCACAAACGATGGCTAATGGAAGGGGGGGAAGGGGAACTTGGCTTAGAATAGGGTAGGGTAGGGCTTGGGTTGGGTTGGGTTAGCGACCCTAATCATGTAGCAGCTTGTAAAATTGTGAGCGTGAAAAGAAAATTGAAAAGTTAGTTCGATGAACAGTTTCCTTTCGTTGCCTGCTGTGATTGGATAGAAATTTCTAAAAAGCCAAAAGTTACTACAGCTTAGATGAAGTTTTCCTTTGCTAAACAACAAAAAGAAAAAACAGAAAAACGTGCGAAAATGTCAAATTTTTTGTTTATAACCAAGAATACAATCAAAGTAACAGATCGCATCAAAAAAAGTTTAAGCTACTAAAGAAACTCCTTAGACTAATTAATTAATGACCTTAGAAAAGTTAACAAGTTTGAGAGATTTATAAAATATGAAAAAAAATCTTTTGACTTTGCTAAGATCTAAAATAAATAAGTTTAATTAAGTTAAGTTTGGAATAATTTAAAGGAGAGCTAGAACAACAAATTTAAATAAATTGATTTAAACTTTAAAAGAGAGCTGAAATCTTTTATCAGAATTATATAAACTTAGTTTGATTTTTGTATATTTTTATATTTACTAAGATCTTAATCTAAAATATTTATTAATTAAAAAGAAAATGTTATAAATTTTCCAACTAATTTCCCTCTTTCTGCTTTTCAAAACCCAAAAAACAAGATTTACTATAAATATAAAGAAATTTATTATAAATTCAAAACATCGTCTATATTCTCACAAGTTATATCCAAACATCCCACCATAGTAACTGAAAATATAGAAAATTTTTCATTCTATATATATTATCCTAACTTTATTATCCTTTTGTTTTAACTTACCTAAACAGTTGGCTGCCTCCCATTCACAACGTGTAACATTTGACCATTTACCTTGGAACTCACGATTACAATTGCAATTGAACATTGTTATAATATCGCCACTATATTGACCCACTGTGCTCTCAAATTTACGACATTCATATAGAAGAGTATTACAATAGTCAATATCTTGACTTTTTGTTAAATAAAAACCACAAAGCACTAGGAAATATCAATAAAAAAAAAAAAAAGCAACTACAAAACAAAAACCGCAACTTACCCAATAATATGAATAATTTTTCCATATCTGAACAGGTGTAAATATGAAATTAAACTAAAGCAACTTTTAAAAGTACAAAATCATTTATATAAAACATTTGTTTTTGTTGAATATTTAAAAAGTTTTTGTTTTAAAAGAAAATATATATATATATATATATAATTTATCTTTTATATGGTTAAGTTCAAACCAAATCCAGTACATTGGCTATATTATGGCAGGACATATTATCACAACGTTGGAGGATCACTAAAAGAATATAGTTACAAGTGTATAAAAAGGACTCTATTGTAGCTTTAACCTGGACTCACATATACAGGTGGCCTTTTCCATTTGACAACGAGAAACCGGAGTCCAACGACCACGTGATTCCCGATCACAATGACGATTATAGGAGTTAATTGTTTCATCAAATCGTCCCAATCTTGGTGTATATAACACACAATCCCTATATATACGTTCACAATATTCACGATCGGATTGGGCCAGAACCTGGGCCCAAAACACACACCAAACTGCTGACAATGATAAAGGATATTATTATCTCTATCAGAAAAGTGTTCATACTCACCCAATAAAAGTGATATTTTCAGCATCTTGCAATTATACAAATTGACTTCAATTAGCCAGTATTTATATCTGATAAAAGTAGTTCAAATTCTATTTTTAGATACAAAGATAAGCAAATATAGGTTTTGTTTTAACATCAGAACAATATAATTCTATAAAGCTTAACCTCCATTCGTAACCCTGAACATCTCTATATAAAGCAAAGTTTAGTTTTGATATATCAGTTGTAAGTAAAACTGATCCAAAAAATGCACTATCCAGGCATTATCACTGTTTTGATTTTAATTGTTATCTCTCTTACGATTCGTGCCCAACGCCATGATTGCCGCAGGATACGAGAAAATTGTCAACCTTGTGTTCAACGTCTCACCGATCCGGTTAACAATTTAGATTCAATCAATAGGGACTGTCGTGAAAGGATTGGTCGTAGATGGATATGGCGTGATGTGAGACGTTGTGATATGCAAATCATTGCCTGTGAAAGTAAGTAAATAAAGGATCATAAATCACTTACATTATATTCTTTATATTTCCATTATAGATCATGACAAGAGATTGGATTGTGAAACTGTTGCCATATTGTTGGGCATGAGACGAAGACGTTTCTAAGAAAATTCTAAAAATATAACGAGCAATCAACTTTTGAATATTCAGGATGAATAAAATTTAATATTAAATAAAAAATGTTTCCTTAGCGAAAACCGTTTAACCTTTATTGTTAAAATTTTGCTTTGTTTGTTTTTTTTGAAAAAAAACAGCTGTGAGTATTGAAATAGGTCGATAATAAACATCTGTTTGATTGTTTCAATGACTTTTGTCTATATAACTTATTAAAAATATCGTTTTTATTATTCATAATATAATCATTTCGGGAATTTCCTAAAAGAGAAATATTCTATTGTACTCATACACAGATGCATCTTAATTTTTCAGAACACTTTTGTTTATTAATTATTAATTCCTGTATAGGCATCTGTCATTTATTTTGCTTATAGTAATTTATAATCAACTTTAATTGTATTGAGATCTCTTATAGATAGGTTGTTGCTATTAAAGATAAATGATCAATTAGAAAGTACGTGTAATAGGTATAGAATATGTAGAAACTTAATTAAAGTAAAGTTATAAACTTAAAGATCAATAAATTATATAATTTTTGAACCAATCGTTATAAAATGTATTTAAGTAATCTATAACTTTACATAACCAAAACCAAACACTTGAAAAAAACTATTTCTTCAACTGCCAACAGTAAACTAAGATATTTATACCTTTGCAAAAAAGGTATATTAATTTTGGTCAGAAGTTTGCAACGCATAGAAGGAAGCATCTCCGACTATATAAAGTATATATATTCTTGATCAGCACGATGAGCTGAGTTCATTTAGCCATATCCGTCTGTCTGGATAAAGCTACAGAGCTGAAATTTTGCACCTTTTGCATCATTTCGATCGGATGACTATATCATATAGCTCCCATAGGAACGATCGGTCATGAATATGGATTTCGAGCATTAACTTGGTTGTTTTAAAAGCGATTATCACTAATATTGGTATTTATAAGTTTTATATACTTTCTAACATATCTGGAAAGTTTTATCAGAATCGGGGCACTATATCATATAGCTCCTATAGGAACAATCGGACCAAAAAAAAAAAAATTTTCTTTTATATTTTTTTATATATAATTCTGGTAATTTATATTTAATTGAAAAGAACAGTTTGCAAAGGTATCCGAACTTCGGCGTGGCGGAAGTTAGCCCATCCTTCTAGTTTATATATGATTCTTCCAAATTTCCATAAAATCGGTTTACCAAATTATATCGCTAAAAACTGAGAAAACTTTGAAATAAATGACTGAATCCCACTACTTTTATCGAATTCTTATAATTTAGTAGTCTAAAACAGATTTGTCTTTTGATGCAAAAGGTCTTGTAAGATGGAATTCCTTGGGTATAAATAACGTTCTTATAACTAAAGATAGATCGCCTGTTTGGTTATATTCAATAATATAAAAAGCAAAACCAAATAAGGCAAAGGAAACACATTAATTTTAATTTGAAATTAATAGAAATTTTATTTAATATTCAACAAACTGACCAAAGGGAGTTTGTAGGAATTAGAGTTCTTCTAATAGTTTTATCATCAAATTTAAAAAATATTCTCTTTATTATATAAAAACTAGCTTTAAATTTCAAGGATTCTGTTTCCAAGGAAAGTCAAGCTTCTGTTACTAAATTTTTAGTTTCATTACTTGCAATAGTTTTATTTTATTATAAATTGTTTTAAATGATTTTTTCGATCATCTTAGGAAAGAATTCTTCCTTAGGCAAGTCAGAATATCTTTTAACACATCCCTTTATTAAATTAAAGATCTCTCGATTAACTTTTAAAGTCTGTTCCATAGTATTTATTTATATGAAAGCAAATCAAATTGAATAAGAATATTTTTTCCTCTATAGTAGTTGAGATAGTTTAACCTCGTAAAACAGCCAGAACATTGCGACAGCTGAGATTAGCACAACGAATTAAAGTTACTGGAAATATATCAAAAAAATATTAAAACTCGAATCCTTATGGTTTTTTAAATAGGTACAACTTACATTCACAGGAGGCCCGTACGAGTTGGCATCGGGTTATGTTACTCCAATTGGGATTAGAGCGACGGCACAAATTGTTATAGATCTCAACGGTTTCATCATTGGAACCAACTATATGCTCCGAACGGAGGCATTCCCGTAACAGGCGAGCACAGTACTCGCGATCTGTCAAAGCCTGAGCCTGAATTTCCACCAAATACAGACAGCAAAGGACTAAAGATGGATGCCAAATATTGAATAAAGCTTTATTTAACCGTTAAAATTGTTGACTTACCTAAAAATAACAGAACTTTGGACATGATTGATTACTTGAGCGATTCTACGATTCTCTGATTGGACTTTTTAGACTTTAAGGTATTTATACCCAAGCGCAAAAATTGTTATTGGGCTTGGCATACATATGTTATGAAAAAGACTATTATGCCATAAGATACAATATAAATAATAACACCATTAATGGTTAAAAGAAATGGAAATTGATAAAAAAAAAGACCAATTCTTTTAGCGAGAAAAAAAAACAGCTGGTTATATGTCATTTCCTACTTTTCGATAGCTATAAAAGGGTAATTTCAATATTTCAACTATATCAGTAAACACTTTTGACTTACTTCATAAGACATTGGAAAACTTTAATGAAAATGCATTTAATTGGCATCCTTACCGTTCTCATGGTGCTCTGCTTGTCCATAAATGCCCAGCAACCAGATTGTCGCCGTCTAAGAGAACGTTGCGATGTTTGTATCAGAAGGTTGAATGATAATATCAATCTATTGCCCATCTGGAATCGGACATGTCGGGAGAGGACCGCTCGTCATTGGATTTGGAGAGATCTAAATCGTTGCGAACTGCAAGAGATTAGCTGTTCAGGTTAGATAGATAGTTAAATAACCAAATTTTAATAAATAACTAAAGTTTTTATTCTATTTATAGCCCATCGTAGGAAATTGGACTGTGCCGTTGTAGCTGAATTGGCTGGCATGCGTAGGCGTATTTGAAAATTCTCTACCATTCTAACTATCAAATCAACAAAAGATATATCTAAATAAAATCAAAACATTGATATTATCAAAATAAACTTAAATGCTTTTATTATAAATGATGTTTATTCAAAGTCCTTGGAGTTGTTTAAAATATTCACACCCAGGGTTCAGTTCTGCAACTTTTGTGTATGTAAGACAGATCTATAACTACTAAGCCGCAAATATAATAATATTTCAAAAATACATAGGAAACCTAGGTCAACTTGCTTTTACGCATTTTGTTCCTTGGATTATAAGCTTAAATTGAATTTCATATTATTTCGATATTAATACCTTATACCTTATAGTACCTTATACCTTATAGTTCCTTATACCTTATAGTACCTTATTCCTTATAGTACCTTATACCTTATAGTACCTTATACCTTATAGTACTCCGATCCGACCAAATCTTAAACCTGCAATGGGTACACACCTGAAAAGTTTATCTTTCAAATTTCATCTATATAGCTTGAAATTTAATTTCTAAAAGGTGCAAAGAAACAGACAGACAAGCAGACAGACATAGCTGGATTAACTCAGCTATGGTTGCTGATCAAGAATTCACTCACAATATCTAAAAATTCCAATTCCAATATGCAACCAATTATTATTAATAAATCTACCTTCATATTTCATTCTCCGCAAATCATAAAAACTTAAATATAATACAGATCTGCCTTCAAGTCTACTCGCTTAAAAGATATAGTAATACCAACTATTATTTCAGAAACAATAAAAGAATTTCAAATATGCAGTTTATAGATTTATTTATGGAAATATGTTAACAACAATCCAATGAATTAAGGACGCAAAACTCCAGCTACATTATTACAGGTAAGAATAGCGCATCGAATCAGAGTTACTAAAATATATATGTACAATTTACAGATATTTAAAGTCCAATTAAAGTCATTAGTTTCACTTACATTCACAGGAAGCTCGCACTAGTTGGCAACGGGTAATGTTTCTCCAATTGCGATTGGAACGACGGCACCAATCGTTATAGATGCCAACGGTGTCATCATTGGGACCGACTGTGGGCTCTGAACGCAGGCATTCCCGTGTCAAGCGAGCACAGAATTCGCGATCCGATGGACTTTGAGCCTGGATTTGCACCAAGTACAGAGAGCAAATGACTGAAATATTTATTAAATGTATTGTTAGTACCAGTTAATTCCTGGTTTTAACTAACTACCAAAAAAGCTTACCCAACAACAACAGAATTTTAGACATGTTTTTAGTTGAATGATGGAACTTGTAAGATTCAATGATTAAAATCTTAGCAATATTCTGACTATTTATACCCAAAAATCAGTTAAAGAAGAAGCTAGTTTATATTGTTGGATAACATCTGGTATCTTTGTTTCTTTTAAAAGATAGTTATAGGTCATCTGTAGAACAAAAGTACAGCTGTCGTTACTTCTCTTAAGATCATTTCCTTGTTTCACCAGAGTATATAAAGCTGATCTCGATCTCAGGTCTTAAACAGTGGTCACATACAGTTAAGCTTAAAAAATGCATTTACTAAACATTTTTGCTGCTCTCATCCTTCTGATCTGGTGTTGCAATATTGTAAATACCCAACAGCCGGATTGTCGTGAATTGCGACGACGTTGCGATGCCTGTGCCAGGCGTTTAAACAATCCGGCTAACAATGTTCCTTTCATGAACGATGGTTGTCGTCGAAAGGTGGCCAATCGTTATGTTTGGGTTAATCAAACACGCTGTGATCTGCAGGTGATTGCCTGCGGTGGTAAGTCATAATATAGAAATTATATATATATATATCAATTTTTTAAATGAATCAAATTTAAATGCATTTTTAGCCCATACCAGAAAACTGGACTGTGACGTCATTGCCCAATTGGCTGGCATGCCCAGGCTACCTTAAAAATGAAAAATGATTATATAATAAAACAGAGATATATACTTGATTGTTGATTTAACTGAAATAAACAATACATTGCAGCTCAATTTATTTTTAATATCAATTTTCTTTCTCTTGCCCACTCACACTCTGTATTTGTCTCTCTTTCTGTCTTCTTGTCTCTCCTTTTCACTGAGTTTAAGTATGTGTGAGTGTGTGTGTGTGTGTGTGTGCATGTTGTATAGGTGAAGTGCCTTTTAAATACTTGTAGCGGTTTAAGCTTTTACCCGTCCATCTATACCCAACCTAAGACCCAACACTTGACTACACGTCATGAACATGATTATGTACTTTATGAATGTGTAGCAAAAATCACAGGGTAAACTATTGTTCAATATAAAGACGAACATGGAAATACACTAAAATAACAGAAAAAAAAAAAGATGAAATTAACTTAAAGAAATTTAAATTCATTTAAATATATAAATAAATGCAAGTATAAAAATGATCATACAAAATAAATAAAATTATAATTTAAAAAAAAGGGGGATTCGAATTATGATTATTGGTATAAATAATTAAAATAACTTTTTAAACAAATATTAATTTTAAAACTAATTTTCGTAATCAAACAAGTAATATTTAAAAAGTTTTAAAAGGTTAAAAGGTTTCAAAATATTTTATATAATTTACTAACTTAACAAACATTCTATTAAAATCATTATACTTGATATTTTTATAGGAAAAAAAAAACCGAATTGAAGATAGTGTATAATTGAAAATTTCAAAGTGAAGTGGAAATGATTTTCACAAGGCTCTTGTCGGAGACGATGAATCCGGCTGTTAGTGTGCCAACTGCTTATATAATATTTGAAATTGAAAATCTCCTTTTTGGCCGTTTGCTGCACTTGAAAAATGCTTAGGACGGATGAACTTTATGAAAACTCTTGACCACATTTGCCACAGCAGTACTCCACCTCCCGCTCTTCCATGTTTTGGCCAGCAATCCCTACTAACCTCGACCACTTTGGACATGTCTGACCAGCTGACGTTCGTAAAGAGACCAAAGAAAAAAATAAAGGAAAGAAAAAAAAAAAAGAGTGAGAGAAAATGCATTGCACTTGACTTTAGCGCCACTTGTAAGTGTAAATTTTATTTGAGCCAACATCCATACATATATATATATATATATATATATATATGTATATATATGTATATGTATACATAAGTATAAGTATATATATGCCCTTTGTCAAGTGTTTTCAAAGTGCTTTGCCTCGGACTTGGAGTTTTTGGCGTCGTGTCGTGTCGTGTCGTTGACAGCTAAGTGGTGATAATCGCTTTTGAATTGAATTTCTAAGCAAGTAAATTTTAAACACGCCCCAGACAAAGTTTAAATTCAAAAGTGCAACAGAGACTCAACGACGTTTTCGTCAAGGGGAAGGGGAGTAGGAGTAGGAGTAGTAATACCAAAAGCAAAAAGGGAAAAGACACAGAGACAGAGAAGTAAAGTGGGAGATGTAACGAGAATGGGATATTGTTGGACACTGGCCATCATGGACGGAGGACAAAAGGCGTCACTTGTTTTCGGCTTTTGGGTTTTTGTTCAACTACCAAGAGATGGAAAGAGAAAGAGATGGTTGGAATAAATGGTTTCTACAGCTACTGCTGTTGCTTGCGGTCGGTTTTGTTGGTTTCTGTGGCTTCTAATTTGTGAAACAAGATTTTTGGGGCATGGGTTTTAGTCCTAGTGGCTTTTGTAAGTCATTTAATCAAAGCTGACTTAAAAGTCTTCTTTTGCCACTCAACTACTTAACAATGCAAATTATTTAAATTAAAGACAAAAAAGCAAAGTCCAGAAAAAAGCTTATTCATAAATTTGCAAACATTTGAAATTCAAAATCCATTGCATACTTTACGGTAATAAGCAAAAAGTTAATTTCATTTGAAATCTTTTCTTTTTTCTTTTCTATAAAATCAATCAAAACAAACATTTCATATTTTCTGCATTTTCATTTAATATATTTTTCAAATACAATAAGAATTTAATTATTCATTGCCTTTCCATATTTTTCTTTTTGTTTTTCAGTTTATTTTCTTTCCATTTTAGGTTGAACGAGGAGTCATACCAGCAAGGCGAGCTATAACATCACAGTTCATTAGACGATCAGATCCTATAATAAAAAAAAAACATAGTATTAACTCAAAAATATAGAAAGATTTCAGAATTATTTAGGTTACCTCTGCAACTAATTTCGGTCAGTTCACAACGATGAACATTACGCCAGACCCAAGTCCTGCGCAATTTATCACGGCACAAACGATTCAAACCTTGAATTTCACGATCAGCAGGATCATTTAAACGTGGAACACAACGATCACAATCCCGTCTTAGAGTCCGACAATCCTGACTCTGTGCCTGAATAAGGCCAAAACAGATGACGACTATAGATAGGCAAAATTATTAAAATATAATTTAAAGAGTCAAGTCAAAGTCCTTTTTCAGTTATCTTACCAGAAAAAAGGAACAAAATTGCCTTGAAATGCATAGTATTGCCAGCTAGTTTAATGTTTATCGCAAATAAACGGATTGATAACTACCATAGAGTGAAGATTGTACTGATCTTTATATAAATACCAGAAAGCTAAGTTCCCATTGATTATCATACCATCTGGATAATTGTCTTCATAAAACAAAAGAATTTTCAATAATAAGTCAATGAAAGTAACTCAAGAGCACTCCCAATTGTATCAATTGTATGATAAAAGATTTTCAGATATTCTACAATTTAAATAACAACTGTTTGAAAGAAACCAGCTGTTGATTTCCTAGTCAACGAAACCCTTTATAAAAGCTCTGTGATTGGCAATCCAATATCACAGAATCAAAGTTAGTTTCTTTCCAACAACATGTCACGAATTCTTCTCCTATTGGGTAAGACTTATAAGGAAAATTCGTTTACAAGGAAAAATAAACTAACTGAATCAATTTTTTGTTCTTACAATTAGCATTCTGTTGCGTTTGCTTTCTGGCCGTAGAGGCACAGGACAGTGGACGCTTACTTTGCGAACGTCAGAATCGTATTTGCCAAAATAACGAACGTCGTTTGGGTCGCCGAGATGATGTTACCGATGTCTTTAATCAACGTTGCCGTCGAGCCAACAACAGTTGGCGTAACATTTCACGCTGCGAACTGGTCAGGGCATCATGTCACTGTAAGAGAAAAACCAAGATCAATCTATAATGGGTAGATACTTTAATCAAACTACTTTTATTTAACTTAATAGTAACTGCTGTACGTTGTTCGACTTTGTCATGCCGTGATGTCCAAGATGTTCTACGTGGAGGTGGCGGTCGTCCACCAACTCCAACACCAGGCCGTCCTACACCCAGCCGTCCTACACCCAGCCGTCCTACACCCAGCCGTCCTACACCAAGCCGTCCTACACCATCTCCAGCTACTCCAGAGCCAACTGAGTAAATGCAAAAACCAACACCTAATATTCCGGCATATTAATATTCTTTAAAGTTTTTTGGCAAAATAAAAAATGGCATATCTTTTGAGCAATAATCGAGTATCAGCCTCTTTCTCTCTCTCTCTCTCTCTCTCTCTAACTTCATCTTTACATCATAGTCGTGTATAAATCTTCTAGTCTAGCCTTTTTAGAATCAACAGTCAAAGCATTTGCTCTGCATTGCATCTTTCACGTACTTGGCATTACCATAAGAGAGAAAAGAAATATGAAGGAACTTCCAGACAGACAACTTTGTCTTATTCATCCTGATGATGCTGATGTTCATCCTGCTGCCGCTGTTGCTGTTACTGCTGCTGCTGCTGCTGCTGCTGATGATGATGATGAGCCAGGCACGCACATCGTTGTCGTCCTCGGCATCGTCATGCTTGTCCATCCTCTATATATAACTTTTCACACGAAATTGTTTTGATTTTTCTTGATGGGAATTTATGACTCTTTTGAGCTCTCTCGAAAACAAAAGCCTTAAGCTTACTTCATCTATATGTAGTGGAATACATAAATATATATACAAATTCTAAAAAGGGAGAGGGATAAAACTTTACACGACTTGATTAAACAAAAGTTTTTTTTTTTTGGTTATGTTTTATATAAAATTTTTTGTTTTGGGTTAGAGATCCTTTTTTATGGGCCTGACCCTAAGTCTGTCTTATATTAAGTTTGTATCTTTAACCTAAAATTAATATTAGAACTATTTCCACAGTTTCTAAAAGCATTCCCTTTGTTCTAAGCAAATTGCATCCCTATACAATTTTTAGTTCATCTTTGTGTTAGCAACTCAAAATTATTTTATTTTCCAAACAGGTAAAGCCAAAATACTTTCAAAACCTGTATATCAAAGGGGGATGAATGGTATTTATAAACATTTATTTACTTATAATCAATAATATGAAAAAAATAAGCTTACATACTTAAAAGAAGTCTTTGTCCTGATAGGCGCATGGGGCACTTGATCGACTTTATATACTTAAAAAGAAAACTACATCTCGTCACGATACATATTCATTGTATATCGAACTACACGATCTTCTATTATATAATCATTGCCATTATCATAAGTATATATATGATTTTCGTTTTCACTATATGGTTGATCATTTATAAAGTATTCGCCACCGATCACCTCAAGAATTCGTGAATTTGTATCCCCTTCCAAATGTGGATTAGTTTCATTATAATTTATTAAATCCAAGTCTCCATCTTGATAATTATCAATATCATTTATCTCACTTTTCCAGGTCGTTTGTTCATAATGATCCAAGTCATCCGATATAATATTTGATGCTAGAATAAACTATAAAAATTAGAGAAAGAAATATATATATATAAAATATATGTAATATTATTATAATACCAACCACGTAAAAGGATCATTAAGTATATATATAATTTCTGATAAATAGGCATAATGTATTACCTATAGCTTTTGATAAATGTTTTAAAACTGAAACATCAGAAATGATAAAAAATTCATTTTAAATATGAAAAATATTTAAACAGCATTTTATAAAAATAAAATTAAATATTTAATTAAATGCAACTGTTAAATATAGAAAAATAAAAATCATTAAAGACATTTAGATACTCTATAAAAAAAAATAAAATGTGGAACTTGAATTCTTGTGATATCAGTTATAGAATATAAAGTGTTTCTTATATAGTTATATTATTTGTAAATTCTCATGCTTAAGCGTAGTCCAAAGTAAGTAGATATAAAATATATGTGAAAGAGTTGTATAACTAATTTTAGAACTATAATAAAAAAAAACCATATAACAATAGATATAATAATAATATAATGTATATTTTTTATTGCCTCTCGAGGGATTTCTCTACAAAAGTTCTGTCAGGCTTTACTCTCATGCCAAAGCTTTTCATTTCATTTCATTTTTTTTTTTTTCGATCTTAAAGTCAAGCCCCCTCTCCAATTAAAGCTCACCACACATGATCAGCTCTATGTGGGCACTCTCTTGGATAAACAAGTATCTCGTTCAATACGGTACCTGACTGAGAAGTCGGAATCTAACCAGACCCGGGACAGGCGTTAATACACAAGTACGCAATGTTTAAACAAGAGACAGATCTATCTGCCTAAATCAACAAAAGCAAAAAAAAAAAAAAAAAAAAAAAAAATTGGTGATGATAATAAAGATATTGCACAGGCCGAAACAAAAACAACATCAAATTTGTTGCTATTGCTGTTGTTATTATTGTAGTTGTTGTTGTTGTTGTTGTTGTTGTTGCTTTTAGACCGTCAGCTGGTTGTTGTATCAAATATTTCACACACTGTTCAGTTGGTAAGCGATTAACGAACCGCACAGTCTCACGTTTCGGTTTATGTGATATAAGTGAACTAGCTAAACATTCTCCTTCTTCTTGTTTATTTTTTTTTTATTGTTAGTTTGTGTTTTATATATATATATATATATATCTTCCTGTGTAAATCTGTGATTGATTCGATTAATTTGGCATCAGTATGTCAAACTTTACGTATGTACGTTTAACCAAATTGCAACCATTTTTGGGCAGCAGTTATGTTGATGGCATTTATGCTCCATCTCCAATATTGGATGGTTATCACAATGAGAAGGATTTTAGTAGCCGTAGCTATGCGAATCTAACATCGGAGAGTGTCCTTGTACTGATTGAGGGCGAGAATTATAGTTATCGTTCAACATCGACTATAGTGCTAATGGTTGTCGCTTGGATATTGCTAATATTGGGTTTTGTCTTTTGCTGCTGTGCGGAGTGTTTCGGCGTGAGTGTTTGGCGTGGCAAGAAGCACAGTGAGAATAGCAATAGCAGCAGCAGCAGCAACAATAACAACAACAACAACAACAGAAACGATATTGAGAGAGGCGGCACCGGTGCCTATACAATCGGTGGGAGTGGTCGTGGAGGCCATGAGATGAGCGAACTGCCCCAATGTGGAGGTGAGTATGGTAAAGAAAAGAATGCAACAAAAATGAAATTTCTTTCCTGGCATACTTTTAGGCCGCCCTCAGAAATCTATGGGGCCCCAAACAAAGCTCCATTGGGGCGAAAACGAACCTGTTATGCCATATTTCAAAATATAACCCATAAATGCTGTAGGGGGGCACTGTGAACTCAATGCAATTCAGTTGATTTCACAACGTAAAGCAAATGCTCTATAAAAATTACCTTGTTTTTAGTTTAAATTCTTGTTTTCCCTTTCTTTTCTTCTATTTATATTTTAAATAGTAGAAAGAACTTTAAATTTTTCACTAAGAGAAAGATTTTTCAATTTGTCTAAAAAACAATCTCGCTCTAATTTCTTATAAACCTTAAAAATTTAAGTTAAGTCAGCTCTTGGACTAAACAACTTGAGAATTCTAAATATGCCTTAAAGATTATTAGATGGTTGATCATTTGTTGAGTTTCATGCATTAAAAGAAATGCAACTATTACTCATAAATGTTATGATATCGTAGCCTATTTTTCATTTTCTTTCTGATTTCCTTTTTTTTTTTTTTTTTTTGTTAGCATATTTCTTGAGTCCAACAAACATTTTAGGGTATATAAAACCCATTTGTATTGGTCGTTGCTTGCTGTCAATGCGCTTAACTGGCATTATTGCTGAACTACTTTTTGAACAACACTCACAGGACATGAAACTGGGACTGGGACTGGGACTGAGACTGGTACTGAGGATTGGAAAAGAGATACGGCATACAGGATGCGAGAGAGATGGGGGCGGAGAAAGCTCCACAGAAATGCAAATTGTGTGTCCGCCCCCCTCATCGATATCATAAAATATTTAGCTATTTTTCGTATTTCGTTTCGTTTGGTTTGGTTTTTGGCAAATTTGGCATGCGTTTTTGACTGAAATTGGCTTTTGGCCAAGTAAACGAAAAACGTGCAGAGTGAGAGAATAAGAATGTGAATGAGTCAGAGATTGCAAACGAGCTAGCACAATTGCCTAACATATATACAAACAAACATATATATATGTACATACAAACATATACATACATATGTATAAATATATATATATTGACATCAGTTTATATGAATGGAATGCAGTTTCAGCTTTGGTTCAATTTCATGCAATTAGTATTGTCTCCAAGATATTGTGTTTCATTAGAGCGATTTGTGTGCTGGCATGTTCATTCGCCCAAATATCCAATGACCAGTGGGCAGCGACCAATGCCCAGTCAATGGGTCACATTTTGATAACAGAGAATTTGTTGCAAATTCATTTTTGCATTTAAACCGAAATTCGGATTTGTTTGGTTTTTGTGGTGATTCTTTAAAAGGCTTTGTAACCCTTTTTCTCCACCTTGTCATACGATGACTTTTGCCATACAGATGAACATCTACAAAATTCATATATATATATACACACATACATATACATAATGTACATATGTATGTTTGTAGAATGTCTGCTTAATAGGCCAAAAGTCATATCTTGTATGTGTAGTCGAGAATTGATTGTAAATGAAATTTACTCCTTGTATTTTTAGTTCATTTGGTTATTGGTTTTCACAGAAGCAGCAGGAGCCAAAGTTTTCATTTTTATACCCTTACAGAGAGTATAATCAAATTGATAAGACGTTTGTAGTGACTATATAAATATTTGAACCTTAAAAATATATATATATTCTTTGCCATCACCAATAGTCGAGGCCATCTAGCCAAGTCTGAACGTTTCTTTGCCGTTTTTAGAACTTTAATTTGAAGCTATGAGGATGAAACTTGCTAGATAAGCTTTTCAGATATTTACGCACTGCAAGTTAAAAGATTCGTAATATTAGACCACTATAAGGTACACTCGCAATGGGAACAATCGGTTTAGAGCACTTTACTTTAGCTAAAAATACTTAGAGATTATAGAAACGCAACAAGCTTGTATATATTTTAACTGTAGGGTATACAAACTTCGGCAACACCAAAGTTCGTTTCTTTGATATTTCTAATTAAAGAGAAAAAGAATTTATTGTTTAATATTAAGCTTTTTTTGTACCTAAATTGCTTTACAATTAAAATTCCATGACAAGTTTATACCATAAATTTAATATTTCTTCTTAGATAAAGATTACATGATGTAGATTATGAATATAGCATATCCTTTCATTTGCATATGTATAGATGTATATGTATGTGTATGTATAAGTATATTCTGGTATTCGAATTTGTGATTCCCTTAGGTAGCAGTAGTTCAATTCCTATATCTATGAAATTTGAATGGATCTTTTATTTATTTTTTTTCTCTTCTTTTTTTTTTTTGAGGATATTCCCATAGCAACTTGATACACTTAAGTGTCCTTTCGTCGATATATTCTATGCCTTAGTATGTCAATGCAATAAATTTCTCCACTTTCATTGCCCCGCCCACCGCCAACTTTTACCCGAGGCCACACACAAAACGTGACTGTTCCTGCTTAAAGTTATGCCAACCAAAATGAAGAAAGAAAAAAAAAGAACACAAAAATACCAAAGAAAACTAGAAAAACATAAAAAATATATATATTCTACGCTAAAGTCACAAATGTTTTATGAAAGTTTTTCATTTCGCGCTCATTTCATGCTGCAGAATAAGTTTTAATAAAAACTTCAGCTTCTCTATATAGTTCTCCTTTGCCAGAATGAGAGAGAAAGAGAGAGAGAGATAGAGAGAGGATGTGTGTGTATGCTGTTTTCTCTAGCCGCTGTTGGTGCAGTCTGCTGTTGTTCCTTCTGCAGTTCCAGCAGCATCTCTACTTCTACTCCTTGGCAGACTCACTCACTTGGTTCTGTTCAGAAATTCATAACCGCATTTCTACTCAGCTGCCGGGAGGCAGCCAAAGACAGGCACAGTTGTACATACCAATTACTTATATATCGACAATATGGAGTGAACATAACCCCTCCCCCCACCCCACCTAACCCCGTCACGACCCCACACCTTAACTCACCATACCCAATTCACTTTACGCCTCTTTGTACCACTCCCACTCTATTGGTAAAACGCAGCTGATGTTCTCTTCTCCTTTGTGTATGTGACTATAGTGGTGAGGGAATGGTGGGGGGGGGGGGGGAAATGGGGTAGGGTATAATAAGTTTTTGTCTTTTGCCAAGTTTTTGCTCACCCAAGTCGACGACTCAACTTGACTCGAGAGATGCGAATTTAATCTATAATTCAAGTTTCGATGGCACTTTAAAAATTCATCCTTATTCCCATACCCATACCCGTCTCTTATTCTCGACCTCATCATCATCATCAGTAACAGCAATTTTTCTCGTTTTTTATCCCCCTCTCTCTCTCTCTCTCGCTCTTTCTTATATTATTTATGTAAAAAGCGTAAAAATTTGCTGTTTATACGCATCATTGGCTAGGCAGCTCCTCCATTCCTAATTCTTCTTATTTCTATGGTGTGTGTGTGTATGTGTGTGTGTGTGTGTGTGTGAGTGTATTTTTTTCCGATAATTCGTCTACATGATGTTTTTACAACCTTCCTTTCATCAGAAGTCTCCTTCTTACTTTGATTGCTCATTTGGCATTTATTTGATGATGGAGGATCTGCCCCGGCTGCCTGTCTGCCTTTATTTTATTTAAATTATTCATGTCCTGCCTCGGGCATAGCCAGAACAAAAAACAAAAAAACAAAACTGAACGAACAAACTCACCGACTTAACTAAATGTGCGTAATTTTTACCGACAGGCTATAGCAAAATATTGCTTCTGGCTATATATATAAATATATAAAAAGCTAGTCGGGGGGAAAAGTAGGCAGGGATGAAGGAGAAGCTACCTGTACGTGAGTTTGTAACTTGTAGTGGGTCAAGACTATGGCTTGATACATATACTAACATATACATATATATATAGAGTAGGTACATCTATTGGATTTGCCAAGATGTTCTCCTTTTCTAGGGTGAACCAAAACTTTTTTTAATATAAAGTAATCTAACAAGGCTAAGTTCTTAACTAATCTTTCTCTCTCTATATATCGTTCTATCTAACACTTAAAAGAATTGAATGAATATATTGATTGATCTTTATATAGTAACTTTTTTAATGATATATATAAAATGATATTATATAATATTAAATGATATGAAATGAAATGATATAATATGATATGATATATTATGATATGAAATGATATGATATAATATACTATGATATAATATGATATAATATGATATAATATGATATAATATGATATAATATGATATGATATGATCTGATATGATATGATATGATATGATATGATATGATATGATATGATATGATATGATATGATATGATATGATATGATATGATATGATATGATATGATATGATATGATATGATATAAAACATCTATAAAATTATATAATATTATATGATATTTTATAACATAAAGTAGATAGGAACTTATTTTAGTATTTTTCTAGAATATTTTAATTTTTAAAAAATCTATTTTAGGATTAAACAAAGTTTAAGTTTGGGTCCACTCTATTTTTTTTGATTTTGTTACTTTGACATTTCATCTAATTTGTATTTATTGTGTAACAATTTTTTCCTTTTCAGTAGCAAATTGTGCATAAAATTTACATTTTTTATTAGCTGTATCTGTTGTTCTCCTTCTCTCCTGCTATACCTCTCTTTCTCTCTCTCTCTGTCTCTCTCTCTCTCTCCCTCTCAGTGGCTTTTTAATTTTTATTGATTGTTTGAAGTCAGTTTGCTTGAATTCAGGTCAACTGAAATTGCATTTGAAGTTGGTTGCGTTGGCATTTTGCAATTTGATTAAGTTGAATTTAATTGCTTTTGTTGTATAATTATAAAATAAATGCAAATTGCTTTGGTTTTTTTTTTCGGTATAGTTAATTAATCATATTAAATATATTTCTATGAATAAATCAATTTTGCAAATGTGAGTCACTATCTCTTTGTATGTGTGTGTGTGTGTGTGTGCCTAAATGATATGCATAAATAAATATATAAATTAATGGTTCAATTAAATGAGTATTCGTATCTGGTATGAATATAAATCAGAGTAAATCTTATATAATATTCGTTTAGTCTATCCTAAATATAATTATTTACTAATATAATTAACAAAAAAAGTAATTATTATACTTAATACTTATTCTTAGATAAGTCTCAGTCTAATTGATCTATGATTCTTTATAACCCAACAACAAAAGTAAATTGATTCTCAAAAAAAGCGTCTCTGACTATGTAAAGTATATATAAACTTGAACAATCTCCGACTATATAAGATATATATATATATTTCTGATCAGGCTAAGCTAAGTTATGGTTGTTCGTTTGTCTACAGGCCCATACCAACATTAGAGATGAAATTTTAAAAGTAATGAAGGCAAAAAAAATTACTAAAATTTCAAAATTATATTCCCAATTATTGTTATTTCAAGTACAAATACTCTAGTAATTAAGTATTCCGTTTGAAATGCAAAAGTATCTAATTGCTGTAATAAAGATAGTTAAGAACATAACACAAGTTCCTCTTATTATCAATTAAGATTTTGCCTTTTTTTTTTTCTATACACCCGCTCACATTATTCACTACTTTCAACACTTGTGAGGCGCCTCTAGGCAGTCAGTCAGGCTTTTTCAACACAAATTACCATAATTCGAAAGCCTCACACATACACACACACAAACACACATACACACACACACTTAACCTTTAATTAAGATACTCGAAACTTTTCAATATTAAGCTCATTGTAGGATGGCAAATGGGCGCCACATTGTCGGCTCGATTCAACACACACGCTTTCCTTTCCTTTCCTTTCCTTTCTCTTTCCTCTACCCACCATTGAGAGCAGTTTACTCCTTTGACTCTTTGCCTCACCCCTTCCTTTCTTTTGCTCATTCTTCTCGCCTTGCTTTTACTCCTTTTTTGCCCCATCACATGTCAAGTCGTTGCAATTTTCCATAACGAAATTAACGCCCAGCACGATGTAAAGTATGCAACGTAAATTTTTGCGCCGAACCAATAAAAATAATTGAGGCAAAAGAGCAGGGAAGTGGGCGAGGGTAAACGGACAGCAAAGAATCAAAGAGGTGTGTGTGTGTATGAGTCTGTATATAGACCAGAGGGGTAGGATGAGTGTTAACACACATATATATACATATGTGAAGTCACTTGGAGTTGGCAATTTTTGCTTTTATTGCCGCAGCGCCTCTTCACGGTTGCCTTTTTAAGTGCCCTTTGTTGTGGGAGCCTTTTGTTGTTACTCGATGAGTGCTCCGCTCATCTACCCACAACTCTATGGCACATGCTCCACGAATATATGTACTCCTGTTAGCAAGCGCTCCAACAACCAACAAGCATAACCATGTCATCGCCTATGCCTCTGCCTGTTTCTCTGCCTGTGCCTCTGGCTTCCTTTAGCAGTTCTACTTGTTTTCATTTCCGTTGCGCTTATCACATTATTGCAAGCTCATTGCCGGTTTCTCTTTGTGCACACACACACACACACAGAGAGAGAGAAAGAGCAAGAGATAGATAAGCAGAAAGAAGAGAGAAATAGCCACACATATGCATTAAAGAGTAAAATGGGGTAAAGGAGTAAAAGATGGCTATCAGTCAACTTGACTTGCTTTTCCTTGCTGGGCAATGGAAAAATCATTTTATATGATAAAAGTTATATCATTTACTATAACTATACATAAGTATATATATATATATATATAATATTCAATTCTGATTTATATTATAGCTTACAACTGTGTTGAAATTTCATTTGAGACCCAAATAAATATTTTGTAGCAATTTTCTCCATTTAAACGATATCCCTTGTCAGTCTGTCAAATTGTTGACGCTTTGGAAACAGTTGGCAAACCCTTCTTAATGTTAACTGCTGACTTTTCACACCATTTTGCATAGGCATTATTAAATAATTTTCATGTGTATGTATGTGTGTGTGTGTGTGAATGATTTTCATATAAATCCCGGCCGAAGTAAGAACGAAACGAAATGGGAATGGGAATGGTATATCCTCCTGTTTCTCGTTACTCGTTTGTGAGCTGAGCTCATGTAATATTCATGATTATTTGAAATTTGCGCTTCGTTATCCTTTATCCTTTTTTATATACACACACATACACACACTCACCCATATATGTAGAGAGATATGCGGCAAGCGAGTAAAAGAAACGACAATCATATGTCCTTCTCTTGCATATCATCAGAACCAACAGCAGCAGCAGGAGCAGACTCAAGGGAATTCCTAGCAAATGGCATTGATAGCACACTGCCTGTCAGGTCCGTCAATATGAGCTGAAAGAGCAAACAAACTGTTGCTTTAACTTTACCTCCATCTCCTTCATTACTTTGCTATTTTTTGTTTCTCCCTACAGCCATATTGTCAATATGCACACCTATACAACACACTAGATAAAGAGTGAGTTGGGGGGGGAGGGAGGGTGAAGGGCGATCTCTGTCTCTTCCGTTTGCCTGGTCTCTTATCAGTCGTTGTCCTTGTCGTCGTTCCCTTGATGCGCTTTTTTTTTTTTTTCGTTGTGTCTGCAATGTGGAAAATTTGCCACCCAAAAAATCAACCCATTCGCTTGCACTGCATTTCCACTTTTCATACTGAATGGCTTTTGTTAAGACTTAGAAAAAAAAGGGGGGGGGTGGGAGAGTGAGAGTGCGGTAGACACTTCATGTGTAGGCGTGGCTTTGGCTGCCTGACTGCATTGCGATAACAGTGTGAGTGTGTGTCTCCGTCTGTGTGTGTGTGTGTGTGTGTGTGTGTGTTTGTCGGGTAAACTTCAACAAGTGAAGTGTCGCATCCTCGCTAAGTTTCCTTGACAAACTGAAAAACAATTATGATTGATTGTTGGTTGGTCTTCTTCAACACCATCTCTGTTGTCCTTTACTATCATTCCCTCTCTCTTTCTCTCTTTACTTCCTGCTGTCGACAAACTTTTAGCTCAAAGTTGTTTGAAAAGATCGAAAAGGTAAGATAGGCAAAGTGTCTATCAGAATTGGCAAAGTCAACTAAAGTGCTGGACTGCAGGGAATAGTTTGCTATAGTTTTCTTTTTTCACTTTAATGGCTAAAAAAATAAAATAGTTGATTATATAAGATAATTTAGATATATAAATAAACTTAAATAAACAATTGATTTATAGAAAATTCTTTAAATTTTTATATAAACTCTTAAAAATTTAAATTTTTATTTTCTCTTTCATTTCATTGGAAAATAATTAAGTCAAATATATATATATATATATAACTTTCTCTGACACTAATACGATTTAAAATTTATTCTAAACGGAAATGCATTAAAAATGCCTCATTAGCCACCAAAATATGGCAAGAGGAATAAAATGGTAAATCGATTTTTAGGTTGTTTTTCTTTCTTTTTTTTTTCTATCCTAAAAATTGTTGACAAACAGCTCGTAAATTATGGGCTCATTTTTCAAACATTTTATGGTCAATATATGTATATTGTATATATAAGTATATATCGAAACTCTCCTTGTGGGTCAACCTGGCTAGTTAGTTGATTGGTCACGGTCTTTTGCCACTGTGTCCGCTCGTTTGTTGCAATAGAAAAGAAAAGGCAAAACAAAAAAACGGAAGTGTCGTTGCACAGAGAGTTCATTGACAGGCATTAAGTGTATCTCCCAGTTAGGTGACAATCATTCTAACAATAATTGAAAGGAACAATAAACAAAGATACATAAAAAAAGAAAGAGAAACCGAACCGAAAAGGAGAACTGTTAAACATAATTCTATGAGGAATTCAAGTTGACTATTTCATCCTTTTTGGTTTTTTTTTTCCTCCACCCAATTTCCGTTCTCACAGACAAGGCAAACAAATCAATATACTTATTCACATTCTCAATATATATATATAACATATTTGAAAAATCAAAAAAAGAAATAAGAAGGCGAGATATAAGCGCTCAATGATTGCGCCTTCTTATCAAAGAGGCATATGTCCTTTTGGTCTACCTGAAATGATGGTGTCCTCGGTAAGGGGTTCCGTTGGCAGTGCCGGTGCCTAAACCTAAGCATTTCCGTTTAGTAAAGAAAACAATAACAATTGGGATTTATCTTTTGTATGTGTGTGCGTTGTGTGTGTGTGTCGGTTCAGAGTGAGTTGGGCCGCGACCGGAAAAGCGCATTTAACGCGATTTGATGGTTTACAAATTGGCTTAAAGAGCAGCCCATCTCCGGCATCTCTAAAGGTATAAACAACTGACGGTATTTCTTGTATCAGTTGTTGTTTCTCTCCTTCCTTTTTTGCTGGATTCTGTTTCCCTTTTTCTTTGTTTTTCCTGTTTTTTTTTTTTTTGTTATTGCTATTTGGCGGTTTGAAGCCAAGAACATGTGCTGAGGATGCGGCTTGTTGCCTTTTCTGTTACCTTTTTTGTTTTTGTTTTTTATCCTTTGATAAAGATTGCGGCACGATGGGGTTGAATCAAAGGAAAATGGGATTGAGACAGCAAAGGAAAAAATGTTCAATGTGAGATGGCTGCTTAAATTGATGAGTTCCGGATTTCTATTATTATTTTCTTTTTTTTTTAATATATTCCATATATTACAATACTGATAAGTAGTCCGTTCTTTAGTAAGTTGATCAACTAAATAAAGTTAGTTTGTTAATGAAATTAATTAAAAATTATCATAAGATAAGACATATTTAGTTAACATATAATTTGTGAAAATTCTCAAGTTTCTATTTGCACTTATTATACAAAATTCTAAATATAAAAGTATTACCTGATCCTGTGATAACCAAGAAAATAAAAAAAAACCAACTCTACTTAAAAATAATATTTAACATTAACTTGTGTATTTCCTTATTTTGTTTACCGGGCCCACATATGCATACCGAAAGTGTAAACAAAAACAATGACTGACTATATATATATATATATATATATATATATATATATATATATATATCTAGATATATGCATAGTAGGTATGTGTTAAGTATATTCAACCTGCCTCTCATCCGGTCTGATACAAAACAACAAAATAAAATAAAAAAAAAAGGTTAATAACATTAACACAATATTGCATATTTTACTCTACAAGTTGTAGTTGGTCTTGTCTTAATCAGCATGACTGGAAGATTGCAAAATGAATGTACAAATTCCAAAGTTATCTTGTATGATATATCAAATCAAGCAAAATGATGAAAACATTAAACAATGAATGTACCCATCAGACACTTGGGCGTCTATCTGGACTTATCATTATCATATATACCTCATATATACCCTTATTCTATACACTATTTCTAAAGGGTATAGTAGAACATTTGAAAGATAAGCCATAAGCTTAATCCCATTATTAGCTGGTATATATAAATTGCCATAACATTTCATCTAGTAAACTTAGCTAGTGTATATTATAAACAGTGTATTTGTTTTGTTAGTTTTCGGGTTCTGTTTTTGTTTTTTTTTTTGTTTAATGAAATACCAAAACTGGTTTCAACACAAGACATCACGTGAGCTGTCTTCAAAAGCCTTCACATGACTGAAATATCTGAAGGTGTCTGTATCTGTATCTGTATCTGTGTCTGTGTCTTAATGTCAATGAATGGGAACCAGTTTGCACCTGTATAATTATAATCAAAAATATATATATATATATATAAATATATAAATTTGTGTGCGTATTTCTCATTTGTTCTAATTGGAAATTGTTGTGGTTAGCAAATGCACAAACCTATGTGGTTGTGAACATAACTAGAAATCGATGTTCAAATGATCTAATTTAGTTCACAGACTTTGAAAATTGAATTTGTCTTAAAACAAACACAACAATTGATTATACCCTAACATAAAATATAAAATTTTTATTAGTTAATTATTTATATTAAATAAAATATGAGTGCTTAAGTCAAGTCAAAGGCAATTAAAGCAACTTATTATACAAAGAGGTACAAAGACTTTTGTTTTGTTAGTTTTTATTTTATAACTTTAACTTATTTAAAAAAAAAAAACAAAACTTATAAATTATAAACTTTGTATATTTGAGCTTCACTTGTATTTCTTATTTGTTTTTTTTTTTTTTTTTGTTATTGTTGTTTTATTGTTTTTGTTAGGAGAGAGAACTGACTACTGACAATCTGGCATTTAAGTTGTCAAATTGATTAGCAGCACTTGAGATAAGAATTATTATCATCATTATTATGTTGATTATATTATTATTGTATATAAGTATAGTGCACCGAATTGAAAACCACATAAATCATGTGAATGCGATTAGAGAGCGAAACAGAGAGAGAGAGACTAAAAGTGATAGAGACAGAGATAGAGTGAGTTAATATGTATACATATGTATTTAAGCCTCATTTCCATTCAATTTGTTTATAGAATTATAATTTCTCTTTATTTATTGACTGGAAAATATTGTTAGTTCATTTAAGCTCCTTTTTCAATATGCAACACAAATGATGAGTTATTTTTGCACAAATATAAAAGGGGGAAAGGTAATTACCTATCTTTTTTTTTTTTCTCCATCTGCTGTATCTTCTAACAATTTGTGTTTGTTAATAAATTTTTAAAGCATTTTTTTTATTTTTCCCCTTCCCACTTTGTCGTTCGATTTAATGTGAAAATTAATTGGAGAACATTAAAGTTGACAATGTAATTAAAGGTTTAGAATATGTATTTACCCATAAGCCGAGGTCAAAAATGGTTTTATATAGTTAACCATAAAGCTTTTTAAATACTTAGGCATTAGATATGGAATATTAGATTTACATAACTTGAATGAACAACTTGTATAAATGATTTAGATACAAATATACCTATATATATATATATATATATATAAACATACAAATTGAACAAATTGTAAGATAATTTCAAAGGGGCTAACCTTATTTACAGCATATTTGAGACCAGTTAAGAAAAAAGGACGTGAATTAACTTCAATTGCCAGTGTTAGTAGCTTTATTAGCTGAACATTTTCCAAAGAATTTTATGATTTATAGACAATCAGGTCCCAGTCACAAGAATAATACATAAGTCCCAGCTCATCGGTCTTATATTTGCACAATTTAAAGTAAAGTTATCAAGAATTCAAACACACAGAAAATATGATTGGAACGCACCGTTTTATAGAGAATAGATCCAAGGACCCCAAAAGCCAATTAACTTGGCTATAAACCACACAACGTAGGCAATATTGCCTGAAGGATTCTGTAAGAGAGAGAGAGAGAGAGAGAGATTATAATTCATTTTCATACACAAAATCTTTTAGTTTCTCTTACTTAAAGTTTTTTTCATTAACTTAGGTCAGTAATAAAATTAACTATTTTTTTAATTGAAATCAAATGGAAATTACTTATATACTATTGATATTTTTCTTATTTTCTTTTGCTCATTTTAATCATATGATAGAAAATCCTATTTAAGTACATGCACATTACAAATGTATTTATACCACGTGTTAAGTGTTATTAAAATTTTCAAGTACTTTATTAATCAATAAAAACATTTTCTAGAGCTGATAAATACACTAATTCAAATCATGCGTCACTAAGCCCCCAGGGCAACAGATAGATATATATATATATATATATATATCAAAATACATATAGAAACATATATATGTATGTATATAGAATGCTAATTGATACACACACACATACACAGAGATTGAGAGGGAAAAAGAGAGAGTGCGAAATGGCATAGTCAACATTCATTATATACAAATAGAGAATGCATAATCTGAAAATGATTAAAATTATCTAAACAATGTAAAATTGTACTAACTAACTATGCAGTTTTGTTATTAAACATGGATGATTAGAATGAGCCCTAATGCCAATTACTAACCCAAAAACCACAAATGAAATTTTCGTTGCACAATAATTAAATGCAAATTTAAAAAGGGACCAAAAAAAGGAATATATATATGAAAGAAAACGAATTTTATGTGTTTTATGGTCAGTGAAGCTAATAAAATTCATTCATAGAGAAAATTTGTCCAACACATTATTTCAATGCATAAAATTAAATTGTAAATGATATGCAATAAAAGTGAAATATATATGTGTGAGAGAGAGAGAGAGAGAGAGGATAAGGTAACAAGCACACGCACACTCAAACAAAAAAAGGATTTCAACTAAACTAAAACAGGCAAATAAATCAAAAAGCAATTATTTACAAAATTTCAAATTGCAATTCTACAAATTTTTGATAAATATTAATAATGCATAAAATTAAAATCAGAAATTGACAAAATTTCAATACCAATTACAAGTACAAGAAGTATCATTTATGTCAATCTTAATTGTTTGTTTAAGTAGTTATAGTAATTGAAGAATCAAGTAGCTTTTATACAGAATTATTAAGATTATTTTAGTTAGCATATGAATAATTTTTATATAAAATAAACAAAACACTTTTGGCATTAGAAATAGTCTTTTTTAACTATTTTAGTTAAATAAAATGCAGAGGAATTTTTTTACTTATTTTATTTCCTTTACTTAGTCTGTCATTACATAAATTATCTTATCCATAGACCTTTAATTGTGAGTGCTTTTAATATATATAATAGTTTCTTTTTGTAGTTGAAAACATTGTGAAAAAGGAATTTATGATATATCCTCGTTGCTTGACCTCTCTTTTCATTAATTTTTGATTTAACCTATGACTAAGTCATACATCTGCCAAGGATTCTGTTTATTTACTAACTGGAATCTAAATGTCGAGGAGTTTGTTTGCTTAACAGTTTTATGGGAGCTGCTCTTACCTTGTGGTACAATTTTTTTCAAATAGCTGCATAAAACATCCTTTAGACATTCTTGCTTCTACTACCCATCCTTTGGCATTTGTATTCCTGGTGTTGGTGTTCCCTTAGTTTTCAGACTTCATTTTGTTAGATTTCCTAATTCATTCAGTTTCTTCAAGTTTCAGATAATATTTTGTTGTATTTGCTGATCCGTTTAGTTCTATATATACATATGCTGTAAAACTAACAAAATACTTGCAAATCCAAGTAAAATTTAAAATAGATAAGATCTGTTTAATATTAAATCACAATATGGAAGAGACATATATATATATATACATATATACCGTATATATGCAAAATTTACTCTATAAACTAAAGATCTGACTTACTTCATTAGAAGTTTCATTTGCTTAAACATTATATATACAATTTCATTTGATCAAACACAAAAAAACGTGATAGTTTGATCAACATTTGGATTGATGGCATATAGATAATGAAGTTTGTCAACTGATGAACATGAATATATAAGTTAAGGATAGAACTTTACAATTGTGGAGATTTGTATAAAAAACAACAAACTGTCAAGCTTAATAAGTAAAACAGTCATTTAATATACCCTATAAAAATATTATATAAGGAAAATTGATTTTGATATATATATAGAAATATCCTTTATATATATATATAAATATATTTCTTCTATTTTTATTTTAAATATATATTTAAGGTGTATTTATTTACATTATTAATCTCTGTGTCTCTGTAATTAAAAAAAAACAACAAAATTGAATGAAAACTATAATGCTCTATTTTCCATAGCATTTTCATCTGTCTCCCATGTCTCTCTTGCTCTCTTTTACTCTCCCTCTCTCTCTCTCTCTCTCTCTCTCTCTTGCTTAGCTGTTTTATCTATCTCTTTCTTTAGTTGTATTTAATATTGTTATTTACAGTTTTTCTAATTCATTTCCAATAGAAAAAAATTAAATTTATAAAATTGCATCGACTTTGAAATACCTTTTAATAAATTGAAACTATATATTTATATATATATATATATTTTTTTTATAGATATTTCTTATCAAAGTTGTCTCCTTATCTTCCCCCCCTCTCTCTCTCTCTATCTGCCTACGTCACCAAAAAATTTATTTAACTTAAAATAGGTTTATTTGTCTTTTGATTTTAGGGAAATATCTTTAAGATAAAATACATAACAGAACTGGTTAGAAAGAGGAATAAAAAGAGAAGTAAGGGGTTGGGGTAGTGTTAGTATTTATAAAATGTTTGCCTACTTTATGGCGTTCTTAATATACCCTTTTTACTCTTTTATTAAGGGGTATAACAACTATATTGACAAGTCTATTGCCGGCATTTCGTTCATTGCGTTGTTTCAGTTGATTTAATTTTTTGCGGCGTCTTCAACGGCATCGACAACGACAATAACGACGGCGACGGCAACGGCGACGACGACGTCAGAGTCAGTCATTCAGTCAGAGTTTGCTTTCTGTTTGTGCTGCTGTCTAGATAGAGTTGTCGTTGTTGCTGTTGACGCCGTAACCGACGCTGCCAGTTTCTGGGGGCAGTTGTTGTCCTCTGTCGACGTCGCATTTAACTTTGACTTTGTTGCTGCGCTGTTAACTTGGCTATAATTGCAGGGCCCAACAGAACAGTTTTAATTGTTATCAGCAAGCGCGCGCGTTCAGTTTGTAACAAAATATATATATATATATTTTTGTTTTTCTTACGTTTGTTTCTTTTCTTTTTTTTGTTTGCTTGTTTGTTATTATTATTATTATTATTATTTTTTATTTGCCGCTGTTGTTCTTATTATTGTTGGCAAAGGTCGTGAACTTTTGTGGTTGGTGTTTAAGTGAAATTATTTAATTAAAAATTTTAAATGAAATTAAAACAAAAATTGTGTGTAACAAATGAATGAATATATATATACAACAACAACAACTACAACAAAAATAACTTAAAGTATTTAAAAAATTTGAAGAATACTTTAAAAAATATAAAGTGCAAAACAAATTTCTTTTCTTTTGGTTTTTAAAAGTTTCTTAACATTTCAAAGGAAATTTGGAAATGTTTTTTAAACAAGAAATTATCAAACTAAAACTTAAGATATAACAAATCTTTTTCTGCTATATATATATATATATGTATAGTATATATCATATAAAGTTATACAATTGCTTTACTATCAAAATTTAATTTATTGTCTACATATAATTAATTAAATGAAATTTAAACTAATTTACTTACTAATTGATAAAAAATTGAAAGTTAACTTTTATAAAATAAACTTTTCTATTTCATTTATTTTTATATGATTTCTATAATATTGTGTTTTCTAATTGAAATGCCAAATGCAATCTCTTCCGGCTTTTTAATTTATAATTGTGATTATTTTTTATTTTTTTTTGCTTTTGTTTTATAATCATTAACAATTAATTCAAAAGATTGAAAGCATCACAGAATGGGAATTAAGTTTACGCTCTCTCTATCTTTCTCTTTCAGTCTCTCTCTCGCTTCATCTTTCTCTTTTTCAACTTCTTCAATTGCATTCAAGTGATTGAACATTTTAGGCCATATTTGTTTTTCAATGATATTGCAATTTGATCTTGAAACCAATTGGTATATAAATGTTAAGGTTTTCCAGAGCCACCATGTCAGGGTCAAACAAACGTCATTTGACAAGGCTAAGAATTTGATTGCTTACAAATATATATATATATATATATATATATATATCAATATATTCTAGATTCAAATTGAAATCTTAAGCACTGTCAATGTCATTCAATTAAAATGGATTGAAGAATATTTGAAACAATTTATCAAATTTCTAGATAAAATATTACAATTTTTAGTTTGATCTTTATAGAATATAAAACTTGTCAGTTAATTACTTTAACAAAGTCATTCCACTTACACTTTTAATCAACTTAATTGATGATGTCAAATTGACTAACGATTATTCAATATTATTCAATTTAATTGTTAATTATAATTTCAAATCTTTATTTCATTTTGTAGAAATTTTTATATAAGACAGTTTACTATAAAATAAATAAGATTAACTGCAGAGGATTTTCAAAATTAATTTATTAAAATATTTAAAATTATAAAATCAAATCTTTATATCTTTAATTTTAACAATTATGATCTTAATTTTCCTAGGGTATAAATACTTCGGTTTGGAAGAGAAAAGTAAAATATTAGTACATAAAATGCAGGCGTTGAAAACTTGAAATTTTCCACTTAATTTATTCATTTATATATTCTAGGGACTTGTAATCTTGATAAACTATAGTTAATAGTATAATACAAGTGCTTAATGAGGGGGCCTCATTTAATGTATTTTTGTTTTTTTTTACCATTTTATATTCTTTTATGAACTGCAATACGAAAAATGTTTTTATTTGTATTGGGTTAATTGCTGCTTTTCATAAAAGTAGATCTGATTATTATATGACGATTTATAAAAAAAAAACTGAACTGACTATATAGAACACTTGAATATTTTTATCTACACAAAATATAGGAACCAGATGGGAATATTTTTTTTTTTTTTTACATTATTTAAAATACTTTCTATAAAAGACAGAAAAAAAATAAACTAGAATGGGATAAGACAGAAAAATCTTTATATATAAAGTTTTTAGTCATCTTTTTAAGATCTTTTCAATAACATTTTTTAAAAATATTAAAAATTAAAGCTTTATAATGTTAAATATTATATTGTAAATGAAGAATCTTTAATTATAATAATAATTTTCTTTAATATTATACTTTCTTAAAAAATTGAAACCTTTTCAATTGATGACTTTTTATTATTAGAAAACTCTTTTAAAATTTAAATATTTAACTTGGAAGATTAAATTTCTTTAAATTTTCCATATTTAAGAAAACAATTTTAATTTCTTTTATGCTTAAAAAATATATATTTTTCAGCTAACTTTATATTAAAAATTTAATTAAGCCTTTTTTTTTAAAAAAGAAGAACAAACAAAAGCTTCAATTATTACAAAATTCTCTTTTAAATAAATGCTGCTTAAAGGTTATATGTCAAATAATATATCCCAAAACAAAATTTGTACCATTTTCAATCAGTATTTATATATATATATATATATATATATATATATATATTTTCTAATGGTTTCTGAGCAGCATCAAATCACAATCAAATACTCGTAAATCTCAGGTAGTTGCACGTGTTTGTTGTGTCTCCTTCAGATTTGTTTGCACTTCACATGTAATCACAAATGAGGCAAGTAAATAGTAATTTTTATTTTTATTTCTTTATAAAGATGAAAATGGGAAACAGAGCAGACACAGAACAAGAGAGAGAGAGAGAGAGAGAGAGGCAGATAGAGAAGGAGAGCAGATCCGTGCTTTGAGTAAAAAGCAAATGTAAATGCGATTGCATGACAAATATGTTTTTCCTTGCATCAACATTATTTTTTTTTTTTATTATTATCACAGCAATATAATTATAATTTGTTGGTTTTTTTTATGATATTTGTTTTGAATTTTTGTTGTAGCAACTTGGCAAATCAATAAAATGAAATAAAAAAACATACAGAAAAATAAAAGCAAGACACATTGTATATAGAATCAATATTTAGACAAGAAATTTTTAGCAATGGTATCAGATATATATATATATATATATATATATAGTAAACAATGATGAATATGCCCAAAGTCATAGAGATCTGTGCGTAAACTGAATTAACACAAATGCGTTAATACAATTAGTTGAAAAGTGTATGAACAAATGAATAAATAGGAATATATAAATGTGATAAATATATATATATATATAATATATAAGCTGTCCGAGGAGTGTTTAACTGAGACGATTTTTGCAACTTTTAGTCGCGAAATGAAGCTTCAGCTTGGAAGCTGAATTGATGAGAAAACGATAAGAGACACTAGCCCGCGTGTGATAACCTTCTCAATAGGAAGACCTATAAAAAAAAAAAAAAAAACAGAAAAAAATCAGAAAAAAAAAACACTACACTATCAAACATGGCTGAACTTTTAAAGGCTTTGAACTTTACTGGCAATCTATTGGCCACTTTTGATGATAGCAACAATGGCAATATGACAAATGGTAGCCATGAAATTGGTCTTAATCAATCGTCAGAAGGTTTCAATTTAACAACAACAACAATAAATGCAACACCAATTGTTGCCACCAATTCCAGTGGCAATAGTGGAGAGAAACTAGATCTTGGTGGCTTCGATTTACCTGGCAATTATTCCATATTGATTAATAAATTGGAACAATTGGCTTTAGGACTGGATTCAGCATTGGGTAACTTTACCATAGATCGACAGGAAGTTGAGATCAATTTAAGTGGCGGTGCCACAGATAATGATGTTGCCGATGTTGCCAACGATTTGCTATTTAGCGATGTAATACCACCGGCAGCACGTGCCCCACCTCCCCATATGGGTCATGGTTCAAATCGGATATTCACTGGAGATGATGCTGAAGATTTTGCTCATGTTGTCAGCGATATATGGATTGGGGTTATATTGACATTACTTATTGTATTTGTCATATTCTTCATTTGCGCTTGCTTTGTCTATCACAAGTTCCAGCAATGGAAGAACTCATGTAAGTTTTGAAAGACTTCAAACATAGACTATCAATTATCGAAATCCTATAAAGATAAAAATAGATCGATTGTTATCGATTGTTTCCATTGATTGATCAATGACCTATCGCCACCACGTGCAAATATTTACCTTTTCCTATTCTTTCAAAAATGACTTTGATTTGATTATACCTAAATAATAAATCAATTTGTTAAGAGTGTTTACAACATTTATACATAGACACAAATGATAAATCATTCTGTATAAGCTACTCATCATCATTGCGTTAACAAAATTCAAATTGAATCATTCACTCAAAAGTCCAAATCAAAATCAACATGAGAAAACCCGTTTAAGCTGGACTTTGAGATTTCATTTGGCACCCAAAAGAATTGCAAGACTCACTCTCAATCAGACAGCAGGAAAAAAAAAATTACACAAAACAAAACGAAAAACAACTAAAACTAAATATAAATAAATAAACAACAAAAGTTTGTGCACAAAAAACTACCGAAAAAAGCAAAGTCTGCGGGAATAGTTTTGAAAAACAAATGAAAATTAAATATAAGACCAGAAGTAAAGACTAATGCCAGACACACTGAATTTTAAATACTCTTTAATTAGAGTTGATTTCTTAAACTACAGATATCTAAGTACTATATAGTAAAAAAACAAAAACATTCTTACAACAAAGTTACATATAAAGTCCATCATTTGCCTGAAATGTATTTCATATACCTAAATCCATGCATACTAAACAGTTTTGGTCACACTAATTGTGGATTTTTTTGTCAATTTTATCCATAAGAAGCTCTCACGCATTTTACAGAATGTAAACGTTTTATAGCTTAACTCTTACTCATATTTTACGACTTTCTTACCATATCAAATATAACCAATTTGATAGAGTAAAACACCCAAAGGAAATGACTCACAGAAACAGTAGTAGAATTGAATTTTGAGCGTTTATCTTGTGACTTTTTCAACATTTTCGAGTTTGCTCTCAGTTGCTTTGGTCGTTGGGGGTAGACAAATTATGTTAGTGAAAGAAAACCTTTCAAGCGGCTTGGGTAAATAAACAAAATTCCATCTGTCTTTGTCAGGTTATTTATATTTAAGCAATTCAGTTTGCTTTAACAATTTGCCAAAATGATAATTATGAATAAGGGCTATAGCCGAACTCTATGCCATAGCCTGTATATAAATTATATAAAGGCAATTAGCTAATAAATTTCGACTAGGAACCAACTAGACAATGCACTTTCGGTCCAAGAGAAGAGTCTCTTCTCGTCTCTTATCTTTTGGCTTTGGCGTTTGTGCGTCTGAGGCGAAAGCAAACATAACCATTTCCAGTTAATTAAAGTTGCAGTCAAGTGGCTCAAAGACACAGATAGAGACTATAGATAAGCACACCAGGCAGGGTAAGAAAGAGAAAGACAGATATATAGCTAGAGAGTGAGAGAGAGAGAGGATGGAAACAAAGAGAGGGTAAGGAAAATACAGGGAGGCTTTCAAGTGTTTGTTTGTTTGTTTGTTTTACTTGTCCTCGATTACATTGCAAATTTGTGTTAATTAATTGAAATTTTTTTTGTTCCCCCCTTAAACTGACAGCCGACAATCTGACATACACACACACACACACACACACACATAATTGTTGATAGGCGGCAATATTCTTTTATTGTCTTTTCCAATTACACAGTCAATTCAATGCAAGTTAAGTTACTTCATAACTGAACTGAAGTGCAAATGATAAGAGAAAACCATGATATATATATCTATATCTGTATCTGTATCTATATAAATCAATCTTTTATATATTTATATATTGAATTATGACAAATCGATGATAAAGTTAAAAACAACAATAACAACAAAAAACAAATATTTTGATCAAATTTCTGCACATCTTTTTATCCATTCTCACTTTTACGTATTCGAAGGCTTTTGGCCAAACGTTTCTAAACTCACGTTCACAGCCAAAAAACTAAAAGCAAATACTAAAACTTTTTGCCTTAGCAACTAGCAAAACGAAACTTTTCTCTTCATCACACCCCTCTCTCTCTCTCTCTCTCTCTCTCTCTCTCTCACTCTTACCTAGCTTCTTCATCTTCTTCTTTTCGCACCTAGTCACAATGCCATTTAAATTTTACTTGAATGCCTAGACACGTTTTTGCGCTTTGTTTAAACAATTTAAGAGCAACATATTTTCAGTAGTTAAGTTAAAAATTTGGTTTTAAAAAGAGGCGTGGCCTATTTGCCTTATGTCATGACAAAAAATGAAAGAAATAAAAAAAGACAACACGAAAGCAAAAGAAAACAAGACAATATTTATCAAACCGCAGAATGTCACTCATACGCACAGTTGGACATGCGGACAATCAGAACGAAAGACAGGCAACATTGCGTATGAGTGACATGACGTGCGCTGCATTTCATTTCATTTCATTTCGTTTCAGTTCATGGCTGTTTAATTTCCGTTTAATGAGTTGTTTATCTTTTGTTCTCCTTCCATTCTTGCCAGTGTGTGTAAGTGTGTGTGTGTGTTTTTGGATGGGAGGACTTGTTGTTTTAACTGATTTGCCATACCCACAACCTTTTTAAGCCTTTAATAATAAATACTTTTGTGATAAACATTTGTTTAATAGGTAAGGCAGGTCTCCAACCTCTCGTAAATTTACATACATTTAAAATGATAAGATATAAAACAGATGAAACGAAAATGTAATAAAATTAACATTTAATTTCTAACTCTATAAATTCTCAATAGATAAATTACTATAATAACCAAAAGTATCTTAATTCTAAAACTTTGACAAATCTATAAGCAATTGAAGCCTTCATTTTGCAAGCAAACTCTCAGCTTAAAATATCAAAACTATGTTTATCCGATTGGTAGCTATCAAACAACTAACTGGTGGCACCTTTCACAACAGTTTACTTGCAAGGACTTTTAGGATTTCCCTCAGTTTTCGTTTCAATTTGTTCAGCACTAAATCCAATCAATGCCCTACGAACTTGGCTATCAAAATAGCAGATTTAGGACATCTATTGATTGCCATCTGCCTGCATTGCAGTTTAAGCAAGATTAAGCCAATAGTTGCAAAGGACAAAGTTAATCGTTGCAAAGTTAACTTGAGCCTTTATGCAAATCTAAAGCGGATAGTAAATGGAAAAGCGAGAGAGAATATTATCTCAATTTAAACTTAACTTTAACAGAAAACTAAGACTTCATATAAGGAAATCAACATTTCAATTGAAATACTAAGAAAAACAAACTTGATATTATTTGTTAGTCTTTAACTATTTAGTTAGTAGTAGTACTAGAAAATATAGATAGGAAATTGTTAAAAAAAAACACACACACTCGAAAATCAGTATGAGATATATATCAATGGGATTTACCTTTTGTTAATCTACCAAAAATAAAACCCAAAAATAATAATAAAAACAAACAAATACAAAAATTAACAACTAAATAAAAAGCAAAAAACGCATTTCACTTAAAAAATTTGCACGACATCAATAAAATTAGAAACGAAATCATGGCCCAAATAAAAGTGCGTTAATTAAATTAAGCGGGAATTGATTTAATTTGCAAATATAATTAACATTTTACCAATAAATTCAAGTTGATTAAAGTGCAAATTGCAATGGCAATGCATTCGTCATCATCATCATCATCATTATCATCTTGATGATCATCATCATCATCTTTGTCATCAGCAGGCACAATGGCCACTTGAGTTACATTTCTCCTGGATATGGATTCGATATTAAGCCGATTTTATATAACATTGCATTGGCATTGGTTGAACAACAACTGACGTCACACACACACGCACACATACACAAAATGCTTTTCACAAGCATACTAGACACAGAACATTTACATTTTAAGCGGCTTACACTTATGTTTCCCCTATATATATATACATATATACATATATATATATATATAGAACGGATTTCGTATTTGTATTTGTTGTCCGTTTTCTATTTGTGGCTTAAATTGAATCGAAGCGCAAAATTCGCATAAATATGCTAAATGAATAAAACCCCTCCCAAAAAAAAAATAATAAAAAAAAAAACAACAACAAAGCAGGCAAAAAAAAATTAAAGCCCTGAAATGTGTTGCACAAATTAGCAACAGTAAGTAAAATGAAATTTTTTGGAATTTTTGTAATGAACCCTGTATATGAAATTGAACTTAAATAAGGACACAAATTTATCCTTAAATTAAGTACATATTTTTGTATATTGAAAATTGATTTAAAATATTCAAAAAAATTAATTTCAAAGGTGCTAAAACTGCAAGAACTAAAAAGAAATTAAAAGAATTTAAAAAGACTTTTCTAAAATAAAGAAGAATTGAAAATATAAATATAAGATTGAAAGATGAAATATTTTAACCATTTATGAGCTATAGTTTATATTAAGAATCAGAATGATATATATAGTGCTATAATATATAATAAATCCAATTGTATTTCAGTCACAAGAAAGTTAAAACTCTTTAAAATTAAATCAAAGTTTATCAAGTAGAAAAGAGTTACAGAAACTTGATATAAATTAGATCAAACATTTCAGTAATTGTATATAAATCATATATATTGATCATTAGGTATCTATGTATATCCATCTAAGAAAAGTACAATTAGTTGAAATTTGTTTGATTCTCTTTTGTTAAACTAAACAAATAAAAGAAATCGTTGAAGCAAATCTAAAACAAATGAAACTACAACTACAACTCATTACTTATTCACAAAAAACCTTTTTTCCTTCGATAGATACCCTAAATAATTAGCAAAAACAAAAGGCCCCCTCCACAGGTCGTACCCCATCTTTGCACGGTAGCTCTCTCTTATTATCATCATTGGCTAAACCAATCGACATGATGCTTCAATTTTATAAGCCACAAAACGTGTTGGATTTGTTGTCAATGGCGCTAATTGCTTAATTGAAACTGTTTTTCGCATTGGCAAGCTAACTGTAAAGCTATAGACATGTGTTAAATAGCCCTACCACCACCACCACCCCCTAACTCCATTTACATTGCCTCCCACTCTGTTGCTGTTGCCTGTGTATTGCGGTGCGGCATAGCAAAATGTCAATTAGTATTTGGTTGCTAAAAAGCCCAAAAAAGGCAACAACAACAAGAGCCAAACAAAATTAGCTTGAACTTTTCTCCCCCCTCTAATGCTGTCACGCTGTCGTATACGTAATATACATTTTGATTAGCCATTACGCATACGCCAAGTAAATTTCATTTCATATACGTTTTTGCTGTTTTTGTAAATAAATTTCGTTATGCCTTCCATCATAATTGGTATGCCAGAAAGAGAGAGAGAGCAAGAGAGAGAAAAGGGAGTAAGAGAGCGAATCGAGGCATATTTCAATAATTGAAAGCCATCGCTAGGATTTTTAATTAGTTAAATGCGCGTTTAATTAGCTTTATAAATTATGCACAGTCAGCGGTTAGTTGCACCAGTCGGCCCTGCGGGAGCTGACTTTTGCAGTTTTTACAAACACACACACACACATATGAAAAAATATACATATACATATATCTACATATGTATATATGTATATGTTTTTTCTTTTTTCATTTTTTCTGGCTTTTTTACAATTATGAATATTTGTTTGTTTAACATGCAGACGGACAAACAGGACTGACAGGGCAATTGTTCTGATTTATTTATATATGTACATACATACATATATATATATATATATATATATATATTCATATGAATGAGTATCTGTGTGTATTTTGTTGGTTTGTTTGTTTGTCTTTTGGCTGTCGACGGAAATGAACTGAAGCTATGATTTTTTTTCATTTTTTTTTTTTTTATTTATTTATTAATCATTGCATGATTTATGGTGAAATAATTTTTAAATGAATTGAGAGAAAACAAAAAAAAAAAAAAAAAGGAAAAAGGAAAAATTTTCACTTGAAATGGCCAGAGGTCAAGAAAAAACATTAGCTTTAACAAAAAACAAAAACAAAATATTCATGTAAAATGAAATATGAATTTAATTTATAAAAAAAATATTTAAGGCTTATGGGATTTCATTATTTACATATATATATATATTAAATAAGCAACAAATTTGAACAGTTCCATTTTGTTATTAATATTGCATAAACTGTTTTATATATTTGTTGTTGTTGTTGTTGTTTTTCTTAACCATATATCATTTAAATAGAGAATGAAACAAGTTACTTACTTACTTACTTTTATTTTTTTTAAATTATCAATGACAATGCGATCTTATCTAACTTTGTATCTATTTTACTCTGACGCAAATGATATTGTTAAATCAAAAATCATTCTTTTGATAAGAACAATAATTAAAATAACATTTAGAAAACATTTGTAGGAAAAAAACACACACAGATCTATGATTAAAGAGTTGTTTTGTTGTACAAAATCAAAGAAATAAAACTTAACCTCAATTTTTATTTCAATTTCTTATAAATTTCAAAAAGTTTTGCTTATTCCACTTTAGTTTAATGAAATCTTTTAATAAATTTACTAATTGTTTCTTATAAATGCAATAAATACAATATAAATTAAGCATACGCACCGTTGCAAATTGAAAACTAAACAAATTAACGCGCTTTATTGCTAGTGTTGTAAAACGATCAAAGAAATCAACGATATCAATTCAGCTCATACAAAGAAAAGAGAGCAAATGTTTCATATGAGCAATGCCAGAATAAGAACAAACAAAATAACACAAAAAGAGAACTGAAAGAGAAGTTAACAGAGCCAGGAGACTAAAGAAAAAGAGAGACAGAAACCAACTAAAAGAACATGTTCCATACGGACAGGGCCAATAAAGCCGCTTCTCTAGCCTGCGAGTGAACGAACCCGCACAAAAGAATTGCAGCAGCGACAGCGACCAGACTTAACAAACAAATTTTGCTCAAAGAGCAAAAAAAGAGAAAAATAGAGAGACCGAGAGAGATAAAAAGAAAGAATAAAAAAGAGCAAGAACATGCCGATGTCTGAGAACGTAATTGTATTAGTGGCCCAAAGCCGCTGCTGCTTTTGCTGCTGCGTGTGGCTTTTTGTTTGGGTAGTTTTAAAATTAACCACAAAAGCGGAAGAAGAAGAGGAAAAAAAAAACGTAAAAGAGAAGCAAAGAAGAACAAGACAAAGTCAAAGACTGAGAATGAGAAACTAAAATTCAATTATAAAAAGCGAACAAAAAAAAAAAAAAAAAAAAAAAGAAACCGAAACACAATTCTGCTGACAAGGCTTGATCACAAACAAACGCATACATTAAAAAAAAAAAAAATATATATATATATATATATACAGGCACACACACATAGAGAGCTTGGTTAAAGCCACTGTTGCTGTTTTACTTGTTGTTCGACTGTACAACGGGGCGTATACTTGTTTTTTTTCGGCTATTTGGTTTCCCCATACATATACTATGACTATGATGCCATGTGGGCATCAGTATTAGTGTGTGCACACACACGTACAGTTCTTTGCTTCGCTTTTTTCACGCTTTCGCCCAGCACTTAATTTGCATATTTCTCATACCCCGTACTTAAAGGCTAAAATTGGGAATATATATATATATCAATTTTTGCAAATATATCTATATAGAAAATTTTAAAGATGAAAGTAAAAAGTCTTTCCATAATTTTATCTATCTTCGTTTCTATATCATTCCAATTGATCGGCTATATGATACAATTAACTCTATATCCAATATCTGTCTGCCATGTGATATTTGCTAAAATAATTAGGAGTAATTAAAGCAGTTTTTTTATAAACAATTTACTTTTGTTTATACAAAAACTTTGTCTTATAAAGTTGCCTTTGGTTTCACCTTGGCTTGGCCATAGGGTATTATCAAGGTCGGCTCCTTAGATTCCATTTCAAACATTTTTTTTAGTCTTCTTATGTGTTGGTTGTCACGTTGACTATCTTCTATGTAGTGCTTCTTCTTTTTTTTTTCTTTTTCGTTGTTGTTTTTTGACTGGTGGTACTACACTTCGTATGCGTAATATTGCATTCAACATTCTTATTCACTTTTTGCTGATTTTTGCTTTATTTTGTTTAGTTCTTAGCTACGCTTTTGTTTTGTAAAAAAAAAATGGGAAGGGGGGAGGTGAACAAAGATAAAATTAATGCGTCATGGTGTCAGAATCAACGACCAAAAAATGCATTAAAAATAAACTAAAAGAACAACAAAAAAAAAACTATCATATAGAAAAATAAATTGTCATTGCAAAACGCTTTAGATGATAAGCATAAAAATGTTTACAAAGGAAGTTTAAAGTCAAAGAAATATACTAACTTGTTTTTTTACCCTTTCTATATAAAACTTGTCAATGAAAATTCAAAGAATTCCTTAAATAAAGTAAAAAAAAAAATCAAATAGATTTTTTTAGGATTTTTTGAAGAGGAATATATATAAAAAGAAGCAAACTAAAAAAAAATGTACTATATTAAATTGTTCTTTGCCAACATTTAGAAATCCTTTAGAACAATTTTGGTCATATATAAAAGTCAAATTGATATATATAGGCAAGGATTAAAGATGTCCAGTCTCGTGCTATATTGAATATACCCTAAAAACAAGAGTGTAAAAAACAGTTGGAAGAAACAAATCAGATATGAAAACTAAAATAACATAAATAAAAGACAAACAAGAGTTTTAGATTTCAATAAGCGATATATACTAAATCTGATATATAAAATAATAAAAAAAAATAAAGAAAAAAATTCAACCAATGGAAAATTTCACTTATTTTTGTTTACATTTTTTTTAACATATCGATTTCTAAATCTAAATTTCGATTTCATTTTGTATATTTTGTTAGTTTGCAACTGCTAATACACTTGGCCTGGATTTTTCTTTTAACGATTTTCGATAGTTTTCATTTTCATACGAACATTTATCTAATGGATCGCTTAAGAGAAAATAATGTTTGATTTTATAGATATAGATTCGAATTCTCTTTTAGTTATTTTGGCGGCATAAAGACCAACCCCTTTTTATTACAACAACTATTTGGTTTTTGACAATTCGTTCTCTTTCATTTTGAAGAGTAATTTCCACCCCCCAAAAATACAGAATCCCGGCAATAGTTAACTGGGTCTGAATCCGTTATGTTAGATTCGGGCAGCTGCTGCCACACACCCCGATGTACCTATACAGGTTATTGCCAATTCCTTCAAGGGTTGATTACAATCATTTCACCAAATTGCTTATGATAAAATAAAATTCAAATATAATTTTATATGTTTTTTTATATACATAAATATATAAATATATATATATATATATTTGTAAATTAAATTATATTTTCATTGATTCATTCATTAATATTAAATAAATGCTCATATTTTGAGAAATGCATCCATTGAATTTTTGTCTTTTTTTTTTGGTTTTTTCTTAAATCTTAAAACTTAGCTAAATGATTCGAGAAATGATTAAACAGAAATATTTCTGTTTACATATTAAAAATATATAGATGTGTATTCTTATCGAGATTTATATTTATATAAAGAATTAAATTACATTCATTATGGAATTTGAGTAGTGTAATATAAACATATATATAAATATATATATATATATTTATATTTAATGACTTGCAAAAATATATTTCATGCGATAGCGCAAAAAAAAAGCTTGAATAAATATTACAAAATAAAAAATTCTTTCAAGAACTTAAAAAAAAATATTATATATATATATATATATATAGGTATATATATATCATAATGTAAGCAGTACAGTTGTTGTATATTTGGAAATGTTTCACGTATTGGCAAAGTACAATAGAAACAAATAAAGGCAAAAAGCATTTGAATACCTTAAGTTCATTTATCCATTTGTTAATCTCTTTATACAATAATATGAAAAGATGGAATAAGCAAAAAAAATCAATTTTTTTGTATAATAATGCAATTCTATTTGGGGGGATTTTGTGTTATTAAAGATATTGAAACTATCTCTGCATTTTTTTTACTCAAATTAAGTTTTGAATCTATGGATTTACATTATCTGCAGTCTATTTTCCAAAATTAAAATCTTAAATCTATATAATAGATAAAAATTATTCAATTGAGGACTTTTAAATTGTTCACAAAATATATGCTTCGTTTTCACTGTTGATTGGTACAAAAATATAGTAAATATATATATATAGTTATATAGTTATTACTGTTTAAAAAAAAAAATTAAAGTCTGCAGTCTATTTTTAAGCTATTTGTGCTTATATAATTTTTTGTTTTCTTTTATAAAGTAGTCTTTTGTTTTTCTTCCTTGTTCATGTTAAATCAAAATGCATTCCCTTTCTATATTATATATTGAATACTAAATCCCTGCTGCAAGTATATAGAAAACTGCGAGGTTGTTTCTTTCTGTGTGTGTGTGTGTCTGTGTTGGATTGTGTTATATTGGAAAAACAAAAGAACATTTTCTTCATATAATTCTTTCATTTTTCCAATGTCCATCTTAATGACTAATGAGTAAGAATGAGTTTTTCACTGATCCTGGTCTATATATATATATATATATATATATATAAATGTGGATATTTAGAAGTCTTTTTTTTTTTTTTATAATTCCGTTGCCTGTTGGCCAACAACTGTAAAATAGCTTGTTATTTTACGATTGGTCTTTGTCTTGTCAACAGCCGGCGCACTGCTGGACAACAAAGCGTTCTCCTTCTCGGGTGTGGTTTCTTCATCTTCATCGTCTTGAACTGCTTTTGGATTGGCCATCTGCATAGAAACTGTTACCGACACTTGACTGATTGTCGATTGGTTGCCACAGCCGGCTCCGGCATCAGCTGGCAATTGGACAAGATCCAATTTATTTGCTTGTGGTGCCGGTGATGGTGATGATGATGCAGATTCCTCGGCTATTTCAGGCAAGGCACTCAAGCTCCGCTTGAGTTCATTTAGTAGCTTTTCTTGGGCGGCTATCTTTTGTTGAAGTTTCTCACGTCTGGGCCGACGTATCGGAAGCGTCGCATCCACTGAGGCAGTCGCTTTTACTGTTGTTGGCTCGAATTCTGGATCTACTGGCTTTTTCTTTGAAGAGGAGGTGGTGGAGGAGGAGCCAGACTTATGTTCCTTTTGCTGGTGACGTTGAAGATTAACCCGTGATGAGTAGCCACGCTGGCACGACTCGCAATTGTACGGTTTTTCACCTATAAACGCAAAAAAAAAACAAACAAAAAAGAACAGACAAGCATAAGGCAATTGTAAAGTAAGAGAGAAAGCCAACAATATGGAGAAACTTAATCTTCTAAAGAAAAATAATTCCCCCTTCTGTGACTCACCAGTATGTCTTCGCATATGGACACGCATATCGATCTTTCTAGCGAATCGCTTGTCACACAATTCACACTGTATGGGCTTGTCACCCAAATGGGTTCGACGATGCACAACAAGATTTTGGCGTGCCCGAAATGCCTTGCCACATAGATCACAGCCAAATGGCTTCTCTCCGGTATGTATGCGCACATGGATGGATAGATCTGAACTACGGACGAAACCTTTGCCGCATCTCTCACACTTGTAGCGGCGATCGTTCTTATGATGACGCATATGCAATGAAAGATCCTGTTTGGTGGCCAATGGCATTGAACATATTTCACATTTGAATGCTTTTTCGGTTCGATGGCGCAATTGATGCTCGGCCAGGCGCATTTTCAAGCGAAAGGCTCGACCGCATTGACCACAAACATAGGGCTTCTCACCCGTATGGAGACGCAAATGATCCTGCATGCGGGAGAAACGTTGAAATGTTTTGCCGCAAAAGTTGCATGTGTGAATGGTGTGACCACCATTACGGTACGATTCTTCAAGAGATTCACGTTTCACTATGGCGGTGCTATCTGTCGCGGAACTGTTGTTTGATAAAGTTGGTTCCACCTCATCCTCATCGTCCTCCTCTTCCTCATCGTCTTCTTCATCCTTAATATCAACATAGTCCACCGGCTGACGAGTTTTACGCACGCGTCGTTGCTCAATGGGTTCCTCTTCTGTCTCCTCTTTGATCTCCTTGGATTCATCCGAGTTTGTAACTTGTGTGACAGCAGATGTCTTTCTGGTGCGTTTACGTTTGCCTACCCCTGTGGTGGTGTCCTATAAGAAAGTCGTGATAAGGAAACTACTTAATTAAATAGTTCCAGTATTAACTTACCTCTTTTGGTAATTGTTCTTGCTTCTCCACTTTATCATCCGGTTTCTCTTTCTCCACTGGATTTTCCGACTCTTTTTCAGTCGATTCAATTGCTTGTGCCTTCTTCTCCGACTCTTTCTCAGTCGATTCAATTGGTTGTGCCTTCTTTTTTGGCAGTTTCTTGACTTTGCCACGCTGTTCATTTATTTCCTGCTTTTTATTTGTGTCATCCTCTTTTGGCTGCTTTTCGTTATCCAACTCTTTAGTCTTTGCCGGTTCCACGTCCGACTTTTTTAACTGCTCCTTGGGTTTAGCTGCCGGTTTGCGTTTGTTCTGTTTTGCCTCCGGCTGGTCAACTTGATCTTTTGTTTGATCTTCCTGGCTTCGCTGTTTTTTCTTCACTTTCGGTTCGTCATCGTCCTCTTTTCTGGTGCGCTTCCTGCCACGTTTTTTGCCCGTTGGCAGTTTAATAATCATCTTATTGACTTTGGGACTTTTTGGGGCTTCAGTTATCTTGGCCACCGTAGAATCCAATATTTCGAGATCATGTTTGTCATTGCTAGAGCCATTATCACCAACAACTTCAACCTGCTGCTGATCCTTCCCATCCTGTTCGGGTGGTGGTGTTTCTGGTGCGGCGGGTATGGGTAATTCCAACTCCTGCTGAAGCTGCTGCTCTGCCTGAATAGCCCTAGGAATAGTCACCATGGCCATTGGTGGCAACTCCACCGGCTCCTCCTTGGGAACTACAATCTTAAAGTAGCCATGTTGTTCATTGAGATGCTGGCTCAGATGTTTCTGTTCCACAAACTGTGAATTGCAGGAGAGGCACAAGTGGAGCAGAGATTCCCCTTGCACAAGCAATTTGGCACATGCTCGTTGAGCAGTCACTGGCAATGGATTTAATTCCGGTTCATTTTTCTCAAATTTTTTCTTGCCTTTAGTTTTTTTGCTGACTGCAAATGAGGGGGAATGAGCATGAGGAGAATGATCCCGTTGAAAATGTTGAGAAAGTTTGAATCCATCCTCATAGTGTCCTGCGCAGCGCGAGCAACTGTAAATCAAGCAATGTGATTTTTCATCGGCCAAAATTTGGCCAGCTACAGCACTTGCTGAAGAGGTAGACGAAATGGTGGAATCCGAAGTTACTGTGGAGGTGGAGCAAGTGGAGCTAGAAGAGTTTCGGCGCATGGGCGGACGGCCACGAGGTTTACGTTTGACGACTGGAGCGGCGACGGCGTGAATGGGGGCTTGTTCTTTACCGTTACTGACCTGCGACTTTGTTGTTGTTGTTGCCTTTGCCGCTGACGCTGCTAATGCTGCTGCTGCCGCTGCTGCTGCTTTTGCTTTTGCAGTCGCTATTTTGGCTGCTTCTTTGGCCTCATCTAAGCGTATACGCTGGGCCTCCAATTCGGCCTCATCTTCACTATCAATTTGCAATACCAGATCCTCTTCTTCATCATCTTCCTCATCATCTTCATCTTCGTCCATATCCAATTCCAATTCAGAATCCTCCCCTGCTGCTGCAGCCGCTGCCGCTGACGCCGCAGCCGCTGCTACTGCTGCTGTGTCTTCTTCATTCACGTTCGCTGTGGCTTTTCTTTGTTGTTGCTTTGCCACGGACACACTTGTCATTTTTATTGTTATTTCTTGTCAATTTTGTTAATTGTTTAGTCTGTTCTTGTTGCTGTTCTCTCCGATTTTTAATTCAACTTTAAACGCCACAAACGCTGAAACACAAACAAAAAAAAAATGCTATGTTAAACTTAACATTGTGTTAGCTCTTAAATGATCATATTAACAGAGCTCGCTCTCTTTAAGTTGAACTTAACAGCAATCGTTCTCTTTGGTGTTAGTAAGCAGACTCAAAATTGATTATGTTAACTCTCACGATTGATCGATGACAACTATGTTATTCGTTTTTATTTGAAAACCGATAATCTTATTCTCATCTATATAAAATTTGGAATATAAGTTTATACACGGCAATAGTTAAAGCAATCATTTAACAATTTGCTCAAATTCAAATTTAGATTCACTTGGCTCCATCTGTTTCGATGTTTGAACTTTGTCTCACCCATCGTTAATGCCATTTTGATAGATATTTGACTTTTGATCCTGGCTGGAGAAAAAATAAACTATTTATTTATTCAGCTCACGCTTTTCCCAAGTGCATTTTTGTTTCTCCTATATTTTAGCACTATTTCGTGGTTAACCCTCACACACACACACACATAACCATAAACGGCCTATTCTATTGTTGTACTACATTGTTCAACTCGCGACGACTATGGCGGGCAACATGTGCAAAAGTCAATTTGAAAATTGCTCCAACTGGCGTCAGTCCCCCACCACACTGCCGCCATTTTGTGGTTGGCTATAAACAACACTAGAAAAGTTGTTTATATTGTTTTTAATAACATGTGTGCATGTGGCTCACTGCGTATGTGTGTGTGTGTGTGTATGTGCCATGCATTTTATAAAGCATATTTTTTTTCTTTAGAGTTTCAGCAAGTTCAATTTGATATAAATCAAGTGTCTGGGTAACATTTGTTCAAATTAAATGTGGCCGGGGGGATTCACCCAAAAAAAAAAAAGGTTAACTACAATTGTCTAGAGTAAATCACACAAATAAACTAAATTGTCATCAAGTTGTTCCTAAATAGAGATGAACACAAACATAATATAATAATTTCCTATTATTAAAAAGAAAAAACCCACAAAAGTTTTTGAAATTCCTTTTTAATGTCTTCAGTTTTAGAAATACCAGTGTGGTTAAATCCCACACCGTAAATGTTTGTCAACACCGTTTACCTGAATTATTCTAACGGCCAATGTTAAATTTGAATAATTGAAATGAATGTTATTTAAATTTGTTTTATATTAATACAATTCCATGATATTTACCCATCTCTATGAGGTGTATTATATGTCTTTCTGTCTGTCTGTCTGTCTGTGGGCGTCTCTTTTACGGAAATAAAAGGCATGGGAAATGAAATATTTGCTAACAAATAGACACACTTATTACTTTTTCTGTTCTCTGAGATGCTTGCTGACTGTTGTTGCTGTTGTTGCTGTTGTTACTACACAGGAGATGTCTTCTTCACATTGTTTTTGGTCCCTTTTTATTGTTGTTGTTTCTGTTGTTGCGTCTTTAACTGACATGCCGCAATTTTTCTTCATTTTTGCGTTCCGTGAGCATTGTGTGTCAGAGCATTAGAAACGGTAGAATTGCCTGCTGGAGAGATAGATGGGTTGTGTGTTTGCTAATATTTGTGAACAGTTAGTTTTAATGCTCTACAGCTGAATGAACATATGCGTTAACTGTATTATCCAGTATTTGAATACGATCTAAAGTAGCTAATGTTTAATTAGCACTGGCAAATTAAAACTGAAATTTAATGGATAATACTTTTATTTAATTAATTAATATAAAAAAAATGCGAGACATAGTGAAAATTATAAATTTTCCAAATTAATTTACTTTAAATTGAAAAATATTCATTTACAATTTGATTTACCTTTCAATTATTTTTCTGGCTAACTAATTTAACTTTTTGTATAGAGTATTGGAATAATGGATAATAATATCTTTTTGTATTTCCTTCAGTTAAGGGCCAATGTCTTTGGGTCATGTCCCATACTATAACATCATTTTTCTTGTTCATGCAAAAACAAAATACAACAACAAATATACAAGGAAAAACAACAGAAAAACAACAAAAAAAAAAAACAAAAAGAACCATTGCAAAAATTTTTTTTGACATGCGTTTAGGTTGGAGACCTTACAAAAGAAAGGAAATATTTTATCCCTTTTTTCGTTTTTTTGTTGCTTCTTTTTTGCATGTTCCACTCTAAAAACAAGAGTTTAATTAGTTGAACAAAGAAAACAGATGGGAAACCTCCAAAACCAAACCCATCCAAAAGAAAAAAAGACAAGAACGAAACGAAGACCAAACCCCAAGGCAGACGCATAAACTTGCCCACATCTCGCTCCATTCCACTCTCAATCCTTGCCCCAAAGGGAGGCGGCATAGCTAACAGTTAATGGTTAACGCCTTTGCCTACCCTTAGGCATTTTGTGTCTGGCAGCCACAACTTCAAATTTGTAAAATGGGGAGTCAGGTGAAAACAAAAAGGAGAAAATACAAAAAAAAAAAAAAAAAATATACGCCCGAGTGGAAACAGTCATAATAATGTTTCAAGGCCGCTTCAGACGGGAGGCCATTGGGGAGAAATTTAAACGGCAATTTTGAGCCTTGTTTACCAACCCCAAGGACAGCATCACCATCAGTATCCAGGCCGTGCCATGCCTGGGAAAACTGCTTACGTGCCCCTTCCCGTTAAAAGATGTTTGCTGCCTTTTCTGCTTCTCTTTTTCGTCTTTGGTTTGCCGTTTTTCCTTATTTTTTCTTTTTTTTTTTTTTTTTTTTGTCGGTTGTGGTCCTGGTCCTGGTTCTGGTTCTGGTCCTCGTCACATCATTTTTACTTCTTCTCTTTACATCTTGTACATGGGCTCCACATGGTTTTTCGGTGGTTTTAGCCCGCCTGCAAATCCCCGCCTAACATAAAGTGTGTTTAACTTAAATATCTTGGGGGGCTGGCCTACCAAATTCTCGTTTGTTGTGTTGTGTTGTGTTCTTTTCTGTTCTGTTCTGTTCTGTTATGGTGTTGTCTTTTGCCTTGTGGTGGTGTCCTGTTGTCCTGCGTCCTTTGACCTTTCAAGCAGCATATTGACTAGTTGGGCAAATTTCCCATATTTTATGCACTACGCACTTTTCGTCTCCGTGTTTATATTCGCTTCCTTCCTTCCTTTTCCTCACACTTATCCTTGCCATGCTTTCATTCTGTTTTTTATGCTGCACTTCATTTTATTTGTTGTGGCTAAGCTGCGCTTGGGGAATTGAAATGCCTTCTATGTCCCTGAGGCAGGACCAGGCCAGTTCATCAAAGTCAAGTAGTGTTTGTTCATTTCTTTTTTTTCTGTCTTTCTTTCTCCTCTTGCTCCTTTCCTGATCTTTGTTATTTTGGTGGGCATATCAAATAAAGCTTTTTGAGTGGGCAGTTTATGACAGACAGACAGATAGAGGGACAGCGACAAGCTTAACTTCCTCTTTAAAGGTTCTTAAGTTAAGAACTTTCAATTCAAACTGACAGGACAAACGTGACATTTTAGCAACGAAAACGTTTTCCAAAGTGCAATTTGACAACAACTTCAATCGAGTTTAGTTTAACAAGAAATTATTGATAAATTCGCTTAGCTATATCAAATAAGTATCATTTAATATTTTTGAAACTACTATAGACATATGGCATAAGAAAAGAAAGTGTTTTAGTTCATTTTTAATGTCATTTTATTGCTTATTATGCAAGCTGAAAACTTGTCCAGTCTTTTCCTTGACAATTCTAAAACAACTTAAATGAAACTTCATTAATTCAGCACAAATAAACTCAATTAAAAATAATTAAAAGGATTTAGCAACAACAAAGTTAAAATGACTCATAGCTGAATCATCTTCCATATGTTTAAGGTTCCCCCCCTATTCAAGAACCATTTCTCCATTTTCCAACACTCGAATGAATTTTTTTTTTTTGCAGCCCCTTGCCCATCTCCCCGTTACTAATCTCATCTTAGTGTAGCCTGCATCATCAATTTAATTTTTGGAAGCTTAACAAAGAGAAATAAAAAAAGAAAAAAAAAGAAAATGTTGCATAAAAAATGAACACCAAACATGACTGTGTGTCTGTGTTTGTGTCTGTTCGTCCGTCAGTTGGTGGGTGTGAAAATCTGTAAATTTCAAGGGAGCGAGTTACCCGCAGCACAGAGGGAGCAAGCTTTAAAGGGTGTGAAACGAAGCGTGTGGCATTTTCCATGTTCTATACTCTAATGTCTCCCTGCCCCTTCTCAAAAAGGACTAGGTATATGTATGTAGCCCCTTCGACTATACTGTTCAACCGGCATGCGGCTAATCTTTAAAATCATGTACAACGTCACTAAAACGCTTGCCGCATCAACAGTTTTTTCGCTCTTTTCGGTTTTTCTTTCTGCTGACTCACTCACCTCATCTTATCGCATGACCCCACCACACCTCGCACCAACACATCACTCAATCATCTTACCCCCAATTGCAATAAACGGTTTTTTTTTTTGTTGCCTACTTTTAAGGGTTCGAGAGAGTTGAAATGGGATTTTGGTTGGAGACGCAGGTTGCATTTGGTCATTTTGGACTAGCTTTTAAAGCGTATAAAAATTTCATTTATATCCGGGTAACATCCCCAGAAACAAATAGCAAAGTACCGATTTCAAAAAGGTAAAAAAAAAAGGTTGTTTAGAAGAGTAAGAGTCGACTGTGTGTGTGTGTGTGTGTTTGCGATTCCCCCGGGTAAGAAGAAAGGAAATTGATTTGATAATTGAAGATTGCTTTGTTTTTTTTTTTTTTGTTCTTTCTTTACTTTTCTCTTTTTGTATATTCCCGAACGGCAATAGAACAGATGGACAAACGATAAAAAATCGTAAGAAGCATTTGTAGTATATATATAAGATGCAACCAAATGACTCTAATAGCATTTAGATAACAAGAAAGATACCTAAATTTAGGTAGAACTTTAAAATGAAATCTGTATAACTTTAATTAACCAAATGGAAAGTCAATATAAGAACTATTGAATTTATAAACTTTTCTTAATGTTTACTTATTATAAAATTATTATCACTTTATCTTATTTTAGATCGGGCCAATCATAGTGATCCCACAATTGAGATCTGCCGTCGCTGTCCACCGGACTATGAGGCTGAATCCTTGCCCTCATATACCATAGTATCTGGCTTACCCACCTACGATGATGCACTAGAAGAATTCCGCAAGGCTGGCATTATACTCACACCGTCTGTAGTGCCCATTATCAAGATATTTGAGTGTCAGGGCAATGCGGATGCCAGTGCCAAGGAACCAGCTGTGGGTTACAGTCTCGTAGAGACAAATGTCAATAATGGCACCATTGAAAGCAACGGCGATAACATTTCGCTGAGTTCCATTAATGGCACCTGTCAGTGTGGTAACTCCTCGCCTACCTCGACAACAATGCCGCTACCTAGTTATAGTGCCGCACTTGCAGCAGCTGCAGCTGCTCCACCGCAGGTCATTGAACTGTCACCGGATCATTTGGCCTCCCTATCCCAGAAGCGTCTTTCACTGCAGATCTCATTTAACAATTCGGTGCGACGTCAATCACGTTCTGGGTCCGCGCTGCGTAATCATTTGCTACGCTCTCGGGCTGTGGGCAATACAGCGGGAATTGGTCCCAGTAGTACGACAACAACTACAACAACTTTAGTTACTTTGGCCCCAATATCAGCACAGGCGGGCAGAGAGACCCCAATGCCGATGATACATCGCTCCTCATCCACGTTATCCTTGTCTAATGAGCGCCAGTTGCTGGATCAACGTTTAAGGCATTTGCATCACCGCGGCTCGCTATATTAATAAATTGTTACCTCTGTTCCCTTTACATATTATACACATTTTTTTTTTTTTTTTTAGTTTTAAGTTGTAAAAAGAATAAAGAATATGAAATTTTTTTTTCCGTTAATATTATTTGGATTATGGAGTTGTAGTTGTAATTAATTATTCGGTTATACAATTCTAAGCTGTTAAAGATATAGTAAAGATATTTACTTTGTCGAGGTTTTAAGTAATCTTCTTTGCTATAAATATATTATTTTTTTTTGTCTTCCTTACCGCCTTGAAATTTAAATTCGAATCGTGTTGCATAACAACAAGATGCAGCTGCTGCCTGTGTTGCATAACAATTGGACAAAATGTAAATGTAGAATTTTTATTAATCCCAATCAACAGATGGCACTTACTTTCATTTACTGATTTGAATGCGATTATATAGAGCTCTTAACAGAAATAGATTATGCATCTAACGGTATTTTAACTGATATTCAAGCTTAAAGTGTTAGGCAACGACTCATTGTTAGTAATCAAAGCTACCAATAGAACAATCGATTTACTTTTTTTTTTGAATTGAAAAGGACCTGCTCTTTGTAGCCTTGGTAACTAAATAGTTTATTATGTTTCTGACTAAAAGAAGTTTAAAACAGGATAATGAGTGGTGCAACAACACGAACTGGTCTAGTGCCTACTCCTAAAAGGCATGTTAAATATCTTAAAAGGGTAATTGCCATCCAAATAGCTTTCATTAAATGCATTTAAACAAATTTTGGCTTATGCCATTTTAGCGCAAACATCTTCATGGCGATGAGCATCGCATGCCACTTAAATTTGAGGCTACTCCTATGCCCCTTTCATTACGTCCATTTGGGGGACTTTTTAATCCCTTTGCCAAGGGATGTTCAGTGCTGTGCAATCATCCTGCTCCGTCAGCCGTAAAGGATGTGATACATCAGCTAAAAACTTCGTTAGCCATTGAGGGCAAAAATCTGCAACAAGGCAGGGAAAAGGATAAAGAGAAGGTTCAAAATGAAGTAGAGGATCATCAACATCATCACCATGAAACGGACAACATACCAGAAGATCTGTTTCGTCGCTATGCGGAAACCGATTCTCGCCCAATGACACCAACTCCAACAGTAACCAGCATACATACAAGGACAAGTGCAGGATCTTTCTATCGTCGTTGCATAACCCCGGAATGGGGTAAACATGAGAATATCAAAAGAAAAAAAATTATATTAGATCTTCGACGTACCCACTCCCAGGAGACTTTGTACTGGAAGCCCAGTTCAGAATTAACCCAAAGTGGCATTGAGGAGGACAAAAAGCCAAAGAGTGCTGGAGCCAATGAGGATAAGAAGCCACGTAGGCAGCCGTCTAGTGAACAGAGACCGAAATCTTCGCTGGGAACAGCTACCCTAACGTCTGGTGGCGGAGGAGTAGGTGACCAAGGTATTGAATTGGAATCAAAAGTGAAGACCATTACCTGCATCAATGAGCATGAATTAAGCGATGATGATGTAAGAAGAGGAAAGAAAAGAAAAAAACTAAAGCCGGCTCAAGGTAAGTAAAAAGCAAATGTTCCATTTAGTAGAATTTATAAGTAATCTTTCTTTTCAATTGAAGCCACAACCACATTTCATTTGAGTGAGGATCCGGAAACACAAGTGGCTGCATTGGGGCCAGATTCCCTTAATCCCAGTACCAGGCCTAGTCTTATACCAAATGCTGTTAGTTTGTTGCCCAAGGACAAGCGGGAATGTGACAAGGAACCCATACTACTTAAGGGTAGCTTTCTTACCGATGATGCTTTTCAGGCTTTAAAGACAGATTTGGATGTGGATTTAATAGAGAATACTTTTGGCAGATATGTAAGCAGATTAAAATGGTTGAAACAATAAAAATTATTAGAAATTTTTTTTTTTGAAATTAAACAGCTTAATCGCGCCCTCAAAGAAGCCATCAAATATATGCCACCCAAACCGAAAAGCATACCAAAGCCCATGGAAGAAAAATCTACATCCTCGACAAATCAAACATCAAGAATGCCTAGAAAATTTTCAAAATCGGCCACTCGCTTTGACGTTCCTATGGATTTAAGCATGTTAAAGAGTAAGTTAGCTATATCTAATAAGAACAAAATATTTGATTTTAGTTTTTTTTGGTCTTATAGCCATGACACCTTGGGATTATCTAAGCAAGTATGTTTGGGTTTCGCAGCAGCGTAAGCAACTTTATAAACGCGTCTTCTTAAAGTATTTAAGCCGCTGTGAGGAACCTGAAAGCGAGTTGGTTGCTGGCGATGATCTGAACAATCTGCAGGAATACAAATACAAGGAACGCACATTGATTTGGCAACAATTGCCACAGGCCCTTGAGGATGTGCTAGAGTTTCATGGCACCGAGAAGAATGTGCAGCACGCTTTATCTATGTTGGGCTATGATCCAGCTGCGAGTAATGGAGTTATGGATTTTCGTTCATGGTGTGGCATTGTATCATTCGCAGAGCGTTTAATATTGGTAAATGAAAATCAAGATAATGATGATGATGACTCTTGCGATGATTTGGAAAAGGCGGATTTTAATAGTATGGAGCGGATAATGACGGATTTTCAAGTGCCAGAAGCATTGCGAGAGATATTTAATGTAATACGCAAAACACATAAAGTTAATTATTAGGATTTTTGAATATATTAACGGCCAAAAACGAATTATACAACACTTTTATTCTATAATAATCGATAGTTAAGAATTGCCTATCGATGTATGCTAGTGGTGCTCTATTTAGCGATATCTGGCAATGTTTAAGAGTGCCACACCTGACAGTTTGGCGACGCTAATTGGACAAACAAATTGGTCTTTGTGCTAATTAAATTAAAAATATTTAATAAAAATGGCTACGTTGGAAGATAAACTACTAGGAGAAAAGCTGGAATACTACTGCAGTAGCAGTGAGGGCGAGGACAATGCTGAGGACGATGGTGGCGACCATCAAAAAAGTCGTTCCAGTGGTAGCAAGGGTAAGGCTGTGCTAGTGCAATCAATTTAGCTATTTTTAAGCATCTTTTCGGTTACAACAGGCGCTGGTCTCACCCTCGATACGGATCCGAATGCGACTCCTGCAGGTGGTTTTCGGAGCCAGCAACAAGGCTCCACCAACACGGGACCAAAAGGTGTTGTTAAAGATTGGCAACGTTTTAAGCAATTGGAAGCCGAGCGACGAGATGAGACCGAACGCCAACGCCTGGCTCTGGCTAAGCAACTCAGTATGACCACTGCCACATCGGCCGAAGATGAAGAGCGCAAACGCCAGGAGGAACTCGATGCTGAAATGGCTGAACTAATGAGTGAGGACTTCCTTCAACAGTATCAGAAACAGCGCATGGCCGAAATGCTGCGACAAACTGGACACAATCAACAATTCGGCAAGGTGCAACAACTGGCAAGCCATGAGGAATTCCTTTCCTGTATCGAACAGGAAAATAAACACACCACCATCATCATACACATCTACGAAAGGGGACTCTCAGCTTGCTCTACACTCAATAAATGTCTAGATACTTTGGCTATGGACTATCCGTCTATTAAGTTTGCCAAAATTTGTAGTTCCGTGGCGGGAATGAGCCGTGATTTCCGTACCAAGGGCTTGCCCGCACTTTTGGTGTATAAGGCTCAGGCGGTTATTGGCAATTTTGTGCGTCTAACTGATGATCTGAGTGATGATTTCTTTGCCTCCGATGTGGAAAGCTTTCTCATTGAGCATGGTATCATAGTAGATAAGGCTTTGTATAACTAAGAGTATAGGGTCTTTAGAAATAAGCAACTCAAAATTGACCAAATATGTGTTCTTTAACACTGTACCTTAAGTACTTAACCGTAGATTATTAAAAAAGGCTATGTATAAGTAATTAACCTAAACACAATCTTAATATATTAAATGTCGATTAAATGTGAACGTCATATGCAACTTTGAAAATATTAATTCAATCTTACGTATCACCAAAGCAAAGGCCTTTATATACCGCATTTATTACCTACTTAGGTATTTATATTTTAAGTCAAACTAGCTTGCAATCTTTATGGTTATTCCACATACAAAAAGCAATAAATATGTTGAGTTGCAACTGCTGGTAGTATATCAGGCGTAACAGAGAAATGCATTGCAATACATGATGCATTTATTTATTTTTAATACTTTCAAGACTATAACAAAAGTGCCCCAAGTATATGAGTGCCTAAGATGGCGCCCATTTTGAAACCGGAACGAGTTTTGGAACCAGTGTTAGAATCACCAAGCAAGGGATGGAATGAAGACGACGAAGCGTGATAGCATACTTCGTCGATTAATGCGAATTCATAAATTCCCTACGCTGTACGTCTGTTTGGCTATGCATACGTCTAATATGCCTTGTCACTGTACGATGCCGTTACAGTGTGTGTCATAAAAATATTTATACTTTCATGTTGATACTTATAAAAGAGTGGATTCTTAATAAACAACAATTATTTACTACATTTAGTATAATTGTACTTTATTACACTTACTTTTTCTACAGAATAAGGCAAACAAGAATGTATATAGACTTATGTTTCGATCTTTATCTCTTACAAATTTTATTAAACCAATATTTTACTCACATACGGGGTGAAATTATAATTATTTATACACAGATTCCTGGTTACTTTAGTGTATATAAAATTTGTATCAATTTTTCCTATAATTAGAAACATGTATACAGATATACATACATTTAGTATAAATATAATAATTAATACTGTAAATATAACTATATTATATGTACATACATATGTATTTGATAAACATATTTACCTATGTATATTATATTAATATATGACCATATGTATATATAGACTCGTCTTTTGATCCTGATCATGAAGTTTAATATGTTATTAATAATTAAGTCAAATTTTTACTTTCCGAAGTAACTTTGTAAAATTATAAATACATACATATGTATGTACATGTATGTACATACCAGAAATAGGTAACATAAATGTACATAAGTATGTACATATGTATGTGTATTCTATTTCACTATATTTGGAAACGTATTTATATACATACATACACACACACATATGCTATTTACAAAATCCTTTTTACACTCTGTTGACCATAAAAGCATGAATACATACATACATACATACACTCTTTACCGTCCTATACACTGTTAAAAATACTGTTAACATGATTGTGCCATAATATTTTAGCTATTCGCTTAACATTTTATTGTTAGTCTTTAAAAGTTGATATGGATATTGTTTATGTTATTGTACCCAATTGTAAGAACAATAGTACAAAAATTTAGAAATGTATTATTTAATTTCTCAATAAAGTCAGTTTTTTCGTTCAGTGTGCATTTAAAAGCGTGTTTATGCATCCCGCCAAAACAGATCTAAAATACAGCGGCGTCGTTATCTTTTTGTGAGGAAAGGATCAAATTATATACAAAGATTGACTATATGCTTTTGCCAAAATGTTATTTGATAGTTCTTTTTTATACAATGGTGGATATTTGAGTATAAAGTAAACTTGCAAAATAGTGCACTCGCTGTCGTTGCTGCCATGCCCGTATTAAAGTTAAGTTTATGTTTAAATTTCATTTACTAATAAGGTACACATATAACTATGGGATAACATTTTGGCAAACAGTTTATAAAAGCATAATGATCAATCTTTATATGTAAATTAAGTCCCTCTCCACGAAAACGACGCCCCTGTAAACTCGATCTGTTTTGGCGGGAGTCATAAAACCCAACGCTTTTGACAGTACACTTAGCAAAAAAATGACTCCATTAAGAAAATAAATAATAATTTTCTATATATTTGCACTGCAGCAAAGACAATTGGGTACAATAACATGAATAATGTGCAAGCCAATTATCAATCACTAACAAGAAAATGTTAAGTAACTAACATGAAAATTATGGCAATAAGGTCATGTCAACGGAATTTTTTGACAGTGTACAGGACAGTGATGAGTGTATGCATGTATTCATGTTTTTATGGTTAATGGAGTGTAAAATGGATTTTGTAAATAGCATATACATATGTATGTATATCCATATATTTCTAAATATAATGAAATAGAATACATATACATATGTACATACTTATGTACATTTATGTTAGCAAAAATATATATGTATGTATGTACATTTTTAATTTTAATATGTTACTTTATATAGTAATAAATTGACTTAATAAGTCGTATTAAATATCCTGATCAGGATCTAAATACGAGTGTAAATACATATGTACATATGTATGTCCATATAGTAATTTGACTTTTTTTATGCAAACGAGTAATTATAATAATATAGTTATGTATACATATACATATATATTATGTATATCAAATATAGTTATATTTATACTAAACGTATGTATATATATCTGCTTACATGCTTTTAAATGTAGTAAAAAAGTTTACACAATTATTTGTACATTAAAATAACCAGCAATATGCGGCTACATATTTATAATTTTACCCCGTTTGTAAGCAAAAAGATGGCTTGATAAATTTTTTAAATGATCAACAACAAAATAAAAGGCTAAAAACGTATACATATTTGTTTGCCTACTTTAATAGAAACAAATAATTATAATAATTTAGTATACTTGTACTAAATATAGTAAATAACTGATAAAATTTCATTAAGCATCAATTCTTACATATGTATGAACATGAGTATAAATATTTTTATAACACACACTGTGCGGCATCGTACAGCGACAAGGCATATTAGTAATTAGCTTAGCCAAACGAACGCACAGCGTAGAGGATTTATGAATTCGCATTAGCTGACGACTCTAACCCTTTCTTGCGGTTCCTAGTACTAGTACTAACTCTGGTTCCAAAACTGGTTCGAGTTTTAAAATGAGCGCCTACGTTAACAGTGATAGTTTTCCATCTTAGGCATCCACATAGATTTTCTTTGAATTTGGTAAAGATATTTGCATGATAAAGACATCAATATAGAATTCAAAGGGAAAATACTTTTATTTTCTAAAAATCAGTAAATTTATTTTTATGGAAATCATTAAAAAACAATTACAGGAAATGCATTCTTTCAAAACAGTTATAATTTAATGACTATTATAAACATATTCCTAGAAACAATACATGCTTAATTGATAAATATGTATATATGTATGTATGTATATACAATAAGCTTAATACTCCGTGTTTTTATAATGTTCTCGCCTAAATGCAGACAATTTCATACGTTGTGTTTGAAGGGCTTGCTCTATTTCTAAAACTTTAACATGTATTTCCATTTCCATAGTTTTGATTTGCGATGGTGTAAGTTTACACAAATCAATTTCAATTTTCTGCTCCAATTGAGAGTTGCAATCTTTAACGGTGGCAACGACAGTGCCAGTTGCTTTTGTTACATTACGAGATGCTTTTGTTAAATCCGCCAAATTTGTACTATCACGATTTGCTTTAACTTTACTTGCAATTACCAATTGTGTGGTGCATGCTGCAATTTCTTGAGCGGCAACAATAAGTTCAAAGTTTTTGCCCGATTCACTTTCGATAGCATTATTTGCGGCTTCTACAAGGAAATTTGCTGCTTTTGCTACGCTTTTTGAGGCTGATATTAAACCGTCCGACCATTGAGTATTACGTCTATAGAATTCGTTTACGGTAGCATTTCCTAAAAAAAACAAATATTTGGGTTTCAATAAAACAGGCTTTAAATATAAATATATAATAAAAAATTCTTTACCTTTTTGTGAAGAAACAATTTCCTGCTGAAGTATACGTGATTTAAGAATTAACATTTTAATACATTCCATTAATGTGGTGCATGCATTGACAATTTTTCCATTTACTTCCAGATTTACTTTAATATCTTTTTCGCGAGCTTTTTCGAGCAAATCAGTAATTTTGGCTGCCGCGTCTTCTATAGCCAAATCCATTTCTTGCAGTTCTTTCTCAACAAGTTTATCAAAATCGACCTTGTTTTCATATTTGTCAAGAATTTCGTGTACAAGTTTGTTCAAGTCGGTTAATTTAATTAGAATATTGTGTACAATATCATTCTTCTCTTTCTCATTTGAGTTGCCAGTTTTAATAAACTTAAAAAGCGTAGATAAGTCGGAGCCCAAGGATCTTACTTTGTTAAAGATATCTGCAATTGATAATAAACATGATTATTGCTTATAGAAGGATAATTTGTTTTTTGTGATTTTACCTTGTCCTTTCTCAATTTCGGTTGTAGAGTTGTAAATTAAATTACATTGTTCGTACAGTTTGACAAATATGTATCCTAGAAACATGACGAATTTTAAACCTTCAATGTTTGTATCACTTTGAATATCGGAGACTTGTTGGAATTCTTTAAGAATTTTCTCCATTTCCAATGTTATTTTTGGTACAGCTTCCAATGGTTGTTGCGTTGTATCCTTCAATTTCAATATGCAAATTTCCTCAACTGTATGAATTATAAGCATTTTAACTTTGTTTAATGTATCATCAGTTATTTTCTTTGAATTTGTCAAGGAGTCAACTCGAGTCAATGCCTGTCCTAATTCCACCTCAATAACTTTCTGTTTTTTTTCCAATTCGATGGAATGTTGATTCATTGATAACTTTTCCTGTTTAAGCAATGAAATATTCTCTTCCCGTTCCTGAAATACATAATAAATTGAATTACATAAAACATAAGAATTGAATATTGAAAATATCTTTGAAAATTACCTGACAAGTTGTCTCCTTTTCTTTCAACTTAATTTCCGTTTCCTTCAATTTAAAGCATAGATCATCAATCTCTTTCTTATTATTTTCAATTAACTTGTTATTTTCAGTTAAAAGTAAATTATATTGATTTTCATGAGCTTTAACATTACTTATTAGCTCACTTTCTTTTGAATTTAATTTTTCTTCAGTTTGCGATAATTGTTGCTTTGCTTCTTCAAGCAATCCATAGACATTTTTTAGTTCCAAAGAGTTTTCTGTTAATTTCGTTTCCACCGACTTAAAGTCAACATTTTGTAATTCTTTCGCTTTCATAATACTATCATGTTTCTCAAGAATTTCATTTTTAATAACTTCTAATTCGGAATTTTGTTTTTTGTGATCTTCGATTTGCTGCAACAGCTTCAAATTAGTTTTATCCTTATCCTCTATATTATCTTTTAATTCAGTAATATTATTATTGAGAGCTTCTATTTTCAATACAAGCTCATTGTTCGTTTGGGAACTATTTATTTTATGTTCTTCGATTTGCTGCAACAGCTCAAAATTAGTTTTGTTCTTATCCTCTATATTATCTCTTAGTTTTGATACATCATTGTTAAGAGCTTCTATTTGCAATAATAGCTCAGAATTCATTTGCTTTCCTTTCGTTACATTTTTGGTTGACTCACTATGCTGCAATTATAATATAAACCAAGAAAAATAAAGGATCCTCTTAAAAACTTTTATATTAATCATTTACTTACCTCTCGTAATAAATTAATATGCTCATCACGAATTTGGGTATACATAGTTTTAAGTTTATTAAACTTTTCTGCAGACAATTTATGCTTTTCTTCCTCTTCAGTGGCTTTTTCTGTATAGTATCAAAATGTATAACAATAATAAAAAGCTAGTATATATATAGACTTACGAATCAACATGGGATTATCAGTTAATTTAAGCTCCAAGTCAACATTTTGGGTTCTTAAAGTTTCACACACATCTTGAGATAATGCCAAATCATTTGTTAGTATTGCATTTTGTTTCTGCAGTTGCGCAACATCGTGGTTATAATTTTGTTCTAGGTCCACGTAATTATGTTGAAATTGATCCAGTTTAGATTTAAGTGCTGCAATAGTCATGTCCTTCTCATCCACAATGTTTTCTAGAAAATTAATCCGTGTCATTGTTTCATCATTAACTTCTTCTGTAGTGTTATTGGTATCGACAAGATCCTCCACTACAACATCTGGTTCCGATTCGGCTTCTGGTTGAACAAACACTACTGGCGGTATATAACTTCCGAAATCCACTTGGGATTGAAAATTCGGACTTGTCTGAGGCAATTCTGGAACTGTTATTAGATCTTTAAAATACTGAAGTGGCCGTACATTGTCATAAAATGCTTTCAATTTTAAAAAAATTGCATAAAATCTATCTCTATGACCACTTAGAATATCATTGGGCAACGTTTCATGAAGTTTGAACATCAGCCTAACACTGATATCATAAAGTGGATTGGAATCTTGAATCAGACATATTAATGGTGCCAATCTGCATTGTCCTTGCAATGTCATCGATGATAATCGATATGTATTAATTGTAGTAAATATTGCCAACTGCACAGCTATAATGTCCTCCAAATAGTCAAATATTTCCACACACAATTGAAAACTGTAATAAATTTACAAATATTATTAAACAAAACAATTATAAATATTTTAAGTTTTGATAACATACTAATAGTTTATATCCTTGTCAGCCATTTTTGAAATCTCTGCCATCGATGTGACAAGTGATCCTGGATATCCTCTATTCTTTTCATGAAAATTTAATTTGGTAACCAAAAGTTTACAATATTCTTTTATACAATTTCCAATGTCATCGTGTAAGTGGCCCCACAATTTTCCCATTTCTAAAATCATTTTCTTATGACCTTGGGAATGTTTCAGACTACATGGATGAGCCTCTCTTAAGACCTTATGTAGAAGATGACAAAACTTCCATGCGGTAAACCGATTCTCCAATAATGGTTGTCGTGAGACAATCATCCAAAATGAATTAGCTTCCTTGATTTTATGTATCATAATGATAATAAAACGAGCATGTTTTGTTTTCAATGGAACTTCTAGTCCATTTAACGCTTTGTTAACGCTGACATTCTAAAAAAAATATAAAGAAATAACTTATTAGATTTCAATATCATTGGTGTATTAATTGCGTTTAAATAAACATAAACATTCAGTGTTTAGCCTGGAAGGAAGCATTTGAGCAATGTACATATGTATGTACACACACATTCAGATGTACTTTTGTGATCAACGGTAAGGGTATTAATAAAACAACAATTGTCTGAGGTTCGCTACATTGTTTTTTTGAAATAACAATTGAGTTTCTTGACATCTTTAGGAAAAAACGAGTTGCAATATGGTTGAGACTTTTAACTTGTTGTTCCAGTGATCACTGGCAGCTGGAGCATGACTTAGAGGTGGGCGTCTTTGGTAAAAAAATAAACTGTATTTGTGAGCGTAGTTGGCGCAAACAAAATATAAAATTAAACAATTTGTTTACATTGTATACGTACCAAGCGATAATATTCTTTTTCGGCGTGGCTGGCCATGGTGTTTTCTTAGTTTTTTTATGTTGAATTTTAAACAAGATGAAAATTTATTAAACCATTTGCACTGCAATTTAATACATACATATGTATGGTTGAAAATGAATCGACATCGAACAAAAACAATTAAATTTGGAACTATCTTATCTTATCAACAATATTCACATTTGGTTCTGTAAGCCTACACAAACATAAGCACTAGAACAAACATACATGGATATGTATATATTTGTATGTATTTGATGACTACATAGTGTATATAGTGTGAAAATAACAATCCGTTGATTCACCCAAATGTAAATATTTTGATATTGTATTCGTGCATGTGTACATTGCATACATACATGCACACATAGACGGCCGATAAATTAAATATATCGATTGTTTGTGCCGGCAAGATCCGTCGCAATCGAAACGCCGATACATGTATCGGATATGTGAAATATTTGGAAGCAAATTTAAACTTAAATTTAAAAAAAAATAAAAAAGGAGTTTTTATAAAAATTTATTTTGATGTTTTCAGGAGTCTGTTTGGCCTATATTTGAAAATGCAATAGTGGGTATTAAATAATCTCTTAAAGAACAATATTTTAATATAACAGATTCTTACTTTGGTGTAATATTTATATCAAATTGTGAAGGTTTCATAAAAGTTTCATTAATCTTCTATAGTTGTGGTGTCTTTCTTAATAATACATTGAGCTATTTTAAGATCAAGCTTTGAGTCAATATCCAAACTGTCTTTGGGTGCAATTTCAACATACGAACATCTAAAAAATATAAATTGTTTAATGAAAATATTGCAACGATTAACGTTTGTTATTATACTTAAATTCTTTACAATTTTTGATTTACATTTTATAATTTACTAATTTGAGTTCACCTTTCATTTTGTAAAACGCCATTTGCAACCAATTTCCTCTTTGAAAAATAAAACATTCCGGTTTCCACTAAATCTCCTTTCCAATCTTGACGTCGAGGTCGTGCCTTTATATTAAAATTTACAGGTAATAGTGCGGTATCAGTTAATTTCCAACGTAAATTGTGAGTCCTTTAATAAAAAATAAACAAACCAATATTTGCACTAGCAAACCTAAAAATCTGTTCATCTCAATACAACTTGTAATTAATGTAGTTTGTAAATATTTTTATAATGACATTAAATGTTCTTACCTTTTAACGGCAAATACACAGTCGTAAGACTCGAATTTAAGCATTGCTTCTTTTATATATTTTGATTTTAGAAAAACGGATGTACATTGAAATAATGAAAAGTTGAATATAGATTGATGAGACTCAAGAAATTCCTGAACAGCAGCTATTGATGATGTATTGTCTAGCGCATATTCAGCAGGACGATTATGGACGATAGCTCCATCTGCAAGAAAATTAGTTATTAGAAAGGCTAAAATAACAAACTAGAACAAATTAGAAGCTTTGTCTTCACTTACACTTCTTTGCCTCAGTGGCAATTTTATAGTCATCAGTTGAAACCCAAATATAGTTAAAACAAGAAGACTTTTTTATTGTTAAAATTGTTCGAGCCAAAAGTGAGAGTCCATTAATTTTTACAAGATTTTTATATTTAATACCCTTGCTTCCACCTCGAGCCAAAATCAATGCATGTACATCATTTTGTGAACTGAAATAATTAATTAATATAAAATAATTATTTAAAATCTAAACACACACAAAAGATAAATACACTATTTAGTCTATATTCAGAATGGATTCATCTTAATTAGGTTTTTAAAAACACAATTTTCTAATGACTTGGTATGCCAATTACAATTGTTAATTTTAAGACGTTTAGATTAAATTTTTTTTTTATATTGATTATTTTTTATATATTTTTTTTATATATATTAACAATTTTTCTATTTTATTTTAATTTCAAATACAAACCAAATTGATTCACTTTTTATTGTGTATGCACATTGCAATAGAAATATACAGATGTAAATCTTTAAAGCTTTCATCTTAGATTAAGCTTTATCTAACAAAGGCGACAAGAAAAGAAAAATTATAGTTTTGATTGGTTGATTAAGGTGAACCATGTAACCATTTAATTCAATTGTAATATTTACAAGCACAATCGGAATACCTTAGGAACAAAATATTTTATCAACTTAATAAATTTTGAAGTGAAATTTTTTATTTATACATTAATTAAGAATCATCAGCATTTAAATATTATTATTATATTATATATATATATTAAATATTATATCCAAGTTAGGTGCAACCCTAAAAATATATTTTCATTCAGTAGACTTCTGCTGGTTTTAAGTAGCGCTTAGTCATTGGAGTATGATAGAGAAGATTAGAAAAACTGAAACGTACAATCAAATTTCTTAAACAATATAAAATTAATTTAAAGAAAAACGGATTTTTTAACTTATTATTAAGTATATAAAATAATACTCTAATATTAAAATTTAAAAGGAAGTTAGAGTAAGTTAAAAATGTTAATTAAATTGCATAATATATTTCTCATATATATTAATTGCTTCACTAAATACCTTTTACATATATAAATTGGCAAATACACTAACAAAATATTTAGTGACGTTTGGTATAGGTGTTAATAGTATTTAAGCCAATACAAATTCGCACATTGCTTTCCTTAACATTAGATTGGACTTATACAAAAAAATGTTCAATAACAAAATAAAGACAAAATATTTTTAATAAAAAAAATAAACTATATTATGCCATATATTTCTAGATATTCTTCCTAAAATTTTAAAAAAATAACACAGGCTTTGGTACTAAATATAAGAAAATGCATTTAAAAGTCTTTTTCAAACACTTAATAAGAATTATTCATATAAAATATTAATAATATTAAAATTAGAAATTGTCCAAATATAATTAATATATAATTAACGGTTTAAAAGAAGAAAGGACACTTTTTAATGTTACATTTTTTTATATATAGTTATATATATATTAGTAATTTTAATTGATTTCGATTTTTGTAGTGACCAGTCTAATGTTCAATTTTATTTTTATCTTTGGTTTTTGCAGCCAAATAAACAATTCGTTCTATTGCTTTTATTTGATGAAGAAAAACCTTTTCAATTAGTCTTTTTTATTTAACTCCAATATAAACACTATTTTAAAGGTACTCAATAAAATTAGGAACTTAACGAAAAAAACAAAAAAAACCAATCAATTAATTGATTTAATTTTAAAAGGATATACATATATATTTTTTTTAAGTGCACACTGGTTGACCTTAAGGCCAGTTTAGTGTCTATTTAACAAGGCGTTTTAATATAGAAAAAGAGGTCAGGCATTTTTATTTTTATTTTTGTGGATCGAATTGTTTTTTCGAAACCTACAGATTTTTTCCTACAGGACTTTAATTAAAATTGTGTGTGTTAAAAAATAATTTCCGTGAGTTATATTCGAGATTATAAAAGGAATCAAGTTTCCGAGTGCTTTGAAAACCAATATGATTATAAAAATTATGCAATAATTTAATGGGTTATTTTTAAATTACACAACGTTAATTTAAAGTGATTCTTTTATTTTTTTATAAGTGACACTTTGCAGTGCCTCTACCATTTTTTTTTACTTACTTACCTTGTGATTTTTCTTAAAATTAAAAATAAAATGTCAGTGGAAAGATATTTAGAATTTAATAGCAATCTCAGTGTCTCCCTCCTAATCAATCTCAATTGTACTCTCAATTTTCTTTGGAAAAACGGAAACGCTTTTGTTATATAATTTGCCTGATCCATATATTAAATTACTTAAGTACGCAAAGAAGATTTACTCATAAATGGTTAAAGCTGGTTAGAAGGTGACCCCTATAAATATGGGGTCACCTTGACTTTTAAATTTTTATTATTTAGCTGTTGGGATTTTGTTAAAATTAAATTTATTTCTGTATAGTTTTTCACAATTACCAGAAGTTAATATGGATTAAAATAAATCAAATTACTTTGTGTTAATTTTTTTTTGTGTAGTTGTCAAACTTATTTAAATTCTTAACCTCAAACTTGATATTAGGAAAAATGGCAGATGAGGAGGATCCTTGGGGATTTGATGATGGTGGTGATGACCAACCAGCAGCAGCAACACCTCAACCACCTGGCTCAGCTGGTGTTGTTCCTTCGAAACCAGAAAGCGTTGTTTCTGAGCATAGATCCGAAAGGTCTATACATGGTGAAACTCCTGTCGAAGGAATTGCTGGCGAGCCTGAAGAAGAAATAAGGGCACCACCACAACCACCAGAAGATGATGGTTACAGGAAGCCAGTACAATTGTACAGGCATTGGGTGAGGTATGAATCGTAATCGTAGATAACAAATAAATATTTATAATGAAAATTTATGAAAGAATTTAAATTCTTAACTCAAATATTATCATTTGCTCTCTCTCTCTCTCTCTCCCTCTCTATTTACAGGCCAAAGTTTCTTCAATACAAATACATGTACAACTATAGGACCAACTATTATGATGATGTTATTGACTATCTCGATAAAAAACAAGTTGGAGAAACACGCGATATACCAAGACCTCAGACATGGGCGGAACGCGTTCTCCGGACACGGAATATCAGGTGACTACATAGATTATATAAGTATATATATATAAATTTCTTTATACTTATTTTATTTTTTCTTTTGGTTTTTTAGCGGAAGCGGCATTGACTCATTTGCACCATCAACAAAGAGAGATAAACAATTAATTCAAACATTGGCTGCCTCAATCCGTACCTACAATTATCATACCAAAGCATATATTAATCAAAAATATGCTAGTGTTCTTTAGTTTTAATTTTAAAAAAGCCTTCGTTACTTGAATAAAATAATAGAATACGTATTTATAAAAATGATGTATACGCATACGCAGAAATTAAACGTTTGTATATTTGCATGGAGCTTTGTATGTATACTTAAGATATAAATATTAAATTGTATATTATATACTTTATTAAACTTTGTCAACGTTAGCGAAGAATGTGCATATAATAAATTAAAAAATTTCCCCTTTATAAATTAATATGAACATTTTGTCACTTACCAAATTATTACCATTTTTCTTTTTCTCTAACTGATCTAGTGATGCATTATCATGGGAAAGCACGCACTAGGCTATGATTTTCAGGGTATTTCTATCCTCAGAGTTTTAAATATCTAAAAAATTATCCTGTGTTTAGTCATTCTTCTGTGTTGGGATAATCTTTTGCGTTTGAAATGATTTCAATTAGAATTGAAATTAAAACATATATTCAGTTTATAGTATTAATGAAAAATATATATATAAAATGTATATTTTGTATTTCGATTTCAATAACAATTTCATATTTTAGTATTATTAAAATAATTTAATTTAAAACTAAACACTTATATTCAAGTTATTATTTCATAACGTAGCAAAAAAATATATAGTAATTTATATATATATAATAATGGGCAAATAATATAATGAATAACCAAACAAAATTCATTTCGAGAATTAAGAGTACATGAATAGATAACTTTATCTATGCATTGAGGACTTTGGGCAAAAAAAAAAAAAAAAAGAAATAAGTAAAAGGATAATTTAACAGTTGACTTGATAAAAGTTAATTTTCCATAACAAACTAAAATTTTAATAGATATATTTATATATAAATATATATATGCATAGTGGGTATATAATTTAAGGAATAAACAAACAGAATTCAATCAGAGAATTACAAAAATCAAGAATCCAAATATAAATAATATTTATCTATTAAAGGTATTGAAAATACAAGGAAACTTGAGCACTTGACTTGATTCAAGTTATTTTCCAATAACATAGTAAAAATTATATATAAAGATAAATATGCATAATAGGCAAATATAGTTATAAAAAGAATAACCAAATAGAATTAATTAAACCTCATAAATCAAGAATTTCATCTATACAAAGAGGCAAAGAAAATATATTGAGACTTGAGCCATTGTGTGATATTGATATCAAATTTACAAAACTTATTAGAATCATTACTAAAACTAAAAAAATATTATAGTATGGTTAGTATCTAGCTAACATATATATATATATATATGTGTGTGTGTGTGTATATATACAAAATACATATATTAATTTATATATATATGTATATTCAAATGGTTAATTGGTGCTAGATATGGCCTAGTTCGGTTGATGTTGTGTGGTTATTGTGGGTTTTACGTTGTCGAGCTCCGCGTCCAGATAACAAATAAGACAAATCAATTGGCTGCTCTTGAGCGGTTTGTGCATCCAAACATTTTAGCTTCATGGTAATTAAAACATTCTCCAAACGTGAACGTTTTCTTTTAAGCAACTAACAATGAATTATATACTGTTAATAAACTGAATTGTTATTAATATAGTTTTAAATTTACCGGGCCATTGGGTGGTATTGGCGTAAGCACCTGAATGGTAGCTGTAGAATTGGATGTACCTCCTCCACCTCCTCCTCCTGTTGTTGGTGTTGTATTTGTTGTCGTTACAATTTCTCCTGCTCTTGGCTGCCTTCGACGACTTTCTCTAACCGTTATCCTTTGCTGCTTTGCTGTGGCGGCGGCTACTTCTAATTCAGTCTTTTGCTTTTTTGTCTTCAACATCGAGGCATCTAATTCATGGGGCTAAAGAAAAATAGTTTTATAATAATCGGTTTTACAGATGCATTTAAAGATTTTCTACTTACTGCATAGCTTTTGGATATTTTCAGCTTTTCGGGAAATTTTCGAAATGCATAACTCTTGGTGCAAGCTGGATAATTGGCCTTGGATTTGGAGAAAAACCTAGCCGTTTTGTCCACTCGCAGTTCACAGATATAACAATGTGATTCATCTACACATTCAATAGGTCGACCTTTACAGAATGTGGTACGATCTAAGACCCAGCAACGACCAATAACCAATTCGATAGGTACAACTTCGTAAAGGGAGACACGCACCACTTCATTGGGATAGAAACGCCGCGATGGTTCATGAAATGTCTCATGCGGACGCAGAAAATGGTGACCAAATATAAACCGTTTACCCGTCTCATTCTTCCACAAGTGCTCGACGCGAAAGATATCACATTCCTGATAATCAATTTTCCCAATTGTCTCGTACGTATGCTTCTTTTGCTCCTCATTATCCTTAATAGGTATATCACGTAGAACATAGACTGCATCACCCTGACGTACTTGTAAATCACTGCCACGCATTAGGGAGAGATAGTAGCGATGACCCTCTTCGGTGTATTCATCGAGTGGTATCTCACGATCAACCTTTCTGGGTTCACAGCGTTCGCATTGATAATTCTCTGCATTAATGTCAGCCTTTGTGCATTCCGTATGCTGCCAAACCATACATTTGGAGCATTGAATCATAAGGCCCTCATCCTTGTAGAGACCACAAATGCAACTAATGACATCCTCATCATCGGTGGACACAGGTGGAAGAGCAGCTAATGGAATTTCCTCTATTGCCGGCACTGCTATTGGCTCTTCCGTCTTGGACTTAAAGTTTTGTAAATCACCAGAATCTCCCAGTATATCCACTAGCTGGCCATAGCTGGACTTTTTCTGCTGTTCATAGCTTTCGACTAGACTATCCAAAAGCCGCAATTTGATTTCATCATCGCTATAAGTTTTACGAATATCCACAAAGAGCTGCTGCATATGAATGTCAAATTCTTGAGGTGATTTATAATGACCCTGCTCGACCAAGGTTTGAATACCCTTGAATTCTAATCGACCACTAGTTGCCAAAGAAGTCGTTGTGGAAGAGCATGAGGAAGAGATTGCGGATAAATTTGCACCGAAGCCACTTGAATTACTTTTTACAGTCTTTCTTTGTCTCTGTTTGCCAGCCGCTGTTAGAGACAGAATCTCAGACATATTCATGCCTTCCAGAGTTTGGCAAATGTCCCGCAGTATCACAGCCATTTTGGCCATTTTCTCAAGTTCGGGATCTTGTACGGCCTGAGCCAAGCCACGTGTTTTAATATTTCTTGGCGTGCACAAGGCAGAGATTTGAGCAGCTAGTAGAGAGCTTGATGAGGGTGTTGAAGGGCGACGTCCGGTCACAGATGATGCAGATGCAGTACCAACTGCAGTTGATTGCTTATTAGATCGTTTCACCTTGTAACGACGAATCTAAGTAAAAAAGTTCCAATTAATATGAGAGAACAAAAAAGATATTAAGACCTCATTTACCTTTTCGTAATTCCTCACCAGGAACACATTGAACTGCTTGGCTAATTTGCGTTCCCGTTCAGACAACGGCTGGACCAATTTGTTAACCAATGGCATAGATCCTCCTGTACCGGTGCCACCTTTTTGTGGATGCTTTTTGGCCTTATGCTTCCGTTGACGGCCTCCTCGTTGGGGGATTACTTCGGTAGAAACTGCTACTGGCAGAGGTTTTACCCGCTGGGACTTGCCACCAATTACTCCTCGACACTGAGACGTGCCACAACGGCAAGGTTGTCCCTCGGACGGATTAAACAAAGAGAAATTGTAATCATACGTTAATTCCTCACCCTGCCTAATGGGACGCTTGGCAAACAGGACCATACGGGATAGGCCATTGACACTCCACTTTTGCATCTCACAATTGGGCTCACACGAATGATTGACAAACCGACAATCGCTACCCATTCGCTGGCCATCTATTACCAATCCACCATCCAGATGCAGACAATAATGATGGGTATCATTCAAATAGATGCTGGCCATGCGCTGTTTGAATTCCCTTTCGGTAACTACCTCGCCCACATACTCCAGAATGTAGGTGCCTTTGGGAATGGGTAATTTGGTGCGAACACCCCAACCTTTGTCGGTGGTCATGAATCTTTCCACACCAGGGGCAACCTCGTGTCGTTGAATTTTTTGATTGTGGCATTTATCCCCCGCAGGACAATTGCTAGGGGAACATTCTGTATATACCATACGATTTAGACAATTGTCCAAACAAGACTCCCGGCAATTACAGATTGGATGCTCGAATCCAGGCAAATTTGGACGCACTGACTCTGCATAGACATTTGTACGTATTTTACGATAATTCCACGAAGGAACCTGATGGCGTTGCGGCAACTTTGCATGGGTATATGCCCACCATATATCATAGGGTAATTCAAAATCCATTCGAGTACGCCGATAGTAACGTTCGCAATAGGGAGGTGGAGGCATTAGGCGTGTTGTTGTTAATGGTGCAAGCAAATCCTTGCCTAGCTTCGCGGGCATTGGTTTACTTTGTTTATAGTAATTGGATAGGAGACCGGCAACCAAATAATTCTTTTTTACTTTAAAAAGTTTGCCACGCGATGTTGTTGATAATTTATCCTCGCTGGATTCACTGCAGCTAACATAATCCACTTGGCCGTGTATTAATGCTGATGCAGGGTTCGAAGTGTTGGAGGAGTTGCACTCGTGCACGGGTAGTGGCTCATGCTCATTGGGTATGAATTCCAAACGCTTTGCTTCCGCCTCTTTATCCAATTCATCCTGATTAACGATAGTATCCCTAGTTATTTCTTCCAGATTACGTCTTCGCTTCAGACGGATCTTACAACTAAAATTCGTATTCGGATCTACCCCAGCGGGCAGCTTTATATTGGGTTCCAGTCTGCTTTTTGTGGGCGTAGCAATGGGAAGAGTTTCTGCCTCTTGTTTGGCCAATTGACGACGACCACGTTTCTTGGTCGCATTTAAATTTGAACTGGCAACTACAGAGGGAGGATCTTCAATAAGCTCTTGTTTGTCTTTGGGTTTCCTACCCCGTGGACGGCCACGGGATGGGGTTTGGGGACGTTGTAATCGTTCTAAGGCCACTACAGAAAGACGAGGTGTCATCCTGGCATTGCTTCTAGCGACAAAGGTCTCTCGCGCTTCACCCACTAAGGGTACACGTTCGCAGTTCTGGGCAGGATTTGTGGTAGAATTGTTGTTGTTATTTGCACTGCGTGTTTCCCTGGACATTAGGGAATCATCCTGCTCCATTTGATCTTGCGGCGGTTCTGTCTGCAGCTGCTCCAGACTAACTTTTCGTTTCTTTCGCCGTACGGTTGGAAATCCAGTACGATTGATCTTTTTCCGCTTTCGTTTAAAAATCAGATTACCCCCAGTCTTGTGTAACAGTGATTCCACCACACGTTGACCCATCTCCTTTTTGGTGTCCTCTTTAATATCCAGCGACAGAAGTGGAGATGCAACCTCCGCTTTGGTTATAATAACAGATTCATTCAGTTTGCTTAAAGGAATCTGAATCTCTAGCTCTACGGAAGGTTCAAAGATTCCGGGTGGCGGCGGACAACTGCCACCTGATGCAGGCGAATGGAGATGGCTAGAATCTCGCTTCTGTTTTGCGGTAGACACACCTGCGCGCTTCTGTTGCTTCAGTGAACCCAATGAACTGGGACTAATATCCAGAAGCTTTCCGCCACTAATTGAGGAATTACTATCGACCACAATTCTCAGTGGCGAGTTGCTTGCAGATGTTGACCCACCAACGGACTGATGTTCCAGCAAGTGACGCTTCTTAGGAGTTAGCAATGATTTGCCCGATCTGGCATTGAATTGAGCCTGCGATTTAGTGGAGGCTGTTGTCTTGGCAGCGGCTGCTGCTGCTGCCCAAGCTTCCGCATTTAGTTTACCATTGGCAAAATTTGAGGAATCTGGTGGAGGACGTTCTCCTGGAGTAAGGAGATAATGCCGCTTCTTCAAAGGCAATTTGTGGTCATCGGGACTGGAACTAGTGCTGCTACCTTGAGATTTCTTGTGACGCCGTTTGGATGAACCGGCACCACTTTGTGCATTCGATGGTCCACCCACACCATCACTATTTGCATTTGCGCTAGCTGAGAGCATGGCGAAATCCACTAATGGTTCACTTAGTTTCCTCTTTTTCATTGCCCTTTTAAGAGGTTTGCTAGAGGAGGAGGATGAAGAGTTCGTAGTGGCGGTTGTTCCAGCAGCTCCGGCTCCCAATCCACAATTTATAATCAGCGAGTGCGCTGCAATATTTGAGGCTGGTATAGAAGCATTCAGGGTGGTGGCTTTCAGTTTCGTGGCCTCCGCCAAGAGTTTCTCTTTACCGGAGCTACCAGTGAGACGATCTTCTTGAATCCGACATCTGCCTTGGAATGTGCTGGTCAAAATTTCAATTTCCGTCAACAATTTAGAGTCGATATGCAGGGATTTGTTGCGCCGATGTCGACGTCGCAGCATACGGGATACACCAGACACATAACTACTACACATGCTAGCTGCCGAGGAGCGTCTGGATTTGATCTTGCACGGGAACCTGCATGAAGACTGGGCATTTGATGCTGGTTGCGAGTCTTTACGTTGGTTTAACATTTTCGACATAAAAGCTTCAGGTTGAGTTGGAATTTGTGTTGTATTCGGTTCACGACTGAAATACTGCCCGGTAGTTATATATCGATTGATCTCACCATATTTCTTGCTTGCACTGGTGGAGGGTAGATTTCGAAGGCTCGGCTTGCTGATATATTCGTTGCTCTCCTCACCACTCTGGCCAAGGGAGAGGCCGGCTAGCTGGAGGATATCTTGATCCCCAACATCAGCATTAGCAGTCGAGGCTATCATTGTGGAAGGCCGACGCCGGCGTCGTAGTCTTAGGGATGATTTGCCGCCTTCTCTGCAATCACTACGATAGCCACAGCTTTTGGCTCGACTCCGACGACTGGCACAACTCTTGACACTGTAACGGCTTTTACAGCTTGCATCCGATTTATAACCGGAGTTATGATTACTCCTCGAATGAGAGGAATGGGGATGCCTGACACTGCCATAGTCGGAAACGTAGCCACTATTTGCTGCAAGAATCTTACTGCAAATGGCTGAGCCGACACCGCCACTACCACCGTTACCACCGACACTCATGCTACGCAAACGAAACTTTTTGTTCACATCTATCTCTCGCCATAGAGGATCCACTTGCTCTGCATCCTTGATGTTCTTGGGATTCTTAATTTGGCGTCGCTTGTTCCTGGGCGGTGGATACAGGACTCGTTCGGTGGCATACATTCGTTTGTCCAGATATGACATATCAATCTTGGTTGAAGAATTGCCAGCAGATTCTACTCCACGCACTTGAGCTGGTGGGTCATTGCTGTTGGGCATCTTGGGCGATGGTGTGGTGCTTTGCGTTGTACTTGTGGTGCTAATAACGCCAGAATCTGCTGATTCATTAACAGCAGCTGGACGCACTACAGCAACAGATGCACGAAGGTTCGAACCCATGTGGGGATTCAATTTCTTCGGCCTACCACGTCGCTTGCGGGGATTGATGGGTGGTTGGGTTTCCTCTTTCGGTTTCACCCTCTCACCACCTAGCTGGTGTTGACCCAACATTTGGGTCTTCTCCATGAAATCCTGCAACAATGTCGATTGATATTGGGGCAAATGTTTGGATTTACCAGTCACTGCCGATGAATTATCCTCTGTATCACTTTCCACACGTTTAATGGCCGCTTGAACCAAGCTGGGTAACTCATTATCGCTGGATGAAATGCCAATGCTATCGGGTGGCGGTGGCGCTTGTCCAATAGACTGGTGGCCAATGGCCGTAAGAAGCAGGCGAGGAGCTCTCTGCTGATGCACTTTTAGGGGCAAATCATCTTCGGAGTCAGAGGAAAACGCTCCGCCGCCAAGTAATGCTATTTGATTGGCTGATTTTCTCATTTTTGAGGGATTCCCTGCATCCGTATGGGGCATTTTCTTTCGTTTTACTTTAATTTTTTTACTCATTTTGATCGACTTATTTGTCTCCTCCTGCCTAAAGCCAAGGGAGTCTGTTGTCGTTGTGGACATTTTATAATTCGTTTTTAGAGAGGGAGGCGGGGCCAATGGGCGTATAGCTGAGATTCTCATGCGCAGACCATCCGTATCCGTACGCTGAACAACACTAAATTGTGTGGCTGATGACTTAATAGACTGGGATTGGGATTGACTTGTGTCGGTCGTCTCCTCATTTTCACTGCCACCAGTTTCTGGTCCTGGTCCATGCTGTTCATGATCCTTAATCTTTTCTGCTGCTCTTGTTGTCCCATTTTGGTCACTGTTCATAATTTCACAACTCGACGAACTAATTGAGTGGTTGGCATGTGGGAGAGTGAGGGAAGAGAGTGTGAAAATTAATTTCAATTCATTTTTTTGTCAACACCAAACTAGGTCAAATGGCAGACGCAGACATTGCATCTGGTTTGCCTCCGGCTACACCTTTCCACTTACTTTTTGAGTACTTTTTTTGCTTTGCACTTGCCAGTTCAACGTTTAAAACCATTAAAATATATTCATTGCATTTGCAGTTTCTATTGTATTTTGGGTTTTCTTTTGAACGCTTGTTTTGTTTCTAGAAATGGCGCCGTTTTCACTTTTTTTCTTTTGTGGTTGGAATTCAACGACGACGCCAGACATATATACATATGTGCACGATCGGCATGGGTATTAAATAAATATTATTTTCTTTTTGTGGTAACTGATTCACTTTTCACTGGTATGCGCTTATAAAGACCAAAATTTGTTTAATTATAATTAATGTGGCGCAACAACAAAAGAGTAAAAGGTATGAAATAAATAAAGAAAAAAGATTGCGACAATTTGGCGTTGCCAGACTGCTTTTTCGTTAATGCACTCGATGATATCGATATATGGAAATCACTAAGTTCGTGATAAGATGTTATTGTTTGGCGATTACATTCAAAAAACAGTGACCACCTTTAGCTGGAAAGGTAAATATGTCATGTGTATACTAACATACATATTTATAAATATATTAGACTTACTTTTTAAAAATTATTTGAAGTTTGATTAGTTGGATCATTGGTTTATTAAGCAGTTAGTTTAATAGTATTGTTTACGAATCAAGTAATATTCACAAAAGGAACAGGTGGTATTCCTAACATAAGCAGAGTGCTGCCAGAAATTCACGATAGTGAAGTGACAATTATTTTCACAAAACCTATCGTTTCTTTGCCAAAGTAATCGATTTAAATAGAAGCAGAAGTTTTACATTCATTATTATATTTGATTTGCATCGGTAGCGTTTTGTTTTGTTTTTATAGTTTAAAGATTTTTAGTATCTCTTTAAAAGATTTTAAATACATTACGCTGGTAGAATGAATGGCAATTTGTCAAAAACGACCAGCTCGACCAGCAGCAGCAGTATGCTGTACGGTTCCAGCATATCGGCCGAATCCATTAAGGTGATAGCGGAGAGCATCGGTGTGGGCTCGCTTTCCGATGATGGGGCCAAGGAACTGGCCGAAGATGTGTCGATTAAGTTGAAGCGCATCGTACAAGATGCCGCCAAGTTTATGATGCATGCCAAGAGGCAGAAGTTGTCAGTCAAGGACATAGACATGGCTCTAAAAGCGCGTAATGTTGAGCCGCAATATGGATTCGTAGCCAAGGATTTTGTCCCATTTCGCTTTGCATCTGGCGGTGGCAGAGAATTGCACTTTACCGAGGACAAGGAAATTGATTTAAACGAACTGACCACAAATAGCTCATTAAAAATTCCACTAGACCTTACGTTACGTTCACATTGGTTTGTTGTGGAAGGAATCCAGCCAACAGTACCAGAGAATCCACCACCTTTGTCCAAAGACTCACAGTTTATGGATTCAGTGAATCCAGTTATAAAGCTTGATCAAGGTTTAAATAAAGATGCCGCTGGCAAACCAACCACTGGCAAAATGCACAAGCTTAAGAATGTAGAGACTATACATGTTAAGCAATTGGCCACCCATGAGTTGTCCGTGGAACAGCAATTGTATTACAAAGAGATCACTGAGGCTTGTGTCGGTTCCGATGAGCCAAGACGTGGCGAGGCATTGCAATCATTGGGTTCTGATCCTGGCCTGCACGAAATGTTGCCCAGAATGTGTACATTTATTGCAGAGGGTGTTAAAGTCAATGTGGTGCAGAATAATCTGGCTCTCCTCATCTATTTGATGCGCATGGTTAGAGCCCTCCTGGACAATCCTTCACTGTTCTTGGAAAAATATGTAAGAATGGCAACGAAGATTCAAATTCAGACTATCCCTTTTATTTATACATTATTTTTGTTTATTTCAGTTGCATGAACTGATACCATCAGTGATGACCTGTATAGTATCAAAGCAACTGTGCATGAGACCAGAGCTGGACAATCATTGGGCTCTGAGAGATTTCGCCTCACGATTAATGGCCCAGATCTGTAAGACATTCAATACCTTGACCAACAATCTGCAAACACGTGTTACTAGGTAAGTCCTCCACATCCCTTTTCAAAACTAGCTTGACTTCTGTAACTTTTTTTCTTTTTTATATTTCAGAATTTTCAGCAAAGCTCTACAGAATGATAAGACACATCTTTCCTCTTTATATGGCTCCATAGCTGGCCTTGCAGAGTTGGGTGGCGAGGTGATCAAAGTGTTCATTATTCCCCGCCTTAAATTCATTTCGGAGCGCATTGAACCCCATTTACTGGGGTCTTCTATTAGTAATACGGACAAAACTGCTGCTGGTCACATTCGAGCCATGCTCCAAAAATGTTGTCCACCCATACTCAAACAAATGCGTAATCCACCAGATACGGCAGAGGAATATAAATTAGATTTTGGATTTCTGGGTCCCTCTCTGTGTCAAGCTGTGGTAAAAGTACGCAATTCTCCAGCTAGTAGTCTCGTAACCTCCACCAGCATTAATACAGCCCCAATAACAAGTGCTGCCCAAACGGCAACCACAATTGGACGCGTGACCATGCCAAGCACCAACTTACAAAGACAGGGGTAAGGTAAAAAGATAAATTAAATTGCAATCTAACTTTCTCTCTTTTTTGTCTCTTTTAGAAGCCCAGTGGTCTCTACTTTACCGCAGATACGGGCCATCCAGGCGCAGCAGCCTAGCCAGAAATTTGTCATCGTTACTCAGCAATCCGCGCAACAAACTAAAATAGTGCGAAGGGGCAGTTCGCCGCATACTCCTACTACTAATGGAAATGGAAGTGGTGCTAACTCAAGTTCATCAAACTCACAAAGTCAGATAAATAGCAATTTGCTTGCTGCCGCTGCTGCTTCTTCCACTGCGTCTGCATCTCCCTCTGCTGCCTCATCGTCTAGGAACAATGACAATGTGTGTGTTACCCGCCCAGCATTCAATTGAAGCCCAAAAATGGAAGTTCACTCAGATTTCTATACTTTCAGAACAATCTGGATGCAAATTCCCTGATCATTGAAACGGAAATTGTACGTGCTCCTCCCGAACTGGATGACCTCAGCCATTTGGAGTAAATTTAAATTAAGATTTAAGTTTAGTTTTCTTATCGAATAAACAAATATGAGTATATGTATATATATATGTATATAAACTCATTAGTTTATTTATTTGACACAAAGCACCAACAATTATTATCCATCCATCCATCCTGGCGCCAACCCTCTCATTGTCATTGATGCCTTGGTATTTAATACGCATGTGCGAAAATGATTTATCGATTTTTAACACCACATCGCATACAAACATTACTTGATAAGAGAATTTGTAGATACCGAACGCACAACACGCACATAAAAAGGACAAAGGAATTTTCATTTGTTAATTAAGATAAATAAATTTTTGAAAAAATGCATGCAAGATTTGCTGATCCTGAACCAGCCTCTGATGAGGATCAAATTGAAACGCAAACACTAGAGAGCCGTATTGGGGAATTTAAACAAAATCCCCATAACATGGCCATTCTCAATGCAATGCTCGATGAGGTGGTTCTTCGTGCTGAAAGAGAGGCCAATCGAATGGCTCTCGAGCAACAAAAAATATCATCATCGCAACAGGTAGGTCAACCCTTTATTCCAAATCAATTTCAACATCGATACAGATATTTGTGTCATTGCAGGGAAAGGAGAAACGTCCGAGTAAGTATTCTTACAATAGTTGCCACTCAATATTTTTATTAATTTTTGGCTATGGAAACTTAAAGTTGGCACGATCAAAATCCGCTATGCATTTCGATGTGTAGTAGACCTTCTCGCATGAGTCCTTGTAGGCCTTTTCTGTAAGCAAATGTGTGTGAAATTATGCTCATATAAAAAAAACAGGAAAATTCATAAAGTGGCCTAATAAGTGCTCAATTATCCTTGAATCTGCGTTGACATCTTGAGAATGCATTGTGAAACGGTTCGATTTTATGTACTTACGCGTATCTTTACAATGGTTCAATGCTATCTTAGCTGGCTCCTGCAATTCCGGTGGCAATATGATGGGCATCTGAGCAAATGCTTTGGACACACTAAACTCACCCTTCTTGGTCATCGTTCCGGCCAATTGAGCAACACATTTGGTATAACACTATAGGGGAAAACAAAGAGCAAAAATTGATCTCTAAAAATCGTATTATTTAGCTAATCATTCACACCAGCAAATCCTGTGTGGGTTCCAAATCAAAATCCCCGTCACGTATTCGGTCTAAAATATCCAGCGATACTTTAAATTTTGGCGCGCAGCCATTCCGCATCATGTCCAGGGATTGCAGAAACTGTTGCATATTTACACTAAACGTCGGCTTGGATAACAACAACAGCATCAGTAGCGTAACAATGAGGACGACCTGGACGGTTTTCCCTTGCTTCATTCTGGTCAAATGATTAAATGCTAGACATGAGATTGCAGCATAGACCTTTATACATTCGCCTAGTGGGCCGTTTGGGCGGGGTATTCTGGCTACGCCTACTTAGCTGTCAATTAAACAATGGGTTAATTAAAACTTTTGTTTTTTTTTTTATATATAGTGTCTGAATTTTTCCGTCGTATTGCATGACTAGAAAATACTTTCCTCAAATTTCTTAAAAATTTTGCTTTTATTTTCATTTTTTTCGCAAATTTATCATTGCTCGTTTGCTTCTCCACCGAATTTTGCTTTTGCTTGCCCTGTGATGCTGTAATCCTGGATCAACTAATCAATATAGGTTTCGCCATACCAGATTTTAAGAACGGCAAGGTGGTCAATCGTGCACGCGGATTTGTAGTCCGCATCTTTGATGCCATTTGCAATTGTGCAAATAATAATGCGGCAGCAGCTACAACACGCTTCAAGCTGAGAACCAACACCAGTGGAGGCGGAGGTGGCAGTGGTAATGGGACAGGCACTGGTAATGGAGAACGTGAACCTGAAACCCTGGCCCTCAGCAAGAAGAAATCCTCATCAGCGGACGGCAAGAAAAAATCAAAGACCATTACCATAGCCGATGATGTGGAAGCTGGTGTACGACTGGTCGATTAATGGAAGCAATAAATTGTTATATACGCATAAATATATATGCAAAAACAAAGTATTATAATCACAAATTGAAAACAAAAACAGATTTATCAAGAGGTTTTATAGCTAAGGCAATATAAGCCGGCTTAAATCTTGATTAAACTTTATACGAATCTGCGATGTAACAATTACAAAATCAAAATGAATTATGTGTATTGAAATTATCCTGATAACTAAGACAGATCCTATATATATTTAAGCTTCAAGACACTGCAAAAACTTACAAAATAACACCATTTTGTAAGAAATCTAAGAAAAAGCAATTAACAATTTCTAAAAAGTTCTTCAAAATGCAGTCACTGCATTAACTTGACTACTAAGAAATTCTATCTTACTAATTCTACTTCTTTGCTCAAATATTTAAAGCACAAAAAACTGCAATGTCTTCCTTTAAATCCACTTAGATTCATATTTCATTACTTTCTTAAAACACAAATCCACACACAAATGAGATATATATCTTAAAATATATGTCTATATATATATATATATCTATATATATTAAATTGGGTACTATATTACCCCAAGTCAGTGCATTTGCTGCATATGCATATAAAAATATATGTATTTATATCGTATAAGTGTTCTATAGTTTTTTATGATTTTTTTTTTGTAATGCTAAATGTAAACCCTAAAAATTAAAAAAAAATTACACCTTAGAACCTAAAATTTTTGAAAAGAAAACTTTAAAGCAACACTTAGGTTAATACCGATCTCATTTTTTTCTCAATGCCCCTCCACGCATAAAACAATCAATGAATGACATTTAGTACTGTAAACTCCACCTAAACTTATATAAAAAAAAAAAAAAAATAATAATTATATACCTACCTATATATATATATATATACATATTTGTATGTATGTGTGTATGTATAATAGCGGGTGTTGAACAGAAATCAACTGGTTTCTGATATAACCTGACTAAATCTAACCTACATATACTTTATATCTATACACTTGTATACCTACCTATATAAGTAAATGTACTAGTTAATGTGAACATAAACATTTTCAAAAACACACAAACACACACACACAAAATGGTTCATAGATGTGTACTGATTTTATATACAAAAAAAAAAAAATAAAAGCCCAAAATAAATATTGAAAACATTATTTAAAATTCAAATAATATTTGCGAGTCAGATATCAAAATATGTGTGGTAAGTTAAGGTTGATTTTCTTTTAGAATGTGTGTATATATTAGTTTTTAGTACAATTATAGCAAAATTATTATTATTCATTCGTTAAACATTACAAAGTCTCATTAAAATGTATAATTTTACAAATTTATATAGAAAAACGGAGCTCATCTTCTGATTGATTTATTGCTATTATTGATACGCAGCCGTCAAAAAAGAAAAGCTCGAAATCTATTTTTAACTGTAATAATTGTTTATATGATAAATGCCAGTTCTATGGAATTACTCACTTAAACTCATCATTTGCCATGCATATCACGTTTCACCCTGAAACAATGACAGTAGCAATAAGAACAGGTTTATATGCCTTAGTACATGATTATTTGTAAACTTACGGATTTTACGAGTATTTTGATGATGTGATAAAATTGTCGTTGTTTTTCTTATTAGTTATTTAGCTTTTGGGTTAAATTGTTGTAAGCTTAAACCACAACTAACGATTATTTAATACCTTGATTCTACTTAATTGGATTTCAATTATACAATGTAAAGGAACTTTGGTTAAGAAACTAAGAAGTAACAAGAGCTTTTAGTCTTTGTGCTTTAAAATATTGTTTTTAACAGGAATATATAGTAATTCGTAAATTCTTTCCAAAGTTAGCTATTTTTTAGAAAAAAATCTTTTATTTCTATATATTTACTATATAGCAGAAAAATAAAAAAAAAACCAAAATTTTAAAAGTTTTAGGTTTCCATAATACAGGGCATTTTGACTGAGGTTTGTTCAGATTTGATATATTTCTTTATGTAATGTTTGTGGCGATATCAGAGAAAGAGAGAAAGAGAAGGATTTTGGCATTAGCTTCCGCCGCTTCAAAATTGAGATAAACTAAATACAAACATGAATTTAAATACAAACAAAAAAAGGGAGTAAATTGACTGAGAATCCGCAGATATCAATCTATAAAAATGTATACATATATATAGGTATATATATATATATATGTATCTCCATATATAGGAATTACAGGCATCTAACCAAACAAATTCCAAGGTAAAGTGTTAGTCAAAAGCTAAGCTTGATTGCCATTTATCGTAACGAAAAGCTCGCCGGCAACGGAAGCAGAACGTGATAAAAATATCAATTTAAAATTCGCATTGAATTAAAGTAAAGTTTTAGCTTTTTAGTGTGCAAGATGAAGTGCAGGCAAGTGGTTGTGGTGACAATAATAGGTTTAGTTATTTGGCAGATTTCGGCCAAAACTTATTCCACTGATTATATAGGCAAGCCATTATTCATATTAGATTTTAAATCTTAAATTTATACTCATATATGTCTAATAGATCTGCTCGATCTGAGTGATAACGATGAGTTTCAATGGGGTGCCAAGGAGAATATAGCATATGGAAAAGAAGTGAATGAAAGTAAAGAAATAAAATTCCTAACACGTCACCATTTGCAAAAAAGACAGGCAATCGGTTCAAGTGGAAGTCAGTTACTAGTAAGTGATCCTAAGTTGGAATATCATTCGAAATTTATCTTCCATTTTGGTGTCCTTAGGAAAACAAGGATTATGGAGCTTGTCGTACTTCTTTGGGAGAAACTGGACGGTGTCGTCACATTATTTACTGTCGCATGCCGGAATTGAAAAATGATGTATGGCGCCTTGTCTCACAGCTATGCATAATTGAGAAGAGGTAAATCTACCAAAAGAAAGTTAAGAGTTCAACTTTGTTTAAGCATATATCACCTATATGTTCTTGATGACCCCAGTTCTATTGGCATTTGTTGCACAGAACAAACAAGCAGTTCCCGATTTAGTCCCCAGTTCGTCCCCAGCCCAAATGAGGATTCAACTCGTCTCGTTCAAAATCGTGCTGAGCAACGTGGTTGTGGGATAACGACACGACAATATCCACGTATTACTGGCGGAAGACCCGCCGAACCAGATGAATGGCCCTGGATGGCAGCCATTTTACGTGAAGGGCTACCATATGTTTGGTGTGGTGGCGTTCTTATCACTGATCGTCACGTACTCACCGCTGCCCATTGTATACATAAGCGGAGTACGGAAGGTATGTTTGTGCGACTGGGCGAATATAATACACATCTACTAAACGAGACAAGGGCCAGAGATTTCCGTATTGCTAATATGGTCCCTCATATTGATTTCGATCCATTAAATTTCGAAAATGATATTGGTCTAATACGAATCGATAGGGCCACTATTTTCAATACTTATATATGGCCTGTTTGTATGCCACCGTTAAATGAAAATTGGACAGGCAGAAATGCCATAGTAACAGGATGGGGAGCTCAGAAATTTGGTGGTCCACAATCAAGTGTCTTAATGGAGGTGAGTGCTTAACCGATTTCTTTTATTTTTCATTTCCTTTTTCATTTTGTTTTTAAAATCTCAGGTCAGTTTTCCTGTATGGAAGCAATCGGATTGTAAAGCTGCCATGGTTGAGCGTATTCCCGATTCTGTAATTTGTGCGGGTCGACCAGAGGGTGGTATGGATTCATGTCAAGGGGATAGTGGTGGTCCTTTGCTTATACAGTTACCCAATCAACGTTGGGTCACCATTGGTATTGTGTCGTGGGGTGTCCGCTGTGGCGAAGTAGACCGTCCCGGAATTTACACACGTGTCGACAAATACCTTGACTGGATTATAGCCAATGCTGATGTATAGGCTAAAAAGATGTTTACACTTAAATGTTACACTCAAATTTTACTCAGCATTCGAACAAAACAAAATGCTTTGGTCTAAATATAAAATATATACACATACATATATATATATATATATATACTAATAATTCCCCCTAAAGAAACCCCGTTATTAACATAACAATATGACTAAGGCGTGGCTGTCGCAGATATTTTCTCCAGATCCGGGATTGAAGATGAGGCCTTGGATTTCTGTTGGTTTGTGCTCTCTGAAAAGGCTATTTTATAGACATCTTCATAGGTGTCAGCAAAGTGAACCTCTAGGCCGGAGGTTATAAAACTGGGTAGCTCGTCAAAATCTTTTTTATTGTCAGTAGGAAGGATAAGACAAGAAACTCCGCTGCGTCGCGCCTGTAAAATAGGTGAGGGAATAGAAATAATATAGCAAAATAACGTATTTTTCTTTACTACAAATTAACTTACTGCAATTGTCTTCTCCTTGATACCACCAACGGTCAAGACTTTTCCCTTTAGGGAAATCTCACCAGTCATGGCCACATCTTGACGCACCGGTTTGTTTGTTGCTAACGATATTAAGGCTGTGACAATGGTAACCCCAGCACTGGGACCATCTTTAGGGGTAGCACCTTCCGGCACATGCAAATGAATGTTCCTGAAAACGAGAAAGATAATACAAAGAGTTCATGAGTAAAGGATAGTAGTTTTTATATTGAGACATACTTACTCATGCTCAAGAAAAGTATTTTTTGGATCAATGGTGATTAAATAATTTCGTGCTACTGTAAGGGCAATTTGTGCTGACTCCTTCATGACATCGCCAAGATTTCCAGTAATATTTAGTGTACCAGAACTAGCTTCCGGTTTACCGATGCGATGTGTCAGTCGTTTCGTTGTCTCGATGTAAAGCGATGAACCACCCATGGCTGTCCATGCCAGGCCCATTACCACACCCGCAGGAGTGTTGGTATACATACGATCAGAACTGAAAATCTGTTTGCCCAAAAATGTGGTCAAATTCTCAGCATTAACTAGGAAATTTTCACCCTCTTTCTTAACCAAACGGAAAGCCACCTTACGTATGACCTTTTCGATATGCTTTTGAAGATTGCGTACTCCAGATTCACGGCAATAGCTTCGTATGAGCATAGTCAAAGAATCTTCGGTTATCTTAATCTGCTGATCATTTAGGCCACAATCTTTCATGGCTTGAGGTATTAAATACTGTCGGGCGATGGCAACTTTTTCTTCTGCTACATAACCGGACATTTCTATAAGTTCCATTCGATCTCGCAATGGTTCGGGTATCGTGTCAATTACATTGGCCGTACAAATGAAAAGCACGCGCGAAAGATCAACAGGTACATCTAAGTAATGATCTAGGAAATTTGAATTCTGCTCGGGATCAAGAAGTTCCAGCAATGCCGAACTAGGATCACCTTGATAGCCTCTGAATTTAAATGAAAGAGAAAAAAAATTTTAATATTCATATATCTTTAAGGCTTCAATTCTTATGGCTCAATACTCACTTGCCAATTTTATCAACTTCGTCGATAAGAACCAATGGATTCTCAGTTTTGGTTTTCTTTAAGCATTGAATTAATTTTCCCGGCATGGCACCTACATAGGTGCGTCGATGTCCTTTGATTTCAGCCACATCTGTCATACCCCCGACACTGAAACGGAAATACTCTCGATTTAGCGCGCGCGCAATTGATCTGGCAATGCTCGTTTTGCCCACACCAGGTGGACCATGGAAGCATAGAATTTTGCCCTGTGTTGTGCCCTTTAGTGAGCTAACTGCAATAAACTCGAGAATGCGCTTTTTAATATCATCCATGCCATAATGATCATTATTTAGAATCTCTGTGGCCTTATCCAGGCATAGATTCTCTGTGCTGATTACGCCCCATGGCAAAGAGGTCAACCAATCAAGGTAGTTGCGTGTGACACTATAATATTGAATAGATCACAAGGATTAGGATTACGATTTAGAAATCGGAAAACTTACTTGAACTCTGAACTATGACTTTCAAGGAAGTTCAGCTTGGTTAGCTCCTCATCAATTACATTCTTAATAGCTTCTGGCACGGTTTTGTCTTTCAGTTTTTCTCGATATTTTTCTCCAATAGCATCTTTATCATCCTTCTCAATTCCCAACTCTTTTTTGATAACTCTTAGCTGCTCCTGTAGTATATACTTGCGATGTTGCAGCTTCACCTTCTCCTCCACTTCACGACCAATCTTTTGCTGAAGACGCGATAGCTCTAGTTCCTTCTTGAGCAGCGTCAATGATAGCTGCAATCGTGTTGGTATCTAAAACGAATGATTCAAGAAAATAGCTTTGTAAATCTGGCGCAGATGGATTCCAGCATCTTTGGCGTACATCAACTTCCTCAAGAATTTTCTGTAGTTCACCTGGATCGCCGGCGGATAGTGAAGCTCCCAGATCACAGAGATATATGGGATTGTCAACAACGCGTTGATTCTGATGTAGCATCTGTTGGAGGCTTTCCCTGTGAAGAAAAAAACCAATTAACGATTACCCAAATGTGACTGATACTTTAAGAATTCTTTACCTATACAAAGGATTCATAGTGATGATGTCACGCAAAGTCTTGATAATCTCTTGAGTGAGGGCCTTGACCTCCTCGGTTTGTTTGTACTTTGCTTGCCTAACATTCTCCACTTCAACAATAAGCACGGGTGTTGTTTTATCCCTAACAGTGTTGCTTTCATCTATTCCAACAGTTCCAGGTTCAGCATCCATGGTTTTTTCGTGCAACAAACCAGCTTTTGCAGGCAATTCTATAGTCTGTTGATCTAAAAGCCCCTCAGTTTCGAACAATTTATTGGCTCTTCCTTGCTGTTTATGTCGAAGATTTTGGAAGCGACCACGTGGTTTACGAAGTTTCGCTGCATTACGGATAGGATTTGTTAGGTCCAATGGCTCCGACGGCGACGTTTGATCTTCAGCTGGGATGCGTAATTTTATATTAAATAGTGGATAATGCAAAGTTGTCATTTTCACTAAGATTTAGAGAAACAATGATGGGTCACAAAATTTGTTCTGCTGGGCTCCAGGTCACCCCAGGGACTTGCTCACCTGGTTTTTCTGGTGGTATATCCTCAACTACTTGGCCGGTAATACGAATTCTACGATGAGCCACTACAACCATACGTAGTTTATCACCTAAGTCTTGCAGCTCCTGGATCTGCGCAAAAGACCCAAGTCCGTAGACCTCGTCAAGATTATATACAAGCTCATCGTCGCCATCATTTTTTTTTAGGAACACACCCACATATGGTTGATTTAGCTTGATCTTGCGTCGGAGTAGATCCACAATAACAGGATTGGAAACCTACCAAATAAAAGGAAATCAGTATGACATTATAAACTGGTCAACTACAACTTACCTCAATAATCTTCATAAATCGTGGAAATAAAGGATTTCTACGCAAAGCGAGAAGAGGAACGTGTGGCCACACATCCGGTACAGCCACTGTAGCCGGCAATTGTGAATCTCGCTCGCCCATAACTTCTGAAGCTTGATCTACTACTAAATCATCGTCAGGGTCGTCACGTTTGCGGCTGTATAAGCGCGAGGCAATCACAACGGAAGCTCTTCCATTCAATCGTTCCCATGGCTTCGCTAGTCTCATCTCGGAAACGGTCCGCACCAACTGTGTCATCTGAGCATGGCAATGACTGTTACGTGTATATAACGTAGAGGTAGCTAGGCCAATCCGCGTTCGCACTAGTGGGCCTACTCGTAAGACGCGTGCCAACATCTTGCGTAGCAATTAACCTAAGTCTTATAAAAATTTATTTTATATTATTTACAACAAAAAGAAACCAATTTGAAAACAAGTCGGCTGAAATCAAAAGCAACTAGAAGTATGATTGTGTGATTATGTGACCAGTGTTGCCCAAAACGAAGTCGAAAGCATTCTGGCAATACTACGAATATAACGAGTTTATTCACATTAGTGAGGAGTGATACTTATTATTAACATATTTGTTACTCTTTTAAGCGAAAAACTTTTTAAATATTAATTTGAAAAATACAGAAGTTGTCCATTTTTTTTAAATTTTATGTAGAAAATATCAACTTCTTATTAAAAGGAATTAATTAAAATTGCCTTGAATTGTATATTTCAATTATTAACCGATTCGTGCTGAAATCGCAGTGTTGTTTTGCATGTTTTATTGAAGATGCTAAGCCTTTTGGTAATGGTTGCCAAGCAAATTATGTCAATTTGATCAGAGTAACTTAAATTTAAGTCATCGCTTGTCGTGACTCACGGCAATTTAATTCCTTCGATTAAAAGAGTGACATTGTTAAGTTCAGTGACTTTAGTGTTGCAAAACGCATGCACTCCAGAAAAATCTTTTCGTCAGATTTCTTCAATTAAAACTATGGTTTTATCACGTTTTGATCAACAAAAAACCAAACACCAGCTCTTCCATGTCTCACTTAGTCTGGCCACCATCCTAATATGCATGGCTTATATGCAGTATCGCCGCAACTGGGAGCACCTGGGAAGCTTCTGGGACTCGCTTATTGTGCCGATAGTTTTTATAGGGGAGCTTCTAAAGGTGTTGTTGGCTCATTTTTACGGACGTATTGAGGATGGCGTACTAACGGCTAAACAAAGACAAAAAAAAGCAGCGTATTTCACGCCTCGTGAGATTTTAGGAGGATTGACTTTACAGTTTCTGTGCACACTGCTCTATGCATTTATTTGCATCATTTTGGGCGCACCAGTCTTGGGCAACTATGAACAGACGTTTGTTCTGTCGTTATTGATGACGCTACTGACGGTGTCTCCGACTGTATTCCTGCTTGGGGGAGGCGGCGCTCTCCAAGTTTGTTTTTGCGAAAAACCCGAATTTGTGACCAAGTGCGAGGATACGGCTTTAAATTTGTTTAAATACAATGCACTGGGCGGCATCTTGGGTGCGTGGGCTGGCAGTGTAGTGGCTCCTCTGGATTGGGGCCGAGATTGGCAGGTCTACCCCATACCGAATGTGATTGGAGCCTTGCTGGGCAGTGCTTTGGGTAATATATATGCGTGTACACATGTCCTGTATGCCACTGTTCGGATGTACATGAGCAAAAAGCGAGGCTAAAGCGTTTAAGCAGGAGCAAATGCTATTTATCCTGCCACCAAGATTATTACAATGCGTTGCCACTTCCACCATACATACACATTCATCATGCACATTTGTCTAGTCACCAGATTTACCAAAAAATAAAAGCAATTAATGTTACAAATTTAAGCATTTTATAACCCCATTTAACTGTATTTACTTTTTTATATCCAAAGCTATAAACAAAGCTACGTATATCCAAAACAAACAAACATTATTAGTTTATGTGACGGCGATCTCAAGCAAAAAAGACACACGAAAAGTGCAAGTTATAGCCAACCAATTTGTTTGAAACTAAAATATAAGTTTTTGTCTTATTAAAAAACATTTTACAAAATATAATGTGTTTTATGTTTAATGGTTTCTACTAACATATGTGCATACGTTGGACAATTTTAGATCTAAATGTACACCAGGAGAAACTGGAATGATTTGATTTATATTTACAGTCTATGCCTTTAACTAGACAAATTGTTACTGTGACCTCAGTGATACAGAGCCATATGAAAGTAAAAGAGATAGAAGAAAACGATGAGATAGAGAGAAATAGCTATATAATATACAGGCAAAATTTAGTTACCACTCATTTTTTAATGAAATATTTTAATTAGTCATTGGCAAATAACTCAATTGCATTGCTTTTATTTCTAACACACGTATGTACATATTTAACAAATTTAAGTAGATGAATTAACTTTTACTAGCGCATTGTAAATACGAATCTATCCAAGTCAAAGCAACAATAGATTAGATTTTATCTCATCCAAAAGAATTCCAATAATGGATTAAAACATATTTAAATTTTTTTATGATATGATAACCAAATTTTTGGCTTTTTATCAATTTATTGTTGTCAATGATATTGCCGAATTTAGGGGGGTATGAATAATATTGGCCCTCCGGTATAAATTTTATTAATAATCAACTAATAAAGCTAATCAAGTCTTTATACAAAATATTATATCTATTTCAAGCGAAAGACAAAAGGGGATTATACAGATTACATATAGCCAATGGACTTGTTCGAAATTGAAATATAAATAAAGTACATAAAATACAAAATATTATAAGGCAAATAATGCTTTCGGAAATTATATCTATATGTATATATTTATGATAGCTAGAATTGGTTACTGAAATGGATTATAAGGGAATGTTATTTTAACACTTGGCCGACGCCACTGGCATCACAAAAGTTTCATCTTCGAGAAGACAACGTTGTCCAACAAAGTTTTCATTAGGCTCCCAGTACTCCCTTTCTTCGCCAAATATTTCACATTGCCGATTTGGATCCGGAGCTCCAGCTGTTTTCTCCTCCGACAGTTGGAACTCTCGCTTGCTGAAGCCGTTGCCATCTTTGAACTTACGCCTTAGTAGACTTTCGGCTGCTGCCGTCACATCTCCCGATGGACAGCTGCCCTTCTCATAAAGATTATAGAATTTAATAAAATGCAATCCGTTAACAAATCGGTCATTTTGACCCTCTTGTTGTTTAATAATGGTGGTCCAGTGAAGCGTCAGTGTTGAATGTGGTATATAAGTTCCAACAATGGCATTGAAATCCTCTGTGGTGATGTTCGTAGGAAAGAATATTGTCTCTTCATTGGCAAGGAATGAACGGGGATCTTGAAGCGGAGGTAAATCCGAGTTTAGAGTTGCTGGCATAACTTCCAAATGGGAGAGACGACTGTCAAGAAGCTGTCTAATTGAAGGAATTGATGCCTGTTGAGAGAGCTCATCATCTTTGGACTCTTCCTTGACCTGTAAGCGACACTGAAAACTGCATGATCTATCGGACATGAGGCATTGTTCTCCTGCCTGGCCTGCCGTTAATCCCATTTTGTTCATAACTTTAAATAAAAAATATGCAAATTAGATTGCAAGCTTAATAAAGAAATAACAATTACTTACTATACAATTTGTCAGGATTCAATTGGTACTCTTTGGAGTATAACGATATAGAATTTACATAGGCTTCCGTGCTAACATTTTTCTCGTTATTATTCACATTCTTTACTTTAATGTCAATGCCGAGTTCTCCATTGGTAACATTGCTTATAAAACAGGTGGCTTCAGTCTCTACGCAACTCTCCACCTGAAGCTGCCAAACATGACGAACCAGTCGATATTTAACAGCTGCCCCACTTGGTACAGAGTAATAGAAGAGTAAGCGAAGCTGAAAGTTGCCAGTTTGATGTGGAGCTTGTAGCCACATTGGCACGGTCTGAACCTGTTGAGCTTCTAGCGATGGCAAACTAAATACATGCTGGCCACGTATTTCCTTGTCCTTAACCAATTTATCATTGGAGAGATTGCGCAAAGCTAAAAGTAACGAAAGAAACATTTAATTAGTATTTATAAGGGTCAAAAGGGAACTTTAACTTACAGTTAAGTATAGCTAGGGGTAATTGTTGTTGGGACTCCTTTTGCAGGAGTGTTATGGAGCGTGGATTATCACAGGCGACGAAAATCTCGTCAATAGGGGCAATTCCCAAATTTCTTAGAGTAATTGCCACAGGTAATATCTCGCCAGCTAACAATGTTCGAGGCACTGAACTAAAACCAATACTTAAGGCTGGCAATTGAGGTATCAAACGGAGATCCAATCTGTTATCCATCATTATCGATGTTAGAGATTGTGATGATTTTTTAGACTCTGCCGAGGGTTTAATCCGTTGCGTTTCAAATTGCAAATAGCCCAACAAGCTTGTTCCAGGATCTGTCAAGGCAGCAACACGGCACAGCAAACCCTGAATATTGAGACGGCCGGTTAACTTGGGTGTTAAACGGAACTGTAATGTTTCTGTTGCCTGTTCGGCTAGTTCCAAGTTGGCAGGGCAGTTGCATTTAACGGCTGCATGAATGGCAGCTGAGGATGCGGTATCTGAGGTGGAAAGGCTACCATTTGATAGTTCCTCGCCATTGTCTAGGGTTAGTTTCCAAAGAAGATCTATATCCGTTAGAACCACACCGCATTTCACACTATTCGCCAGGCTAACGGCCACATCGATGGGTTCGCCTTGGATGGCTAGGGGCGCATCCAGAGCTGGCTGTTGTTGGGTAAACAAATATCTTGAGGGTTTGAACACAAATGTCTGCTTATTGGAGGCGGCTGTGATAACCAACATCTCCTCTAGTTTATGCCAAATCACTTCATCCCCTGGCTCAAACTGCGTATTAATATCCAGATTAGACGCAGGCTCAATATTGGGCTGGGCTATTATTGATGGCACCAATGTTAAGACCCGTATGGATGACTGAACCACCTGGGGCAACGCATGAGGCAGAAGACCCAGATCAGGACTACGTCGGATTAACTCCTGGAATCATTATAGACATATTTATATACTATTTTCCTAAGAGATATATAATAACTAATCTCACATTCTGTGTCTGCAGATACTCCTTGAGAAAATTAGCTTGTTGTTGGGCACTTTGTTGACTGCCAGGACGAAGTAAATGGGCAAATGAACGACTTGACTCCTCTAGTTGTTTTAGTTGATAGGCCTGTTTAGCCACCGTATATTGGATGTGATCCTCGGCCAAGCTCCATTCTCGTTTGTGGAACACTTGATACGCCTGGCGGTAGCACCGATACGCATGTCGTCTCTGACCCGCGCGGGAATAACGATTTCCCGCTAGTACAATGTGAAAGGCATATTTTCTATGCATAGCCCTAGGTTGCGAGCTAATAAGGAAGCAATAGGCAGCTTGCTCCAGCAACAAAGCAGAACGTAGATCTGATTCTTCACTAGTCATTCTGATCAATTGTTTGGCCACTTCATTATACAACCGGGCAGTCTTCAGGCACTCCATGCTTAGCAAGGTGGCTCTTGTGGCAAATTGCTGCAATCTGATATGAATTTCCAGTTTAATTTGAACAAAAGGAAATGCAATAAGATAAAACTGACCTGCACACTGTAAGATAACAAACTATAGCATCTTCCATATAGTCATAGGTCTTCCGGTGGGCAGTGCCCAATTGGAAAGCCGATAGTGCAGCCATTTCCAAAGCTCCTGCATAATACTGCCAGGCAGAATCAGCATTGAAATCCCGCTTAGCCTGATGATATGCCTGGAAAGCTAAATTATAGTGGCCAAACATAAAATACAGATCGCCCAATTTGCGCGTCTGCAACTCTGCCGATTCGTTCGTGTAACTAGAAAATAAGCAAACGGTATTTATAATTAGAACTAATTGATAAATGTAAAATCTTCATTTCACACACACATCACAGCATTTTGGTTGTTTGCTCCAGCTCCCGGCTTGCTCGTTACAAACCAACGTTTGGTGGCACTCAGCAAGGATTTGCTAACTCCTTTCTTCTGTGTCACACCCTCGCTTAGAATTGCCACCAAGTGCTCAATGTATGGGATTAATGCACGCACAGCATAATCCTGCACAAAGTGACGCAAGTTTTCCAAATCCTTGGCATTCAGACAAGCGCCATGGGGAGCATTATCTGGCGCCATGTCATCTGAGGTTGCCCAGACATTTGGATTGATGTTTTGTGAGGCTATGCTCTCGCTGCTGATGCTAAGTCTAGTACTTAATGCATCTGTAGCACTTTCCTGCATGGGCGACAGTGGGTGGATCATACCCACCACATCTTGCTCTTGCTCCAGGTGAGACATCTGCATAGGCGGCATGCTGCCCACTGCCGACGTAGTCTCTTGAGGTGATTTTGGCGCACTTGGATCGGATGAACCTTCTTGTGCTAATGTAGATTTCGGCTGTCTTTTAATGTAGTCTTTCCACAAATCCTGCATATCTTGTCCACTCGATTGACCACTTTCGTTAGAGTTAATCGAGACCAAAAAGCATTTACTATCACCAAAGGTGGACTTAAGCATTTCGAATGCCTGTTGTGCTTTGGACAAATCACCCTGCCTGGCCTCATGTAATACCACATAGCTGTTTAGCACCTCGCTGGGATGGAACCATTTTGGCAGTTTTTGGGGCGTTATGCTTTGCATTTGTTGCACCCGTTGGGTTAATTTGTGAGCCGTTTCGACAATTTGCGGATCCGAACTGGACAGGATAAGCAAACAGCTTAACATGTGGCGTGTAAATTCATGCTCTGCAGGGAATTGTACGGTAAGAAAGGTTTCTCGCCATTGTTCAAACCATGGTTCCGATGTAGGCAGCTCTAGATCCATGTCAGCTGCCAAAGAAAAAAAAAACGTTATCCATCAATTTTATTAGTACGTGTGACGGTTGTACCTATTGTGACCACTTTGGTCTTATCATTATGGGCATTTGTCACTGAGTCGTTTAGCATTTTTCGAGCCAAGACCGTCTGTGGTGGCCTCCAGTCCACCTCACAGAAATTAAGCCGCAATCCACGAACAGACACACTTGTCCCTGACACATCACGAAAATGGGCTAAGGTGAATGAAACTTTATTAGTTTATTGCAGGAGGGGCATTTATAATCATATCTACCATCGTTGGGCAATTTGGCAAATGGTTGGAGCAGCTCAACAAATGTCAAATTGTTTCGTTGACAAACCTCATCCGCCTGCGGGCTGCTCAGTACACCGATTAGCGGCGAGAAGATGTTCTTAATTATATCGCGTGCATTATAATTCTGGCCCGTCAGTTGCAACATTACTAATTCGAAATTTTACTTTAAAAGTTATGTGTTTATGTTGTATGTATGATCAAACGAAAATTCCTTTGGCAAATATGACACTACACTACGTCAGCTTAATAACACGGCATGGTTTACCACATTTTTCAGCGCATTGTCAAGGTATGTAGTTCCGAAACGTGTCTTTAAAATTCAATTTTAATCGAAGTGCTGATTTAAGTAAGTTGTAAATTAATTGTCAAATACAGATTTATGTAAAAGTGTTAAATTTATACATACAACTTTGCAACCTTACAAACTCGAAGAGTGTGCCAGAAGAAAATGAGGCATGTCATCCATCCGTAGTGATTTTTTAAATATCGATAGTTATTTAGTCGATAGTTGGCGTAAGGTGGTTTTATTTAGTTTAAGTTTTGCAATGAATTCAGGAGTTATATAGACCAAAAACAAGGCAAGTAGGATGATTTATGTATTAAATATTTTCCACCGTAAAATTAGTCTAGATTAAGATTTCGTGTCTTACAGCACGAAAATAAAATTCTATGCGTTTCCCGATGATGTGCTCTGTGTAAAGCGCGCAGAAAGAAGAAATATCGATAACTTCATTATTTTCCCTATATCGATAACATCACAACATAACCGAATTGCATAAAACCGTAATTTTATTGCTATTGCGGCATTCCAATACAAGATTGGCTCATCTATCTTATCAGCATCAACAAGTTGTCATTTTCCACCAGTATGTTTAATAAGTCAACCGTTCTAATGGGTACATTGTGGAAGCGTTCGCTTGGCACTTCTCAGATCCTGAGGCAAACAATTAAGAATCATGAGCCCAACAACCTGGAAAGACGTTTCCTTGTCTGGAGTGGAAAATATAAGACAACAGCTGATGTTCCCAACTTTGTGAGGTAAGTATCAAAGGAAGAAAAATTGTCTTTTAATATTGTCAATATTGTAATTTACTTAACTTCTGTTGCAGCCAAGACGAGATGGAGCGTTGCCGCAATAAAATGCGTATTCGTTTAGCAAATGTAATGATTGGACTTACTGTGGTGGGTTGTGCCATAGCGGTTTACAGTGGCAAACAAGCAGCCAAACGTGGAGATTCGGTGACCAAACAGAATCTGGAATGGCATAAGCAATTCAATGAAGCTGTTTCCGATTCAACCTCAACCGCCAAATAGGAACATCAACGATAAAGTAACGAGCAATGCCAAGCTCTGCTCTGGATATTAAAATATTTGTTAATTTTGTTTTTTTGCAAGTGACTTGTTTATAATGGGCATTCGTAAACTTTATATAGTTTCTATACTCAACGATTTGGTTAACATCCGTTATAAGCATTGTCTTATTCTTGCTCCAATTAGTTTTTTAAATCTCTAAAATTGAAATATATGTATATATTTTCGCACATATGAAGGTTATTGAAAAGTTTGCGCAACTTGTGAAGGATTAACTAAAAAACAGGTTCACTTTGGCCCTGCCAATTTTCATTTTGACCAATTAGGTTTATGGACATCATCGGCGAAGCTAAATTTAGTAATTGTATTCACAAGGCTGAGATGATGAAATGTCAAGATAAATTAAGAACTAAGTGCAATTCTATCAACGTTTAGACGTTAAAGCCAAGTATAAACAACTATTGTTTATGTTAGTTGTTAAATTTTTATTATTTTAAATTTGCTACTAATTTTGAACTAAGTGTACCCTGTTTAGCAAAGGTCAATATATATTAAAGTCGCCAAACAGTATGCAACACAAAAAGGGAAAACATTTGCTGTCACCATGTCGTATGTATATAAATATTTTTATTATCAACAGTGTAGTCACTATAAACATTGAATATTGAAAAAGTTACTAATTTTTCAATAATTACTTTATTTAGTATTTTAATACATCATACAACTGATTGCATCAACAAAAGAGACTTACATATATTATGGGAAAACAAATTTAGCATACATTTCGGGGTCACCCTTTATATATGTATACATAATACAAAGTGTTGATAATTGAATATTATTTATACATTACCAGCTAAAATTCAATTTTGTTATTTGTTTATTAGAAAATATTACATATGTTAGTGTTTGTCGCGCTGTAAAAAAGTCGCGCCCAAAAATAAAACAATTTAAAAAATATGCATATACAAATGCCGCCACTGTATTTGAAAATTCATTCATTTAGATCTGGTTCAACATGCTCTATATTAAATTGTCCCAATGCGCCGACTCTGTGAGAGTTTTCTTTTTTTTTTTTTTAGCTTTTCGTGTTTTCTTTGATTTCCGATTGCGCGTCCCGGATTTGGATTCTAACGCGCTTTTGCTTTCAGTTTGTCGAGAACATTTGAACTCAACGGCGCTCCTCTCCAGCCGCCTAGAGCTCTAGACTAGCAAGCAAAGCAAAAAGAAAGTTAGCGGGACGCACCAATTGTGGGCACAAGAAAAAGAAAAAAAGAAAAGAAAAAAAAAAAGAAAAAAAATTATGCGTGGAGAAAAGAAAGAATAATTACTGAATAATATATAAAGGAAAATAGAAATTGCGTAAATAAATCCACGAAATGGGGCAAACAATGCAACAACAAAAAGTGCGGCTAAATGGAATGTAGAGAAACAAGTGTACGTTAGGTGGCAAAAAAAGTGTAAGAGTTATGTATGTATGTATATATATATATACATATATATATGCATGCACCTTTGTGTGTATATGTATGCAAGTGTATGTTTAGAAAACGAAAATTAACATTTTAATTATAATAATTTAGTTGCAAATAATCATTGTTGAAACAAATAACATATCTAAAGTTAAGCAGATGCTAGCACAAGAAAAATCCATTTTCACGTTTCTGGCTGCGTGTTCGCGTGTATGTGTGTGCATGTTTTTTTTTTTTTGTGTTTGTGTGTATGTGTATGTGTATGTGTATGTGAATGTGTGTGTGCGTGTGGGAGTGTCCATGTGTGTGTGTGTGTTTCGTTTGCTTTTTTGATTTGTGAAAATGTGTGTATAACCGAAAAGATGTTGTTTCTGTTTTTGCTGCTGCTGTTGAAGGCAACAAAAAACACAAAAAAAAAAAAAAATAAATAAATAAAATATGTACTATTTTAAATGCCGCCTATGTCCTTGTTTTGTTAAATATTAATTTAAATAGCGCCTCACTGCGTGTATCCAACATTAAACAATCAAAACAACAACAACAACAAGTGTTGCACAGTTGGCCTGTTTAAGTGAGCCCAGGTTCATGTTTTATATTAATTCATCTAGCACCAGAACCAACAGCAGCAGCAGCAGCAGCAAAAAGAAAAAGCAAAAAAAAAATAACGGTTCGCTCTTGTGTCTGAAAGTGAAGGTCGTTATTGTTGTATATGTAGGCTCAGAGCCAGAATGCGGCAAAAATGAGAAGGTGTAAGGGAGATAGATAGAGTGTGGGAAAGAGAAAGTATTAGAGAGAAAGAGATTATTGGCAAAGAGAGAGACAGAGTGAGAGAGAGAGAGAGAGAGAGAGCGAGAGAAAGTGACAGCGAGAGAGAGACTTAGAAGGAGATCGAAAGAGATGGCAGTCTTCATCTCCAAGATAGAGAGAAGTCAGTGGGAGCAATGAAAGTGCGGGTGTCGACAGGCGTAATGTGCAAAAAATCCTTGGCTTGGTTTTTGGCGCAACAACAAAGCCATACTAAAACTTGCACACATTAGTTTAATAACGGACTCGTGTGTATGTGTGTGTGTGCGTGTTTTTATTCTTTTTTTTCTTTTTTTTTGCCTTTGTGTGCATACGAATGACGCGCTTAATGCAAATGCAATTCCAGCTCAAGCAGCATTTTCTTTTTTTTTTTTTGTTTGTTTTTCTTTTGCTTTGCCAATTTTCTAGCATAATCCTTAAAGGATTTCGTGGCAAGTACATCTAAGATTTAGCTTATTATTTTTCAACATTTTTGTTTAGGTTTTGCTCAAGGTAGATATCGACACATACATACATACAATCATTTTTTGCTCTCAACACAAACAAAATTGTAATACAAACACACATTTGTAAGGACTTATGCATATCCTTTAGGTTTCTGATATCAAAACAAAAGTCATTTGAGTAGCTAAATTTTGTATTTTTTCTTTGTCTACCAGCAGTAAAATAATATTATAGGAATTCTTTATCATATATGAGGGTCACATTTAGGGTACTCCTTCCACTTGCCTTGTTTCACCATTAGCTAAGATACATTTTGCTTGGGCATTTTTACGGACTGATAAACACAATGTCCAGTGACGACTTTCTAAAGTTTTATATCCTATAATTACACTTTTGGGTAAGGGTATATCAACTTGAGTTCACTTGACTGAAGACTGGCTTTAGGTTTTTATATTTCTGTAGCTTTTGTTATGAAATAAACTCAAGCTTAAAATAGGAAATAGTTAGAAAATTAATATCTTAATTTAAAAAAGAATTTCATATAAATTTAAATTCATATTTTTGTATAGAGTATTTTAGTATACTAGTCCTTTATATGTTATCTTATGGCCTTGGTTATAAGGCCTCATATTTTTTCTTTAGTTAGTTTTGAGTTTGATTTTGATTGTAATACAAAATCTTATATAGGATTTGCTTGTGTATAATAAAATTTAAATAATATATCAAGTATTGTAATCGAAATCGTCACCCATCAGACATTTGTTGTTCTTTTTGTTTTTGTTTTGGCTTGTACGTCATGACGTATGCGCAATGCTAAAATATGTATATAAAGTATACGCAATGTGTGACAACAAAAGCATACCCGTTAGCTTTAAATTGTTAAAGTCCCCCAAGGAAGGAAAATAACGAATGAAAGGCAGGATTTGTATTTATCGTTTCATTGATATTGATCTATTGACAAATTTTTGCTGCTTTTATATAAAAGGACGTTAGAAGAAACTCTCTCTCTCTTTCTCTCTCTTTGAGATTTAGGAAAGTAATTAGAAATTTTTTGTTTTGAAGCATTTCAAACCGCATTTTCTTAAATACAAAATGACAATTTCCCTATTAATTGTTTACAAAGATAAAATTTTCTTTTTTGGGTCCCACTTAATGAGTTTTATTCCACAATTCTTAAAAAAATTTATATTTGCTTGTTTGCCCATTATTCATACGCCCCATAATACCCACACAAAAATTTTTCTTTCCATTCATTTCCATCTAAAAATTACAATTCTATTAAAAAATATAAAAACTATTTTTAAAACGTTACGGCTACATGAGCTGGACTGAATGCTTTAAATTGACCTATTAAAATTTAATAAATTTTTAAATTCACAAGCTAGAATCCATTCATATATAGCAGAGATCTATCTCTTTTAGACTTTCTTTGCATTTGCTACAAATTTTTCCAATAGCCATAGAAGAAAAAGAAAGTTTTCTCTATATTATTTTGATCTAATCGATATCTAGATACTCTAGCGATTTAGTTTTCTTCTTAGATTTTCTAAAGATATTCCAGGAATAGATAAACACTTTTCTTTTTCTGTTTATTCAATTATAATTCCAATTGTTTCCTCATTAATCTCAGATTCCAAAATTTAAAAAAATTGCCAATGAATACCCCCAACCAAAAGGATGTTTAAGTTCCTTGTAGTGGAACAATGGGAAAGAAATGGTAAAGCTAAGAAGTTAGAACATTGATAGATAGAAAAATAGTTAGTTAAATACTTAAAGATACTTGTTCTAGTCAAAGAAAGATAGATATATTGATAGATAGTTATAGATACTTTGTCTAGTCAAAGAGTTCTTTAGGCAAACTTAAAGAAAACATTAATATACTCTTATAGTTAGGGTAAAGGAAAAATAGATGGGGGAAAAAATTAAAACATACAAAAAGCTGCTTGTAAACAAAAGAATCGACAATAACAGCGGCAGCAGCAGCAGCAACAACAACAAATAACGACAACAACAATTAGGCGATTGGTTAAAAATAGCCAAGCGAATCAAAAAAGTAAACATTGTTAACTTATTGTCAATAAAAATACGAAAAAATTTCAAACACAGAGCCATAAAAATGCGTTTATGATCTGGAAATCTCATTCTCTTGTTTTCCCAAACCCAAAACAAAACAGAAACAACAAAATTAAAAAAAAAAAAAAAAAATTTGAAAATAATTATTGTATATATATATATATCAAAAAGTATCCGATATATAAAAAGTTCTAAAAGTTATGGAAGAGAAAACCTAATGACGGATAAACAAAAAAATTCGTCATAATAATCAAACTAAAAATATGAAAATAATTTTGAAAACAGCAAATGCATTCTATTTATAATTTCTAAACACATTATAACACATATATATATACATATATATATTTTTTATATCCTTTCAAAAAACAAAATGCCGGAAATGCTTCCCCCTACAATACAATGTATATTTAAAAAAGGTTTTTGGATCTCAAAATTTCCATGTTTTTAGGTTTGATATAGAAAAAAAGTTTTAGTTTAGATAAAGTTTATTAAAGTATTAGTTATTTTAGGGAAAAATAATCAATTTGTTTTCAAAAATTTTAAATTTATATTTAAAAACCATTTTTTACTATAGGACGAGTCCTGCAGTTCTTAATTAGATTATATATATTATTATATATTCTTTATTGGATTTATATTATTTCTCAAATATTTATAAGTTTTCAATTAATAATTTATAATAATTAACTCAAAACCGTTCCACTTTGTTTTTATTATGTAGATTATAGAAAAATATATAGACTTTTAATGCTTTTTTCTACAAATATTTCACTTAAATAAAAATTAAAATGCCATCAAATTCAAAGACCACCCACTGATGATGTTAGAATTTAGTGTTTTTTCTTGTCTGCTAAAAACATTAGATATTTGATATATATATATATATCTATATATATATTTTGATGGCTCGCAACACGCACTCAGTTTACCTAATGCATGAACTAACGATAGATAGATATATATATATATATATATATATTAAGAGATAGACATGGACATGGTTGGGGAGGGTAAAAAACGGCATTGATTAATTTACATTTCCTTTCAATAGATACACACTAAAAAAAAAAAACGCACGAGAGCTCAACGTCACCTGATTGGATAATGTAAGACAATAGAAATTTAGGTTCTGACATAAGAATTTAGGGGCATGTCTTAACTATAACTTTTAACTGAACAAGTCTGTTTTATGGTTTTGAAATTGGAAATCAAATAAATTGAAAACCAAAACAAATTTAGATGACTTTAGATACTAAAATTAGTTTTTCTACCTTAAATACTTAAAAAATGTATTGAAAACTGAATTTAGAATCTGAAATTTAGATACTGAAATTTGGTTTTGTTATCTTAATTCATGGGTATTTTGGGCTTAATCTTTGCTTATCAACTAAATATAAATATATAAAGCTGGACTTGAGAGTATTAGTTTGTAGTATTCAGAGCTATTTGGGACATTTAACTAATATACTATTATTATTATTATTTATTTTTATATTGAAGACACTAACGTGTGTGAAACAGGGAGAAGTTAGTATTTCCGACCCCATAAAGTATATATATTCTTGATTATTATCAACCGCCGAGTCAATTGAGACATGTCCGTATATCTGTTCGTATGAATACCAATATTTCAGAGATTATAAGAGCTAGAGCAACCAAATTTGGTTTCAGTATCCGTCTAGTATTTACGCAAATCAAGTTAGTTCAAATTTTTGCCACGCCTACTTACGCCCCCGCAATTTGGAATAAAAAAAATAACTAAAGCTGTATTATTTGCCGCAATAAAATGGCCAAACCAAGTTAGTTAATAAACCAAAGCCTACTTTAGGGAACAGTTAAACTTATTTACTTGAACTAGTAATTACTTTTAATTCATAATTAACTTTCTTTATACTCATAAAAAGTCTGAAAAGTTTGACACAAAAGAAATTATATATGTATATATATAATATTTTAAAGTTCTTTAAAATTAAATTTGTTTGTTTTTTGTTACTTTCACCTTCAGTTTTTTTTTTTGTTTGAAATTAAACAATAAATATATCTAACATGTTTATACAAAAGAAAGTACAAATTTTGAGATATTATTTAAAAAAAAAAAAAAAAAGAAGAAAAAAATCTTTGATAATTTGAAATTTTTGAAAAGAAAACACACAGTTTTTACACATTGTACACAAAATGGAATATCTAAATAGATTCACACCCACAACCGACATTCTCTTCAACTTCCGAAATTTCTCGCTTCATTTGTGTTTATGCTATCAAGGGAATTCCGTTCGGAAAAGAAAGAAAAAGAAGAAGAAGAAGTCAAAGAAAAGAAAAGAAAATTTTGAAAACGACAGACAGATATACGGACATATAATGAATACGTTTTTCAAGAAATGTTTTATATAAATATTTATACAAATCATTTATGCTCCGTTTTCCCCTCCCGGTTTATATTCTTTCTTTAACATTTTATTATTATTTTGTTTTTCTATTGTCTGGAATGGAAGATTCTTGGTTCAAAGAATTTTATATATATTTCTCGTTCATGCACTCTTTAAAATAGTCAACAACAATTAAAACGCAAAAACCAAAAAAAAAGAAAAAAATTGCAAGAGAAAATAACAACTTTGTTTTTTTACTACTTTGCCTATGACAAAAAGACATTTGGTTCATTTCATAAATGTCATGGCCCAGCTCTTAAAGTAGTCCTAGATACACACACACACAGTCATACATATATGTATATATAGAACATGTATATACTTAGCAAGTGTTTATATATAGTAACACTTATATAGCTGACATAATGCATATATCATGGTCTATTCAAAGGATCCGCACATCTCAAAACAATTCGTACCCGTCTCCAAAAAGGAAAAAAAAAAATCACATTACAATTGTGCACATGAAAGGTTTTATATCCTTTCTTATATGACAATTGTGTCATATTCATTGACTAAATATGCAATTATGAAATCGATTTAATAACAATGAATTTTGTTGCCCATCAAAAATTTTCCTTTTACCAAGAAATCAAATAAAAATGTTGTTGTTTATTGTATGGAAAGATTATGGTCATAATTTGTTTAGGATTCGAAATGGAAATTTTGGTATTGGCCAAAACAAAATATATAGACCATGTGGTGTGGGAATACTACTAAGTTATTGAAACAATAACTGAACAAGTCGAAGATGTTTTTTTTTTTTTTTTTTTGCTTGTTTTTTGTTATGAAAAAATCAAGGATAAATATTTTTGTTTATTAAAAAGAAGTTTGGGTAAACAATTTAAAGGGTAACGACTTTTAGATACCCTTGTGGCATAAGATAATTATACAAATTTGTAAGAATTTATATTTAAACTACAAAATTTAGACTTTAGAACTATTATTTTTGGATTTATACTTAATCTAAGTAACAAATAAAAGTAAAAAATTATTTTTAGAAAATTTGAAAAATATTTAATTTTATATATTAATATTTATATTTTATTTGTTTTAATACATTTAAAATATCTTAATCTAGTAACAAATAAATGTTTAAATTTATTTTTAAAAAATTAAAAATTTTTTTTTTTTTATATATTATTATTTATATTTTTTTTTGTTTTAATATATTTAAAAAATCTTAATCTAGTAACAAATAAAAGTAAAAAATTATTTTTGGAAAATTTGAAAAATATTTATTTTATATATTAATATTTATATTTTATTTGTTTTAATATATTTAAAATATCTTATTTTATATTTTAATATATATTTAATTTTTAAAATATTTAAAAAAAATATTTTTTTAATTAATTTTCATAATTATTTTTTTTTCTCATTACAGTGGAACGCATAATTGATGAATCATATCCCAGGGTGAATAAAATTAATGTGTAAACTAAAAAGAAACACTCCAAAAAATGACAGCAATAAGTCTAAGCAATAAAACACAGAGAGCGAGTAAGCGAGAGAGAAAGAGGAAAGCCTAATAAAAAGCAAAAGAAGAAGAAGAAGAAGAAAACGAAAAGCAAAAGAGCAAAGTGAAACTCGTTTAAAGTTTCTGAAATATTTTTTTTTGAAACCAACACAAACAAAAGAAAAAAAATCACAAAGAAATCGTAAACTAAATATATATATAAAGGATATCCAATTAAAGTATATATATATCTATATATATATATATATATATATATATCTGTACTATAACATTTGGATCGTGTTTATTGCCAATTAACAATTAACTTGTCCTTAACCAGCTAAAGTTAGGGACACTGAAACATTCCACCACACAGTATGGCCTCGGTCGCCGCTTGGCTGCCTTTCGCCCGAGCGGCGGCCATTGGATGGGTACCAATAGCCACCCATCCGCTGCCACCGCCACCAATGCCCAAGGATCGACGTAAAACAGATGATGAGAAATTATTAATTAATGTATCAGGTCGTCGTTTTGAGACCTGGCGTAATACACTTGAAAAATATCCAGATACATTGCTTGGCTCAAATGAGCGTGAATTCTTTTATGATGAGGATTGTAAGGAATATTTCTTTGATCGGGATCCGGATATATTTCGTCATATATTAAATTATTATAGAACGGGTAAATTGCATTATCCGAAACATGAATGCTTGACCAGCTATGATGAGGAGTTGGCCTTCTTTGGCATTATGCCAGATGTGATCGGTGATTGCTGTTATGAGGATTATCGCGATAGAAAACGTGAGAATGCTGAAAGATTAATGGATGATAAACTATCAGAGAATGGTGATCAAAATTTACAGCAATTGACCAATATACGACAAAAGATGTGGCGTGCCTTCGAGAATCCGCATACATCGACATCAGCATTGGTATTCTATTATGTAACTGGATTCTTTATTGCCGTATCTGTTATGGCCAATGTGGTTGAAACAGTACCATGCGGTTATAGGCCAGGTCGTGCTGGCACCTTACCCTGCGGCGAACGTTATAAAATTGTATTCTTTTGCCTGGATACAGCATGTGTTATGATCTTTACCGCTGAATATCTATTACGTTTATTTGCTGCACCCGATCGATGTAAATTTGTACGTTCAGTGATGAGTATTATCGATGTTGTTGCCATTATGCCATATTATATTGGTTTGGGTATTACCGATAATGATGATGTTAGCGGTGCATTTGTTACATTGCGTGTATTTCGTGTATTTCGTATATTTAAATTTTCACGACATTCTCAAGGATTACGTATCCTTGGTTATACACTTAAATCATGTGCAAGTGAATTGGGTTTTCTTGTATTCTCATTGGCCATGGCCATCATTATATTTGCCACTGTAATGTTCTATGCTGAAAAGAATGTAACTGGTACAAATTTTACATCAATACCGGCTGCCTTTTGGTATACAATTGTAACCATGACAACACTGGGGTAAGTTTAAAAATCTAATTTAAAAAAATATATATTAAATATTTAATATATAATTTCATACATTTTTAGCTATGGCGACATGGTGCCGGAGACAATAGCTGGCAAAATAGTTGGTGGTGTTTGCTCGCTTAGCGGTGTGTTGGTCATCGCCTTACCTGTACCTGTTATTGTATCGAACTTTAGTAGAATTTATCATCAAAATCAAAGGGCGGATAAGCGCAAGGCGCAAAGAGTATGTCCATTAAGAAATTTTAAACAATTTATAGTTAAATACAAAATATAAATTATAACTTTTTTCAGAAAGCACGCCTGGCACGTATACGCATTGCGAAAGCTTCATCTGGAGCGGCATTTGTTAGCAAAAAGAAGGCTGCTGAGGCAAGATGGGCTGCCCAAGAGTCTGGTATTGAGCTGGATGATAATTATCGGGATGAGGATATATTTGAATTGCAACATCATCATTTGTTGCGATGTCTTGAAAAGACAACGGTGCGTATAAGTAATACATATATTAATACATACATATACATTTAAAAACCCATCGATATATATAAAAAAATTGATTTGATTGTTTTGACAATCATCATACGCTCGTTACGCATTAATTTTGCGTAACTTTCAGTCTGTCTATCTCTTTATCTCTCTCTCTCTCTCTCACGCTCTCTCTCTCTTGTCCGTCGATCGAAAAACTATGTTACATCTTTTTTTTTTTTGTTTTATATACTGATTTTTATTTTTATATTATAATTTTTTTTTTTAACTTTATTGTTGTCTCTATTGTTGCGCGTTTATGATTTTTGAATTTATATTTTATTTTTCTCTGGTTTTATATTTTTTTTGTTATCTTTTCCTCGCAGATGTAGCAACATTTGAACAACTTTCTTAGACTAAGCCATTTAGTTAGCCGTCTTGAGCACGCATTAGGCAAAGCAATGACAACAAAAACAGCAACAACAACAACAAGAAAAACCACAACAGCTACAACAACAGCAACAACAACAACAAGAGCAATAGCAACAGCAACAAAAGTATCAACAATACACAACAATAAATATATCAGCAGCAACAGCAACAATAACAACAACAACAACTACTACAACAACAACAACAACAATTTGTATCTTTATTGAGAAAAGAAGAAAATTGAATTTTCTTGTACAAAAACAAAACAACAAAATTGAAGCAACGTAAAAGCATTTTTTTTTTCTTTTTCTTTTGGTCTTCTGTGTTTTTTGTACATTTCTAAGTTCCCATTTGTCTTACGTTTTTCACACAAATGAACAACAAACAAAAAAAAACCAAAAAATAAGAATCATAATATAAACCAATCAATATTAATGTTTGTTCAATTCCTCTTACCAACACCCAAAAAAAAAAAAAAAAAAAAAAAAAGTATAATAATAATAATAATGAAAAGTAAGTGCTTTCGGGTTTGTTCCTTTCAAATTTTTGTTCTTCTCTTACTCGTTACTAATTAATTTTTATGATTTTTCTACATTGTTTTTTTTTTTTTTTCTACGATAATAATTATTTGTGTTCAAAGCCAAGACCTAGATACAAACATACAAAACATTTTGTATACATATATATATATATATGCCGATTCTGTTTCTGTTTCAACTAAACCAAAAAAAAACAAAAAATTTTGGAAAAAAAACAAACCATTTAAGATCTCTTACTGAAAGAGATGAGTGGCATTTGGAAAGCCTTTTAATATTTTATTAGGGGAATTCCCTAAAGTGATGACGGCATAAGACAGATGTTATTAGTTTATGAACAATAGATTGCATATATTTTCCTTTAGTATCATTGGATTGTCTAGGTTTAGTATTCTTCTTCCACTTTTTTTTCTTATAACTAAAAAGGCATCTGTTGTCTGTGTTTAATACTTAAATACTTGGACCTTGTAGTTCTACTATATATATATACCACTTATTTTAATGGCAAAAGTTTTATACAGCATAAAACTAAATATAAGAATTTCTATTTCTTGGGTATATATTAATATTTTTAAATGAATGATGAGCCAAAATTTAAAAAGTAGTTCTTATACTAAACAAACAAGTTCTTAAGTTATATATCCTTACAACTATTTTGACTGAAAATGTCATTCATAGAGTAGTTTTTAGCATTCAATTAAGATATTATCTTAAGATATATCTATTACTAATATTAACTGAAAAGTACAAATAGTTTTAAAGAGGCAGATAACAGATTTGGCATTTAATTCACATTTTTTAACACTTGTCACACTGTAGTATTGTTGTAGTGTACATTTATTCAGCTCGAGCATATCTCAATAGTGTTTTTCATTGTATAGGGTTTTTTTTTTTTAGTAGCATACTTTAGGGAGCTATACTAAATTGCATTCTTCTATCATGTAAAAAATAATGTCATCAAATAAAAAAAGGAAATTTCAAGGGAAATATATATTTATTTGTAATTAAAATGTTGTATGTTCATATCATATGTTTAGTTAATCGTTTAATTGTTAATATATACTTATTTCGATTAGGTAACATTTGTTAGTGTAGTAGTTTTTTTGCCCCCCTATTCCCCTCTATTCTTTTCAATTTAAAAAAAAAACGAAAATTTACATGCGATTCGCGTTTTTAACAGCTATACAAAATCGCTCACGCAATTGTCGCGCTAATGCCGCTCGCTCGCGTTTTAAATCGCTCACGAATATGAAAAGTTGCAGTAACAGCCCCTTTTCCCCCCGTAATCACACAGCGCTGACCCCACGAAACCCGCTGTGCCATGCCTGCTCGCTCGCCATGCGCTTGCTTATATATATATACCTTTTGCTCTGCTGCTCCGCTGCCTACACACTCACATACACAGATATATATATACATACACATACATACACACACACACACACACACAGACACCTTTTGGCTGTGTATTTGTGTTATTGTACAATTGTCATTGCTTAGGAGCTGCCCCCTCTTCTCCCTATTGAAATAATATGTTATTTTTTATTAATTGTTCAAATGTATGAAAACAAAAACAAAAAAAATCCCAATTATACCCTGCCCCTCCCCCCTGACCTTAACCCTTCTAATGCGTCATTGGTTCAATGTTCTGATTGTTGTTTTCTTTCTTTTTAAAACGCCTCCTTTGAGTATATATTTCAATATGTGTATTGTTAACTTACCTTATGTCCTGTGTTTCGTGTGTATGATTGTAAAACTGACTGACCCCCGCTTAAACCAACCTTCCCCCCACCCAAAACCCAACCGTCTTTCTCTTCCTTTCAATCTCTGTATATTTGTAAACAAAAATCAAAAAAAAAAAACAAAAAAAAACCAAACAAGAACAAAAAATTATTGTATTCTATGTATTATTCTTTGTTTCTCTTTGTAAAATTCTTCTCTGGCTGTACGTCTACTCAAAACCAAAAACCAAAAAAAACAAAACTCACAAAATCAAATCACAAAAAACGAAAACCAAAAAAAAAAACAAACATGTTCGATTGAACAGGATCGCGAATTTGTCGAATTGGAAATACCATATAATGGCCAGCCAAAGCGACCGGGCTCGCCCTCGCCAATGGCCAGTCCCGCCCATTCGACAAATAGTGCTGCAGGTCTCTTGCAATCCTGCTGCGGACGATGCTGTTCTCAGCGTTATCAGGTAAGTTCCTAAATTGTACATACATATAAATATGTAGAATACCTATATATATACATCTATAAACAGTTATTTGCAATACAATTTCAAAATATAATCCCAAAGCCCTTTAAAGTGCAGTTTGGACTAGAATGAAAAGATTAAACAAAATAATTATAGAATTCTATATGAAAAGGGTTTTTAAAATATATAAAAATCTTAAAAAAATGATTAATTTTAAAAAGTTTGCATTTAGTGAGTTATTTGAAAAAAAATGTCTGTTTTTAATTAATTTTTTTAAACGTTCGCTGCACTTTGAAGGGTAAATTATATAAAGCGCAGGTGGGTCTGTCTCTTTATCCTATATCTCTGTCGCTCCCACTCTCTATTTATACATTTCTCTTGTTTCTAACAGCATTTATGTAACTAACTATATATATATATAAATATTTTGTTTATTTTGGTTTAAAATTGTTTCATTTGGCATTATTGAAAGATCACTTTGGTGATCCGAAAATCATATACCTTTATAGTTTTTTAACTATAAAAATAAAAAATTATTGCAAATAATAAAATAAAAAGTCTTAGAAGGTGGGTTTTTATTTAAAAACTTTAAAAATCTTTTAAAACAGTCGTCTGCTTTAGTTAGAATTATCTTTTTCATACTCATATTTGCGCCTAGAAGATAGGCTTCAGTTTTTACAAAGTCGTCATTAAGTATACGTAGAAAGTGAAAAAACCATGGCATACTTTTTTGCGCAAGCAAAGGGCTTTTAGCTCTTATATCTATTTCGGTCTATAATGTCTTCCGTTTGTCTGCTTTAATGTTGTTGCCATTGAGTAAAATATTTATTATAAATTATTTAAAGCTAAAAACTGTCAGATTTAAATTTAGACAAATATTTTAATTAATTTCAAAGGTTTTATAAATATATGTATTTTACAATAATTTTGGCATGGCCAAAATTAATCCCATTCTATTATTTATTTTTTTTTAGTTTATTCTTTGTGTTTGTCTCTTAGTAAATGTTGTTAAACAATTTGGCATTTAATCAATGTGCCAGAATGTTGCCTTAGTCTCGCTTAGGTCTCTTCACTATTACGCGAATAAGTCATCACTATTAAAGCAAATATTTGCATTATACTTGTTACTTGTTGATTGTTTATTTCATATGTGCAACATTTTTCTCTTTTCTTTCTTTTTTTTTTTTTTGTCTTCTTCTGCCTCTTCTCGCATTCCATTTTTAGGCCTGTGGAAAGTATATGCCAGCTGCCAGCAATGCTCAAAATAGCCAAAACAATCAGCCCATGGACGGCACTTATCTAGTGGAGGCCTCGTTCTGAGTTAACAGCATAAGCCGCACACGGAGGAGGAGGAGGAGCAGCAGCAGTACCACCACCATTAACAGAACCGAGAGATTAGGCGATGGCGAATGCGAATGCTAATGATTTATATATTATGTTTAAAAGTCTAACTTGAAACAACTTTTAAAAATTACAATGAAAAGAATTGAATTTGTTGTAGCCGTTTTGTCAAATAGTAGCCAATAACAAAAACAAAAAATACAAAACTAAGATGAAAATACAAACACAATTCACAATCAATCTAATCTCTTAAATCTGATTTTCGAGTTTAACCACAAAATCAGTTTCGTTCAATCTACAAAAAAACCAAAAAAAAAAAAAAAAAAAGTATTCGCAAGTTAAATGTGTAAAATGTAAAGAGGCACATCAAGAATAAAACCAACAACAAATTAACAAATAAAAAAAAATAAATAAAAATAATAATATATATATATATATATAATATATTATAATATAGGTATAATATAATAATGAGACATACAACAACAACTAAAGAAAATAATAAAAAAAAAATTGGATTTGATTAGCGAGGACATATTAATAAATAGAAAAACAACAACAAGCAAACACTTGAAGTAATACGAGTATATAATTAAATACATAACATGCAACACTATTTACTTTATATAGGTGACAAGACAACAACAACAAAAAAACAACAAGAACATACAGAAACCAAAGCATTTTAGAGGAATTTACTAAAAAAACAAAAAATGAAAAGTAAAAAGTAAAGAAAAATAAAAAAATAAAGTAAATAAGAATTACAACAATTGAGAAAGAAGTTAAACTCAAGCAAAGCGTTGCATTGGGTCCAAAAAAAAAAAAAAAAAAATGAAAACAAAAACCAACAAAAGTCTTTTTAATTCAATTCGATTCGATTTGAATCGTATCAAGTCAAGCCCAGTAAATTGATGTATTTTTATTAAATGGTCCGTAGATTAGTAAATATTATTATTATATTATTCTAATTCTTATACTTATTGTAATTTAAAACAAAAAAATATATATTTTTTTGTTTTTGCTGTTTTGTTTTTTTTTTTTATTGTTGTTGAGGCAATTGAACGACACACAAAATACTGCTCCTTTATTAACTATAAAAATATATATATATATATATTTTTTTTTTAAATATTTTTTAATTTAATTATATTATAATTTATAAGCTTATAGTATATAGTTTCTTAATTTAGAAACTTTAATTTATAATTTAAAATAAAAAAAAATGTTTAATATTAATTTATAGTAAATTTAGATTAGAATTTAGGAAAGAAAACTTTGTTTTAAGTCGTTCACAGGTGAAACTGCCTCAAATACAAAAAGAGAAAAAAACAACAACAACAACATAAGCAAAAACTTATAAAAAGACTAATTATTCCTAATATTATAATTTATAACTCTTTTTTTTTCATTTTTCTATTATTATAATTATAATTATTCTTATACTTAGTTATCTGACTTATTAGTGTTAGTGTCGTACATCATTTCCGTTACTCCTTCTCCGCAAAAAAAAAGAAAAAAGAAAGAAAACAAAAACAAAAGAAGAAAAAACAAAAAAAGGGTTCACCAAACTTATCTTATCTGTATATGTACCTCTCTCTATCTGTATCAATAATATCTGTATCTGTGTCCGTATCTCAATATCTGTTACAACATCAAATTGGAACAATTCGAAAACCTATGAAAAGCAAAAAAAACAAAACAAAAAAACCAAAAACAAACTAAACTAAACTTTAAAAAAAATTTAACACATTTTCTTCCAAAATCTAAGTTACCAAAATGAAAACAAAACAAAAGAAAAACCCAAAAAAAAAAAAATTAAATAATGAAAATTAATATTTTAATTGTTTATGTAACTATATGTGTGTAGGCCAGATTTAAACACAACAACAACAACAACCACAACAAAACTAAATACTAAAATAATAAAAAAAAACAACGTAACAAAAGATATGAAAATTGAAAGAAGAAAAGAAAAAGAAAGAGAAAAAAACACAACCCAAAATGAAGAAAAATCTTAGCAAAAAATTCGAGAAAATGGATAAAAAAACCTACTCAAAGTATAAACTAATTCTAAATTATAGATCAAACATAACGGAGCTTGTATGTATGTATGATACATTTTTCATAGAACTATTCCCCAAAAAAAAAAAAAAAACAAAAAACAAAATTTTGGTTAGCAAAACTAAAAAAAAAAAAACACAAAAAAACCTTAAAAAAAATGATAATGTAAACTCCAACTCCTTGTAGCGATATTCTGAAAGAAATTTAACAAAAACAAAAAAAAAAACGAGAAGTAAAACAAATTATTCTATATATATACATATATGTATATATATATATATATAAATAAATTAATATTTTTTTTTTTTGGTTTGTTTTTCTAGTGATAATTCGAAACAACAACAAAAAATAACAATGCTCTGCCATGGGTCTCTGACAAAAAAAGAAAGAAAAACTAAAAAAAACTAATAATGAAAAATTAATAATACGAGAATAAATAAATAAATCTGTTTACTTCCAAAAATACAAAAAAAAAAAAAAAAAAAATAGAGAAAAAAATGCATTACAAACCAAATGAGAGAGAGAGAGAGAGAGAGAGAGAGTGAGGGAGTGTGAATATTTTGCTGCTCTGCTTTGACTATGTAATTCTATGTAAGTAACGGAAATTCCCATCATCTATACATCACCGGTTAATCCACACAGAGTGGATGAGAGAGAGAAACGGTAAGCAAGAGAGTAAGAGAGGGAGTGTGGGAGAGCGCAAAATCGAGATCTAATAAATATGGCGGTTTTGCTAGTCTGTAAATACATACAAATAATACCTATATACATATCTATATATGCGAGGGTTGTCAAAAAGTATTTCGAATTAAAGAAATTTATATTATGAATATTTTATTAACATTATTTTAACATTATAGAACCATTAAACATTAGAAAACAGGCAAAAGTAACCTCTATATTAACTATACTAAATAATTTAGCATTCCAAAATATGTTTTTTTGGCCATTTTGAAAGATAATTCTTTATAAAATTTAATAGATCATGGATCAGGCATATTATGCAAGGATAACACTCTATTTTTAGGTACTTTATGCAAGGACAACTCTCTATTATTAGGCACTGTATGCAAGGATAACTCTCTATTATTAGCCATTTTATGCAGGGACACTTCTCTATTATCAGGCATACTTTTCAAGGACAACTCTCTATTATCAAGCATACCTTTCAAGGAAAATTATATTGAAAAGGCAAAAATGATGAAAAATTATAAAAAAAAGTGGCAAATGAAACCTTTAAGTCTTACTTCGAGAGATCTAAAGAGCAGTCAACATATATATATATTGGTTTTCCTTTACAAGCGGTACTACTGATTCTTTCTTGGAACTTGGATTGGTATTGGATATATATATATATGTATATATAAGTCTCTGTTCTAAGCTTCAAACACATATGTATGTGTGTGTGTAACTTAACATGTGGCAAGAGACTCATTTGCATAGACTTTTGTAGTTATTTGCATATATTGAACTCTGATTTTGGTGTAATTTGCATGCATATTCTATATAAACAGTTAAGTATATATATATATATATTTGGTCTAACTTACCCATTTACTTATAACTCATGCTGCAACGTTTCATTATATATAAACACAAAACAATATAAACTTCTATTCTAAACAAAGGTCGTTGCAATAAATGAAGGCACAAATTTAAAAGCACTTGTCCATAAAAAACAAAACAAAAAAAAAAATAAAAACAGACTTGTATATAGTTAATATCTGTTATGTTGTTATTGTTATTGTTTTAGAGTTATATTTTATTTTTATATATTTTGTATATTTTATTGTTGTTGTTGTTTTTCACATAACTGGTGAACAGACGCTAATATTAACTTCGGTAAGCTAGCTTTATGACGTTATGTATCACTCATACAGCTAGATAACCAAAGACAACATAGCACCCTGTATAAGAGCGTTAAAATCTTATTTGATTGTTTTTCATATTGATTATACACTTGTAAGAGGGGGGTGGGAAGGGAGGGGAGGGCTTGCTAACTGCCCTGGCATTTTGTTATTTACCAAAATTGTTGATGTGGCCATCTTGCTGAACAGTTTTATAGTCACCGTATACTACTCCATGGTCATTCACTCGATTTCTCGTCTCATGAATAAGAAATACAACAAAAATAAAACAAACACACTCACACACTCACACACAGACATTTGCGCAGACGTCACGTCATCATTTGGTGTAACCATGTAAGTGTGTATGTATATATGTGTGTGTGTTTGTTTGGTTGTATGTATATTTTGCGCAGGCGTTGCAGACTTGCATTTAGAAATTTTAATTTTTTTTTTCTGTTTTTTTAAATTTTTGTGCATGTTGCATAAGCGTTTGATCAAGAGGGAGCGAGATATAAAACGCGTAGGAGAGGGTCAAAGGTGGACGAGCGCGCGTTCGTCCAGAACTATTTCAGTTCAGTCCGAGTTAATGTTTATTCCCATGCACGCTATTATGGATCAACAATTATGCCAAGGTAAAAACGGAATGAAAACTTTTTGAATATTTCTTAAAGAAAAAAAAAATGAAGAAGAAGAAGAAGAAGCTTTTCGATGTCTTCGTCATCGTCGTCTTATTCTCTCATTGTTTCGGTTGGTCAAGTGACTGTAACTGGAACGACAAACGTAGCTGACGACGACGACGATTGAGTGGTTGTTTGCATTGGTGGTGTTATAGCGCCGGTTGCAGGTCCAGCTCCCAGGTCCACGGTCCGCATCTCAAGTAAAGTGTGTGAGTGAATGGCTCACTGACTGGCCTTACATACAGTCAATTAATAATATATACGTACAGCCTTCGAGAAGTGACCCTACTACAAAAGGTTCAATACACATAAGGTATAAGAGATTTTAAGGTTTTAAGTTAAAAAACAAAAAAGTGAAAGAAGCAGACAAGTTCTTTTTGAAATATTTCTTCTAGCTTATGTAATTTTAATTTTAAGCAAGTTTTAGACTTTCTTTTTGATCTGTTAGAAGGATTTACAAAAGCATATACATATGCTAAGGAAGTAAGTATGAAGCCTTAAAAGATCAAATTGGAATATATATATATAAAAACAAAATAGAAGATCTAATATTTACTTTATTTAAAAGGTGTTTTCATATAGATATTGATTCTATATACTCGTATGCCTATTCCTTAACAGTTTTATGAAAGATCTTTTAAGATTTAAAAATATTCAAATAAAAAGTTAAGTTAAACAAAAAGAATAACTATCGGATGACTGAATAGATGGAAGATCTATCAGTTAGTGATTGTTAATTTATAAATTTTATTTTAAAACTAAAGAAGAAGAAGCAAACAGAAAAAAACGTGCTTTTGAAAAAAAAAAATATATACATAAAAGACTTCCGCATTTTTAATAATGAAGAAGAAAATCAAATTGCTTTACTGTTGTTCATAAACATTTTGCTTGACTGTAGGTTTAAACACAGCGTAACGTAACGTTCCCACAATTATGCGTCTTGCGATCCACACACACACACACATACCTAAAGCAACACACACACACAAACATACATATCTTTAGCAAGTTTAACCGCGTCTCCTTTCATTGCTCAACACTCGTTATAAACGCTGAAACACTAAGGCATGCAGAATGTTTAAATGAAATATATGAAAACGAGTAATGAAACTAATAAAATTGTTAACACTAGACTTTGGGAATTTCCGTTGGCTTATAACTATTACGTATACGTATACGACTACTGTTTGCCATTTAACTATAACTGTCCAGTAACTGAACCCTATGAATCAGTATTTGCATTATATATCTTACTTATAATTTCTTTTGCTTAATATAAAGTATGAAATCACCATATTTGAACAATTTAAAACTGTAGAAATATGCCGACATAACAACAAAAAAAAAAAAACAGCAAGCATCTACCTTAGGCCTGTCCGGCGATTACCAAGTCATCGATTTTGTATGGCCCAAAAACTCGTTTACTTATATGCATACAAAGTAAGATGAGATGATTTTACTTGACTTGACTTGACTTGAGGTTGCGATGACGATATTGAGTCTGTTATTGAAAATGCTGGAAGCGTGAGCGTGAGCCGGATGTATGTACATACATACATATATTGTATATACATAGTTACATAAATTGACAAAAACATTCATTATATGTATAGAAATACATACATACATACATATAGTAAATTTGATTCGTAAATTTTGTTAACATACCTTTTGAGATTTTTAAATTCCATACAACATTTAAGTTTTGTATATATAATATCATATATATATATATATCTTATATATATATAAAAATATATAAATATAAATATATATATATATATGTAGTATATAGTAAAAGGATTCCGCTGTAGAAAAAAAAAAAACACTTGAACGTCGAAAAATGCACACACAGAAAATAGATTTGACAAAAATTTTGAGTTAGACTTGGTTTTTTTCTTTTCCCTCTTCTAATAAAATAAAAAAAAAAAAATTAAATTTTGGTCTCTATTTTTTTTTTTTTTTTTTACTTTTTGGGGTTTATTTTTTTATTTTTATTTTTTTTTTTTTTTTTTTTGTGGTTACGATTTGGGCACACCTTCAACGCCGCCAAACGCTTCTAAACTAAATTCAGTTTTGGTAAAAATGAGACAAACGAGCTCCAGATCAGCTTCTTGAGACGAGCGACGACGTCGACAGTGGCAGCGACGTCACCTGGTGTGTGTATGTGTGTGTGTGTATGTATGTACGACCTGTATCTCAAATGCTATGCGTATGTGTGTGTGTGTGCGTTGGTGTAGCTGCTGCCGATCACCGACTTCATCGCTTAGGTACCCAATACCTGCGACCCCCTACCTATACACTAGCCTGACACTGTCGGGCCCGAAGTCTTTTGCCGAGTTGTTACCTGATTTTCGAGTTTTTGTGTGTTTCTGCCTATTGCTTATATATATTTTTTTCTTTTTTTTGCTTTTCTGTTCACTGTTCGGATTTCCCGCCAAATGAGAGAGCTACAGGTAAGAGACAAGTACAAAAAGAGTGCGGTGCAAGTATATGCGTGAGGTGTATAAGGTGTACATACAAACACACACACACACACACATGTTTATATATATATACATATACATAGATAGGTAATGCCGTTCAAAAGACATTCGTTGCCTAATGACTGTAAATATATATACATATATATATATATTATATATGTATGTTTGTATATGAGGATATTGATTTTTCAATTTCAACAATGCGGGTGAAAAATGTTTTAAAAAAAAAAAAATTATAAATGTTAACATCATCTATATATATACTATAGGGGTTAATATAGGTAAGGGCGGAGTGGTAAGTTGTCTTAGCATACTATATAGAGTGTCGACCAGTTTGGTGTACATTTCAAAAAGCCAAAAAAAAATAAAAACCAGTTAAATACAGAAACGTGAATGTTAACATAGACAATGTCTGCAGCAGCAAATTATTGCCAAAAAAATAAAAAAAAAAAAAAGAAGGCTGCAAAAACAGAAACCAAAATTTCAAGAGAGAGAAACTTGATTAAGCCGCAAGCCGGGTGTCTAACATAGGCGGGCTTAAAAATGCGCTACATAGAAAAAAAAAACAACAAAAATATATTTATAACATAATAAAACTGTAATATAGTGAAAGGAGGGGGAATAAGTTCTGAAAAGCAAAAAAAAAACAATGCTAACTAATGAAAACGGGGCTAAGAACAGACGGAGGGCATAAAATTTATAATGAAGAGGAGTATGTGGGAGGATGGAATGGGAAGAGTGCACAATAAATATGCTAAATGACAACTGTAAAACTTATTAAGCAAATGTTAATCTAGTTCAAAGATACTTAACAGTTGCTGTTAACTTAAAGGAACATGAAAATGTTACAAGATTCAATTCTTTCTTTAATACAAATTGAATAGTTAAAAAATATATTTTAAATGGAAATAAAAAGTTTTAAGTTAGGTTTTAAAGATCACACGATCAAGTTTCTATAACTTAAGAAAGGAAAAAACATTTTCTATAATTTTTATGAAATTTTTTACATGGTAAGGGTATAAAATTCTCTAGTCACATTCAAAATATTTATTTATATTTATACCCTAATATATATAAGAAAATTGCTTAGCTTTTCGTAAAACATAGAAATTGTATAACGTTGTCGATCCCAAAAGTATATATATAGTCATGAACAGCATCAAAATCCGATTGAATTTAGTTTTATTTAAATCTGAGAATCTATATAAGATTTTTTTTTAGCTACTATTCTTTTCTTTAGCTTAAGTGTCAACCTTTTGCTTAAGTTTTATATACATATGTATATAGAAGTCAATCCATAATCAAATCAAAGTATCTATATACCTACATATGAGTTTTATATACATATATAGAAGTCAATCCATAATCAAATCAAAGTATCTATATACCTACATATGAGTTTTGAGCTACTCCTGTCTTAATTTTATATCAAGTACTATAACTTTTTGCTTTACTTTTATATATACAAAAGTCGATCTATAATCAAATCTCAAAATCTATATATTTAAGATTATTTAGCTACTTTTTATTTAAATTTCTTTTAATATAATTTATTTTTATATTAAGTTCCACAACTCTTTACATATCCTTTAAATATTTTGAAAGATCTCTATAAATGTTTAACTGGAGATTGTATAAAGGAAGGTGTAAAAAGTAATTTTTTTATAAATTAATCAATTTTTGTTTTGAATATCTTTAATATATATAAAAAGTAAATATTATTAACACATTTAACACTTACCTTTAGAAAAATGAAGGTTTTGTTCCAACTTTTTGTTAAATTTTGAATTCATTTACCTTTCATTAAGGTAAGATCACTAATAGTTATTAAAACTAAACTTTAACTAAAGTTTTAAAAAAAAAATTAGAAAATTTAAAACACACAGAATTTGGAAATTTTGTATTTCTTCGTATATTTTTTTTTTTTATAATTTTTTTTATACAAAATTGAAGTATATCTCACAATTGACTGTAGCGCAATGACCACGCAATACTCAGGCAAAAAACGACGACGACTACGACGACGACGGCGTTGAAGGAAAGGCAAGACAAAAGACACACAAAAAAAAAAACAAAAACGAAAAAAAAATCACTTTTATGGCAAAGATCAAACTGGCAGAAAAAAATACAACAGCAGCAGCAACAACACTAACAATCGACAAAAAAAAAATATATAAAATACGTTACCAAGGTAGGCCGAAGACGAGGCTCAACGCTTACGTTAACGCTGCGCATGCATGGCAACATCAACATAGCACACAGCAACACAGCAAATACCGAAAGAGCCAAAGAGCCAAAGAAATGGCCGTTAAAGTTGCCAGGCAAATGGCAAAAGGCAGAGGCGTAGCTCGAGCATATACCAGGTTTTTTTTGTTTTTTTGTTTTTTTAGTGTTCCCAATCGCGCACCCTCTGTAATACGTGAGATGTTCTGTTGGCACGTTTTTTTCCCTTTTTTATTTCTTTCTTTCTTTCTTTTTTTTTTGGAGTGTTATCTCTCTCTCCTTCTCCTTTTCTTTGGCTTTGCTCTTTTCTTGTTGTTTTGGCGTGGCCGCTGCCGCCCGTTCGCCATCATAAACGAAGTCAATTGAATTTAAATTTAAAGTACATAATGGCTAACTTTTAGAGGAGATGAACGGGTAAGAGCGGGGGTGTCAGCCAGGCGGTGTGTGAGAGGGGTTTTTTTTTTTTTGGAATGGAAAGGGGAGCTTGGCCACGCTGCTGCCGCCTTTCGAATTTCACAAAAGTCGTCGTTGCCGTCGTCGTCGTCGCCGTCGTCTTTGTGTGGGATTGAGGTTTTTTCTTTATATATATTTTGTTGTTGTTGCTGCTGTTGCTGATGTTGTTGTTGCTTTTTGTACATACATACAAACATACATATAGAAAAGATTTCTTATGTACAAGTTCCAGGCACGCAAGGCTTCGTCTTTTTTTTTTTTTTTTTTTTTTGTATGTATGTATGCTTGAATATATGTTTATGTGTGTGGGTGTGTGTGTGTATGTTTGTGTGCTCGTTGCTCTTTTTATGTAAACGTGCTTAAATTTAAAGATCAAATTGCCAGCTTGATTTTCGGCTCAGGAATTTTAAATTGTAGAAGAAACCGCAATAAGAAGCAAATTTACACAATTTGTTTCCTTTGGTTTTTTTTTTATTATTATTTTTATTATTATTTTATTTATTTTTTTTTTTTTTGCATATGACTCAACTCACAATTTGCCATCTCTTTCTCTCTCTCTCTGTCTCTTGATTATAGTTTTCGATCACTTTTCATAGGAAAAATGTGTGATTAAGTCAATTCAAACGAAAGACTTAGGCAACGAACTTATTGACTCTTTTTTTTTTTTCTCACTTCAAACAAATGGTGGGAGGGGTTTAGGTTAACAAAAACAACCATAAAATTTGCATTATTTACTTAACATTGGCAGAGAGAGAGAGAGAGAGAGAGAGAGAAAGAAAAAAAACACTAGATAATATTTTTCTTTGCCTCTTTGCCTTTCTTTTCTTTATTTTTAACAATTCTTCTTCTTTGAAATATTTGACGTTCTGTTAGTTATAGCCACATATAGTATGTGTACATTAATAGGTAAGTGTATGTGTTGTGCACATATTTACAAATGTATGTATATATATATATATACATTTACTTGTGAGTATGTCAAAAAGTATGTTGATCTTAAAATTTTTACCTTGTGGGTTTTTATTTTTTTTTTTGCGTTAAGAGACAGATGAGATCAAATGAGTCATAGAATGAGTGGTCAGTGCAAATACGTGGGCGACGACTGTCTGTCTTTCAAACTTAAACAATTGCAATTGAAGTTGAAGTAATATTTGTGCAATTTATGCAAAAATCTACACAATCAAATAGAAACAAAAAAAAAAAAACAATTTTCTTAGAATTTCTTTCTTTCTTTCAAGCTTGATTGAGTTTTACTGAAAAGAAAGAATTCAATACATAATATATTCCATATCAAATACATAACCTAAATCTTATGTGGTAAGGGCAGCATTGATAGTTTTTTTTTTTTTTATTGGTATTAACTAATTTGGTTGCTAAGGTATGGCTTTCGGTTACCGGTTTGAGGCAAACCCACAACATAGTGTCCCATTGTCCAAGAGATACAACATACATACATATATATATGTATATATATTTTCTATGTATATATATTTGGTTATATATACATACATACATAGATTCCTGGCCAAATGGACCAGTTTAAAAAGCATAAGAATCAAGTAAAACTGAAACCAGTTAAACCCCTCGATCACTATAACCGTCATTCTTGCCCCGCAACTAATTCAATATGCATATCAAAAGGTTTTGGACCATATTTGCCTCTATTCAAGCACAACAGCTAACAGTCCCCTCCCCCCTGCCCAATCTCTCTCTCTCTCTCTCTCTCTCTTGCACTCCCGCCCTCTCCATTATGCTAACATCCAACAACTGGCCACAGAACTAATAAAAAGTCATTAAACAAAGAAAACATGTTTTGGCTTAAACAAAGGCTTTACCCAAGCACACACACACACACACACACAGACACACAATTTGAATAATCTGTAAGAATAAGCGGACAAAGAAAGCAAAGCAAAGCCAAGAGAATACCAACAAAAGTCAATAATCTGATTGGGGAGAAACGAAGCCAAAGCCACGCTCAATTAAAAAAAATCAAAAAAGTAAAAAAAAAAAACAAGAACGGAGAATCTAACCAAGAAGAAAAATCAAATTAATGAAATACAAATAAATTTTTGGTATATGTGGCTGAGAGAACGAGAGCGATAACTAAGAGCCAAGGTAGAGGAAAGACACCAAAAAAAAAAAAAAAAAAAAAAAAAAAACAAAATGATAACTTTTGTATTCCGCTGCGAAACTGTACCCCTTGATGATGATGATGATGATGATGCTGCGTGGCAGCGAACCCGAACGATTGATACAAATGCTGTTGCTGTTGTTGTTGTTGGTGCCTTTTCTTTTTTGTTTCTCTCTTTCTTTTTTTTATTTTGGCCTTTAAAAAGTCAAAGCAGTAAGTAACAATGGCAAGCCATGGCACACACACACACACATACACACACACACATGCGGCTAAGAAGAACAGGTAACTTTTTAGCTTCATCTTCACGTGGAATAAGAACAAGATCTCATTGCATCGTTTCGATGCTGTGTTGCCTGCCTTCAAGTCAAGCCAGTCTCCTCTCCAACTGCCGCCTTTAGCCTGGTAACAAGTTTTCAACTCACTGAAAAATTCTAAAAATAATGCCGGCCGGTTTGTCGTTAACGAAAAAAAAAAAAAAATAAAATAGTATATATATATATGTATATATATATAGGGCTATGGCTAACTGTGATTTAGCCGAAAATTGTATACACTTTATGGCCATATAAAATATAGTTTAGATTCTACAAGCAGCCAATAAAAACATTTAAATTTAAAAGACTGAAAAAAAGGATAATCTACAATAATCAAAAGTTAAACTAAATAATTGTAGAAATGCTTGAAAATGCAACAAATTAAAAACTTCTAATTGGATTCAATGGGAAGGCAAATGGAAAAAGAAAAGATATATACTTTTTTTTGTTTTGGTTTGTATTGCCAGAGTATGATAATCAATATGAGTAACATTTTTTGAAAAAAAAAAAAAAGGAAAGAAAAGAAACGCACAAAGGATGCCATGGTTAGGGTCCCGGGAAGTTGATGAGCCAAGTGCCAGTCACAAGGCAGCTGCAATCGACATCCACCAGAATCTCAATCTCGGGCTCGGAGGGATGAGAATAAAAGACTACCTGCTGTCAGGTAGGCGTATTGCAGCCCTTTTTTTGTATATATTTTTTTTTTTTTTTGTGTTTGTGTGTGTGTGTTTATCACTGTGTATCCTTCACCAACGACCAGCGTCATCTCCATTATATATATAGTATATAAGGAACTGTATATACTTACAATATACATATATATATATAAAGTGGTATATATTTATATACATTAAAGGGCTAACAGATTGGTATGACTTGGCAACTTCTTTTTGGATTACACTCCGTCTGGGCTAGGCTGCTGTCTTTTTGCTATTTAATGGTTTTAGGAAATCGAAAATTAAATAATTTATCTCAACTTTATGACGTTACAAGCAGGTTTTTCTTGTCCTCTCCTTTCTCTTGGACCCAACTTCTTCACCCTCTCTCTCTCCCTCTCGCTCTCTCTGTTTTATTCCCTCACCCATCTTACCAGCACGCGATCAGTCAGTAAAAGAAAAAGACAAAAAATAGGGGGAATAAGAAATGCTTTTAACTTGCTCCTCTGGCTGCGTTCAATCAAAGCTAACCCCCCCCCCATACAATCCTTTTCTCCTCCTCTTGCCACAATTGAAAACTATACGCAAAGGGGGGGCCAACTATTTGAATATTTTATTTCATTTTGATTTAAATACCCTGTAATCAGATTGTAAAAGGATATACTTAAATGCATTTAACATAAAATTTTTAATTGTTTTTGTTGCCTCATTGGAGATATCAGATATAGGTATATATGGTATATATATATCTTATTCAATAGTTTATACCCTTTAGTTAATATGATCAGATCTTGTTTGATCTATAGACCACAAGGGTATATCGAAGTCAGTGCCGAGATTTAACCCACGTACTGATTATACCCTTGCCAAAAAAATGAGAGTATTTAATTAGTCAGAAGTTTTTTAATAAAAAAGATTAAGAATCAAATAATATATTTATGAAATTTCAAATGTAATGAATTGGTAAACTAAATTTTAAATTGAATCATGGAATCATAAGCAATATAAATTAAAAAAACAATAAAGTTCTTAGATTTCTTTTAAATTTTTCTTACTAATTCGTTTAAAATTTATATCAAAAATAATGCCAAATTAAATCAATATTATAATTTATCTTTCTTTAGCTGTTTCTTTCACTTAGTTAGGGTATACAAAGTTCATTAAAATCGTTGTTAGACGGGCCCTCTGGTATTTATTTTAAGCATCGGCTGTAATTTTTTGTTTTTTTTTTCCTTTTACTCTGGTCATCGCTCTGAAGTAGTTTGGAATTGGTTGCGAGAAAGGCACAAGAGACAAGAGAGAAAGTGGTAAAGAGGTTTTGGAGGAGATAGAGTGGTTTGGTTTGTCATTGTTACTGATGAAATGATGATGACAAATGAAGGGGGAGGGGGGAAAGCTTCAAGCTTTCAATGCGTATTCATCGTTAACGAATTTGTGGAAAAGTTTTGCTACGTTTTCGAGTTCGATATTAATGCCGGCGGACAGCAGCTGGTAAAACTTTTTTATTTTATTTCCCAAAGATTTATTTTTGTTAATTTGTTTCAGAAATAGAATAGAAGTATTTGTTGTCTATATATAGATATGTATATAGGTTCTTGGTCAGTTAATTGATTTGCTTATTTTGTATAAGTTGCCAAAGAAAAGTTGAGTTTTAATTTAAGCGTTTTTTAATTAATAGTTCCTTAGTGGTTTTAAGAACATTATTTTAAACTAGTCAGGGGCGCATCTTAAGAAGGGATTACTAGCATTTTAAGTATTTCTAGATTATTTATATATTAATTACAATTAAAAATAATATAAAATTAATTTACAAAAAAACGTTTCTGTAAAATTCTCTATAAAATAAAATATTTAACAAATTGTTTCAGTTCCAAGAGAATTTTGGGTTTCCTAACTTTTCTAACTAAAAAAATATTAGTTTTTGGTATATTTATTTAAAAAGTTATGAATTTGAAGATTTGAAGATTTGCTCTTTATCTTTTGAATACAAATTTAAAGTTAATTTATTACTTTTTCACTACAACACTTTTAATCTTGTATCTGGATATTCAAATTTAAGATCTTTCAAATTATCTGAACACTTTTCTTACAATATATTTTAAAAAATTAAACTCTTCTTCAAAAGTGCTTCGTTTTTTATTTCATTTAGTACCATTTTTAATAGATATTATAAGTATTACTATAAATATTATAAAAAATATATCATCAAGATAAAAGTTGCAATCAAATTTTCAATTTTAAATAAATTTAAATTTACAAAAAACAACTAAAATCAGTTATTTATACACAAAGAAATCTTCATATTATGTTAAAATTTTTTTTATTAATTTTAATATTTATTATTTTTAATAAAATGGAATTCAAATGTGATCAAGAGGCACTGTGTCTATATATTTATATATTGATTATAAATTCTTTTCAAATGAGGGAGAATTATATAACTATAAAGAATATATTTGAGATATTTATATTCTGAAACCATTAAATTAGCATTTAGTATATCCAATCTGGAATTTAGTATGTATTCTAATTAGGTTTTGATTTTAATTTTACTTCCAAATGGAAAAATGTAAAATTTTCGTAATCTTCAATTCCAAAATGTTGATTTCTGTATAAAGCGAGATATAGGTACATATGTGATCACCTCTCCAATGGTTTTAGATTTAATTTTGTTCCTAAATTTTGCCCTTTTTAACTATTTTTTGGATTAAAGTTCAGTCAAATTTAATTCAAATATTATGATTAAAACCATAAACTGTCTAATTTTTTGGTAATTATGTAATTTATTTGATTTAGTATCTAATTAACAGGAAAATAAAAATTCTTCTAGTACAAGACAACCTCCTCGATGCCATACCAGTTGGTAGAGTAAATGGGCTTCAGTTCCCTTTTTTCCACAATATTCGTTAGCAAAGGTATCAAAATTTGTATATCCTGGATACTTTCCTCGTAAACCTTTAATTGCTCTGACCAGTTGGTGAGTAACTGGATCAGTGTTTCATTTTTGGAAATCGTTAGCAATGTAAAGTGAGAGGTAAATAAGGCTCCCAGCCATTGCAATGAATGGAGTTCTGTTTGAAACACTGATGAGTCACGATTGGGACGCTCTTCTAGCTGTAAACGAGGATCACAGACCAAGTTGTATAAATGGTCAAGTAATTGTTCCACATGTGTGAGTTCGAGACGTTGACGAAGGGGTTCTTCAATTGCGCAGGAGTCAAAGCTAGTGGCTAGAACAGCATTAAGAAGTTTGTCGCTAGAGTCTTCCGTCCGATGATCCAGGGCATATCGCAATGACCAGGCTAACATGGATTCTGAAATATTTCCATAGCGTTGCAGGCACATTAACATATCCTTGGAGTTCTCAGTTTTGATAAATAAAGTCAATAATTTGCCTGCAATCTCTTGTTCACCAGCTCCACACTTCTCCAAATTACGTACTAGGCCCTGGGTCGCTACATTGAAAGAACCCTCATCATGATAGTTGGTCATTAGTGTTATGCCTATATCCTCCAAACTGTTGTCACACATTGTAACTTCGCCATGTATATGCGATTTAACTAATTCATTAATTTGCTGTCCAAATATTTCGGGCGGGTCAAATGGAACATTTATTCTATCTGCTGGCGTGATGCTAGCAATGGCCGCTTTATCCACCTTGTGATGATATGGTTTTCTTTGAGATTTGCTGCCATCATCATACCGAAGAGTTGCCTCTAAGAACTCCTCCTCATTAATGTGATCCAGTTCAATGGTTGTTTGATTCAAGTGAATTTCGTCAAGTTGTGATCCTAACATGTCTACCAATAATTCACGATTCATACGATAACGTACAGCAGCTATGTTTTGTCCCATGGCCAAGAGGATATGCTCATCCCGTGACCAAAGGCGAGAGAATTCTAAATAAACTTTAAAATACTGCATGGCATTGACCACTTTGAATTGTGTATTATAGACGAGTAGCGAAGCACCCTCCTGCCCATAGTTGGCACCATAGATGGCAGCAAAATTACGCGAGACTCCATGAACAGAGAGATTACTCTCTACATTAATATGCGATAGCATTGACACAAATTGTCCTGGTGCCCGTTCCCTGGAGCTTTCAGCAAGATTAAGCATAAAGATGCGTTTATCGGACCCTAAAATACAAATGGAAGATGAAATTGATTTTAGGTACAAATGATAAGAGAATACTCACAAATGGTTAGCAAGTGAGGTGCCACATCGTCTTCAATTACAGCATAGCCCGTTAATTTGGTCGTCTCTCTTTCCAAAAGATATATTTTTCTGCTTGATGTAGCCAAAGAAACCCGTACCAGATGCAGTTCGCCAGTCTCGCTTTTCTTTTGGAAATACGTCAGCATTTGGTGTCCCTCGGGTAGTGTAAACACAGTTGGCTTAGTAAGCACTGTTCCAGCTGCTAGAGCCAACTGTTTGGCTGTATCTGCTTTCTGATCTTTGCGGGATTCCAATGCTACAGAAAGTGGTTGGCATATTCCATCGCTATAAAGAACTAGAGCCTCCTTGTCTGTTTCTACAAGATGTGCAATACTCTTTTGGAATTTTAGCTTCTTGCACTTGGTCACATCCAAAGTGTCCACATTCCAAAGGCGCAGTGAATGATTGCCAAATACGCCGACATACTTTTGGCTATTTGGATCATAGATGACCTTTGCTGATAGCTTTTCTGGTAGGGACCAGCTGAGTAGTTGCTTCTGAGTGCGAATCTGGAAATGATTTCATATTAAAATTTCGTTTCCACAATGTGTTTGAATCTTTATTTAAAACTTACATTAAGCACAACAACAACATTGCGAGCCAATGTGGTAACTACATTGCCCTTTTCGCAATCGGATGCCAGGCCCAGGAACTCCTTAGGATCAGGTATAGGAAAGAGATTGTAATATGACAAAAACTTTGACATTGTTATCACTCGCGGTATGGAATACAATTCAACAACACGTGCGAATGATTATTTCGTTAGTATAAGCGGCACTTCACTGGCATCAATCGGTTAATTATCGAGTGGGCTCAGCTGTTCGATAGAACAGTGCAGACAATTCCGCTATTTCACTATTATTTCAAATAAAAATGAAATTGTTCCAAAGTATTAATTAAGGTATTAACATACTTACTGTAACAAAGATTGTTAAATGATTACGAAAAAAAGAATAAATTGTTAAGCAAAATTGTTGTGTGCAATATGAAAAACTGTTAAAACTTGCAAATTATATGCAAAGCTAAATATAATTTCTTCAGCCCTGGTCTGCCACATGCTATCGATAACAGTCAAGACAAATTGTATTAAAGGAAATGGGTGGAAAAAAATTACCACGCACTAAAAACAATGCAAAGGTAATAAACAACGCATTATAATTACAAATTTTTATAATTTTAGTAATTTTGCGTTTTATTTTTCTCCTCTAGCCATCCAGCAGTAGCCGTACGGCCGAGTTGTTGGGCAGTTCCAATCCGACACCGATATTTTTTGGTGGTTTGGGACTTCCCAATTCAAATGATCAGGATGTTTTCGACGCCAACATACTTCCAGAACTTCAGGTCATACTGCGAAAACTATCTAAAAAGGATCCCATGACTAAGAAGAAGGCTCTACAGGAATTGCAAGAATGCATAACTGCCAATGATGTGGAAACATTAAAAACTTTTCTTCCATTATGGCCCAAGCATTATCAAAATCTTGCCAATGATCCCGAACACAATGTCCGTGAACTTAGTCAATCTGTGATGCAGTTGCTAATGGCCAAATGTAAACGAAATATGGCACCATATCTTAAGCACCTGGTTCCTGTTTGGTTGTGTAGTCGCTATGATAACTATGCACCGGCTGCAAGTATTGCAACTAATTCGTTTCTTGAGACATTTGCTGGAACCCACGGAGCTAACCGGACAAAAGAAGTATGCCAGCATTGCCAAGCAGAGATCCTGGAATATGTAACACGTAACATAACATTTCATACGGCTGCCACGTTGTCATTAGGCAAGAGTCTAACCCCAGAAGAGGCAGAGCAAAAATATCAACGAGTTGTGGTTAGCAGTTTCAAAGTAATCTCCTTTCTATTGGAATATGTTTCGTCTCATACCGAGGAAGATATCAAACAGGGTCTGGAAACTCTGTTTAGTCATCAGAAATTCTGGGTATTTGCTAAACATAAAGTTCCAGCTATTCGGTAAGTCAACAAATTAATTTAATATGGCTAATTCCTAATAATTCTGTTTCTATATGTTTTTTTTAGAGCTTCCTGGTTTGAATGTGTTTATCATGTATTACAAATTCCACTCTTAGATGTCATTACCCCGCACAAATCTCAATTGATTACTCTGACCTTCCAATTTATTGACGAAGCTGATCCCATTGTGGCTCCTCATATATGGGGCTGTGTATTGCTATTGCAAACTAACTGCAATGATTGGTGAGCTAATACACGTTTCTTAACTAACTTACAGAAATTAATATGTTTTTTTTTTTGATTTGGTTTGGATTTAGGTATGCTCCATTGAACATGCGAAAGACGGTTTTGCCCAAATTGTATGCGATGCTTAAAAATGGCTTTAATCGTAATGCTTTGGCAATTTGTCCAAATTTGTTACCATTTTTGGCTAATCTGACACCTGAAAGCCTACAGGATTTGGATATTTTTGAGTTTTATAAACGATTCTTTGATGATTTGAAAATTGGTATAATCGAAACCTATGATCCACCCTTATCAAAATCGGATATACTTGTAATACACAATGCCTATTTCGAGTGCATACGTTTTGTACTTCAACAAATTAATCAGGATGAGAACGGTGTCCAGAGAGAGGATTTCGCTTTTGAGCTACTCCAGAATCAGCTGCTTAAGCCAATTGGTCAACTACTATCCTGTGAAAATACCCAAGTAAAATGCTTCTTTCAACATAGTTCAGCTCTGGTTGCCTTCTGGGATCGTCAGTGTCAAAATGGTCAGGATAAATCATTGTTGTATGGCAAATTGTTAAAACAATTCTGGACAGATATTTTTGCTTTGGTCACCGAAAACTTAGCTGTACAGGGTGAAGTGAATGAGCACTTGTTATCAAATGTATTGCTGTTAGTACAAAATCTGCATGTGGCTAATCCCAGTTTGGAGTCGCCAAGCGTCAAGTTCCAGGAAGTCCAGGATGAAGTGCAACAAGAAGACATTATTAAGAGCAGCAAAAAGGAAACCCAGGAAGCGGCTGCCTTTATAAAAAAGGAGCTTAAACAGTTGGCCATTAAGCTAGTTAAAATATGTTTGGATAAGGCAAAGATTTCATCCTCACCCTCAAGATATGTGGATCATATACGAATTTTAACCCGAATGTTTGGCGACTTGCAATTCTATAAAAGCCTAACGGAAACCGGCGAAATACGAGCGACCTTGGATGTGATGTTGGGTCTTCTGGGAAAAGGATCTTTCGATCTCAATAAAGATACCTGCGATTCATTAATGGATATTAATTTCGAAATATTGGCCTGGCTGCCGCCAGAGCAACGTTTCGAATATATTGAGAAATCTTTACTCCGAGTGCCTCATTATTCTGTACAAAATCTTTTACTTCAGCGCCTGCTCTCTTATCCATTGTGTACAGAGTCCGCGGTGCGTCGGATGCTAATCACTGAGGATATATGTTTGATTATCGTTCGAATTGCCCAGGAGGTGGTGGCGGATAACAATCGGGATAAGCTCAACTTATTGCATAAATGTTTCTTTCAAACGGATACGGGTGATATACTCATCAATGCTGCTACGGTGGACCAAATATTGCTAGCTATGTCAAAGCCATTAGAGCAATCCTCCATTTTGGATAGTGATATGGTTGAAGTTTGTGGTAGTTTTATAGCCCAAATAATGCCTGTGATTTGTAGTAATGATAATTCATCATTGGAAGTGCGTCAGGAGATATTCTTAAAGTTATATAAATTCAGTTTGGAGCATCAACCGGGAGATTATCTATCGGAGGATACGCTGTGGGAGATAACCACCTGCTGGCAGGATGCTCTCTCCAGCAAGGATATTGAAATTGATGAAAAATTGTTAACCAAATGTGCACAAATAGTCGAAGAATTGGCATGCAAAGTGAGTGAAGGCGAAATTCCAATTCGAGAAGAGGATCAGATAGATAGCATGGCGGAGGCAATGGCCAAATTTGTCATCTGCTCTACAGAGAACATTGAAGACGATGCATCGAGACTCGAAAGCGTAGATAAAACTCTAAAAGCCCTCTTAACATCAAAAATGCAAAGTGAAGAGGTGGTACACCAATTTGAAAATCATTGTGTATATCTACAGGCCTTGCGACAGGATGGGGCGAGTGGTATGACTGCTGGATTAGCATTTGAATTGGCCTGCTTTAAGGAGAAGGACATACATAATGTTATACGGCGTGCCACACTTAATTTCTCTACCATTGCTAAGTTGGTGTGTCCTGTGGATACACAGCAGCAATTGGGAGAACAATCTGTTAATGGCGTGGAGGATGAAATCACCGAAGATTACTGTGATCCCAATGAGAATCTATTGAAACATTGGAGTGACTATCTAAAAGATGAAATTTTCAAATGCTTGCGTGTGGCATCATCAGCTGAAATGTGGCTAGAAGTTTCCAATGATCCGCAAAAATCCAACTTGAATTTAATCTGTTTGTTAACTGAAAAGGTTCACAACTTTATGGGCAATAGCAGTGGTTTGATCGATGTCATTAAAGATCGCATCGAAGAAAATGCTTTATCACAGCCAACATGTAGTCCAATAAGCTGTAGTCTCCTGGCTTATTTAGTTTACCATAGTCAATATAGAGTCTTTGAGGAGAGCGCTACCATTTTGCTGCATGAGCATCTGGCTGAAGTTCTTTCAAATCAGGGTTCATATAAAGCGTATGTGATGATATTGCAGGTGCGAATACAAATTATAAGAATTTACTATAGACTCTAAATAATTTTATCCTTTTTCCTTTTTAGCATCTACTTCCAAAGTTAGCACAAAGATCTCTTGGTTTGAACTTACCTATTATGCGCACTGAGCCACCCGAGATGTGGGTTAAGGCTGCTGTCTTCCGTTGTCTTATTGTTAACAATTTCTCAGCAGACATTAATGAGCAATCGGATCGTAATATAATAGTATCGGCTGTACAATTTCTTACCAGCATAGGTGAACAGAATGCCACTCAAAAGGATTTACTCCACTACAATGTGTAAGAGATTATCTAAAATGTAATACGAAAATAATATAATATAATGATCCTTTATTTATATATTTTAGAGATTTATACAAATTGTCGTATGATTCAGTTTTAAATACTGTGGAGTTTATTAAACTTTTAACAGAAGTCCTACAACGATTTCCCTATGAATTAACTATCAAGAACTGGGACACCATACGCATTGGTCTTAGCTCTTGGATATTGAGTGTGTCCAAATCACTGTCTAACTATTCTGATCCAAAGGTGCGACAATAACCAATAAATTAAATTGAAAATTTTAATTGTTGTTAAAATTTACTTGCAGATTTCATTCTTCATGGCGGCTGTCTATCAACTGTTTGCCTCGCTCATGGGTTTCATATACACCGAGAAACAAAAGAGCTCTACGGAAATGCTTAAGAATGTGATTGATGAATGGGATACATTATTTGCACGCGATGTTAATGTAGTCTTGTTTAAATCATTCTATCAACTTACCAACGAAGCAACAAATGTGGAAGAAGATTATAAAATTTGTTATCAGACTCTGTTGGAGTGCATAACACCTACTTTGGAGTATATTGATTACAGTTTCGTCTACGCTGTAAGCTAAATTTATTTCTTTCATTTTTTCTTATTCATTGATTTTACCTTGTTTTTTATTTTAGTTCTGCAAATCACCAAATTCCAAAATAAGTCTTGATCATTTATGCAATTATCTGTTCAAGTTACTTCATTGTCATCAGCATAGTGTGCGGCTATTTGCTGTCCATGCTCTGAGACAGTTGACACCACATTTTGTGGCCGATGATATACAGCTAAATGAGAAGCATCAAAGTGATTTAGATATTAATGCATCTTCAACCATTGCCCAATGGCACTTTTTGAATCGTTTCGAAGATTATATTACACGCTACAATTCGCTAATTGAAAAGTATTTAAAGGAGTTCACATTTAAGCTTACTGAACTGGATGAATTGGAACCGATTGATAGACATAATGCTTTAAGCTATTTACTCATTTGGGATTGTGTGCTTAATGCATGCGCCAAATCGCCAGTGGCTTTACGTGCCGTTTACACAAATTGGTTAAATGAGAATCGATACGAAGAGGTAATTACATTTTTGGCTAAATTTTACTTTTGATTTTGGTTTTATACACGTGAAATTTGCCTACAAAATTAAAATTACAATTACAGAATTTTTTACATTTTCTCTTCCGTGCCATGCCGGTGGACATATTGAAGAATCACGGCGCCAAAGTATTTAGCAATAGTGTGTTTAAGGAGCTTTCTTGGTCTCAAATGAAGGGTAAGTTTTTGTATTACAAATTCATCAGTGTCTCTTCAGAAGGCAAATCTTCATTATCGCCACCGGCAAGAACATCAGGCAAATAGTCTCCCTCATCTTGGAACATTTCATAATCCTCATACTCTTGTATTCCTTGATCAAAATCTTCAGGAATTTCCTCTTCCATGGGTTCAGATACGGAAATGTAATCAGAAAGTGGTACGAATTGTTCAGGATCTTCGTGATGCATAATTGGACGTTGGACAGGCATCTGTTGTGGTGCCAAATAAATATTCAAATTCGAAATGAATTTGTTAATCCAAACGGTTAGATTATTGGCCAAAATGCGTTGGTATTCACGTAGATTACTTGTCGTATAGAATTCTTGATCTGAAGTGTAAAAAAATTGTTTAATTTATGTCACTTATTAGCAATGAAACTAGACCTTACCTGTGAAATCCTTGATACGTTCTAATATTACCGCACAAAGAGGTGAATTTTCATCAATGATAAATTGATCATTTAGTAGGAAATCCTTCATCTCCTCAAACAGGACACAGACAATTTTTTGCATTTGTTTGCGCTGACGCAATAGAATGCGCTTCTTCAAACTTTTGCAACGTCTGCGATGCAATTGCCTGGACACACGACGCAATCGTTGCTCCTCTTCCATATATTCCATTGCCTTATCCATGGTCATAACCTCCACTGGCGGCTTGGGTTTCATTTGATTCTGCAATGCCGTCAAATTACGAGGTAAGAGGTAATTCTTGAAATTTTTAAATGTATCTTTGACACGCATCGGATGAGGATCAGCCAAACGTTCCACACGAGCCGTGCATGTTGGCACATAGATTTTTTTTGTATAATATTTGGGTGGCTTTTGTTGAACAGCTTGATGTGATGATAAATCTTTTTTGGGCGTGGCCAAGAAACAAATATGTTCCTCCCTTGTTAAGACATCACGATCAATGATTATCTGTCCGGTATGCTGGCAGCCTATCGAGCTGGATGCACTTGCTTGTTGCGCACGTGGGCATACGCAATAGAATTTGTACATTGGCTGCTGTTCATGAACGGGCCATTTTACAAGACGTTTAATACGTTTCGCTTGATCCGCTCTAACATGGACCATTCCCAATCGGGCATTCAGTTCGTCTGCTACTGTTGGACCCTCGGTATGTACTTTTGGCTTCCGTTCCTGTGGTGGACGTTCACATACCATCTTGAAAAAGTTCAATGCCTCCCCCACCGTATTCTTTTCACTGTTCAGCTTGACACCGCGTTGCGGTGGTGGTACCTCCGATGGCATCTCTTTAAAGTTGATCGGCTTCTTGGCCATAATTAACAAGAAAACACCAAAATACAAAAAAAAAACGGAAAAAAAAGAAACAAACAGTAAATAATTTCTATATATTTACGAGAGAGCACGAAAAACCTCAATGAAAAATAATATTCAACTAAACTGGGGATAACCAAAACATACAAAAATACTCTCTTAATAATTTTTGTTTATAAACTGAAAGATATTTCATAGCTATCTTCATATTCATTATATTTTTCCCCTTTATGTTTAGATGGAGAACTTTCTCTGGAGCGTTATGCCTGTCACTTGTATACTGAAGTATTACGCAAATTGCCGGCTGTGGTACGTAAATGGTGGAATACGAGCCAATCCAGGCAAAAGAATTTTGTTGACAACCTTACCACAAATTATGTGAGCTCCTTAATATGCAGCGAGGAACTTAAAGCGATAGCCAATCGGAAAGAAAAACACGAAAATATGCAGGTAACTTTTTATATTTATAATGATTCCTCGCTGCTCATTCGCAAAATGAAGACGACGGTAATGCTGATTAATAGTAGAATGATAACAATTCCGCGGAATATTTCCAATGGTACCATATCGCTATTTTCTTCTACTTTAATAACTCAAAACAAATACTTTTATATTTTGATTGGCACTTGAAACAAATTCTACTGGATTTTGTATAAAGATTTGATTATACATTATATTAATCATTTATTTTCAGGTTACTGTGCATATATCAACTCGAGAGGTATTAGCGGTCTATGCAATAGATGAGGCTCGTATGGAATTGGTCATATCATTGGCCTCTAATTATCCACTTGGTGCAGTGAAAGTAGAATCTGGCAAGCAAATTGGGGGACGAGCTTCATCTCGTAATGTTGGCATGCAGTTGACTCTCCTTCTTACACATCAGGTAGAAATAAAAATCATTATTCACTCTTTTAATTCATTATTTAATATTATTTCTGTGACTTTTCTTTAATAGAATGGCACCATTTATGATGGCCTAACTATGTGGAAAAATAATCTTGATAAGAAATTTGAGGGCGTAGAGGAATGCTATGTATGCTATACAGTTATCCATCAAGATACATGCCAATTGCCAAAACTTACATGCAAAACTTGTAAAAAGAAATTCCATGGACCTTGTCTAGTAAGTCCTGCTTCTTAAGCTAAAGACGTTATTCCTATTTTCTTAATCTATATATATATCTATTTTTTTCAATTTTAGTATAAATGGTTTACCACCAGCAGCAAATCGACGTGTCCCATTTGCCGCAATGTCTTTTAAATGTTATAAAATATGTTATTTAGAAAAAATGGCAAAAAAAAAAGACAGAGAAAATTATTTTGAAATTTTTTTTAGTTCAACTTTTTGGACAACCAAAATCTGTAAATCAATAGTTTTATTTGAGCAATACCAAAATTATACAAATCAACAACAAAAAGTGTTTTTAAAAAGGTTTTTGGTACTTTGTTTTTATCTCTCTGTTTTAAATTAATCACCGTGTAGATTTATTGATTCAACGTTGTTCACAATGGAAAGTTTACACTATATTGTTGGACTCTGCTGATTATGGGAGTTATGAGAGGTCATATGAGTTTTTTTTTTGGAACTTTTGAAAACAGTTGAATTAATTTATTTTTAGCTGAAATTGATACCTGTTAATTGTATATTATGTACTCATTGCGGTTTATTAAAATTATATATATTTAAACACTAAAAAGAAATGCTTTTGGCTGGAAAATCTTATGGGAAATCAAAGTGTTTTCACATTTCCACAGATTATATAAATGAAAGAAATAACAAACATACTATTTATATAGCTATCTCGTTTTAATTTATAAATCATTGTGTATACATCAACTATATATATATATATATATATACATATATACCACAAACTTCAAAGCTGTATCGGTAATATTACTCGTTACTTACAGCAACTCACTTGATTCATTTTAGAATCATTGTATTAATGGACCGTTAATAGTAAGAAGATCATGGAAAGATCTCTCCACGGTTTATACATTTACGATTTATATGGTTATATTTTTAATCCGCATAAAAAACAGAGTCGACCGTGACTAATAAATTCGGCATAGGTTTAAAAGCGGTTTGTTTTAAAATACAGTCTACACATTTTTTTTAAACGTGCCAGGTGGTTCTAGTACGTCTTATAGACCTTTAAACAGTTATGTGTTTATAATATTGGATGGGCTAGAAATTACAGTGTTGCATAGGTTAGAAATTACAGTGGTGGCCAGAAAATCAGCACGTTATCCTACGTTTTCTAAGCATTTCTTGAGCTTCAGTTAAGATTTCTTCTTTCCTAAGAAATTAAGGATAAACTTGAAAAGTTTTAATACGATTATTAAAGTTTTGGTTTTCTTTGAAAGAAAAAAGATTCTTTTATATCTGTGAAAAAATGGCAAAGACTATCTATCATTTTTGAATCCATTCTTTAAAACTAATTGATTATGGTTTTTTTTTTTAATTTACGAATAAGAATTAAATTTTGAATAATTTTAGAAAAAGTTTAATTATATTTGTTAAAATATAAATAGTTGCTTATTGTGAAATTTCTATATATAAATTTAAAGATTTTCATCTAGTAAAATAATAATTACAATTAACTTAAATGAATTTTGAAAAAGGCGCTACAACTTAAACTTCGGTCTTGAATTTATTACACAAGTAAAACTGAATTAAATTAAAAAAAAAAAAAAATAACCAAACTTATTTATTTACTAACAAAATAAAGTATCAAAAATAAACATTAAAATAAAAAAATAAATATATATATTGAAGCACATTCAAAATATTATCGCCTGAATATTACTATATAAATTTTTCGATTCTGCGCTGTAGTTAAATTTGTTTTTTCTTTTTTTTCTGTAAAGAGGTGAGGTCACAACAGATGCCACAACGCAGACTCGAACTTGGTATTGGTATCGCATATGTTTTGCATTTTCTATTTGGTTAGCAGCTGCATTTTGGATACCTTTTGGATACCGATTTGTAGGCGCGAGAAGTCCTATTAAAATGACGTAAGCTCGAGAAGATGAACAACAGTAGCGCCAAATTGAGCAAACCGAAACTTGGCCAGCGTGTTGAGGTAACGGGTAAAAATCTTCAGGGTCGTGTTGCATATATTGGTTGCACTGGTTTTGCAGCCGGTATATGGTTTGGTATTATCCTGGATACGGCTCTAGGCAAAAACAATGGTACTATATTGGGTAAAACCTATTTTAATTGCCCCGATAATTATGGACTATTTGTGCGTGGTCATCAATTGGTGGGATTAGAAATTGAGACAAATAATCAAAAAGGAAGGAAAATGCAGCGCACATTATTAAAAAAGAATGTGGGTGTTGGCAGTAGGTCTTCCTCCACTGAGCAAGACTGGGTGAGTCAGAGAAACAAAAAACCAAAAAAAAAAAAAAAACAAAACAAAAAATAATAACAACAAAAGCAGAAACCTTCAATTCGTTGCTATAATTTAATTTGATTTACTTTTAGGAAGTACAACGTATGCAAACATCCACATCCACAGTGGACAAAACTGAAGAAAGTCCTTCCAATAAACAGGAAAAAGTACGTAAAGAATCACAAACTTTATCGCCAAAAAGTCCAAGGAAACAATTAGTTAAGGAACAATTGTCACAGCAGCTTCCAAAGGTCAGTTTGAGTTTTAAAAATAAAAATAATATTTAATTTTAATTTTAAAATTTAATTTCAGCAAATATTGCAGCCTGATACAAGTGGAGAGACGAAACCATTATCACTGGATAATACAGATACTGTAGAGAAAGCACAGACTCCTCCGGAGCAGTCACAGAAAAAGGAAAATAAGCGTCAACAACTTGGACAACAAATTCCTCTTCAGCCTATTAACTTACCGTTAAGCGCTCAATTGGCTCCACCAATGGCCACCATGACATGCAACCAGAGGCGTTCGACATCGTACACTCAGTTACGTCCAACAAGAATAAGTCAACCAAAGCCGACAATAGCACAGGCCCAAAGCTCTACGGCCCAATTGACTCTGGCAATGCCAGTGCCCCAGGCTTTGGCACCAAAACGCAGCAAAACTAGCATAATGAGTCCAACCAATTCCATGAGACGTGGCCAGAATCCAGAGGCGTTTGTGGAACCCGGCTTTTTGTCAATATTGAAGCCACAGTTTACACCGGGACCATCTCTTGCTGTACGACCGCCGGCAGCTTCAAATCCTGTGGACAATTCCGAGTTGCGACAATTACGTGAGGAATTGCAAATGTTGAGGGTTCAAAAGAGTGAGGATAAATTAAAGTTGCTGGAATTGGAACGCATTAAGATACACAATGAACAGTTGATGGAGTTCAAGTCACAAATAATGACCCAGCAGGTGTTACTCCAGCGGGAATTGCAAAGATCTCGACATGAACAACGTGAGTCTCAGGACTTGGCAACAAAGTATCAAAGGGATCTCGATGAGCTAGCCGAGAGTATAGAACTTTTGACGTTGGATAAAGAAATGGCCGAAGAGCGTTTGGAAACCTTACAAATTGAATTGGAAATGGCCAAAGAACGTAATGATGAACTTAGTCTTGATATGGAGATTCTTCGGGTGGAACAGGAGGAGCAACAATTGCAACAACAGCCCCAACAACAAGGAGTACAGGCATTAAGCAAGACTGAAAAGAATTCGGTTACTCCATCAACCGCCATCGAATCAGCGGAATTTTTACGCCTTGAGCAATATAATCAACGTTTGCGCGAAACAGTGGTTCGACTGAGGGATACTTTGGCCCAAGAGAAGCAAATAGCACAACGAAATCACAAAGAACTGGAGACCAAATATTCGGAAATCAACGAACTGAAGAGCATTAAGGAATTACTAAATCATCGAATAGATCAAATGGAAACCCAACTAATGGATCTCAAAGAACAAATTGATGCCTCATTGGGTGCTGAAACTATGGTAACTCAATTAGCTAGTATTAAATTGGAGCTAGAGGATCGTGTCAAGTTATTAGAAGATGAAGTTAATGAATTGGAAGCCTTAGAACAAATACAAGAGCAGCTTATCGAAAGCAATCAAGAGTTGGAAACAGATTTGCGTGAAGAGATCGATAAACTTGTTGGTCAGGTAAAAACTTTGGAACATCAAAAAAATGCGGCAATCGAAAGTGTTTACGATAGAGATGTAACCATATTCAAATTCCGTGAACTTGTGCGTCAACTTCAGGAGCAATTACAAAACAAGACAGATGGTGGAACTCTATCTATTGAGGACTTCAGTAGTACCAATGGCGAGTCCCAGCAAGAGGATCAAAGTAATTCAGATTATCAACATATATTCAGTGTGAGCAAGGCATATGGTAGAGCTATTGAACAGCAATTGAAATCATTGGAGTTACGACTGCAGTTGCAACATTTGCAACAAGTTCTACTATTTGTACCAGAACAGTTCTTGTTACGTGGCGGTGAACATGATGTCATTTTAGTAATGCTACTTCTGGAGAGAGTCAATGAGAAAATGGCTATCTTGGGTAAGGCCATCAATGAGAAGTTTCCTACAGCATGCAATGAATTCGGTGAGTCTGAATATCCTCTACCAAAAAAAATAAAGTAATATAAATATAATGTAATTTCTCAGGTCGCGATGCTATATATGAGGGCTATTCGGTTCAACGATATATATTTCGTTCACATTGTCTGTATTTGCTCAAGAGCCTTCAATTGGTGCTCCAACAGTTCCGACATGCTCTTAATCATTGTGATTATGAGCTGTGTAATCATGCAGCCATTTATCGCAGTGATTTAGAATTGCAGGAACAAGAATTGGATGAGTTTATACAACTTTTAAAAACGGGACAACTCGATGAGCATACAAGCTGTGATCCCATTCATCGAGCTTTTCTATATATTAATGGATTACACCAGAATCTGATGCCACCACAGACATTGGTCGAGTTGCTGGATGAACAACAGCTTTATGTTGGTCTTTTGGAAGTCTATGAGGCGGGTCTCGATGCAGTGAATGCCAATTCTGGACTATTGCATACTATAATCCAAGTGGGTGATGAACAGACTGCCTCATTTCAATGTATGCAGCTGCTAATGGAGCAGAGTTGTGCCCATAAACAGAAGCTTAAGAAACTACAACGTAGACTTAGCAGTGGCAGTGGAGAGGTATTGACAGGTGTTGCATGTTCAAGATACCAAAAGATTTTGGAAACCAATGAGGCCTTAAGTGGACTTATTAGCCAATTGGGCTTGACTGCCCGCGAGGCAAGTAAAGAGTCATCATTGAATGGTGGCATTTCCCATGAAAAACTGTGGCGAATGCTCGTTCTCAACTATAATAAAATGGGTCCTGGTGGTGGACAGAGTGATGAAGTGGAACCTTATTTTCAACATTGTATGCAATTGCTCGAAGAGCAACTGGATGACATATTCGTCTTATTGGAATCCAATGATGTGAACACTGAATATGTACGCCATCCGGCTACAAATACCTTACACGAGAGAGCAGCTCAGGTGAAACGACACTATGAGGATGTCAAGTGTTTGGAATTGATAGTGGGAGAGAGAGATAAGGAGATCAAGACCCTTAAGTATATGTCAAAGATGAAACAACAGGATTATTCAGAGTTACAAATCCGTAAGGAAATGGCGGAGAAGCAACTTGGTAAGCAATACCAAATACTTACTTGCCTGGCCGACCAGACGGAGCAATTGGAATATCTAATGCTTGGCAAGGAGGCAGCCATGGGACAAGCCTTAAATATCCTGGCTGAAAAACTAACCTCACTGGAACTTTTGCAGCAGCAATGGAGGGAACAACAGCAGGCGGATAACGCTTGTGCGAATAGCTCCACTTTAAGCAGCAATCAGGAATTACAAATGCTCCATCAGGCTTTACGTCAAGAGCGTTTACTTCGGGTTCAAATACAGGGTAATGCCATGGTGAAGTCTTTTGCAGCCCTACAGCCATTGCATGTCCCTGTTCAAGCCAAGGATAACTCAATAAGAAATAGCCAATTGGCTAATTTGGAAACAGAGTTACGTTCTTTAAAGAATCAATGGCTTTTGGCTTCCATGGAACTTGAGCCTGTGCGAAGTCAAAAGCGTACAGAGATTGAGGTTAAGAGCACCCGTATTTTGCGACATATCTTCCAAACATATTGTAATCTACATCCATATAGGGTGAAAGAAACAGATTTTGGATTGTTCATTAGCAAAGATTTGCATCGTGCGTTTTTTCCAACTATCGAATAGATGAAATAGATGAATTGTGTATGCAGTATTCCAATTATATAAAAGAAAGCTAAATGTGATTCGCTACTTAACATACGCAGATACTATATATATAGTATATATATCAGCTTATTACCTTGTTCATTTCATGTTAATCCAATAATAAACAAAATATACATACTTATTATAATATATAACTTAATAATTGGGCAAATTCTTTTTTTGATATAAAGGGAATGGAAAAATGTATAGCATACTTTTTGGGGCCAAATCACTTGTATTTTAAAATTGATATTTAATCTCAAGATTTAATTGGATATTTATTTTTTGTTTTTTTTTTACAACGTATACAACAACTCGTCATATACATACAATACAATATTTAAAAAAAAGAGAAAAACGTGCAGTGTAGTTTATGAGAGAGCAGCGCAAGCAGTTGATGAAAGGAGACCGAGATATGCTTATCGCATGGGCACGAACAGGAAAGATATATAGAAAGATACGTATGACGAAAATGATGGTGCCCGTGTGACGTAGTTATCGATGTTGTTGTGGGTGGTACTTTTTTCTTCTTTTTTTAATTTTTTACATAAATATAACTTCTTTTTTGTTTTGTTTTTAATGGAAATGTTTAGGCTATGTACAGTGGCTGCTGTAAGTTCTCTGTGACTAAACAGAGCTGCAAGTGAAGGGAAAAGTGAGGTTATGTTAGGATATACAAGAGTAGTGTGGGTTTTAATTAACCTCACGACTTGGCTGTGACTGTCTGACGCTTGGCCACAATTTTGCCTTGATCACGACTATTGATAACCTCAGCATGGAATCCAGTCTCCCAATCGGCGTAATATTTAACAGTACGCACATTTCCATCGGGTTCGACCAAGGAATACTCTCCCTTGACAACATCACCATCACGTTCCTCTCGCTGATGCTTATGATCACCCGTATGCACATCATTAACAGCGTACTCAAAGGCATATCGTGGATGTGTATCCTATTGGAGAGAATCCAATTTAAGTATGGATTATTAAAGATGAGTTTAACTTTACACTTACAACATGTTCTAGATGCTTCTCTGGTACCACTTTAAGTATTGCCGGTTGAGATACATGCGCTGATTTCAAATAACCACCGACTCCTAGTGGCGTTGGTGCACTAAGTGCTGGCACACTTTGTGCATAGCGATAGAAACCACCTCCTAGTGGCCCAATGCCGCCTACTCCATGGGCATAGCCATCTAGTGGAGAGCCCAATTGGCCATGGGCGGATGCCTGCGACAGAAGCCCTTGATAGGTGAGAGCTGGAGTAGCCGCATGATGGCCCAAAGAGATGACTCCATAATAACCAGCACCATGACCAGGAGAACCTAAGGCTAAAGTGTAATAAACTATGTATTAACGGTTATTATACTGGGTCAGCACGTACCTCCAGTGGTGGCAAGTTTGCCACCCAAAGCATATGCTGGTCCTGATGAGATTTTTGTCAATCCTAGTCCTCCTATTTCACCTAGACTTGAAATACTGCCAGGACCAAGTTTGGACAAATATTGATTTTGATGGGATATGGCACTCGATCCAATTGAACCGATTACCGACTGATGATTGGCGACGGCCAGTCCTGGAGCAGACGCCAAATACGTTTTGGATAGCGTCGGAGCAAGTGTAAGAGCAGGTTTCGACACAATTTGATGCGAAATAGCTCCAATGCCAGAACTACCGTAACTTGTTGCAATCTTACCAATGCTTGGAGCAACGGCTATTGTAGCTGGCGCTCCATAACTACCCAGTTTGCCAATAAGAGGAGCAGCTCCAAGAGAGGTGACCCCAGCACTGGACACATATTGATGTGATAAAGCTCCACCTGAACCATATCCTCCAGCCAATTTTGTGATGACGGGAGCGGCATGGCTAGAAATTGTGACAGGAGCAGGAATGGCAATAGCTGGAGCAGCAGGTAAATAAGTTTTCGATAATGCTGGAGTAAGAGCCACGGCAGGCTTGGATACATATTGATGGGAAATGGCTCCGGAACCGCTTGCTCCATATCCTGTTGCTATTTTGCTGATGGTAGGGGTTGCATATGATGCTATTTTGGCAGGCGCTGAAACAGCAATAGCAGGTGCAGCTGGTAGATAGGTTTTCGATAGCGCTGGAGTAAGAGCAATAGCTGGTTTGGACACATATTGATGGGACACAGCACCGGAACCAATAGACCCATATCCTGTGGATAATTTAACAGTAGCGGGAGCGGCGGAGTAAGTAGAAATGGCTGGAGCAGCATAACTGGCTACCTTTGTGATCACAGGTGCTGCCGAAATGGTGGACACTGCTGGCTTGGATACATACTGATGTGATATTGCACCCGATCCACTTGCTCCATATCCTGTAGCAACTTTAGCAATAGCAGGAGCAGCTGCATAAGTTGAGACGACTGGAGCAGCATAGCTGGCAACCTTTGCAATCGCAGGAGCTGGTGCCGGATATGCAGCAACTATGGGTTTCGAGATGTATTGATGAGAAACATCTGCTGCCTGACTATAGGTTGCCACTTTGGCCAATCCAGGAGACGAAGAGTAACCAGAAATAAGTGGTCCCACACTGCTGGATATTTTTGTAATTGCAGGAGCGGATGAATATGTAGAGATCGCAGGAGCGGCTGAATATGTAGAGATCGCAGGAGCTCCATATGACAAAACCTTTGCTGGAGCAGCAGCAATGGTAGCCACCGCTGGTTTTGAAACATATTGATGAGAGACAGTTTCAGAACCACTTACTCCATATCCCGTTGCTATTTTACTGATGGCGGGAGTTGCATAGGTCGCTATTTTGGCTGGTGCTGAGATAGCGATAGCGGGAGCAGCTGGCAGATAAGTTTTGGAAAGTGCCGGAGTAAGAGCCAAAGCTGGCTTTGATACATATTGATGAGAAATGGCTCCTGATGCACTTGCACCATAACCAATAGCCGATTTTGTTATAGCAGGTGAGGATGAGTAAGTGGAGACAACAGGAGCAGCATAGCTAGCTATTTTAGTTGTAATAGGAGCTGCTGAAATAGTGGCTAGTGCCGGCTTGGAAACATATTGATGGGATACAGCACCAGAACCGATCGATCCATATCCTGTGGATAATTTAACAGTAGCGGGAGCGGCGGAGTAAGTAGAAATGGCTGGAGCAGCATAACTGGCTACCTTTGTGATCACAGGTGCTGCCGAAATGGTGGACACTGCTGGCTTGGATACATACTGATGTGATATTGCGCCCGATCCACTTGCTCCATATCCTGTAGCAACTTTAGCAATAGTAGGAGCAGCTGCATAAGTTGAGACGACTGGAGCAGCATAGCTGGCAACCTTTGCAATCGCAGGAGCTGGTGCCGGATATGCAGCAACTATGGGTTTCGAGATGTATTGATGAGATACATCGGCTGCCTGACTGTAGGTTGCTACTTTGGATAGTGCAGGAGATGAAGAGTAGCTGGAAATGAGTGGTCCCACACTGCTAGATATTTTTGTAATTGCAGGAGCAGCTGAATATGTAGAGATCGCAGGAGCTGCGTATGACAAGACCTTCGCTGGAGCAGCTGCAATGGTAGCCACAGCTGGCTTGGATACATATTGATGCGAAACGGCTCCAGAACCACTTACTCCATATCCCGTTGCTATTTTGCTAATGGCAGGGGTTGCATAGGTCGCTATTTTGGCTGGTGCTGAGATAGCGATGGCGGGAGCAGCTGGCAGATAGGTTTTTGATAATGCTGGAGCTGGTGAGGCATAGCTGAGTATTTTACTAACAGCAGGAGCCGCAGAGTAAGTGGAAACAGCGGGAGCAGCATAGCTGGCCACTTTTGTTACGACAGGCGCTGCTGAAATGGTGGACACTATGGGTTTGGATACATATTGATGAGATATGGCGCCTGAACCACTTGCTCCATATCCCGAAGAGATCTTAGCAATAGCAGGAGCAGCAGCAGCATAGGCCGAGATGGTGGGAGACGGATAACTGGCTATTTTTCCATAAGCGGAGGCACCAGAATAAGTTGTTATAGCAGGAGCGCCATAGGTTGCCACTTTGGCTATAGCTGGAGCTGCAGCTATTGTTGCAGTCAGTGGCTTGGATAGTAAAGGAAGAGATTCTGATGATAGATAGCTCTTAGTCAATGCTGGACCATAGCTGGCCGCATATCCTGTACCTTTAGATGACAACAGTGATGTGGTTGTACCCAGTTTCAGTGTTGCTGGTGCCAAGCCTGCATAGCTTAAGGCAGGCGAAGAGTAGGTGGCGATCTTCGAGATGCCAGGTGTTGCGCTAGCATAGCTATAGCCAGGCGATGTGTAAGTCTCCACTTTAGAGTATCCTGGCGTGGCCTTGGAGTAGGTATATCCAGGCGAGGTGTAAGTTGCCACTTTAGTTGTTATTGGCGACGTATAGGTAGCACTCGCTGGATAAGTGGCCAGCTTGGGAGCCGTCAATACTGTTTTAGAGACCACAGGCGATACTAAATTCTTTATCTCAAGTCCCGAAGGCACTACAGTTGCATATTGAGAAGCTGGTGACTTATCCGCATACGTTATGCCAGGACCACCATATTCCGATGAGGGAGTGAACAATGCTTTCGATACAGGAGCTATGTATTTATTGATTTGGGTTAATCCACCAGCATGTGAAATGCCTGCTAACCCAGCCGATGATTCATATGACGCAGATGAGCTACCCACAGATGTGTGCAGGAGTTGATCATTCTCCGAATATGTAGAAATTGCCGGTGATTGACTATATTTGGTAACACCAGGCGTTATGGAGAACTTTACCTCAACTGGTGATGGAGGCAATGGTGTCGGAGCTGGATATGAGTAACCAGCGGTGGCAGCATGTACACAGGGTACAATCTGTGGTGCCAATGTGGGTGAAGGATTTGCCAGTACCACCACTGAGCCTAATAAACCGACAAGTAGTATTAACTGGATCTGAAGTAAGTGTAGAAATATGTAAAATATATATAGTGGTTTATTGGTATTATTCAGATAGGTTCTATTCCTTAATCTTCTTATATAAAAAATATATTTTAAACTGAATTAAAGTATTCTATACTCTATAAAGATGGAAATCAATAAATCATCTGATTATAATAACGGAAAAAAAATTTAAGGAACTTCTTATTTTTTTCTTTTTAACTTTTTAAAAAATAATTTAAATTTTTTATTTGCAATTGAATTTTAATTTAATTTGTAATCTATGAAGTTCTATTACTTTTATAATTTTTATTTGAATAATTTCGTTTAAGAATGTTTGAGTTCTAGTAGAAATGATTACCCCTCATGCGAGCACTAAAAAGATTCGTTTTTTACTATCCAAAAGTTATCATAATACAGTGAACAATTCAAATACAATATCTTGTTTTATTTTTTAATTTTTACAAAATTTTTTAATTGTTAAAAAAATTACTATATTTTTTATTATATTTTATTTAAGCTTTTAGACAAAACGAAAAATTTGAATATTATCTATAAATTTATTTTGAAAATAAGTCTTGAAATAATTATAAAGGATTTTATGTTTTAATTGAATTCTATTTTCTTCAATTTAATTTAAATAAATTTGTTGAATTTTTAATACTTTTTACTTTATATTAAAACTATATACAAATCCTGTTTCAAATTATTATTTTTCTTAAAGTTTTTTCGCTTTTGGCACACAGATTTTAGAAACCAGATCGGACCACTTTATGTTATAGTTTCAAAATAACATATCCTTTTTATTTAATATTGTTTTATGGACTTTATGCTAATTGGTTGCACATTTTAAAGAATGGTCAAAACACATTTAGACTAAGCCTTTCAATTTGTTCTTTTCAATGACCCACCTTCATGTTTCACTTTCTTGTGCCACAGAAAAAAAAAATGTGTATATAACAATTTGTTGATGAAAACTACACAAAAATCTTTTTCGTTAACATTTGCACTTTGTTTTGTTCCAAAAAAAAAAAACTAAAGAAGACAATTGTCAAGTTTCTTTGTTCGTTTTCGTAGATCGTAGATATATATATATATATATATTTTCGTTGCAGTAGTCCTTTTTAATCCTTCAGCCTTTAAGTATTTCTTTTTTTTTTCGTTTACGATCAGTTGCACGACGGCGATTTGCACGACTCACGCAATACGGTGGATGTGGAGCAACGCGTTGGACTGATGGCCAGGCCCGGCCCTATAATCGCTTATATACGTTCGGTCAGTTGGCCAAGTCGGGTGCTGCACGCAGCTACGCACCAGTTTGGCGACAAATCGACCAACAAAAAAAGAAAACAAATGTATAGCAAAAACAAAAAAAAAAAAGAAACCGAGATTTAAAAACTGCAACTTTTGGCGGCGAAGCGTGGATATGAAGAATTGATCGATCGACTGTTCGATGCTGGTTCTCTCTGAAAAGTGCAGAAACTGCGCAAACTGCAACCTGTCCCTCGGCAACAGCAACCAGCAATTGGCCCCACCTTCGCAGCTCTCAGTCGCCGTAGATTTTTATTAGATCATACTCTGAGTAAACGCCTGCGCGCAGTGCAAGTTTGTTACTTATTTTTTTTTTTTCCATTTTCATTTTTATTTTTTTTTTGCATACTCGTATGCTTTTAAAGCGACTTAATTTGATTTAGATTTTAATCGGAGGCCATTGCGTGTATTCACAAACTGCTAGATTTATAAATAATCAAAGTCCGGCAACGAATAAAAGATACCCATTAAAATTTGTTCTCCCTTTAGTTCATTTTTCCTTTCGGTTACTTTACTTTACATAAGTTCCAAAGGTTCCATAGAAGAAGTTTGTTTTGGAACCACTAAGTCCAAGTCATCCTAACAGTTAGGCAATTTAACAGAGTGCTCTCTGTTAAATAATCCTAATTGTCCGTTACTCTGTAATAATTTGTATGTACAGTTGAAATTTTAGCCTTAAGCCACGCACTTTCTTGCGTATAGGGTATATCGATATTGGCGTTCCAAATTGCTGGCGGTGTTTTGCTGTTGTTGTTTTTTTTTTTTTGTTTCTCCAGAGTGTTGCAAAAATTTGAAAATAAACCTGATCTGCGTAGTTACTACTAGAAGAGGCTTACATGCGAAATATTTACAATTTATTTGTATCACAAAATTTCATTCTATTAACTTTTAAGCCAACATTCCCTTTTACACTTATTTAGGTATATATATATAGCTGCAGGTTATGTGTGTGTGTAGGTAGTAAATTTTCCCACAAAATAACACTTTTTTATTTTGTATTATATCGTTAACAATAAATTTTATAGATCGTTGTGTCTGTAGCTACAATTGTCTTGGGTGTTCATTTATGTATAAGGTGTCACCATTTTGTTGTACAGCAATACAATATAAAAATATATGTATATAAATTTATATGTAATTAATCGCATATTTGCCGATATGACCAAAGTGTTGACTTGTTAGCAATTAAGGTCAGTCAGCATCAGTATTAGGGTGTGTTTGAGCGGTGCGTTCTGCAGAGTCTGCCAAAAAAAAAAAAAAACCAATAGATCTTAAATTTTGATATCTTGTGAAATTAAGGTGCAATTTAATACAAATGTGGCCAAAGTATGAGCTAATTGATATACTAATAATCGTTTCAATCTTGAAAACTGATTGAATATATACCAAATGTTAGGTAAATTTTTTTTGAAAAAGTTGTCTTTGCCTGGCGTGCAAATCAACCAAAAATGAATTGATGTGAAATTGGCTTAAAGTTTTTTCTTTTTTTTTTTGTATTGACATTTCAATTAAAAGTCAATCGCTAAATCGCAAAACCAATCACGCAAGCCAAAGAGAATGTCTCAAAGAAGAGACATGCCCAATTACAGTTTTTTAATTGATCGATTTTCTAGTGTTGAAAAATGAAGAGAAAAACAAAAATAAAAGAAGGATAGACAGAATCAGACATAAGTAACAGTTGCTTAAGAGACTTTTACTGATTTTCCTTTCGTTTGTTTGATTTTAGTAAATTTGTTACCTTGGTTGTAATATATATATCTTACAGGTTTGCATGGGCCATTTGATGTTTGGCTCTGTCCAATTTTTTTTCTTTTTTTTTTATGCAATTTAATTGAATTTTCCAAAATTCAGACTAAGCAATGAATTTTGACCTACTTCATTGACGCGGGGCGGTAAGTAGACGGACGTGTGGACAACGTTGGACGATTGGACGAGTTTAGTTCGCCACGCATTTGTCACACACACACACGCACATACACACACGCACAGATCTCTCAGGTACAACTTCGACTTGGAATTGGATTGCGTAAGCCAAGAGCCAAGTGCTCTACTACAGCTGGCTTAAACTCACGACCATGCCTACTATTTAGACATATCATGACGAAATTCCAAACCCCCCCCCCTCTCCCCTTGCTATATACATTTTACTCCTGCTGACCGCCTCTTATTTGATTTTAATTGAAAAATCTTGATTTGGCATCATTTGCATATGACTTTGTAGTAGTATCCTATATGTAAATAAGTAGAAATCGAAATCAAAACGCTGTTGTACACGCAGCAGCGTAAACATTTCAAAATATTTTCGATAAAATTACAGATTTTATGTGAGGCCAACTAACATCTGTGTGTGTTACTTAGAATAGAAACTAAAAAAAAAAAAAAAAAAAACAAATTTTGTACACTGAACCAGTTTTAGCTTACAAAAATGCTATAAAAATTGTTTTTTTTTTTCTATTTGTTTGTTTGTTGTTTCTAATTTCAGTTTATATAATGCTTAAATTCCGAATGGGTTGGGTTTGAGTGTGTGTGTGTGTGTGTGTGCGTGTGCGTATATTTGTGGGGGTTATAACATGGCGTATGCGTGTTGCCAGCGGGATAAATGAAATAACTTTTAAGGAATAGTTAACAGTTAGCTAAAATTATGAACAAGCTAACACCGACTATACAAAGTCATAAAAGAAAACCAAGAAAAAGAAATTAACTAGCAATTTATAAGTTAATCTTATGGGAATAGCCAATGACAATTAAGTAAACATAAAGTTTTCAAATGGAAATTTAAATTAAATTTTACTTTGTTTATGCATTGCATTAAGGTAATATTCTGCCTCCGCAATTTGTGTCTCAATGGATTATGAAGTTGCCACACACACTTACACACACAATGACATGACAAACAATATGTTTGTATGTATGTAAAATTGTTAACAGGCGGGACAGGAAATTGTTAACAAGAAAATTTCAAAAATTTGACATGTGATCTTTATTTTTGTTGCTGCTGTTGCATTACATTACAATTGAGTTGCTCACCTGCTTGTTGATTATGCCATCGAAATGAAAAATGACAACCACAAATTAGCTAGGCGTTAAAATATGCTGGCAGTTTGGCAAGAAATTAACAAATGTTATACATACACACACACACATATATACTATAGTATAGTATATAGCTTAATTCAATGAAATTTGTTCAACTAATTGATTGTCGTACTTTAAAATTAGACATAACATTCTCTTCCCCCTCTCTATATATACATATATATAGTCTGATTGTTCATTTTTTAGTTGCTTCTTAATGAGTGGCAAGTTTTGCCATTTGTTTTTGAACCGGATTTAGATGCAATAATATTACACGCCCGTGATGTGAACGCATTTCTATGTAAGGCACTGTATATGCTGCTGACTCATAACTAGTCGTCACTGAAGGCGGCGGCGGCGCCTAATCTGTCTAAAGAAAAAAAAAAAAAATTGTAAATTATTTAATTGAGAACATTGGCAACGCCTCAGAAAATTTGTACATTTATTCTATATGACATTTTTGTTTTTGTTTTTTTTTTTATCCCCATAGAGAATATATCCATTTTATTTATGAGCATTTGAAACTATAATCTTTTTCAGTTCAATGTCAAAACGCATGCTGACAAAAATTTAAGAGCCAAAAAACCACAAGATACAAAAAAAAAAAAAAAAAGAAAAAAAAAAGACTTTTAGAATGTAACAAGAACAACATTTAGTTGTTGAACTAAAAAACTAGTTAATTTATTAACATAAACTAAATAGCAATTCGATCAAGTTAAGAGTGGCAGTCGACATTGCATTTACCAATTAGAATGCGAATTGCTTAATTTGTGTTAATTTTAAAACATAAGACACATATGGTAAAACTTGTCCATCTAACTTACAAAATTGACAAGTTTCCCAATGTTTCCCACCAGCAAGAAATAGATATAGAAACTACATTTCTGAATTATAATAAATTTTTACATATTTTACGAGTTCTGTCAATTTTGCTTATTTAAGATGCTAAACTAAAGTTGTTTAGTATTAAGTTCTATGAATTCCGCTTAACTGAAAGACCTTAATTGTAAATTGAATTGTTTAATAGTTTTTGCTATTAAAAATTTCTTTGAATTTTTTCTCTAATTTAAATTTAAATTGTTTTTTGTGTTTTCGTATTTAAATTTTAATTTATTTTTTCTACAATTAGTTTAATTTATTGTAATAAAATTAACAAAAGCAAACAGAAGGTCAAATGGTTTTTTTAATCCAGAGAATATTTGAAAAATTCTTTTTATGTATATAATAAAAAAAAAAAGAATAGAATAAGAAGAAAAAAATATTTCATTTATGTATTAATTTATAATAAAAAAAGAATAGAATAAGAAGAATATAGAAAGAATGAAAAGAATAGAAGGAATATTATTATTTAAAAAAAAATTTTAAAGTCTTATCTCCCTGTATATCCTGTACTTATCGGATACAGGGGTATATTAAAGACGTTAAAGCATTTCCGGCATCCTAAAGTATATATATTCTTGATCAGCATCAATAGGCGAGTCGATTGAGATAAGTCAGTCTGTTCATCTGTTCGTATGAATACTTAGATCTCAGAGACTATAAGAGCTAGGGCAACCAAATTTGGTATGATCATTTGTCTAATGTTTACAAAGATCAAGTTTAGTTAAAACTATGTCACGCCCACTTCCGCCTCCGCAATTTAGAAAAAACGAATAACTGGAGCTATATGAAAGACATCGCCTTTTTTTTTGGCACACTCAATAAAATGTTCAAAACTTATAAGCTGATCAAATTTCGGAAAAATCGGAAAATAAACATTGGAGATATATCTATATATATTTTGTGCTTAAATGCCATGTGGGTAAGAGAAAGTGAGACAGCATGCTTTCATTGCTGCGGCTTATATAAAGAACTTTAGTTTGAATGGATGCCTAAATCCGGAGGAGTTTAATTTTATAAAGTTTCTTTACTTGGCACAGGGTATACGCAAAATCGGCAGGGATGCTTCATTTTAAAACGACAACAAATAGATTTATAAAAATATTTTGAATTCATTTATTTTGAACAAACAAACACGGACAAATAACTAAACATAGAAATAAATTACGAAAAATAAATAGAATCAAATTAAATATAAAAAGAAAATATATTAGGTTGTTCACTAAGTAATTTCGTTTTTTTTAGTGCAATTCAAACCCGAATTTTTTTATTTTATAAAACATTTTATGAAATTATGTATTCTCCATTTTGTTCTAATACCTTTTGCCATCTTTCGGGCAATAGATTGATTCCACGCTCAAAAAATTTTTGATCCTTGCTGGCAAAAAACTGGTTCAAGTGGTTTTTGACGTCCTGATTTGAGGTGAAGGTTGTACCATCCAAAAAATTTTGCAGAGACCGGAACAAGTAATAGTCCGAAGGTGCCAAGTCTGAAGAATATGGTGGGTGTGATAGCACATCCCATTCAAGCTGCAATAGCTTTTAGCGAGTTATCAAACTTGTATGGGGTCTCACATTATCCTGGTGAAACACTACACCTTCTCTATTGACCAATTCTGGTCTCTTTTTTTTGAGTGCATCACTTAATTTGTTTAGTTGATTGCAATAAACTTCAGAATTAATTGTTCTGTTGTCCTGCAAAACCTCAAAACAAACGATTCCTTGAAATCCCACCAAACGGACAACATAACCTTTTTTTAGTGAATATCGGGATTTGATGTGGTTTGAGCTGGTTCATCCTTTTTAGACCATGATCTCCTGCGCTTTAAATTGTTGTAAACAACCCACTTTTTGTCGCCGGTAACAATGCGCTTCAAAAATGAATCGTTTCTTTGACGTCGAATAAGCGTGTCGCAGTCGTTAATGCGACGAAGCAAATTTCGTTCTGTAAAAATATGAGGAACCCATATGTTAAGCTTGGAAATTAATCCTAGAGGTTTCATGTCCTTGTGAACGGTCGCGTTTGACAGATTTAATCTTTCTGCAATCTCTCTAGTTGTTATTTGACGGTTTGCATCGACTAACGACTTTATTTTGTTCACATCGACTTCAAGAGGCCTTCCAGGACGTGGTGCATCCTTAAGATTGAAATTGCCGGAACGAAATTTTGCAAACCAATTTTGGCATTGACGTTCTGTCAATACATCTTCTCCGTACACATTGCATAATTTTTGCCTTGATTTAACTGCATTTTTGACTTTCGATAGTAAAATAGGAAAATATGACGAAAATGTTGTTTTTCATCCTCCATCTTCAATAGGGCACCAAATGAAAACTATCTGACAAAACCCAACAAAATTTTTTACAAATAAGCTTCACTATATCAGCTATTGAAATTTATAACGGTAAAGCGGTTAAGCGCGAAGTTGGCTGCGAAAAAATTCAACAAGATCAGCTGATGTCATAAAACGAAATTACTTAGTGAACGACCCAATATATATATATACCAAATGCTTTCACATATTGTTCACACTCCAATAAGACTTCTATAGTTTAATTTGTGTCCTCCTGCATACATTGGCACCATATGCTTTTTGTCCTTACGTACCATGGCCTGAACCAAACTGGCCGAAGCAGCTCCCTGCTCATCATTCTCCTCATTATCCTCGTCATCCTCTTGTATATTTTCGAATTCATCGTATATATCGGGAAATAGAACAGGACCAGCAGATGCTGAATTGCCAGATTTCTGTGATCGAGGATGTCCCTTATGTGGATGATGATGATAATGAGGTATCAATTTCTTGGGTTTCCTTTGGAAATAACTCGAGTAATCGGGACGAACATAACTCTTGGATACCCCTTTATATTTGTAGTGCTTCAATCCTGGCGTCGTATGAACAATTTTCTTCTGGTGTATGTGATTGGAAATGGGCTCTGTGGGGCGTAGTTTTGAGGGCGTGTAACTAGTATGCAAGGATTGTTTTGGTACTGAAGGATGATGTATATAATTTGCTGGCAACTCTTTTGGGGCATAGTGCTCATAGTATGGATGATGATGATGTGATGTAGGTTGAATTGTCGTATAATGTGGACGATATTCTTTTGGTTCATTGACAATTACGGCTTTCCATTCACCCTCCTGTAAATGGGGCGAGGCGTAATTATTATTGCTATTGGCTTGTAACTTTTGGGCAGCAACAATTTGTTTATAATAATTATCTCTAGCCTGTTGTAATCTATCCCTTATACCTGGTTCCATTTCCATGGGCACTTGCTTGATCCTTGCATGTGGCTTAAATTCTATTAAACTTGGTATTTTCGGATGTGAATGGGTCAAATCTTCAATTGGTTTCTTAAGTGGCTTAATATCCGAACTTAAGACAATATGCTCTTGATCCTTGCTATAATGATTGATCTTCGATTGTGATGTATCATCATTTAAATCATTGACAGCACCATCTGGTGACTCTGTAATGGGATGGGAATTTGCTCCCACCGTTTTCACAATGGCATTAAAACCTCTTTTGGCATCCGCCGTATAGTGTACGGTTCTTATAGAACCATCTGGTTCGAGTATACTATAATGTCCTTTAACACCATCACCATCACGTGATTCCCATTGTGATTTTACATCGCCTGTGTGTAGATCTTTAACGCCATAGCTAAAAGCATATTCCGGATGTTCCTACAAATAAATAGAAAGAAAAGTGTTGCAAAAGGCAAAAAAAAAGAGAATAGAAATGAAATATTATACTGAAATATTTAATATTTCTTTCATAAAGAAAACATATTTTGGATTATTAATCAAAATAAAATTATTTGTTAACAAATTTTACATAAATCTTAACTGATTTACTGATTAGATTACTAACTATATATTATCCCATTCGATATAATATTTTCTTTTAGTTAATTGTTAATCTAAAAACTTGTAAAGAAAAAAATTTCAAATTAAATGTTAAATGAAAGTTCATTTAGTTCAAATGACAACGAAATTGGGTTAAAAATGACCAAGATATTAACATAGATTCAATTAATAGAAAAAAATGTAAAGCATTTCTTGTCATTTGTTTGAGATTGTGCATTTGTCGACCATCTCACCTCTCTTGCCAATAACCCTCCATCTACTTTTTTGGCACCTTTATGGCGCGTTTAAAACACAAATTGCAAAAGTATTTCGCATGCTTTTTAGTCTCTGTGGCCTGGCCTGGCCTGGTCTGGCTTCAATTAAGCGCAGACGTCCATAAATGGATATATATATATATATATATATATACACGCACATAAATATATATATATATATATATATATATATAGTCTTAGACTCTTGTTGCTGCAGTTGTTGGGTGCCTATCAATTTTTGCAAGTCTCTGCTGCTGTCTGGACCAAAACAAATGATCACATGCGAAAGCGTAACTTGAGCAGCAACCAAAATCCATGTGTGGCATATATTTTTTTTTAATCACAATTGCATAAGTTGCACTTACAGTAAGAACTGCGTGAGGCAGAGGTAAATATATATATATAGACATAGATATATATATACATAAAGATGAAGGTGGAGACCAAAAGAACTGAACGTTGTTGGTGGTCACTTTTCATTCGTTTTGTGTGTGAACTATAATTCATAAATGTATAAAAATTAATTTAAGAAACTTTAAGAAATATATTTTTTTTTAAATGTAAGTTGAAGTTTTAATGCCCTTGTATAATAGATAAAATAAAAAATTTGTATATGGTATAATATTATAAAAATGAATAACATTTGGAAACAAAAAGTTCTACTAGAGAAACAGTTGGCTACTTTTGGCTAATGGCATGGAATTCGATAATATATAAAGATAATGAAATCTGTTTAATTATATAGTAATTTAGCTTCAAATCATATATTTTCATGATATAAGTTTTCAATGCCAATTGGCATAAAAATGAAGAACTTTAAAAAAATAAGAACTTTAGTTAAATATTATTTATCTTACTTACTATTAAAATTAAGTTAATAGTTAATTAAAAACATATTTAACTAAAGTTAAATTATTTTAAATAGTTTAATTAGTTAAATTTTAATTAAATCTTATGCTTTTAGACTTAGCTTTAACTTTATCTCTTATTTTGGAAAAAATTAACAGAGCAGATCAATTTATGTTGGGAAAAAAAGTAACAGAGAAGATCAATTAATGTTAGCGAAATGTTATTTTTAACACTAAAATCTAAATCTTACAGGTTATTGGTTGGTTCTTAGAGTATTAAGGTATTGATCTATTACAGAATATGTAAAGATTTAATTGACTTTTCATATATCTCAAATTTTATAGTTTTTCCTGAAGTATTAACATAAAATTTGAAGCTTAAATTTAATTTTTATTCAATTTCCTATTGCTTGAAAAGAACCAAAATTAAAAGCATAACAAGACAACGTTTTGTTTCTACTAAAACAAAATACTTTAAATAGAAGTAAAAAATAAAAATAAAGTGGATAAATCAAAAGGAATCCTTTTCTATATATCTCCATATAGAACCATTTATAGAAAAGGATGCATTTTGATTTCTCAACTTTAGAAATCAAATTTGTTAAGAAATCAAAAAGAATCCCTTTCTATATATCTCCATATAGAACCACCCATAGAACAGGATGCATTTTGATTCTCAATTTTATTTTTATTTTAAGTATTATTATTTAAAAATATATCTCTATATAGAACAATCTTATTTTTCAAAACAATCTTTTTATATATTTTGAAATAGTAAATTTGTATTAATCGAACATTTTTGAATTTGAATTGTTTTTTCAACTATTTAATTTTAAATTTCTATATATAATAATGTACCCTATGATAAATATAGGGTATGTATAACATTTATGACTGGCTGCTGGTCATAAGACCAATCGCTTTATACAATTACATGCATGCAAATTATGCATACGATGTTGTCAAAAAAGGGGAGCGACACAGATCGTTGGCAACACGGGGCAGAGTCACTCAAATGAAATTCCCCTGACAGACACAAGGCGTTTACCAACACAGTCAGGCAATGCAGACATGAAAAACATTTTAAACGCACCTTGTCACAGTTTTAACAGTTACAAAAGAAAACACGAATACAATTTGTGTGAGGGAACTAGAGATGATTGCATATATATATATATATATATATATATATGGATTGTAGATTCTTTGGTATATTACTTTTATAATTAGGGTTGCCACCTATTAAATGTTTTTACTAATTTACTTTAGCAACATTTTCTTTTTTTAATATTATTTTACTAAAGTATTTTTTTTTTTTTTTTTTGAACTTGGGGCGTGACTCACGCTGTCATGTCTCTTTGACTCTTTTGGTGTAACCTGCTGAGGCCTCCTTTCGTTTTGAGATCGTAGGTTGAGGTGCAGCAGCAACTTCACAAGTTTACCTTATATGGCGCCCCCCAATGTGTCTGTCGATTGTTTTGGATCGTTGATCGTTAGATCGTGTGTGCACGCAAAACGCATTTTTTTTTTTTTGGTTACGGCAATCAGCAGCCCCTCCCCTTTTAAAAGACAATGTGCAAGCAGGCTGGATAGGATAAGCTAGGGGCCAGGTCAACAGCAACAAGTTGATTTATGTGGGCGAAATATATATATATATATCTAAATTTATCTAACAAAACCACAAAAAAAAACAACATTCACTTTCAATAGCGGAAAATGCGTTAACAAAAAAAAAAAAAAATACTAAAAAAATCTATATATACACAGATTAACTAAAGTAGCATAAAAAATATATATATATTTATATTAAAATATAAAAATAAAATAAAATTAATTTCGTTTCCTTTTTTTTTTTTTCCTTATTAATTTTCTTCTACATACTTACAAATTGTGGTGCATATTCCATAATTTCTTCACTTTGATCATCGGCAACAACCACTGGGGAACCGCCTCTTATGGCAAATACCGTGGGAATGCATTGAAATATGTTTAAAATTAAACAAATCAGGATCATTTGTACATCTCTTGGCTGCCTTCTTTTTGCTATCTGGAATTTAATGAAAAATGAATGCGTTTTTTTTTCAATTTTTTTTTTTTTTTTTATCAGAAGCCGCTCAATTAAAACTAAGTGAGGCATACCTAATAAATTGGCAACAAAATTATTACGCGAGCAATACACGGGCCTTAAAATTAATTGGACTAACCGATCAAAAACCAAAGACAGACATAGAGGGAGAGACAGAGAGAGAGAGAGAGAGAGCGATAGACAGAGAGGCGGACAGGTGGAGAGACTCATGTCATACAGCGTTGTGACAGTTGTCAAATGGGTTAAAATGGATAAATGGTAAGGTAAATAAGTGTACACTGGCTCGTTTTAAATGTCCAAATTTGTAATAGATTTTGTTACTGTTTTTTTTTTTTTTCCGATTTTTGTATTTTTGGGAGATTGATGGTTTTGTTAAAGACCAGTAGCCAGTAGTTTAAAATGGTAAACGGGTTTGGCAGACGTATACATATTTCCAATTTCAATTTCAAGCAAATTGCAAAAGAGAGTCAACTTCTTGATTGGCATATATACATATATATATATAGGTATATATCACATTTAGAAATGTATTTGGAATTGTTTGTAAGTCAAATGAAATGAAACTAAGCAATAAATTAGCCTTATATATATGTATATATATATAAAAACAACTAAATATAGATAATTAAAACTTGGGCAAACAATAAGTTTAATATTTAAATATTCTTCTTCTAATTATATAAATTCCATCTATTTTTCCATTACAAAAACCCTTGAAAAGTTTCTTAATCATTTCAATAATAATTTTCAATTATTTTTTAAACTTAATTTATAATTTCCTGTTCTGAAAAGTTTATTTTATTTCTTAAGCTAAATCAAAGTAAACTTTCTTTCAAGTAAAACTTTATCTAATCAAATTTAATAAATAATACAATATATTTAAGAGAAAATAATATAAAATTTAAATATTATTTAAAAAAAAAAGAAAAACTAAGTATTTACTTCCTTAATAAATTATTAAAAATATTTAACTTGTATATAGATTAAAACTATATATATATATTTTTTATATTTCACAGCTCTTCCTAAAGTCCTACAATCAAATTATTTATATAAAATATAAATTTTAAATCTTATTAAAAAATAATTTTTTTTTCATTTCTATATAATTTTCTATATTTATTACATTTGTCCTTTTATTAATTTGCATGTGACCAAAAATTTCTCACGACTTTCACTAGGGAGTGAAAGTTGCTTTGGCCAAAACACTTTCGCTCTTATTTTTATTCGTAATGTAATTCTCTTAATTTTGTCTTATTTGTAAGTTAATTTTGTTGTTGTTACACTTACATATAAATGCATTATGGATTAACTATTGTTTTTTACTTTGGTTAAACGTAAAACAAAAAAAAAATTGATTATAATAAAATAACACACGCGCGACTTTAAACGCACTAAAAAAACGCGTGGCCGGCTAAATGATAACTTTGTTGTTGTTGTTTGCTGTTGTCGTCGTCGTTTCAATGTCAAGGGCAAAAACGTAATTAAAGCGTTTTCCAGGCATTGTCAACATATTTATAGCCACAAGAGATGAAGACGGGACCATCATAGCCAAAGCTTCGTTTTGGTTGCTTCGTTTTCCCGGCGACAAGATTTTCCGGCCACACCGGTTCTTCCACACATCAAATGTTGTTTTCCTCCAACTGTTCATCTGAGCATCTGCTAGTGGTGCTACAGTTGCTATAGTTGCTCGTCGTGGTTGTGGTGGTGCTGCTCTTGGTCTTGGTCTATCGTGGGTTCGTTGCTTTGTCGCTTCCTAAGCCGCTCAGTCTAATTGACAATTATATGAGACTCAAGGAAACTAGTTTCGCTATCACCACCAACACCAACACCACCACTACTATTCGACAACTGTAACCAACTCTCCAACCAATTTGGCTGTCTCTACTTTTGGTTTCAGCTGCGTTAAGTAAAAGTCGTCGTTTTCTAGCGTGCCTTCATTGCAGCTGCGCGCATTGGCATTATAAAATGTATGTATATGAGGCGGTGTAATTACGTTTCAGACTTAAAATAAATTAATGCCGATTTGTTAGCGGAATTTATGGTAATCCTAGATAAGCATAACTTGCCATATCAAAATTATTTGAACATACAAAAAAAGAAAATAAAAACAAAACAAGAAAGAAATTAAAAAAATTTCCGACTTACTAGCAATTTTAACAACTTTTACAATTAAAATGATTAAAATTTTATTTATTTTTAGCAAGCAATTTGATAATTAGAGATGGAAAACAAATATGATTTTAAAATTAATATTTTAAAAGGTTTTTTTTATATTTTTAGTAAATTTTTTTAAATAATATATGAAGTAAAAGTTAAAAATTGGCATGCGGAAGAATCAGAGAGAGAGAAAGAAAGATAGATAGAGAGAAAGATAGAGAGAGAGAGAGAGTGAGAGAGAAAGAATTGTCTTTCCTTTGTTTTAATCTGTATCTAGATTCTATCTGTATCATTTGACCTAGCAACCGAGAAGTTCTTTTGCCTACAATATCCTTGTCTTCATCCTACGAAATGTGTCAGTATATCTATCTTTGCCCAATTTACTTTAATTTTCTTTCTACAGTTCATATGAATGTTTATATAGAATACTTTCCTTGAAGATTTCTCATAGTTAAGGACTTTTCTGTAATAAAAGGAAAGCCACAAAACTAACAACAACAAAAAATAGAAAAATCGGCATTTTTGATTTCTTAAAATACAAAAAACTAACTGAACATAACTGATATAACAACGTTCGCATATATCATTATAATTTATCATTATTATTTAAATATTTCCGATTTGTTGTTCATATTCTATATTATTGGTTGTATGATTTGGTTAAGAGAAGAGAAGAGACCAAAAGCTAATCATTAAAGTTATCTGTCAACTAAAAGTGAGTATCTTTTGGATTAATTTTTGTAGATATAACAAGTTGTGACGTTTTAGCCATATTCAGCTAACTGACATGAATAATTAGCTGGTTTTGTAATTAAAAAAAAAGAAAAAACAATAAAATCAACTAAATAAGAAAAATAATTTCTAATTATTGATAAAATTGTTTGTTTAAAATTTATAAATACTTTTTTTGTTAATAAAAACTTAAGTAAATATTAAATTCTTTATGTCTTTGTTTAAAAAAATTTTTTAAAAATTCAGAAATTTATATTTTTTAAGATGATATTTGTATGTAAGATTCTATTTTTCTATATTTTCTAACAATTTTAATGTAAGTATTAAATGATTTAAAATTAAAAGCCTAAAAGTCGACTATTTGCTTAATAATTTCTTTTTGCCTTCTCTATTATTTTTATTTGTTTTACATTTCCTTTTGCTTTTAATAAAAAAAAAACTTAAAAAGTAATTAAAAAAATTTAATGTTCAATAAAATAAAAACTAATTATAAAGCATTAAATGTTGATTTGTATAAATTTAAAACTTTTAAAACTTCCGGTTAAGAATTTTACTTTCTTTTTAGTCAGAATTACCATTAAATTCTTAACTTAAGCTGTTTCCCAGCTATATTTATCATTTTGCAATTAGTCCTTAACTACTGTCCTTTAATTTATTTGAGTGGGGTCAACTACTTCCTCCACTCAAAACCCAATTCCCTAAACTAAATGTTTCTTATTTCTTGTTTTGCAAATTCATTAAAAAAAAAGCCAAAAATTTTAATAACTTAGAATAATTGAAATTGTTATGTAGAATTTTTTAGTTAAATTTTTCACACATTGAATTTAGTTATTGCCTAATTATAAAGCGGTTTATAATCATAAACAGGGCGTGAACAAAACTAAGGAAAAACAATAGTTTTAGTGCCAAGAAATCAATCAACAAGAGCGGCCTGCTTTCATAAAATAATAAGAAGGTCACTTTAAGTTAAAACAAATGAAGAAATTTAAATACTCTTTATATAGAAAATTTACAAATAATAGGATTAATAAAAGATATGTTAGTAAATATAACTGAAAGTTTGTTTTGTTTTATATTAAAGGAACTTTAAAAACTTTCGTTCATTTCATAGAAAATTTAGAAACTTTGTTGAGTTTCAGTTTCGATTAAAAATATTTGAATTATGCAAAGAACCTTAAGAAATATATATTCCATATATACTAAACTTAATAACTTATCTTATATACCTTTATGTTACAAGAGTATAGGGTAGAGTAAAAAAAAAAAAACTAACTAAAAACAACAATTAGCAAAAACGCAGCCTCGCCTCACTGCGTTTCATTTTTATTTGTGGGCATTAAAATGACCTTCACACTATTGCTAGATGATGGTGAAGGGGTGTGTGGATCTGACGTATTTCAATCAATAATTTTAAGGTGTCTATTAACTTTTCATTAGATTCCAAAAAAATTTTCAAAATAAAAATATATATTATATATGAAAAAGGCCAATAAACAATTTTCCATGGTTAAGAAAATAATGAAACTAAAAAATGAATTTTAATTCAAATTTTAATAATTACTTAGTTTTGAAAAGCCTATAAAAAACTTTATATATATTATAAATATTATTCATTTTGATCAATTTATATTTAAAATTTAGTAAATTTATTTTATTTAAGTATTAATTCCACTATAAAGTTTGTCTTAATATATTTTATATAAATTTTTTATTTAATTTTTTACCTTTTGAAATGAATTTTTAGATTGATTTTAATATTCTCAAATATTTTAAATATAATTAAAAAATTTTGGTGAATATTTATTCTAGGGTATGTTCAACTTCTTAAACGTTTTTCCTTGTATTTCATTGTATTGCTCTCTCTCTCTTTCTCTCTGGCATTGCCATAAATTCCTTAACTAACTTTTCCGTGACGAATTTATATATTTTTATTTAAATTTTTACCTTCTGAAATTAATTTTTAGATTTTCAAATATTTTAAATATATAAAAAATTTAGTAAATAATTATTCCAGGGTATTTTCAAGTTCTTAAACGTTTTTCCAAGCATTGAATCGCTCTCTCTCTCTCTGGCATTGCCATAAATTCCTTAACTAACTTTTCCGTAACGTAATTTAGATTCTAATATTTTCCTATATATTTTCATTTATATTATAATTAAAATTGTTTTTAACGGCTGATTTTAGTTTACACACATTAATTTTTTTATTAATTAGAAAAATTTTTAAGTGCTTAGTGGTTTTTTTTGGTTTTTATTTTGTTTTGTTTTCCCCCCTTTTCAATTATGAATTAACAAATCGTAGCAAAGACTCAAGAGCACAGGTGAATTGGCTAATGAGTTTAGTGGCCAAAAATTATGGTATAAAACAGCAAGTGAGCTGGCTAAAACCAAACAGACATTAAAGTTCAATTCAAGCATAAAGAACAAACTGAAAATGCAGTTACTAAGTGGTCTCTTGGCAATTACTCTCTGGCTATTGGTATTGGATAATGCCCAAACGGCTCCACATGGACATGCCACCAGTTATACTGTGGTGACCAAGCACGAGGAACCGAAACAACATAAATCGTATGGATACAATGATGGTCATCTAAACTGGATTAGTTCACCTTATGTAGGAAGTCATGGCATTGCCTCCTATGGCAAACATGAACCCGATCATTATCCTAAATATCATTTTGATTATGGTGTCGATGATGCTCATACCGGTGATCATAAGAGTCAATGGGAGATTAGGGATGGTGATAAGGTTAAAGGCAGTTATACCCTAAAGGAATCAGATGGAACTATTCGTGTGGTACACTATACAGCTGATGATCATAATGGTTTTCAGGCAGAGGTTAAGAAACTAGGACATGCCCATCATCCGGAAATCCATGTGAAAAGTCATGGACATGGAGATAACTATGGTTCCGGCTATGGTTATAGCCATCCATATAGTCATGGCTATGGCAAAGCCAGCAGCTATGTAAGCGTTAAGCAATTGCATTAAAATGTGACCTCAGGAATTACTATTTATTGACCATGGTTTGATCTTATTATATAATTAACATACGTGTACATTGATGATGGATGATATATCGAAAAATATATAAATAAATTGAATTGATCTTTAAAAAACTAAAATATTTTGTTCTAGATTTGATACTTGGATTCAATCTAATCCAAATGAGTTATACAAAGGATACCATTAGAACCTTAACTGATGGAGCCAAGAATCCTTGGATTTGTTTAATTAAAAGTTACTTAATCAAAGATTATAATATATTGATTCTAACTCTAATGGTTTCTTAATGTTTATACAATACTAAAAGTTCTGCTTGAAATGCCTAAAACTAGGCAACAATTTCTTTTATCACTTTCTATTATCGTTTTATGGCATTTCATAACATCTGTTACATTACAATTAAAGTCTAAGCTAAGGATATAAGTATTAAAAGTTGGTATGACCTTGCTTACACACACACACACACACACACACACATATATATATATATATTTATATATAATTTGGGTTAATTATGGAGAATAATAATAATTCGCATGACTAGCAAAGCGGATATCTAGTTGGTTCACTTTTGACCATCTTTTGTTTTGTTGTCATAAAATGTTGGCCACAGATGCTGTTGTTGCAAGCTTCTTTCACTTATGTGTGTGTGTATATGTGTGTGTGTAAAGTTTTGGCACATTAAATGAAATTTAATTCCCGGCAATAGCAACATAGACCGGAACAGGTAACTGGACAAGCCTAAAAGCCGACCGCCAAAATGTCAGTTCTGGCTTTTAGCTTACACCCGGATTCGGTCTCATCTTATATATATATATATATATAGCCTTCGTTTCGTATGTGTTATATATAACTCTCATTATTTCCCTCTCTTTCTTTCTCTCTCTCTCTTTCTTGCTTGTTGTTTTAGGCCATGTTGCCCCAAATAGCCAGAACGTTGGCTATTCCTCCTGCTGCTGTTACTTGGCCGGCTTTGCGCTCTCATAAAACTTCCATACACACATACAAACACACACACACTTACATACACTCACACATACACACACTCACACATACACACACACACTTATGTAGTTATTGCAAAATTTCATTCCGTTGGCCTCTTTAAATTTCACGCTCATCTGACTAAACGGCTTTATGGCTTTATTCATATATACTTATACATATATATATGCATGTGTGCTATATATATATATATGTATATGTACATTTGTATTTTGCGTTTTTACGCTCATTTGTTGATCCTTTCGTAGCTCGTTGATTTTCATATTTGTTGCTGTTGTAATTTATGAGGCGGTCAGTTTTTTTTTTTTTTTTCATCCCGATTTTTGTATGCTTGCCGCCGCCCAATTCCATGCATCGTTATCCCTTTTTTGGTTCATCTTTACCCATCAATCATAGATAATAAAAGTGTCTATATATGGTTTGTACAAATCTAAATTTTGTATATCTATGAAATATAACGGGTATAACATAGTCGTACCGTTTGAAATGAATTGGTTATTGTTTTTTTTGGGTCCCAGTCAATCGTGTAGCAAATTTTGTTTCAGTATTTTTTTTTTTTTATTTTTGATTATGTCTAGGTAAGGGTATATATATTTTCTTTGTAGATTTGCAATAGGCAAGCAAAAGAATTTTTAGAAATTTGAAATCTAATAGTATATATATATATATTCCTGATTAAAGTAAACTCTAAGTTATATATAAATATAAAAAGGTTTCTCTTGCTTTTTCATTTAGCAAATTGTTTTTCAAAAGGGTATACAAAGTTCAGTGCAGGCTTTTGTATAGTTTTTTTCAAGCCTTCTATTTTATTGTGATGGCCATTTTATATGTTAATCATAGATTATATTTTTGAATGGTAATACATTTAATACATATTGAAGGGTTGAATATGATACATATATATATCTATATATATGCACATATGTATATAAAAATCAAATTCACGCTAGATGGAAATCAACAATTAGTGAATATGTTCATACCAATTTGGGATTATATATTAACATATTGATTAAAATTTATATTAAAATTTTCAAGTTTTATAGTTAGTCAAAGTTGTTAAAGGGAAATATATTATAAAAAGGGTTTAATAGAGAAATTATATAGAAATATTTCATATAAGTTGACTACCTTTAAGTTTAGCAAAATAAATAAAAGCTTTTCCCTTCCCACCCCTCAATAATTTTTATTTAGTTTTATGTTATTAGAACTTACTAAAGCTAACATTAAATGTCAGTTGGTTTAATACATAAACGCTCATTTATGGTCATTTTGGTCATATTCAATCTTTGAATGGGCCATATTTCAGTTGTGCTAGTTTGAGGCAAGACTGACGGTACATAATCACAACATAATCGGGATCATAATCAACATAATCACCACCAACATTATCATCATCATCATCATCATCATCATCATCATTGTCGTCGTCAGCATACTCTCCAACTACAGTCATCGTCATCATGCACTCACAAATTAAGGTCCTTCTTTCCGTCAAACAGGCCGTAAAGTGGCATTTTTCCCTTGTGGTTCGCTGCGCCTTTTCGTATGCAGCATAAAATTAAATTATTTGTAGCATAAGCCAAAGCTACCGCTCTCTTCCGCTCTTGACGACACTCACACACACACACACACACACACCCGCCAATCCAATGCAAAAGCCAACGAAGCATGCAGCAAAGTGCTAAGCCAGAAGAAATTGTACACTTGGACAACGCCCACTCTTTCCTATGACCGCCATAGTGGCTGGTGGGTGGTGGAAAGGGGGGAGGCAACAGCAGCAGCGTTCCCGTTGGGTCACATTATTATACTTTGAGCATGGCCAAAATCAGGCGAAAAACTTTCCACTTGTTCAAGTTGGCAGAGTCAGCAGCGGCAACGCCTCAAAAGTGGGTGAATTTCAGTTGTTGTTATTGGGCTTCAACTGTTCCTCTTTTACGTTTTGCTTTACGTTTCATTTTCGTTGCATTAATTTTGGACTTTCAACGATTTAATTCTTCTCTCTGTCTCTCTCTCTCTCTCTTCTCTATCTCTATTTCTTGTGTCCCTTGGTCCATGTGTCTGACAAATGCCTTTGGGCAACAACTGAACAAAACAAAACCAAAAGGGCCAAGACTCACTTCAATGTTGCTAAAGTTTTCTATACTCTTGAAAAAGTTTCTTCCTTGATTTGTTAGTCCCATATAATTGTTTAGATAGCTAAGGCAGCAATCAGTTTCTCAAAAAAAAAAAAAAAAAAAAAAAAAAAAAATAAAAATGGACTATATAAAGTCATCTTGAATCATATTTCTATATATATAACTTTTGAATAGAAACGAAATTAAGGTTTTTTAAATCTTACTTTTTAAGCAAAAGAAGCTTTAAGGAAAATCTGTTAAATTTATTTAAAAACAATTTGCTATAAAGAGAAATATATATATATATGTAGAATTTATATATCATATCAATTATATAATCATATTTCTATATCTTTTTTTAACTGAAACTATATTAAGGTTTTTTTAGATCTTAATTTTTAAGCAAAAGAAGCTTTAAGAAAATTTTTTAAAAATATTAAAAAATAATTTTTAAAAACTATAAAAAGTGTTGCCTATAAAAAAAATATATATATGTCGAAGTTATATATCAAATCAAATATATAATTATATTTCTATATATCTTTTTAATAAAAACTAAATTAGGGTTTTTTTAGATCTTAATTTTGAAGCAAGAGAAACTTTAACAAAAATTTTTAAAAATATTAAAAAAATTATTTTTTAAAACTAAAAAAAGCCTTGGCTTTATTATAATGAAATGTGGAAATTTTATATATTTTATATATATAAATATACAAATTTTTATTTAAATTCTTTTAAACATTTAAAAAATAAATGCTTCAAATATTTTTCCTTTTAACTAATAAAGATAAAGCTAAATATCTAATTTTTTAAATTGTAAAGAAAAATTCTTAAAAAAATGTTTAGCTACATAAAGTCATATAAAATATATAAAAATATAATATAAAATATTTCTTTTTTATACTTTTAAAAATAAATCAATAAAATAAAGTGAATTAATTTAGACAGCTTAAGTTATTTCTTCTTGTATTGTGAAAATTAAAATTTAATTATTTAGAATTTTTATTGACTAAAAAATTCTCTAAAAATAGTCTGAGCAGCTTCAAATTAAAAAATAATCCTTCAATTTGGATTGCATATAAATTAAATATAAAAAAAATAGCTTTAAGAAAAATTTTTAAAAATATTTAAAAACTAATTCTTTAAACTATATAAAGTCTTGGCTAAATTATAAAAAAAATATAGAAATTATATATATTTAAAATATATATATAAAATTTTTAATTTAAATTCTTTTAAATATTTAAGAAATAAATACTTTAAATATTTTTCCTTTTAGTTATCTTTTAAACTTATGCTTTAAATATATAATTTTTTTAATTGTAAAAAAAAAATCTAAATAAATTTTTAACTACATAAAGTTATATAAAATATATAAAAATACAATAAAAAATATTCGTTTTTTTATTTTAAAAATAAATCTATAAAATAAAATGCCTTTATTTAGAAAGCTTTCTTCTTGTATTGTTATAAAAAAAAATTTTCCAAAAAAGTCCAAGTGGTTTTAAATTAAAAAAATAAAGCTTCAATTTGCATTGCATATAAATTATATCAATTAAATATAAATCAAAATAATTAAAAAGAATCAAAATATACTTTTTAAACTTCAAAATGTTTTCATATATTGTTTATAATTGTGTTTGATTGTTCTCATAATGAAACAATTACAATTTAGAATATGGAAAAACAAAAGCAAAAACAAAAATTGTATTATATTTGATAATTCCATTTGCCTGTAATTTTTGTGTGTGTGCATTACAATTAGGCTTCCTCTGCGACACACACACACAGACACTGAGACATTATGGTTATATATGTGTTTGAAGTCCTTTTATGTGTCATTTTTCCTCCCTATTTACAGGAAATGAGAAGATACACACATATAGATAAATGTGTGTGTGTGTGTGTGTATATGTATATGATAATTTATATAATTAACTGACAATGGGTTAATATACCTACATGTACATATACATACATATACAGACAAACAGTTAAACAAACAAATGTAAAGGTACAAAAAAATATATATTTATATAAAGATACATATATATATACTTGCTTTTGTTTATTTTTGTGTTTTATTATTTACATACATGTACATACATACATACATACATACATACATACATATATACGTTGATTCACTTTTTGTATCCTTTTTAACTTCGATTCCCAGAGGACTTAAGTTAATTATCACATTTTTTACACACAATTTTACTTTGCATTGATGCGTTTGCCGACAGAAAGGGAGGGGGCGGGGGCTTTAAGGTGGCGTAGACGAGTTGTTGTGAGGAGATGAGAAGCGTGTATATATGTGTGTGTGTGTGTTGTTGTTGTAGCCATTAAAGTGTAATTATATGGATAATTTGTTATAATTTGCTGTGAAAAGCTTTACGAAACATGAACGCATATTATTTAACCAAGCAAAACGAAAATAAATCCCATTAATATGCGATAATCAGTTTCTGAATTATACACACACACAAACACACACAACCACATAGATATAGAATACATGCATAAAAATTGTGGCCACAAATAGACTTTAGTTACATTTTTTCCCGGCTTAGAGTTTACTTGTTTTTTACTTATCTTTTTCTTTAATTTTAAAACCGCTTTCTTATATTTATTGCAACTGCTTGCTTACTACTTGAATGACAAAAGCTGTTTGCTATAGATTATTATAGTTTTATGCTATGTATAGCATACTTTTAGGCTAAAATTTATGTGTTAATGCTAGTGTTTAAATTATATGCAGCAATTGACATTTGTAACTATTATATAGATATATATATATATATATATATTATCATAAAATTGAACACTGATTCTATGTTTATATCAAAGAAATATATTCTCTTTTTCCTTTCTTTTTTACTTTAAAATATTTGCTTCACCAGGCAAAAAGCAAACCCACTAAAGTTCCAAATTGAGATTATTGTTTTAGAAAAATAGAGAAAAAGCATATGTAGGTATGTGTATATAATAATGAAATTGCTGGCTTATATACGAATATACAATATTAAGTGAATATTTTAAGATATGTAATTGATTACATATTATTTTGATTATACAAATTTAAGCAGCTTTAAATTAGTAAAAAAAAAAAAAATTTCATTGTTAATAACCATGAAACCAAAAACTTATTTTAATAGATAATGTAATATCTCAATATACTATAACTAAATAATTTATTAAAATCTAGCTTGTGTAGCTATTAATATTAATTGTTTAAAGAAAACTAACTAAGAAATAGCTCAAAACAAAAAGAAAAAGGTTTACTTAAATATAAAAACAGTTGGAAAAACATAAAATAAATATATAAAAACTATTAACAGTTTCTAAATAAATAAACAAAATGTAATTATTATTTTCATAAATGAAAATATATCTTAAAAAATTAAATGTGAAAAAAATCTATTGTATTTAGTTTTTAATATTTAAATAAGTTAATTGCTTTCTTTGTTGATTTACTTTATTCTTAAAAAAAAAAAAAAATGTAAACATTCAAATTAATATAAATGTTTATTTTATCTATGGTCAGAAATTAATATGCCATATAAAATATATTTCTCCTATAGGCCACGTGCCGTATAAAATAGGCTTGAAGCTAAGAAAATTTTCTTTTTCCCATGAAAAATATGTTGTTGTTTTTTTTTTTTTTTTTTTTTGTACATTAATATTTATCAGATTCGCTCAATTGCTATGAGAGGCAGATGAAACTATTGTAAGTATGTAACAAAATAGGGAGGGTAAAGGAGAGGAGGGGGGGGGTCTACTCTTGTGAAATAATCGTATAATTGTCCAAACACAAAACGTTGCCGGCACGCGAATGTCTGGGAAAATTTATACGATTTGGCGCATTGGAAAATAGTTCTCGATGGGGCAATTTTCAAAGATTTGTACGACAAAAAACATTTTTTTTTTTGGTTTTTTTTGGTTTTTTGGTTTGTTTTTATTGTCACTGAAATGGCTAAAAAACTAGCTGTAAAAAAAAATCACGTATACGCGTAGTTAAACACGCACACAGACAGACGCGCGCACTCATACAGATGATGGGCATAACAGGATCGGGGGCGTGGCAATGTCAATGAGACAAAAGCATTTGTCTGACTGGTCGTTCATTGTCTGGTTGCCCGAGAGAGAAAGAGAGAGAAAAGGGGAGACTATGAACCAGGACAATGAATTTTGGCAACAATTTTTGCAGGGAGTGGCGTATGGAAGAAGAATTGGTTAGGGCAGAAGGGAAAAGAGTATGTTGAATACCGGATTTAATATCTGTGTGTGTGTGTGTGTGTATGTATGTGCTTTGTTGCCGAAAACGATAAACTAATGGCAAAAGTCAGCAACGATTATAGTTCAATTGCCATTGCCTGACAAATGACAGCGGCAAAAAAAAAAGAAGAAGAAGAATAACCCAACCAAATAGACAGTTTAAATGGTTCTGAATGAATGTGTAATACTATATGATTACAACAAAACAATAATAACAAAGAAAACAGGAAAAAAAAAAAATAGAAGAGTTTTGCAATCAGTTCACTTTAATCAAATGTCTCCCATCATCATTATTATTATTATTATTGTGTGCTACAAATAGAACTTTCACCAATTATGCCAACAAGGTCAAAAAAAACAAAAAACTGATTATAAAATTTCAGCTGATGCAATTGAAATCTCAATTGCGTTCTCTGCTATTCTTAGCAAACAAATTCCCTCACTAATAGCTATAATTGTATTGACACCTTAAACAATAGATAGTTAGTTATAATAATAGTGAAATCTATTATATAAAATAAAAAAAATTGAATACAAAAACAATAGATAATTGCATATTTCGGAAGTTCAGTTCAAAAGAGGGGCTCGCATAACTGTGTTAACGTTAATACAACATTTTTTGCTTTTAATTTACTGGCAATTAGAGCCACATTTTTTGTATAAGCCACAAAATTTCAAGTGTAGAAATGGCAAATGGCCTTAGACCGTTGCATTTTGATTAGTGTTATAAAACGCAAGATTTGTGTGTATAACAGGGACGGTTTAATACTTTAAACGGGTTTTGTCTTAATAAAATATCATTAACATTTTATAAGAAATTCATTTAAAATTCTTAAAAAAATAAATTTTAATTTTTTTGTTGTTTAAAGGCTTCTTTTGTGGCTTAAATAAGTTTCTACCTAAAAAAGATCAATAAAAAAATGTTTTCCTCTTATTTTTCAGTTATTATATTGCCTAATAATAATAGTTAGTTAACTTGAATTCCATTTATATTGCCATCATAATCTGTTCTTGTTGTATCAACATTCATTATCTTTATGTCAACTGAAATAAATTTTGGCAAATAGTCTATAAAAGAATATTTAATCCGAACCTGCCATATACACAATATATATATGTATATATATATATACATATGTATGTATGCATTTATCTATATCTATGTATGTATGTTTATTTTGTATCTTTGTATCTCAACTGAACTAATTTGTGCAAATAATAATAAATGTAATAGCTAGTACTTTGGCAATACAGGAAAAATGATTATGTCAAGCCACTACCAAAATATTGCAGCTCAAAGTCACAGTGAGTGCAAATAATTGAAACCTATTAATAAGCTATGCTTTATGCTTCCAGTTACAGTGGTTCAAATTTATAAATAATATATGTTATATATTTTTGTATTTTTGGCAGATTTTTTTGTCTTGTTAGAAATATAAGAAATATTAAAAGTAATTGTATATATTATTTACAGTTTTATCTTATAAAATTATCGATGACGATAACGATTTCCAATGAAATTGTCACACTACTCAAATATAAAATTATATATTTTATTTGTTTCATTTTTTTATTCTTATTTGGTTTCTTATTTGGTTCATTTTATAATCCAATTTAGTTTTACAAATATTTAACAAGACTAAAATTAACAGTGTTGTAAAGCAAGAATATATTTTTTTTAAGTACTGGTAGCGGTAGTACTGAGTTAATACTGTGGTAGTACTTATTTATTTACTTATTTACTTATTTATGATTGATAAGAGTAAATTAATGAATATTGAAAGTCTTTCTATATATTTTTTACAGTTTTATCTCATAAAATGATCGATAACGATAACAATTTTAAATGTAATTGTCTTATTACCTATAATATAAAATTTTATATATTTTGTTAATGGTTTTATTTCTTCTATCCCATTTAATATAATAAATATTTTACATATGTTTCATTGCTTTATCTCATTTAGTTTAAGAAATAATTTACAAGACTTTTTGTTGGGCTAAAATTAACAGTGTTTTAAAGCAACAATATTATTTTTTAGTGTTAGTCAACGAATTTTTATTTTAAACTAGATAAAGTGCTTGTTTTTTGTTAAATATATATATATATATATAAATTATATTTGTAGAATGCTTATAAATATATATAATAAAGCAGATATTTTTTTTTTATAAGCAACTAAAATCAAGTAAGATTTGTTTTTATATATGTTTATATTTTGGTGACCCAGTGTATGAAAGAATTTAAACAATTTTTTAACAGTTTAAACGACTTTGAGCCGAAAGCCGCAAACAAAAACTAAAACTAAAACTAAAGAAATGCCAAGAACCTGTTTAACAAATATTGGCATGGTTTTTATTGTATATAGAAAATAATTGTATATATTTCAATGAGAAATTATTGATTAATTGGACTTACTTATAAGCTTTTATATCAAAATTTAATTAGTGTATAAAACAAGTAAAGCAATTTTGATTTAGTTTTGTCTCTTAAGTTCTAGGTATCTGACCGTCTAGATCTCAAATCAACTTTAGACGCTTAAATGCACACATCGTCGCATTGTCGCATTGTCGCATCGCCGCATCGTTGCTTATAATTTTATCTTTATCGCAATCTTTTATTTAAGACAACAACAATTATGATATTCGGTCGTTGGACTAGTCGACAATTATTAATCATGTGCTGTGGCATATTAACGGCAATTGTTTTATGTATTATTGTGTTTAATACTATGGCAAAAAAAGATAATGTTAATGAAGATAGTCAAGAATTAGCTTGGCATAGTGAAAAATGTTTTAAAACTCAATCAAATATAACAAATTCGAAATTAAAATTAGTTCATATTGTGTTTAGACATGGCATACGTACACCAGTGGATACATATCCAAATGATCCCTATATAAAAGATGATTTTAAGCCAACCGGTTGGGGACATATTACCAATGTGAGTTTATGGCAAAACAATCTGAAACAATTAACAACTTAATTAACTTAATTGCAGTTGGGTAAACGAGAACTTTTTGAATTGGGCCAATGGCTAAACTATCGATATGGTAATTTTATGGGTTCTTACTATAAGCCAGAAGTAAGTTGTATAACAAAATCAAAGTAAAGTTTATAAATATATATAATATTTGAATTGTTAATAGCGACTACATGCCCAAGCTACTGCCTCACCGCGTGCTCTTATGTCATTGCAAACAACATTGGCTGGCATGTTTCAACCCAAAGGAACACCAATGGATTGGAACGGACAACTAAATTGGCAACCCATTCCCATTGTTTCAGAGCCATTGGAACAGGATTCGGTAGGCATAGAAAAGTTCTTTATATAAAAAATATGATATTAATTAAAATAATTTTTTTTAGCTTTTATTGGTTCGTACACCGTGTCCACGTTACTTTGAGGCCCGCGAGGAGGTTCTAAAGAGTCCTGAAGTCCTAGCCGAACTTAAGCCTTTCGAACAAATGTTTCAAGAACTAACAAATCTAACGGGAATGCGTGTTCATAGTGCCGAAGATGTCAATTCGCTTTATATAACTCTTTTGGCTGAACAAGAGTTTGGCTATAAATTACCTGATTGGACCAAAGATTATTATCCTGAACGTTTGCAATTTCTGGCAGAACAGAGTTATGTCTATAATGCCTATACAAAAGAGATGCAAAAGATCAAGGGTGGACCATTCCTTAAGAAAATGTTTGATGAAATGAAAGGAAAGGCAATGGAAAGCCTAAAGCCAAATGATCGACGTATGTTTATTTATACTGGCCATGATTGGACTGTGGGTAATATATTATCAGCCTTAGGCATATGGAAACGTCAAATGCCAAGATTTAGTGTTATGGCCATATTTGAAACACATCAAAATCTAAAAACTGGTGAATATTATGTTGAGGTAAATAAAAATAGAAATTCTGTAAAAGTTAACAATTCAAATATTTTTCATTATTTTTTCTTTTTTTTTTTGTTAGATATTTCTACGCAATGATAAAGATGGCTGTTTGGAGCAATTAAAACTTCCAGATTGTGATATGCAATGTCCTCTTGATCGTCTCATTGAATTAAGTGCGAATGTTTTACCAAATGATTCCATGGAACAGCGTTGTCGTGCCCATAGTGCCAGTTTTGTGGAACCACCGCCGCGACGAATTGATCAAAATGCGGGACGGTAGAAGAGGAGAGAGTACACTGTAAACAAATAGTTTAACTGAAGAAATCAGTTTCAGTATTACAATTACAAAAGATGTAAAAAAAAATTAAACTATCTATTTTTTTCTATTATTTTCTATTATTTTTTAAATAAATAATTGTTATGTTGAATGATTTGAAGACACCTCTTGAATCGCTCTCATCTATACTCTTATCTGAATAACAACCACAAAAAAAAAAATATAAATTCTACATAATCACAATTTATAAGCAGCATTCACTTCCATTGATGTGAGCATTAGACAGAGAGAACTCAAGGCAATTGCACCTCAAGCCAAGTTGTCCGACGAGAAATAATAATAAAAAAAATCAAAAAAATCAAAAAAAATCTTATTGCAATGAAAATGAATTCTCTTTTATTCTGTGTAATTCAATGTTGGCTAACATTAACCGTTCAAGCGGTTTTAGTGCCATTGGAAAAGCCTACAATCGACTCAATTAATTGGCAAGACCAAAATCAAACTCAAACAAATGACAACAATTCAGTACTAAAATTAGTTCATGTGGTAATTGAAATCTATTAAATGATAAGTGTAAAGACAAACATGTGACAATTAAGTGATAATTTAAAGTATTATATAATTAATATAATTATTATAAGGATTTCTTTGCTTTAAAAACCATAAAAAAAGTAAATTATAATAAATTATATAACAACAATGTGCAAAGGAATATATGTGAAAGAAAGCTAAGAAACTAAGAAGTTTAATGGAAGGACTATAAGTAAATGCATATTTGGTTCAAGATATTTTGTGGCTTTAAGATCAATCAATATAAGACGGCCTAATCAAGTGTTTATTGTCGATTAGAACAGGTTTTAATAGTACTATATAATTTATCTACAAATTAAGCTTTTTACTAAATGTAAATGTAAATTATGTTTCCTAGATTGAGATACAGAAAAATACCAGTTTTTAGTATAAGTGATAAGGCAACATTTTTAACAAAGTAAATTTATATAATATTTTATAAACATTTTATATATATAATTTTCTAAATGTTTTTATTGTTAAAAAATTTATAAAAAATATAAAAACATTTTAAAAATATTTTAGTATGAAATATTTTTAAAAAATATGAAAAAAACTTTTTAAAAATTATACAAAATTAAAAAAATTAAAAAAAAACTATAAAAAATTAGGTTACACATAATTATTTAATAGTATAAATGATAACATTTAAAACAAAGTATAGATATAAAATATTTTATATATTTTTATATAAATTGCTAAATGTTTTTATTGTTAAAAAAAGATTATAAAAAAATAAAAATATTTTACAAAACATTATAGTATAAAATAATTATAAAAATAGTAAAAAAATTTTTTTAAAAATTATTATTATTATTATTATAAAATTATTAATTATAAAAAAAAATATAGAAAATTATAAAAATGGAAAAAAAGGAAAAAAAAAAATTATATAAACATTTTTAAAGCATTTTATATATATAATTTTCTCAATATTTTCATTGTTAAAAAAATTATAAAAAATATAAAAAACATTTTAAAAATATTTTAGTATAAAATATTTTTAAAAAATATAAAAATATTTCTTAAAAATTATATAAAATTATATATTATATATATAAAAATTTAAAAAATATATAAAAAATTAAAAATAAAGTTACTCAAAATTATTTAATGGTATAAATGATAATATTTAAAACATTTAATAAACATTTTTTATATATATAATTTTTAGATGTTTTTATTGTTAAAAAAATTATAAAGAAATGTAGAAACATTTTAAAAATATTATACAAAATTATAAAAACTATAAAAAATTTAAAAAAAAATTATATAAAATTATCTTAAATTATGTAAAAAATGTATAATTTTACTTTATTTCAATTTCTTAAATAATTTGATTTTTAATCATCATATTTTAGGTATTTCGTCATGGTCCACGAACTCCAGTTAATACCTATCCAAAAGATCCCCATATAAATAATACCTATGAGCCCTATGGTTGGGGTCATCTAACCAATGTAAGTAATAAAAAAAAAATAACAAAAACCCTTTAATAATATATTTAAACATTTTAATTCTTAGCCAGGTAAAATAGAACTATATAAAATAGGTAAACAATTGCGTCAACGTTATAAAGACTTTCTTGAGCCCTACTATAAACCAGATGTAAGTATAAAAAACATAAAAAAAAGTAAAAAATTTATATAAAAAATTATTAACTAGATGATCCATGCACAATCTACGGAATCTCCACGTTCTTTAATGTCTTTACAAATGTTACTTGCGGGTCTATTTCCACCTGAAAATACACCAATGGAATGGAGTTATCTATTAAATTGGCAACCAATACCAATTTTTATGGAACGAGAAGAGAATGATTTAGTAAGTTTACTAAAAAAAAATACTTAAATTTGAAATACTAAAACAATAATTTAAACAATTTTAGATTTTACGTCAAAAGGTGCCATGTCCACGTTATGATGAAGCTGTACGAGAAGTAATGAATCTTCCCGAGGTTAAGAAATTTCATGATGAAAATTCAAAACTATTACAAGAACTAACACAAATTACGGGTCTAAATGTAACCTATGCCCATGATGTAACCAATATATATATATCCTTAATGGCCGAAAAGAGTTATGGCTTGGAATTGCCACAATGGACAAAAGATTATTATCCAGATAGAATGTTTCCATTGGCATCAAAATCCTACTCATATGATGCATATACAATAGAATTAAAGAAACTAAAAGGTGGCTATTTTCTAGAACATTTGTTTAAGGAAATCCAATTGAAAATAAGTGGAAAATTAAAACCGATTGATAGGAAAATGTTTTTAATGTGTGCCCACGATTGGACTATAGCAAATATATTATCTGCTCTCGATATATGGGAAGAACAAATGTTAAATTTCTCAGCTTTAATTGCATTTGAATTAAGACAGAAAGTTAATACCGGAGAATATTTTATTGAAATTTATTTTCAAAATGATCCAGCAAAGGATTTCAAACAATTACAAATACCCGGCTGTAATAAGCAATGTTCATTTGATAAATTAATAAAATTAAGTGAAAATATAATACCTGATGCTACCTATGAAGAGCTTTGTAGAGCCAAGGGATCATCTATTGGTGGTGAGAGAATTAGTTATCATAAGTGAATATATTTAGTAAGATTTTAGACATTATATTGTGTTATACAACACTGGTTCTTAAAAAGAATTTTATATATACTCTAAGATCAAATGATATAAAAAAATTATAAAAAATATAAAAATATTTTCAAAATTACAATATTTTTTTTAAATATTTATAAAAAATATAACAAAATTTTTAAAAAATTATAAAAATTAAAAAAAAAGTTATACAAAATTATTTAATAGTACCAGCATTTAAAACAAAGTATATATATAAAATATTTTATATATTAAGATCATATTATATATTTATATATACATTAAACCTCTTTTAAATTAATTCTTGTTTTATACTCTTAAATTAATTATAATATAAAGCTTATAAAATGTTTTTTTTTTTTCATTTAACCTTAAGTCAAAAGTTTGGGTTATTAAAAGCTTTTTGCATATATAATATATATATAGAATAAATGACTCTCAATCAAGACAAAAAAAAAAAAAAAGAAGTTGGCTAAATGATACTCTAACAAAGATTTAGCAAACAATTTCAGAAAAAACAAAGCTTTTTTTGTACTATAATTAAATATATTTAATTAAGGTTTCTAATATGCCCCAAAAAATATACACTAACTCGAACATAAATCGAGTTGTAACCTTCAAAAGAAGAAGATAAAAATGCGGATATGTAAATTTATACTTTGAAACAAATGGAATATATATACCTATATATATATATATATATATATGAAAATGAATCAAAGATTTATTACAACATCGATTACACGCAATGATAAAGTCCAAAGATGATACAACCAGACTGAATCAGATCAGTATAAAAAACAGTTGTGAATGTTTTATAAACGCATGTGAGTGAGCATGTGAATTACGGCATTGTTTGCTCAATGTACGATCAGTTACGGCTCCAACAATAACAACAAAAAGAAACACCCACTATAGACATACAATGAATTATAACAATAAAACTAGTAATAAACTGAGAATGAAGCTTAAAATAGACAATGCCGAATATTCTATGCTCTAAACTTCATAATAAAAAAACATATAATTAAAAGAAGAAGAGCATAAGAATTTTAAATTTCTTTATATATATGCTAACTGATCATATTTTATTTCCATATAAAATATATATATATATATACGAATGTATGCAAACATCTGATCAAAATCAATATGCCTACATATAGTAGTAGTAGTAGGTGTGTGTTTGATGGCAGTTCCTATAACAATAGGAACGACGGTGACGAAAGCATTTTGGCGATAATGGAATGATAAAAGAATGAATATGGTTTTTAGGGTTCAGTTTTTTGTTGACAGTGCACGGTAAAGTAAGCACCATAAAAAAAAAAAGTTGATTTCGTTGCCCCGTATATATATACCTATATATATATTATCTATTTTGACCAACTTCTTGGTAGAACAGTTTAAATTTATTGATAATACTTAGCAAAAAAAGAACTACACTTGAAGAAAAACAAAAAAAAACCAAAGAAACTTGTTTATAATATTTTTCTTAGGCTTTTTTTTTTTGTAATTTAACTGGTTTATATTTTTGGTTTTGCTTTTGTTTCTGTAGCATAATTAAAACTTAACAAAAATAGCCAAAAACAAGCAACGAAGAGACATTCCAAATTGAATCTCCATTGAGTTTAAACTGGAATTTCACGTCTGTGTAAAGTCACGTCACGGCCCAACATCAGCTGTACATATATAAAGCCCGTCAACAAAAATGCCGCGTTCACATTTCACTCGAAGGCATTGTCTAGCAATGACGGGCGGATTAGCTGTATTGGCATTGCTGGTGATCTTGTGCTTTGGCACACAATCATCAACGGGTAAAATATACGACATTAAAGATCCCGCCAACGATAAGTCAACACTGGAATTGTTGCATGTGGTAAGTTTATAAAGCGACACAAATCGAATTCAATCAAGCAAATCAATGCAAAGCAAAGTAAGGAAAGAAAATTATATATATATAAAAAAAAAATTGTATACAAGTTAATGGCAACGACTTGTTAATTAAGCGAAAATGTTAGAAAAAAAATCAATTCAATTAATTCAATTAATTCATTTAGATCTATATAGCAATCAAGCATATTTAGTTATATATTTTATAGATCTAAAACTAGCTAAACTATTTAAAAATTCTTTAAAAATATAAAGTCAATATTCTTGATTATCATTAGCTTAGCTTCTAAAGGTTTTATAGATTCTTTATATATATATAGCCAGCATATATATCCTTGATTATCATTAGCTTAGTTACTATAGCTTCTATATATATAGAAATGATTATAGTTTAAATCACTATATATATATATATATATAAAATAGTTAAGAAATTGTTTTTTAATTTACTTTGAAGGTGAAAAAATTACATTATTGATGAATTATATATAAAATCAAAAGTCATCTCTCTCAAAAGCAAATTATATTACATTTCAAACATAACAAAGATCAGTTTTGTAAACTTTTAAAACAAATAGGAAATCAAACTATATAAAATGGAAATTATTTTAAAAAATATTTTATAAATTGTTGGTCAAAATTTTTTTATTTAAAAAATTCTTTAAAATTTGGTTTTTCATATATTTTTCTTTATGAGTTTAAAAAAATGTTCTCTAAATTGTTAATTTTCTAAAAAATTTAATATATAAACTAACTTTATGTAGTTTTTCTTCTTAATCAACTAAAATTAAATAATTCATTATCTCAACTTTAAAAATTTATGCCAAGTCATTGTTCGTTTATGTCATTGTTTGAACAGCTGAATCTGTAAGTCTATATAGAAGATTATAGTACACTGGGTTGGAATGTTTGTAGGACTGTGTTAATAAAACAAATGAGAAGAGACAAAGAGAAAGAGAGAAAGGTATTAAGAAATTGATAGAAGAAAAATATTTAATATAATAAAAATTATGTTTTGCAAATATTTGATTACATTTAAATGCATCTCATATAATATTATAATAATATAATGTAAAATAAACAACACAATGACATTGACATTTACTTTACAAAAACAATTCTGTTGATAACGCAATATAAACAAAACGAAAAAAACCCGAAAATGTTAATGATAGCATTATTTTTGGTTTGCTACAGTTAACAATAAATAAACAGTGAGTGAGATTAAGAGAGAGAAAGAGAGAGAGAGAGAGTGATGACATTTGTATGCTCTTAAGAGAAGTTTATATAGTATAAAATAATTGACTTGATATCAGCTTTAGATATATTTATATGCAAGCTATATTAGGCATTATATTTCATATTGTATCTAATAATAAAAATATAAAACTAACATTTTTTTTAAACAAACTTTTTAAAAATATTTAAAAAACTGAAAATTTCTTAAAGAAAACTTAGTAACTGTTTTTAAAGTAATGACCTAAAATATTTTTTCTATGAACTACAAACTGTTTGACAGAGTTAACTAAATCTTTTTTCAAGGGTATACAAATTGCTAGCGGTATCATATAAATAGTAGGTGAAACATATAAAGTAATTATAGTTTATTATATATAATGAAACAATAGAAAATGAAATTTTTAATGATGCCAATTAGTCATTTAGTTATGAGTTATGTCAGTTGATTCCTGTTTATAAAGTAAACTTGGTAAAAAAAAAAAAAAATCTGTGTAACTTTTTTCTAATCTTAATGAAAAAAGATCACGAATCGTATACTCTTGCAAGTGTTAAATTATAACTTATACCCTAACAGAGAGGGTATATTAAATTTGATTAGATGTATAGAAATATACGTTTTCGTTCCTATAAATTATATATATTCATCATCAGCATCAATAGCTGAGTAAGTTCCAGCTGCCCGTTTGTCCATCTGTCCGTTTCTTTGCCCTTTTTAGATCTTAAATTTTAAGCTATTTAGTTGAAACTTGGTAGATAAGCTTCTTAGATGTGTAGGTTATGCAAGTTAAAGAATTAATCGGATTGGATTACTATAAGATATATATTTTTTAAAAAGTATGCATTTTATTACTAATTTTGTATTAGAGCAGATGAAATGAAAATTTGTTAATTAGTCTAGAACTACAAGGGCAAGCCAACTTACAATTTTACTTATTATCTTGAATTTAATAAAGTTACTTCTCAAGTTATAATTATAAACTTAAATAAAAAACTTATTATTGTCTTTTAGATTTCACCAATTAACACATTTTGTGTTAAATATTTGCTTTTATTTTGAATTATATTATTATTAAATATTTTTTATATAATAAATTAGTCCGTTTCTGTTGTTTAGAAATGTAGATAAATTTTTTTTTATTTTTATATATTTTTATTTATATTTTTTTACATATTTTTTTTACCATAACATACCATTATATATAGGTATCTATATTAACGACTAGATATAATAATTTATTGCTCGATTCTTCACACGTTTCTTTCATTTCAAAGCAACAAAATTTCAACAAACAAAACAACAAAACAAATAAATAAATAAAAAGCGAGTTTTTAATTATACTATAATAATAAAAAAAAAAAAAAAAAAAAGCCAACCAACAAATAACAAAAACAGCCACTGTCCACACAATCTGCGACGCACTTTTATTTCCAATTTTTTTTTTTTTTTCTATAAAGTTTGTTTTTGCCTTATTTTTTTATATATATAAATTTGTTTTTTTTTTTTTGTTGTTCTACCTAAAGTTGAATTTGATTGACTTGGAGAGTTAATTTGCTGGATTAACAGACGACCTTTGTTTTTGCTCCCTTCTTTCTCTCTCTCTCTGTCTATCTCTCTTTCGTATCAGCTTGTAATTAAAAATAAATTGTTTAAAGCTTTAGCAAAAAAACACAAAAAAAGTAAACTAAACTTAGCTTTTGGTGCTCATGAGGGCTAATACGGAAAGAGTAGAGGGGGAAAAACAAGCACGCTTTGTCTTATCAGAGAGGCGTGTGCTAAACAAAACAAAACACAGAGAAAGAGAGAGAAAAGCAAAACCAAAAAAAAAAAAAAAAAAAAATACAAAAAGTGCGGCTAATTAATGTTAAAGAAGAAGAAGAAGAATGACTCAAAGTTTGATATCATTTATAATTACAGGTATTCCGACATGGGCCAAGAACACCGGCAGATACATATCCCAAGGATCCTTATGTAAATGAGACCTACTATCCATTTGGCTGGGGACAAGTAACAAATGTGAGTAAAAAAAAAAAAGGAAATGAAAGGAAAAAAAAAAGAAGAAGAAGAAGAAAAATAATCGTACGACGAAAAGTTCTTCTCTTCTACTATAACATAGTGCTACGACCAGCTAAGCATTTAAATAAATTGAAATGCAAATGTTTTCTGTGCAGGGGTGGTGGTTGGAGGGAGGGAGGGGTTTTTTTTTTTTTTTTTTTTTTTGTGGGGATTGATGCAATTCTGTGGCAAGTGTTGCATTAACATATACATATGCATATGTTTATGCATTGCAAAAATACCAGGCATTTTTTATTTTATAACATTTCTCTCTCTATCTCTCTCTCTATCTCTCTCTGTGTTTCTCTATATATGTTACTGTGATTCGTTGGGCTCTGGTCTGGTTGTTGTCTCACGTGCTGATGTTGCTTCAACTTCCAACTCTGACACCAACTACTCCCACTTCTTACTCATGCCATGTAATAAATCAACGCGCTTGCTACGGACTCTACGGTTTTCAACTCGACTCCAACACGTTAGAATGGCAAACGCGAACTCTTCAGCATTGGTAGTTGGCTGCGTAAGCGTTATGGCAAATTTTTGGCCCCCTACTATAGTCCAGATGTGAGTACTATTGCTACTAACGAACCATCTTCGTTTCTGTCGAGGAATGGTATGAGAGAGTGGAACAGCGGAACGAGTGGGTTGTCTGTCTGATAGTGCGGACATTTACAAATTGCACAGCTCAAGCTCGCTCGCTCGCCCATCACTCAATTGCGTTCATCTTGCTCATTTTTTTGTGTGTTTTTTTTTTTTTTTTTTTTGGGGAATTCTTTTTTTTTGTTGGTGCACGCACAGGCAACGGGTGTGCCACGAACTCATATGACCATGCAAACGGTATTGGCCAGTTTCTTTCCACCAAAAGGCACGGATATGGAATGGAACAGCAAATATAATTGGCAACCCATACCTGTATTCTCTCAGCAGCTAAATGAGGATACGGTACGTATAAATATACATATATCGGAATATAAGAATTGAGATTGATTTTACTTTTATATTTATATTGTTTCACTTTTTTTTTCTTTCATTTCTTCATTAGCTTTTACTTGTGCGTACACCTTGTCCACGTTATTTTGAGGCTTTACATGAAGTTTATGATCTACCTGAAGTTAAGGAAGAGATTGCTCCATATTTGGAAATGTATAAGGAATTGTCGGAGCTAACTGGTCTACCATTTAAAGAGCCAGAAGATGTGCAATCTCTATATCTTACCCTATTGGCGGAACAGGAATGGGGTCTAGAGTTGCCCGAATGGACAAAGAAATATTATCCAGAAAAATTACAATTTCTAGCGGAACAAAGTTATATATATAATGTTTATACACCGGAAATGCAAAAGATTAAAGCTGGACCATTCCTTAAGAAAATGTTCGATGAGATGATAGAGAAACGTAACGAAACACTGAAACCAGAGAAACGGAAACTATTCATCTATACGGGTCATGATACTACAGTGGTTAATATATTGTCCGCTTTAAAGATTTGGGAACGTCAATTGCCACGTTATTCGGTAATGGCTATATTTGAGTTACATAAAAATCAAACAACTAATGATCATTGGGTGGAAATCTATTTCCGTAATGATCCAAAGGCACCGGCTGAAAAATTAACCGTACCCGGTTGTGATTTTCAATGTCCTTTAGATAAATTGGTAGAATTGGCTAAAGATGTTGTACCCACCGAGGCAGATGCCGATCGTTGTGAATCAAAGAATGAAGCGTTTACGGAGCCACCATTACGTGGTCCTTAGACAAGTTAAGAAGGATTATATATAGATATATATATATAACAGGTGCTAAAAATACTCAGGGAGTCTATTTTAAGTTTAAGCAAATATTTTTTTCTTAAATTTAAGCAAAATAAAGTTTTAGTAAAATGAAATAAGTGAAACGAAATGTGTTTGTTGACTGATTTTTTTGCAAAACTCCAAATATAAATGTTAAAGTTCATAAATACATATATGGTATATGTCTATCTATCTATCTGTCTGTCTGAACACTGCAAGTTGCGCCTCATATGGCAGCCAAGTTGGCTCATTTCCGGTTTTGTGGCGTCGTCGTCGCCCGTCGTCTGTCATTGCCGTTTGCCCAATAGGGCGACGCTTCCGTTTGTCTTTTGCCAGCCAGCAAACAGCATCGCAAACAACTTTTGTACTTGTTTAGCCCAAGCATCCTTTTTCCACACTTTTGCGGCTCCTTCCATTTGCTTGTCACCCTTTTCTTCTCTTCTCTTCTCTTCTCTTCTCTTCTCTTCTCTTCTCTTCTCTTCTCTTCTCTTCTCTTCTCTTCTCTTCTCTTCTCTTCTCTTCCCTTCTCGTTTTTTTCTTTTTCTTCTCATTTTCCAGTGTTGCTGCGAGGTGACATTTTTCGCATTGCGGTTTACCATAAACTATTTCATTGGGTTGTTGTCTTTGTTGTTGTTGTTATTATTATTATTACTCTCTCTCTCTCTCTCTCTCTCTCTCTCTAAGCCGTAAGCCTCTTTTGCCGGAATTAAGGCTTAGACATAAACATTTGCAAAGGAACAAGTTCTTTTAAAAAAAACTTCCAATGAGTGTCTCAATTACAATCGTTTCATTTTTTCTTTTTATTCTAAAAATTGTGAGAAGTTTGCAACGCATAGAAGGAAGCATCTCCAACTATATAAAGTATATATATACTTGATCAGCACGATGAGCTGAGCTCCCTTAGCCCTGTCCGTCTGTCCGTGTGTCCGCCTGTCTGTCTGTCCGTCTGTTTGGATCAACGCAATCTGCTCCGAGACCCTTGAAGCGACAGAGCTAAAATTTTGCAGTACTACTGCAGTACTACCGCTGCACTACTGCAGTACTACCGCAGTACTACTACAGTACTACCGCAGTACTATTGCAGTACTACCGTTGTACTACCGCAGTACTATTGCAGTACTACCGTTGTACTACTGCAGTACTACCGCAGTACTACTGCAGTACTTTTGCAGTACTTTTGCAGTACTTTTGCAGTACTTTTGCAGTACTTTTGCAGTACTTTTGCAGTACTTTTGCAGTACTTCTGCAGTACTACCGCTGCACTACTGCAGTACTACCGCAGTACTACTAATTAGTTTTATATACTTTCCTATGATTCTGGTAATTTATATGTAATTGAAAAAGACAGTTTGCAAAGGTATCCGAACTTCAGCGTGGCCGAAGTTAGCTCATCCTTCTAGTTTTTAAAATGCTTTAAGCGGGATTTTTTGTTGCTTAACAAAAAATAAGTTCTTATAAACAATTTTTAAAAATATTTTATATGATTTAATCACATAGGTACATATAGACATAGATTAATCAGATTACATATAAAAGATAAATTTTACTTCTGTTGAGAGCAACGTTTTTTGCTTTTAGCTTAAAGAACAGAAACAAAAAGGTTTCCCTTAACAAAAATGTTGATTAGAGGACACAAGGCCATATGATTTCCGCTTAGTGTGACCAGATTTTGTATTCATCAGGAACTTAACTTATTTTTATTATATTTTGGGTTACATAAAAGTTAACATACTTTGCATAAACGGAAATGTTTGCTCCATTCATACACTAGAAACTTTTTGACTTAAAACAAAGCTAATGATATATGTGTATATATATATATATATATATATTCTTAAATCTAAAGTTAACTTTACATAATCATTAACCCCATTAGAAGGCTAATTTGTTGAATGAATATATAGGCCCATTTTTCTTTCTTTGTCTCAAAGATCTCTCTGCATCCTTCCTCAACTCCTCCCTCCCTGACATATGGCCATGCCAATAAATCTACTTAGAGGAGAAGGCAAAACTGAAGGTTCAGCTCAGTTTAAGGAAAACTTTATTAAGAAGAGAAGAAGAAACTTTTTTGCCAGCAAAGTGCAAATCTTTGGGTAAACTTAAATTTTTATTTCCCGCCTGCACTGCGTCAAGACGATTGCGAAACTTGGACAGCCTTCCATCGCTTATCCAAGTTTCCCATTTTTTCCCTTTCCCTCTCTCTCTCACTCCGTCTCTTTCTATCTCTTTCTCAGTCTCTGTCGCTTGTATGCTCACATTTCTCTGCCTGCTCCTACTGACATTTTTTTTTTGTGGTCAGCTTACTAACGACTTTTCGATACGGACCAAAAAACTTTGCGCTTGGCTTAAAAGATATGAGTAAAATTTGTTGATTGCACTCTAGATGGTTAAGGAAGTAAAGGGGGAGAGAGTGTTGGTGGGCCGGACTATGGACTATACACCTGCTCTTTGAACTAATCCTCTCTCTTTCATTGGGCTGACGAGCAAGTGAGACAGCATGCATATTAATAAGCTGCACAAATGTTTGCCGGCAAACAAAGTGCAAGGCAGGCCGGATGCCCGGCATCCAGTGCAGTTCAGTCTATTAAAAAGACACAATAGACTTCACTACACTACACTTTTCTCCACTCCACTCCACTCTACACTCTCTGTACTCTTCACTACACTTCACTCTCCGTTTGGCCTAGCAAAACATGTCTGGCTTGATATGATAGAAAGCAGGGGAAGGGTAGGGGCGGTCGTAAGAGGTATTTGAAAGCGGGTAACGGTAACGGGCATACATATATACATACATAGCTCTTGCTTTACTTTGCTTTGCATCATTTCCGAGAGGAGAGCGAGCGAGTGAGAGAGAGGGAACAAACGATTTCTTTGCTCAAAACGTTTTGCAGTTTAGTTCCGCATAAAGTGTAGTCTTCCCTGTAAATTGCATAAATCTTTGTTGGCACTCAGTCTCAAGTAGTGGGACGAGCATAGGGAAAAGTAGTTACAGCTAGGTCCTGCACTTGTCTGGCATGCAGCTGCTTTTGTGTCTTGTTTGTTGCACGTTTCATTTGTCAAAAAAGGTTTAGGTATTTTCATTGCCAGGCTCTGTTGGAGCCAACAAAAAAAAAACTGGAAAAAAATGCAACAACAAAATAAACCCATGGCAAACTGCAGTTAAGAATCCCCCCCCCTACCTATATATATCATAATTTGTAAAATGGAAATGAAAGAACACTTGGTCAAGAGAAATGAGTGTCCTTTTTAAATTTAACAATTATGTGAAATGAAGTTAGTTAATCGGCTTTTTGTATGTTTTTTGTTTTTTATGGTACTCACAGTTAGTTATTTAATTAATTAAGATAATGCCAATATATATATAAAATTAATTTTAAATCTTGAAAACTAAAATTAATTGTCTAGTTTTTAGTTTCCGCTTGAATCTGCATATATTTCTATATCCTTAATTTATTCATTTATATATTTAAAAAAAAATAAAAAAGTCATTTTACAATTACTTAACTTAATTAATATATATTTTTTTATTTATTTATTAGTCTTAAATTATTTTTAAATAATTTTTTAAGTATCAAGAAAAACTTTAATTAAATTTTATTTTTAAACTTAAATAAACAAAAATACATCAAAAGAAAAAAATTTCCACAATAATTAATTCACTAATAATTAAAAAAATAAGTATATATATACTTATAGTTATTTCGCATAAAAAACAATCGAAAAAAGGAACAATTAAAAACTAAAAATAGTTACTTAGTAAATATAAAAAAAAATCCAAATTAAAATTAAAAACAGTAACAAAATTTTATTTATTTATGAAGTTAAAGTTTAAGAGAAAAAATCCATTACCCGTTTAATATAGCAAAACAAAAAATATTGAAATAAAAATAAACATGAATTTATTTACTATTATAATTACAATTACTTACAAAAATGGAATCATATGTAATCACATTTAAGTTAATGCAGTTAGCCATAAAAGAAGCCGCAGCACACTGGGCTGAAACTTCTTATTTATTCTTTTTGTTCATTTATTTTGGAAATTTAAGAATAATTTACCTCTTTCTCTACATATTTTTAGCATTTTCTCTTGTACAAGAAGACCACAGTGCGTATGCGTAATTTTGTTTTCAAGAATCAAATATTATATTGCGTATGTGTGCTATTAAGTATTAAGATTACATAGCGTATGCGTTATATTATTTTTTTTATTTTTTAAGTAGTCTTTTTTTTTTTTTAAGGATTGAAGAATACAGTGCATATGCGTAATTTTATTTTATAAAATTTAATAAATAATTTTATTTTATTAAAAAAAAAAATTTCTAGTTAATTATATATATAAGTAGCAAAGATTACCTTGCCTATGTGTCATTTTAAGTATCAATATAACATTGCGTATGCGTAATTTTTATTTTAAATCAATCATTACACTGCGTATACGTAATTTTGGTTTATAGTATCAAAGATTACATTGCGTATGCTTAATTTTATTTTAAATTAACAAATTTTATTTCAAATTAACAAATTTTTTTTTAAATTAATTTGTTTTATTTCAAATTAACAAATTTCATTTTATATTAATTTATTTAATTTTAAATTAATAAATTTTTTATTTATTGTTGGCATCGAGAAAGTTATTTAGTTTATATTAAACAATTTTTCTTGAGCCAAAAATTCTTGTAAGAGATGATACAATTTTAAATGGTTTATTTAATTTAGTTATATTTTTTAACTTTTAACTATTAAATAATAATATTATAAGTTTTTCTATTAGTAGAATTCAACCATTTAAAATTCTATATTATATATATATATATTTTACATATATATATTTTTTTACAATCAACAAGGACTTTCTTCTATTTCATAGTTTAAGTAAAGTTTTCTTGCCTATTTTTGTCCCAGTGTGCCAATGGTGAAAGTTTATATTAAATTCTTATATTTGTACACATATATGACATTTCGAATGATAAAAGCCAGGATAACAAAGCTTACTCTACTCTATATATATATATATATATAGTCATATGTATATATGACTGCTCCAAAACATCTCGAATTCAATTTGCCATCGCAAAGTTTTATACAAAGAAGTTGTTTCTAATAAAAGTTTGCCAAAAGTAGTGGAGTGGAGAGTGGAGTAAGGAAAGAGATTTTCCACTCCTTTCCATACCCATCTACTTTACTAACAAGCAGTGATTTTGTAACACGGCATTTTTCCCACATCTTTCGCTTAGTGCTATAATAATTGGCAAAAGGAAAATATTTGACAAATTTTGTCTATGTCACGGCTAAATAATTATGCGCAAACAACGCAAAACTATTGTGGACTTAAAAAGGCTTTTAAGGCAATTTGGCGCTGGCTTTGTTCGACTTGTTTGCAGAAAGAAAACCTTTTGCTGGCTAAGGGCCAAAGCTAAATGACTTATACGATACACAAACACACACACACACACACACACACTTATACAAATACAAATACAATTGTTATAGGTTGGGTTTTTCGAGAGCAAATAAAAATTTAAAACTATTTTTAAGCGAAATCTGAGCTAAATGCCAACACTAAAAATGTGTAGAAACTTTTGCACACATTTTGTCCAAAAGTAAAAACTTTTTGTTCCCTACCAGACAGACAGAAAGACAGATGGAAACGACAGACAGACAAACAGACAGTCTGTTAGTTGTTCTTGATGTTATTTTTGTTGTCGTTGTTGATGTTTTTTTTTTTTTTTTTTTTGTTACGTATGCCACTAGAAGAATTGTATAAACTTTTATAATTATTAGCAATAAATGAGCATTGACAGAGCACTTTTGCCGGCGACTGTAACACTCCACCCTCAATTTAAAAGTTTTAACTACCTAACGGCCAAAGAAACAGACAGGATATATGAAATTGTACGAGTGTATGTGGTAAAGTTTTACAAAAATTTTCTCTTCTATTCTTTTTCTGTTCAGCCCAAGTGTAGGCAATGAATTTTCACATTTAGAGTAGCTTTGCAGCACTGGTTTTAATCAGCTGTTCATAATGTAAATATTCTTATACCACACTGTAGTTTTTATTTGTGAAAAAAATAAAATTAGAAGAGAAATTAGATATAAAAAATGCATTGAAGGATCTCGCTTACTGCAGAACGCATTGAGAAAAACTTTAATCAAAATATATGGTAATATAATTTTGTAATGAAATAAATAGAAAAAGTAAAACAGATAATTCCACAACAGAGAGGAAATATTATAACCAGAAGGCGGACCAACTAACAGCGGCCATCTTGATTAATGAAAATTTGGTGAAATATTGTAAAATTGGCAAGTCTTTCCGGGAAATTGATATTCAGATTGGCATTCCTGTAAGCTTATTTAGGCGTATGTATAACTATTATTAATTATATATAATTTATATTATATAAAAAGTAAGAAAGCATTAAAATTGTACATATGTGTATGTATAGTAGTTTAATACACACACACACACACGTACAGACAGCTTTAGCAAAGGTTACTAGTAGAGTTATATAAATTTAATTTGATTTTCATTTTAATATATTTGATATAGAACTGTTAAATATTGTATACTATAATCGATCTTAAATACTTAAATATATTTTAGAAAATCACAAGAAATTATATAGTTTTGCTCATGGTTTTATAAAGGATTTTCTATTTACTTAATTATGTATATTTGTTGCTTTTTTCGTCTTTTTTTTTAATATTTCTGTCAGGGACAATTGTTAAATATTATTTCAAAGGCTTGACTTATTACTTAGATTTAAAAATATAAGATCGAAGTATTTAATTCCAAACTTTTACAACTGTTGAGAAAATATTAAGAAAGGAACCGTGAAAATGGAACAACTTAGTAGATGGATACTATATAATACTTTGATCTTATACAAAGTTTAATGCCTATACAATGTTTTAAAGATCAAGATGTAATCTTTAAAACTTTGTTTAGGCATTAAACTTTATATAAGATCATAGTTTTATCTGTTAAGCTGTTCCATTTTCACTGTTCCTTTGTTAATATATTAATATTAAAAAATGAAATATAATATATTAAATGTATATAAACTTTAAAAAAAATCTATAAAGGACTTTTGTTATCTGATCTACTTTTAGTTTATCAAATTTTGAGAAGATAAAACGACAACCCAATTTGGGCTGGTAAGTTATATATCAAACAAATTATGAAACGTGAAAAATAATCTAAAATTTTGTAATTTTCCAGTTACAACAAAACCTTAAGGAATATTGTTGTGCAAGAAATGTCATTGCCACCGTTACCACCATTATCACCTTTGCCACCATCTCCACCTTATACACCATTGCAATCATCACCATCACAAATACCATTACCATCTATATTAGCATCAACAACAATATTAAAAACAAAACCACAAATATCCTTAGCCAAACCCCGTCCTCTGCCATCAAAGATACGTAAAATAACACCAGTAACAACAAAACCAAAGATAGTTCAAAAACCTCTGCTAGCAAAAGAATTGATAAAAAATCAATTTTTTTACAAATATAATGATAATAATAATAATAATAATAATAATAATAATGACGATGAAGATGATGATTATGATGATAGGGTTGATGAAGCTGTGGCAGATAAGATCAATATCAATATAAAAATGCCCACATCGGAGGAAATATGGCAAAACTATATGGATATAAAACAGGGTCGTATAAAGACACCAGATGCACCATGGCCCATAAGTTTAATGTGTCAACAGAATTGTGAGAATCAACAACCATCTTGTAGTGTTGGAGTATCCTCAATAAATTTTCATTCCAAAAAATCTGATTATAATGATGATGAGCAAGCTGTTGCCGATCTTATCGAATGGCAATCGACCGCTGAGAAGAAAGGTAAAAAATCATCGAAAACTGGTGAAGTTTCTAAATTACTATATACGAATAGTAGAGATATGGAAATAAGTGCTGAGGAAGATAAAGATTTGAAAGCTTGGATTAAATCGGAGCTTCTATTTGAACCATTGTGTGATATTGAGGAATATGATATGCTATTGAGTATGGCCAGGGAATATGAGAAAAATCATTTGGCATTATTTCAGCTATTAAAACCGAAACCAATTCCACAGATCTGTGAAATAAAAGCAGATAAAATCGAAGCAGATGAAGAAGAGAGTAAAGAAATGACACAAAATGAAGAGAATCAAAACGTAGTCAATACAGAGATATGCCATGAGGAGCAGGAGACCAATGAGATCATTAATGAGGTAAATGAAGTTGTTAAAATTGATGTTGAAAGTCCAGAAATTATAGAAAATGTGTCAGAAGAAAGCCACGTAGCAGATACAGCTGAAGAAAATGTTCGAGATGCAGAGAATGAGATGCCAAAGAAAAAAGAAATTATTAATATTATATCGAATATTGAACTACCAATTCTTAGAGATATACCAAAGGATCTAAATACACTGAGCAATAAGGATCTAAGTGCACTAAACAATAAGGATCTAAATACATCAAATAACAAGGATCAAAATGCACTAAACATCAAGGATCTAAATGAACTTAACAACAAAGACTTAAGAGAACTAAACAACAAGGATCCAAATACACTAAATCCCGAGGCTCCAAATGAACTAAACAACAAGAATACAAATACATTCAACAACTTGGATTCTAATACACTAAACAACAAAGATCCTAATGCACTAAACAGCAAGGATTCAAGGGAACAAGACAACAAGGATCCAATGTTTAGTGCATTTGGCAAGGATCCAAGTGAACTAAACAACGGGGAACCGAATGCACTAAACAATAAGGAATCAAATGCACTTAACAACAGCGAAGAGTGTGTTATTCAATTGGATAATGAAATGCCCGATTATCCTGTCATTTTGGATATCACAGATCTGGGAATGCTGCCACCAAAACCCATAGATGAGACAGATCATCAGCAATGGCTACAGGAATGTAGTCAAAAAATGACAGAACAATTGCAAAAAATTGCCTTCTCACTGGGCGCTACCAAGCTAAAGGCAAATCCTTATCCAGCTAACAAGTCACAGCATACAGATTATGAAATGGAAATCTCCAAGGAGCAATTGAAACCACGTATCTGTTATTCACCCTTACGTCTGCCGAATCATACAGCTTGGCAGAATAAGTTTATACTGATGCTTGACGATTTTGAAGATGATGTATTACAAAATATAACCGAGTTTCGGGATCCTCAAGCGAAACGTTTACGTTCCAAATGGAATGACCAGTGTAATAAAACAGTTGAAAATCTACGCCGTGTTATAACATTACCGGCACTTGTACATCCGTCTAATGAACGCTTGCAAAAGATCAGAATCCTCCGGCGACAGCCAACAAGAAAGGAACAATTGCCACCATTCGCTTTATCCATTGATATCAAATATGCAAGAAGCTTTTGTACACTTCAGCTTAATTTAGAGTTGGATTTAAGTACTGTGGTCTTTATATTGGATAATGCTGTTTATACCAATGAAATTGATGTACTACAAAAGCGATATGAGGCAACACAATTGGCATGGGTATGGCGAAATGGAACAATTATGATAATCAATGGACGTAGTCAAAAAATGCTTTGCGATACTCAAAATGAATTACTATGCCGTGTATTGGCAATAACCAAAGAGGAATCCTTTGAAATTTGTAATAATGTAACATATTTGCGTCTTACATTCCATGCTCAATATCCTTGGAAGATTGATTTAATTGAATTTAGTAGAGCTTTGGTTCTAAGTCAAGATCTATTACATGGCTCAGATAGTCGTTATGTCTATTATGTGAATAAGGATATATCAGGAGTGGCGGCAAGAGTTTTTGAATCTGGTATGATTGCAGTTTATGCTATGACACCAACTCAGGCTGATCAAATGTTTGAAACACTTTATGTTATAACATCGAAATATCGTAAAACTGAAATTCATTAATAAATATATTGTGTCCATCAACTGGTATATATATTTTTTTAATAATTAATAAATCGTTGGTTTTGGTATTGTGTTTAAAAATGTTAACCCAATAAACATTTATCTCCATGTATTCTCAAATCAACAAAACTCGAACAACTTCGTTTTTTTGTATTGTCGTTTTTTGTGTTTTCAAGCTCAGTGGCCAAAGAGATGCAAAAGCTTTGCTCTCTCTCAAAAAAAAAAAAAATGACTTGCTGAATGGAAGTTTGTTTGGAATTTACAGAGAAAGCTTTACATTTTGCTCTCTCTCTCTCTGCTGGTTTGTTTTTTTTCTTTTTGTTTTTATAGTAGTTGGAGTTTATATGTCTCTTTTAGAAATGTGAATTTCTTATTTCTTGCAGCTTATGGGTTAAAGTTTTGTGAAAACATCAGGATGCCTTTGGTAGTAGTATCTCTGCAGGATTCATGGCATGGAATTTAATTCATAACTTAAGTGGTGGCGTGTGTCCTCAGCCGTACATAGCCAAGGTTAAGTGTGGCGGCACACGTCACTTCCACTGAAGTCCCGTTCTGTTTGGGCTTCACTCTGCCACTGTAGGTATGTGTGTGTTTGTGTGTGTGGGAGTTGCTTTTATCTTTTTTTACTGCTGCTTAAGCACGAATTTTTGATTAGGGTTGGGATAACTATAAACAATAGCTTGAAAATGGAAGCTATGGTAATTTGAACTTTGCTTTTGGTGTCTCTGCTCTTTCCTTTTTGTTTTTCTTCTCATTTTGTCTTGTTTTTTTTTCTTTTTAACAAATTAAGCGAAATGATACCACAAAACCGCAGCCAAAATTTACAGTAAACAAACCACAAGCTGGCATAATTAAACCTTGTCACGCCCCCACACTGACCACTCTGCAAATGATTTGCATTAAAAATTATTTCGGGTTGGGAATTTTTTTTTTTTTTTTTCTGTTTTTATTTTTTGTTTCTCCTGAACTTTTCGGGGTGACCAAAAACCATCAAAAAAAATTAAAAAAAAAAAAAAAAACGAAAGAAAGAAATAAAAAAAGCAAAAAAGTAAAACAGAAATGAAAAACCAAAAAGAAAAAAAAAACCTTTTTAATTCACACGACACGTTTTGCTTTGCTTTGTTTTTGCCTGTAGAAGAAATATTGTGACAATCAAAAATGCAAATGTCACCACGTGGATTGCTACAAAAAAAAAAAAAAAAACAATAAAACAAAAAAAAAAGCAGCAACCGCAAGAAACAAAAGCTAAAAGAAAAAAAAAAAAAAAAAACCTCAAGGAAAGGGAAAACGAAAAATCATAGAGAAATCTTTAATAATGAATTTATATAAATCGAAATTCTTAGGGAGTTGACCCCGCCCTCCTGCTTATTGGCAGTTTTGCATAAATTTCCTTAATATTCGTGGAGGCATTAATAAATGAAAGGAAAACAGCCCTTGATTGCCTAGCCCTATGGTCGCTATTAATCATATCTCCATAATTTGTTTAGACTAATTAGTGAGAAAACAGTTTGAACAAAGGGAGGAGGTTGATGGACGGGATTGTGTACGGAGACTTTATCCCAGATAAGCAAAGGTTAAAAGTTCATAAAGTCGGTAATTTATTGAATATATATATAAATATATATTCTGCTTTTCTTTGCTTAAATTTAAAATATTTTGTAGAAAATAATAGTCATTTTGAATTTATCAACAAATTTTGAAAGAAATTGTGTACTTAAATTTGGTTTTAAATGTTTATAAACTTTCTTTTGTCTTGCATTTTGAATTTTTTCTTAAGCAAAAAGAGAAAGCATACTTATTTGTAGATAAAGAGTAGAGTTGCCATGCAGTCAAGGTACAACTTCTTTTGCATTGGCCTTGCCAATATGAGCGACATGGTTGACGCGGAATCTCTGGCAACCACTTCGAAACATAAAATATTTTAAATACTTGCAATAGAAACACTCTTCAATAATTAAAATGTACGAATATCTGTCAATAAATCTTAATATAGAAAAAACCAAATTTCAGACAAACTAAATTCATTAAAAAAGTAACTTAAAAATATATATAAATCAGCCTTAATCCTCGCCTCAAGTCACTGTAATGCTAATCATATGCTTTCTACTTAATGTACTTGATATACTCTTAATACTTTTTTTTCTATGCATAAATATTCTTGACACATGGGAAGAAGGATAGGCACATGGGAAGAAGAAGAAAAAAGGAGAGAAAAACATAGAAAAAACACACGTAACATAAACATTAACTCGTTCATTTGCTCATGACATTTGCATCCAAATGCTTTCCACTGTTTCTTGGGCTCACTCGTTGGTTTTTTTTTGTTTGTTGTTTTTTGAGTATCACTGTCAAACAATTAATGACATGTGGCTCCGACCATTATTCAACAATTTTTGTTGTCAACAAAAACAAAAAGGAAAAATGAAACAGAAATAAAAACATTTTACAGGTAACAGTACAACAGTCTAGAGTCGAAAATAAACCAAAAAGATTCTACAAAAAAATAACTTTAGCTAATGGAAGTTCGGATACTCTTACATTTTATTTTATTTTCAGTTTTTTTTCTCTTCTTAAAAAGTTCAAACTCAAACGTTAGGAAACACATTTATACACATTGTAAGGCTGAATGATATAAAATTTCGAGGTTCCCAATACATAACTGATTGATATGTATGTGTGGATATCGATAACAAAAATGCATCCTAGCTGGCAACACATTTTGCTGTATGATAAGTTCAAACAGCTGTTCAGATGTAAAGTGCTTTTGATTTATCAAGATCGGATTGTGATCGTGAATGTTAAATATATCAGTAAATATGTATATTTATATATTTTAAGTGTGTGATCAATATTATAATACCTCGTTCGGCAAGTGTATATAACAAGCAACAAGAAACAGGCAAACAAGAACACAAAGATTAGAGCATAAAAAGTCATCACATTTTTGGCGGAGGAACATACATACATACATATATATAAAGGTGTTTGTGCGCGTGTATGAATATGTGTGTGGAATGTTTTTGCGCGCCATGTTTCACACTCTCTTATTCCTCTTAAATATGATATGCCAACTTCGTGCCAGTAATGTAAGGTATGTATAAACCTATGTACGAGTATATTAAGCGAGTTTCTCAGAAACTTTATACAACAACCATATGAAGATATGTAGACAAACCTATGTACATATGCATGCATGTATGTATGTATGTACATACATACTGCAGGAAAGCAACAGTAATGGATATATCACAGTTGGTCAAGTTTGACTTTAAACATGGAGATTTTTATAATGCAAAATTCGTGTAGTGTCGTCAGCGGCAACGCAGATGAGTTTTCTCGTTGTTTCATGCCGTCCCATCAACGGCGAGCCGCACAGGCAACAGAAAAAGGGAATTAAATGAAACCCGCTTTCCAAAAACAAAAAACAAGACAAAGTTTTAATTTTTTAGACGTCAAGCTGCAGTTTTTGGTTTTTCAATGTTACAAAAATATCATGGGTGAAGTTTGCTCTTCCGCTTTGAGGTTCTCCTAATTACAAACTAATCAAATTAACAGCTTGCAGGTAACCTCAACATATCCTGCCATACATACATATTTATTTCTAATTAGAGTTGGCATAAGGATGCTTTTAAACAGTAACAGATAAATTTTTAGGACTTAATCATTTCCCTGACAGTCGCTTTAGTTGTCTTTTATAAATATAATTCATAAACTTAATCAGCAATCGGTTGACTATGTTTTATGAATAAATCCATAATACATTCGCAATAGATCTAATAAGTCCCAAGATACCGATCAACTTTGTTAGAGTGATCGTTCCCAAAAGAGTACAAAAATTTTAAAGTTTTCAATATAGTTAATTTACTTTTACTACATAATGGACACGATCACAGTTTAACAGAATTACAGGAAGAGTGGAGCATGAGCAGCAGCTGCGTAACTCAAGGGAGCAGAGTAAGCCAGAGGAGCAGCAGCTGCATATTTGGCCAAAATTGGGCTACCAGCCACAGCCAGAGGAGCAGCAGCAAGTGGAGCTGAAAGTGGAGCAGCAAGTGGAGCAGCAAGTGGAGCAGCAAGTGGAGCAGCAAGTGGAGCAGCAAGTGGAGCAGCAAGTGGGGCAGCGACTGGAGCAGCAACGGCATACTTGGCAATTACTGGAGCTTGAGCAATGATTGGAGCAGCAGCGATACCATTGTAGTTCCTGGCAAACACCTGGCTACTGGTGGCTGTCACAACTGGAGCTGGAGCGGCTACAACAGCAGCTGGTGCAGTATAGGCAAGAGGAGCGGCCAATAGACCAGGCTTGGCCATTGCGCAACCAGCGATAGCAAGAACGAGAACGGCCTAAAATTGGGAAAAAAAGGGAATAATATTCTTCAAAAGAAGCATTCTATATCTCTTTGTTAACTTACAGATTTGAACATTTTGAATTGGATGATTAGTTTGCGTTGTTTTGATTGAACGACTGTAAACTGATTGATGATGAGCTACCGTTAACTTTGTCTATTTATACCACAAACATTGGACTTCAAACTACCTATGACTAAGTCATCCACCTATCCAATCTCTGTATTCCATTAAGCTCAATTCTCATTTGTATTCAATCCACAATAAGTAGGCAAAGGTCAGACCAAAAGAGTTGAAGCCACTGAATTTGGTTACCAGACTACGAATAGATCAAGTCTGTTTACAATTTGCTTTAAAGCGGCCCATGAACTAATTTAGACAATTAAATGAAATTTAAGGGGAATATGCAAGAAGGAGGTTAACAAAGAATTAAATGAAGGATAATTTTCCTTTTACTATAAATGACTTTCGATCTTCTCTGAGAGACACTCACTTCGGTGATATTTTATGAATATTTCAATTTATGTTTATTGTCGAAGACTTCCGAATAGCCACGACTTCAGATCTGACCTTTACTGGTTTATTACAAATTGAATACAAATGTGACTTCATCTTCCGAATGCCAAATGAACCACAAAGAGTGGGTGGGTGAACGAATACGTCACATCCATGTTAAAGACAAAATGTTTTGGGTATAAATAAGGCAGAGCTAACGGTAATTGGACATCAATCAGTTTACAGTCGTTCAATCAAAACAACGCAAACTAATCATTCTATTCAAAATGTTCAAATCTGTAAGTTAATCTAGATAAACAATGATTCTTTGGAAGATTCCTACTAAGGATTCTCTTCTTATTATCGATTTCAGGCTGTTCTCGTTCTTGCTATTGCTGGTTGCGCCATGGCTAAGCCTGGTCTATTGGCCGCTCCTCTTGCCTATACTGCACCAGCTGCTGTTGTAGCCGCTCCAGCTCCAGTTGTGACAGCCACCAGTAGCCAGGTGTTTGCCAGGAACTACAATGGTATCGCTGCTGCTCCAGTCATTGCTCAAGCTCCAGTAATTGCCAAGTATGCCGTTGCTGCTCCAGTCGCTGCCCCACTTGCTGCTCCACTTGCTGCTCCAGTCGCTGCTCCACTGGCTGCCCCACTTGCTGCTCCTTTGGCTGCTCCACTGGCTGCTCCACTTGCTGCTTCATTGGCTTACTCTGCTCCTTTGAGCTATGCAGCTGCTGCTCATGCTCCTCTCTTCCTGTAAAACTGTGATCTTGTCGAATATGTATTAATAATAAATTAACAATGTTGAAAAACAATATAAACGTATTTTTTTTTTTGGTTTATTCAATGGCCTAAAGTGGGTAATAGTATCATAAAGCTATTATTGAAAGTGTTGGTCTTTAAATACTTTTAGTAACTATAACTAATTCTATGAATTCGAGCAGTCAAACCTATTTGTTTTGACACCTTTTGAAGTACTGTCAGGTGCCAAAAATGAATCAATATATGCACTTTTATGACCCTTTTAGGCAGAAGGCCAAAACGTTAGGAAATTGCAGTTAAAATAAATATTTAAAAAAAATTATTGCGTAAAATAAAATGCATAATTGGTTAAACGTTATTCCAAGAAAAATTAATAGTTATGAAAGAGGTTAAAAAGAATTACTACCATGTTTGGTAAGGGTACTAAAAAGCTTGAAATAAAGAATAAATAAAGATCTATTATATTAACTTATTTTTTGCTTTGGCTTAGAAAAGTAATGAATGCTTTCTTTAAGCCAAAATAATTAAAACTTTGTATATAAGGAATTGAAATTTCTACATAAATAAAAACGACAATTTTACTCGCAGACTTCAAAGAGTAAAACTTAACAAGCGTCTGTTAACTTAACATTAACATTGTCTGCAAGCGGCAGGTTAAACAGAAGCATTAACATTGAAAAGAAAACGGGGCTGTTAAATGTTATAGGGTACAGTTGGGACTCATGTAAACTAAATTATAAGCCATATAGGATTAAAGTTGCATTGCAGAGGAAATCTAGTTGAAAAAAAGAATATAATTTTTGTTTTAAAAGTCGGTTAATTAATTGTTAACAAAAAAGCCTTCGCTGTGATGATCAAAACTTTTCTTTAACAAAGGATACAGCAAGAGAGTAAGCAATTGCCTCATTAGCCATAATAAATAACCTGATGGCACCAGCGGCAATCAGCATTTTACACAATTGGGAATGCACATCACATAGAGCCCTACAAATAATTTACATCGCCGAAAGCGTTTGGATGCGCGTGACATTAAAGAATGTCCAATAATGGTTTGTTTTTATGTCAGGGCAGTGTTGGAAATGCATATATACATAGGTACATATATACCTATATATTTATTCATATATGTATATATAATTAAGACAAGGACGCTCATTCACCGACACCTTGAAATTCATTCAATTCAAAATTTCCCGGTGGTCCACGTTTTTTTTTCTTTTTGTTATTTTTAACAATAAATTTTTTATTTGAAGAAACAAAATGCAACACAACCAATTTCATGAATAATGCATTTATATAGGATTGGATTAATATTTGTTTGTTTTACTTAATATAAACACGTATACGCAAGGGTGATCAAAAATAGGACAGTAACAATAAAAAAAATCTTTGCCGTAGATATATTTTAAATAACTTTTATTTTTAAACAAATAATTCATTTATTTTGGAGTAGGAGAAATGAAAATAATATGTAAGAACTGTTCAAAAATCACTCACTAGATTTAGTATATATATAGATTAGATTTAGCATATATTAAACGATAATTGCTCGATCTACTAGAATCGGCTACTTCATAACAGTTCTGATATTGTTTAGTGAACCAATTCTTAATACAATTGTTAAAATAATTAGTTTTATTACTGTTGAATTTGGTAATAAGATCTATCAATAAAAGACTCTGATCCAAAAAAAAAAAATATTTTAACGTTTTAAAATGATTTATCAAATGAAACCCGTTGCAGTTCAAAAAACAGATTTTAAATTGATTTAAAGAATAGAATTGTTGACAGGATGAGAACTAGTTCCAACTTTTTTTTTTAGAAAATAAATGATAATTGCATTATTTCTATTTTTAATATTATAAATTTATTTTTTTTATACATAAAGTCGAGAAGATCACAGTTTAACAGGATTACAGGAAGAGAGGAGCATGAGCAGCAGCTGCGTAGCTCAAGGGAGCAGAGTAAGCCAGAGGAGCAGCATATTTGGCCAAGATTGGGCTACCAGCCACAGCCAGAGGAGCAGCAGCAAGAGGAGCAGCCAACGGAGCAGCGACTGGAGCAGCAAGAGGAGCAGCGACTGGAGCAGCAACGGCATACTTGGCAATTACTGGAGCGGGGGCAATGATTGGAGCAGCAGCAATACCATTGAAGTTCCTCGCAAACACCTGGCTACTGGTGGCTGTCACAACTGGAGCTGGAGCGGCTACAACAGCAGCTGGTGCAGTATAGGCAAGAGGAGCGGCCAATAGACCAGGCTTAGCCATGGCGCAACCAGCAATAGCAAGAACGAGAACAGCCTGAAATCGATAATAAGAAGAGAATCCTTAGTAGGAATCTTCCAAAGAATCATTGTTTATCTAGATTAACTTACAGATTTGAACATTTTGAATAGAATGATTAGTTTGCGTTGTTTTGATTGAACGACTGTAAACTGATTGATGTCCAATTACCGTTAGCTCTGCCTTATTTATACCCAAAACATTTTGTCTTTAGCATGGATGTGACGTATTCGTTCACCCATCCACTCTTTGTGGTTCATTTGGCATTCGGAAGATGAAGTCACATTTGTATTCAATTTGTAATAAACAAGTAAAGGTCAGATCTGAAGTCGTGGCTATTCGGAAGTCTTCGACAATAAACATAAATTGAAATACTCATGAAATATCACCGAAGTGAGTGTCTCTCAGAGAAGATCGAAAGACATTTATAATGAAAGCAAAAAAATCCTTCACATTAATTCATTGATAATCCTTTTCCTGCATATTCCCCTTAAATTTCATTAAATTGTCTAAATTAGTTCATGGGCCGCTTTAAAGCAAATTGTAAACAGACTTGATCTATTCGTAGTCTGGTAACCAAATTCAGTGGCTTCAACTCTTTTGGTCTGACCTTTGCCTACTTATTGTGGATTGAATACAAATGAGAATTGAGCTTAATGGAATACAGAGATTGGATAGGTGGATGACTTAGTCATAGGTAGTTTGAAGTCCAATGTTTGTGGTATAAATAGACAAAGTTAACGGTAGCTCATCATCAATCAGTTTACAGTCGTTCAATCAAAACAACGCAAACTAATCATCCAATTCAAAATGTTCAAATCTGTAAGTTAATCTAGATAAAGAATGATTATTTGGAAGATTCCTACTAAGGATTCTCTTCTTATTATCGATTTCAGGCTGTTCTCGTTCTTGCTATCGCTGGTTGCGCCATGGCTAAGCCTGGTCTATTGGCCGCTCCTCTTACCTATACTGCACCAGCTGCTGTTGTAGCCGCTCCAGCTCCAGTTGTGACAGCCACCAGTAGCCAGGTGTTTGCCAGGAACTACAATGGTATCGCTGCTGCTCCAGTCATTGCTCAAGCTCCAGTTATTGCCAAGTATGCCGTTGCTGCTCCACTTGCTGCTCCTCTTGCTGCTCCAGTCGCTGCTCCGTTGGCTGCTCCTCTGGCTGTGGCTGGTAGCCCAATCTTGGCCAAATATGCAGCTGCTGCTCCTCTGGCTTACTCTGCTCCCTTGAGCTATGCAGCTGCTGCTCATGCTCCACTCTTCCTGTAATTCTGTTAAACTGTGATCGTGCCAAATAGTGAAAATAAATCAACAATATTGGAAATTTTGTATAAAAATTTCAAAATATAAGTATGAAAAAAAAATTGTGATTTTTTGTTTTGTTTTTATTTTGTGGCAATCTTTGTGTTTAACGAATTCCGTAATTTGGTGGCTCATATAAAAGATGTCCACAGCGGAAATCAATAGAAAGTTAAAGCAACGAGTGTTTGGAGCTGTCCTGTTGTTCATTTTATGAGAGAATTAATATATATAGTGGATATGTGTATATTGGGAATATGCTGGATACATTTTTTGACATGGATAGAACTTCGTCTTGATATGTGGTGCCGAGGCACTCTTTTAGTGGAGTGTTGTCCTGTTCCTGTTGCACTTCCTTTTCGCATACTATTAACAGTTAAATAAAAAGAGTAAGGACTGTCCTTCTGAGGTTTAATTGGACAGTACAATATTACTCTGCTTTGGTATACAAAGTGATATCATCCCATCCTTCCTTCACAAGAGTCCAGATATCAGATATCCCTTTGTCTTGTTGAAATCGAATCATTTAACTGGGGATATCTGCAAGAGCCGTTTAAAGAAATTTCACAGAAGAATATTTTGCCATCTCAAATCCTTAAAATGAAAATATTAAGAAGAATTACATCCTGGAATCGGTAGTAAACAAGTTGTATGAAATCTGAAGATAACAATTAAAACACAAAAATGGAGATAACAAGATCAAGTCGAGATCAAGTGACTTTGACGTAAGAGCTAAAACGATTCAGCAGATTGTCATTTTTTTTGTAGATATAAATTGATTCTTAAATATAAGAATATAAATATATATAAAAATATAAAAAGCTTTAAAAAGAAATTCAAAAGAAAATCAAAAGAATCGAGTACAAAACAGACCACCAAATCTAATTTTACTGAAGCAAAGTTCTTATGAATTCTGAAAAATTTAATTTAGTTGAAGACCCTGGTAAAAGGAATCTTGCTTATTTTCAAAAATGTATTTCAAATTACTTTCATTACAAATATTTCTTAAAAATATAAACCAAAAGTACCAAATATTTGACCTTGTTAGAAAATATCTCTTAGGAGATTTCTAGTTGTATTGTGAGAGACAGAGATCATTCTCTCTCTCTCTCTCTCTCCCTCTCATTATCTTTCTCTCTCTCTCTCTCTCTCTCTCTTTTTCTCTTGTTCTCAGATATTAGGGAATGAAGCTGGAAGATCTTAACTATTTAAAAACTTCATAACAATTAATAATTTTGGTAATTTATTTTTACTAAATATTCGACAAGATCACAGTTTAACAGGATTACAGGAAGAGGGGAGCATGAGCAGTAGCTGCATAGCTCAAGGGAGCAGAGTAAGCCAGAGGAGCAGCAGCTGCATATTTGGCCAAGATTGGGCTACCAGCCACAGCCAGAGGAGCAGCAGCAAGAGGAGAAGCCAACGGAGCAGCGACTGGAGCAGCAAGAGGAGCAGCAAGTGGAGCAGCAACGGCATACTTGGCAATTACTGGAGCTTGAGCAATGACTGGAGCAGCAGCGATACCATTGTAGTTCCTGGCAAACACCTGGCTACTGGTGGCTGTCACAACTGGAGCTGGAGCGGCTACAACAGCAGCTGGTGCAGTGTAAGCAAGAGGGGAAGCAAATAGACCAGGCTTGGCCATGGCGCAACCAGCGATAGCAAGAACGAGAACAGCCTGAAATCGATAATAAGAAGAGAATCCTTAGTAGGAATCTTCCAAATAATCATTCTTTATCTAGATTAACTTACAGATTTGAACATTTTGAATTGGATGATTAGTTTGCGTTGTTTTGATTGAACGACTGTAAACTGATTGATGATGAGCTACCGTTAACTTTGTCTATTTATACCACAAACATTGGACTTCAAACTACCTATGACTAAGTCATCCACCTATCCAATCTCTGTATTCCATTAAGCTCAATTCTCATTTGTATTCAATCCACAATAAGTAGGCAAAGGTCAGACCAAAAGAGTTGAAGCCACTGAATTTGGTTACCAGACTACGAATAGATCAAGTCTGTTTACAATTTGCTTTAAAGCGGCCCATGAACTAATTTAGACAATTTAATGAAATCTAAGTGAAATATGCAGGAAAAGGATTATCAATGAATTAATGTGAAGGATTTTTTTGCTTTCATTATAAATGTCTTTCGATCTTCTCTGAGAGACACTCACTTCGGTGATATTTTATGAGTATTTCAATTTATGTTTATTGTCGAAGACTTCCGAATAGCCACGACTTCAGATCTGACCTTTACTTGTTTATTACAAATTGAATACAAATGTGACTTCATCTTCCGAATGCCAAACGAACCACAAAGAGTGGATGGGTGAACGAATACGTCACATCCATGCTAAAGACAAAATGTTTTGGGTATAAATAAGGCAGAGCTAACGGTAATTGGACATCAATCAGTTTACAGTCGTTCAATCAAAACAACGCAAACTAATCATTCTATTCAAAATGTTCAAATCTGTAAGTTAATCTAGATAAACAATGATTCTTTGGAAGATTCCTACTAAGGATTCTCTTCTTATTATCGATTTCAGGCTGTTCTCGTTCTTGCTATTGCTGGTTGCGCCATGGCTAAGCCTGGTCTATTGGCCGCTCCTCTTACCTATACTGCACCAGCTGCTGTTGTAGCCGCTCCAGCTCCAGTTGTGACAGCCACCAGTAGCCAGGTGTTTGCCAGGAACTACAATGGTATCGCTGCTGCTCCAGTCATTGCTCAAGCTCCAGTAATTGCCAAGTATGCCGTTGCTGCTCCAGTCGCTGCCCCACTTGCTGCTCCACTTGCTGCTCCTCTTGCTGCTCCGTTGGCTGCTCCACTTGCATCTCCATTGGCTGCTCCACTGGCTGCTCCACTTTCAGCTCCATTTGCTGCTGCTCCTCTGGCTGTGGCTGGTAGCCCAATCTTGGCCAAGTATGCAGCTGCTGCCCCTCTGGCTTACTCTGCTCCCTTGAGCTATGCAGCTGCTGCTCATGCTCCTCTCTTCCTGTAATCCTGTTAAACTGTGATCTTGTCGAAAATGTGTAGGCAAATAAATTAAATAATTGGAAAATTTGTTAGTATTTTATTTCTGTATCTGTTAGATATATTTTTGGAGCAAAATGATTAAATCAAGAAGATATATGTATTTTTTTTTCCTTTTGCAAATTATCATTTTGGAATATTAGATTTAAGAAAGCAATCAATTCTCGAGAAATTTGTACTTTCTTAAGAAGAGTAGAGAATTTTGTTATGTGTTAAAGCTTTCACATGATGTATATGCAAACTAAATGCTAATTAAATCAAAATATTTATGATTAAATCGGAAATAAGAGTGTTAAACATTATCATTGGATAACTGATAAGATCATTTGAGATGCTTCATTTCTAAGTTCTTTGTTTCTTTTATTTATTGCAAATATGTGACCAAAATTGAATATGTATTCCCTTAACAATGGCCTTTTTTTGTTTTTTAATCGTTACTAACATTTGTTTTGCTCTTCTCTCTATGACGACATACCGCTATAATATAAGAAAACTGTGCAAAATTTATATAAAATATTGATCGATCGTTTTATACCCTGAATATAAAAAAAAAAAAGTGTGTAAAATAGTTGACTGAGTTAGATTAGAAAAAAGAATGTAATAAAGATTTTCAATTGGAACTGGAAAATTGTACATTATATATTTCAGTCTTCAATTGAAATGTTTATAAATGTCAGATTCCATATTATAATTGAACTAATTTATGGAAAATTGTTCTTATTATTATCCTATTATTTGATTGACTTGATTGACTTTTTTTTCTTAGAGAAATATAATTTATATATATAAATATCAGACAAATTGATAACTTGACCAAATGTGATGAAACTTTGTCTTGATTTTCAAAGTGATTGCAATTATTTTTATTGTTATTTAATATATTTTTTAAAATTCTTATACTAATCTATTATATACAGACTCCTAAAGAGTATAACAGTTTTTCTTGGTACATTAGCTGTAAGAAGATCATCTTTTTAGTTCCTGTTTCAAGCCGATTATTTTGCTATCGATAAAGTTGCTGTTGATCGATAACTATTGCTTTATTACTCCAACAAGCATTAGAATTTCCATATTATTTATTGAAAACTTTAATTTATAGGGTATCCTCTAGTCGCATGTCTTTCTTAAAGCTTAAGGGAATTTATATGTCTTGGGTTTTTATGGCACGTGCTTTCAATGTTTAATTTGTCAAGTTCCACAAAATGTTGCGACAAGTTGTAGTATATATATATATATATATATATTTGTTTTGCTAACTGAATTATTGTTTCAACTGTTGTAATATATATATGTATATATACAAGAATTCTTAAGCTTAATTGGTGATTAGGCCAACTTGAAAGAAATGTAGCAAATCATAAATAAAACAATTTAAAAATACTATGAAATTTCTATAAATAATCTCTAAATTTGCATAATAATAATAATAATTTGCATATTTATTGAATAATCGCATTTCTTATATATCTATATATATATTTCTTTATTCATTACAACAATTTGATCAAAGTGTTTACTGCCCTTCGGGTTTTTAGTTTTCTGTTTACTTTTAAGTGTTAATTTATTTGCTGTTGCCCTTGAAAGACCTACCACAATTACAGTGCATTGGGCCAACTATAATGCGGCTGGAATATTAATTAGCCAACATTATTGTGGGTATAAATATGCGTGGTAGTGTCACAAAATGTTATCAGTTAGCTATTTGCTTTCCAATTGAAACAATCAATACAAATTCCTTAAAGGCAACTAAATCAAAAAATCATGTTCAAATACGTAAGAAAAATAGAATTTCTTATATTATTTTTTATATATTAATATTTATATGGCTTAGGTTGTTGTCATCTCTGCTCTGTTGGCCTGTGTGGCTGCCAAACCCGGTTTACTTCATGCTCCATTGGCGGCAGCTCCACTTGTGGCATCTGTACCGGTTCCAATTCCAGCTCCAGTTGTTACGGCGGCCAGCACTCAAGTGGTGAGCAGGACATTCAATGGAATTGCAGCTGCTCCAATTATAAGGGCTGTGGCTCCAGTTGCTCCATTGCCAGCACCAGTATTTAAGGCTGTGGCACCAGTTGCTGCTCCTTTTGCAGCTCCATTGGCCGCCCCATTGGCTGCTCCACTGCCAGCACCAGTTTTCAAAACCATTGCTCCAGTTGCTGCTCCTTTTGCAGCTCCATTGGCTGCTCCAATTGCTCCACTGCCAGCACCAGTTTTCAAAGCTGTTGCTCCATTTGCAGCTCCTTTTGCTGCCCCATTGCCCGCTCCATTGGCTGCACCAATTGCTCCATTGCCGGCACCAATTTTCAAAGCTGTAGCACCAGTTGCTCCTTTCGGTGCCCCATTGGCTGCTCCTTTGGCTGCCCCATTGGGTGCTCCTTTGATCAAACCAATTGCACCAGTTCCAGTACCCTTGGCTTATGCTCCTGCACCAGCTCCTTTGGCCTATGCCCCAGCTCCTTTGGGATATGCAGCAGCTCCTGCTCCAGCTCTATGGTAAATAGTTGGCCACAAATTTTTAGGAATAATGACTGATAGTCTTTAATAAAATCGTTAAATATATATAATCCCAAAAAAAAAAAAAAAAAATTGTTTTTTTTGCTAAAAAGGGGAAACAGAAAATGGAATTGTTCCTTTTATAAGATTTATCTATATTTGCCAGATTTTAGATATAGAAATCCTTCTTTTAGGATTTTTATTTTTCTTAGATTCTGCAAAAAATTCTTACGAATTTCTTTTTTTTTAATCACTGTTTCAAAAGTTGAAACAGAAATTAAAAGGAATTATAACTTTATTTTTCTAAAAGTGAAATTAAATTTTCTAAATATATTCTTATAATTTTTTAGTTAAAATATTTTCCCATAAATAAATATAAAATATTTCTAAAATAAAATTGATTTTAAATACTATAAATTTTTATTATATCTATAAGTGAAAATAATAAACTTTATTACTCAGATTTAAATGTTAATTAATAAAAATATTTAAAATTTTTTAAAAGAATTTTCATTAAAAATTTAAAGCTCTTTATGCCATAAAAGAGAAAATACAATATTTTTTAAATAAATATTTCGTTTCACGGTTTTTTTTTTATATATATTTTTGTTTCTTATCTAAATGAAGAATAGCTTTTGTATATATATATATATATATATATATATTTGAATGTTTGATGTAAAAATGGTTATAAAATTTAATATTAAAGTTTCTTAACAGTTTCTGGCACTGTCTGGTTTATACTGCCGGAAACTTAAACAGCCAAAAAGAGATAAGAGGCCAACACGCGCCTGGCTCCTCGCTCTTCACTCCTTACTACACTCTCTGTCTGTCCCTCTCTATATAGAAATCATTCCATCGTAGTTTCGGTTTTTGGTGGGGTAAAATTTTCAACAGCAGCGCAAACGCAGCAAAGTTTATCCTCAATTAAACTTTTTGTTGTTGCGTAAAATTGCGCAAAATGTGTTTTGTTGGTAGTGAGCATGTGTGTGATAGGCCATACGTTAGGTTCATTCCACCCACAGACACCCATCATCATTGTGTCTCACTCACTCTCACTCTACTACACTCTCATCTTCATTTGTTGGCTTAACTTTTAATTCCATATTGCCTTAATTTTCGTCTGGTTGTTGGTCTTTTTGTTCCAAAACAATTTGTTAAATTTTTCGTTAATTTTCTTTTTTCTTATCAGTAAACAAAAGGAAATCCTTTAGCTTTTTAGCCTTAGAAAATGTTTCCCCCTTTTTTTTTTTTTTTAATTTAACGCATCATTTGTCTTCTTTGTTTCTGGTAATATATGTATTTATATATATATATATATATATATATATAAAGATCTTTTCATTAAAAGATAAGTAAATCTATAGAAAAGAAGCTTGACTAAAGTTATTTTAAAGAAGTTTTTCTTCATTTTATATACATATACTTATACGTATGACTGTTTGCCAGAAGTATTTTAACAATTGTTTTTTAAAGCTTCCAAAGTTTCAACATTTTTTAGTTTTGATTCATTAAAAATAATTAACATTTCATTTTCAAAGTTAGTTTTGCATTAATATATCAATTGTATAATAATGTATAACAGTTTTTTATATATGTAATATGCACAACTGTACCTTTTTTTTGAGATTAAAACCTCCAAACAATTAGAAAGTATAAGCAATTTTTAGTTTTTGGGCATTAAAAACTATCAGCAATTCTTTTTTAAGCTTAAATTGGGACTAAAAAATCTATTTTATAATAATTGTATAACAGTTTTACTGAAATTTGGTACATCTGTACTTTTTTTCGTACATTTTTATAAAGCCAAACAGCTGAAAGAAATTTTTAATTTTAAGGCATTGGCCATTTAAAAAGTTAATTATGGATATCAATTGTATAACAGTTCTATAACAGTTTTATTTACATCTGGTACAGTTGTATTTTTTAGTATCAAAAGTATCAAAAATTCTTGAATTTTAGTTCAATTCATTGCTCCTATGTACTACATGTGAGAAGCGAGGAGGACAGCAGTATCTATGATGTCTATGAGAAACAAAGAGGAGAGTAGTTGGGGTTTTTATTGAACATACGTGCTCTTATGTACTACATGTGAGAAGCGAGGAGAACAGCAGTGATTGGGTCTCATTGTAAAGTTATTTCAAATTGATATATCAGTTGTATAATAGTTGTATAACAGGCTTACTTATAATAGGCACAGCTCTACTTTTCTTTACCGTTGTAAAAATGAACATTTTCTTAAATGTTATGCAAACCAAAAATAATCAAAGTCTATTTTAATACTTTTGTTCAATTTTTTTGACATTTTAAAAGTGTCAACAGTGATTTTTGACACTCTAACTGTTTGCTTTTGATTTGCCAAAGATTTCGAGGTTACTTTCAATAAATTGATATATTCATTTTAGTTTTAATATTCATATTACATATGATTTTTGCTGGCCAAAGTGACCAATAAGATGTCATTTGTGGTTGATTGGTATGACTTTTGCTAGTAACTGAAATGGATTTCTTTTACTAGTTAAAAGGAAAAGAAAATGAAAGGAATTTTCATGACTATTCGCTTTCAATGAAACTCTCCCTTTTTCTTCTGCATGCATGCATATGTGTGTTGATGTGTGTGTGTGTCTGTGTGTTGGTGTGAGTGTATTGTATGCCTGCATAATATCACACTAAATCAATGCACACTAAACCCTCAATCAGGCTTAATCTCAGCATCGACAAAATCCTCTCAATTGACAGGCGAATCGAAACGGAAATCAAATAGCGTACCTGTGACAGGGCGCTAAAGCCTTTTACCCATTTAAATGTGTTGGGTGGTGGTTTGTGAGATGTGGGGGTGGGGATGGGGGTGGGGGTGGCAGAATGTCATAGGATTTGTATTCTATTATTTCTTTATTTTAAGCTCTTTTGTTGTTCAACCTATTCTGCTATTTCCATTTCTATGTCAATTGCATTTACAAATAGGGCCAGCTGACGGTTAGCACATTATTTGAAAGTTTTACCCGGGCGTGATTAAAGTTATTTGCCTCGATTTCTTGCTTCAATTTTGTTCGTCTTTGTTTTGCTTTTTGTTCCCTTTTCTCGCTCTTGGCAGATGTTGGTGGCAAATGTCAAAGTGGCTTGCCACACCCACAAAAATAAAGACAAAAAACAAAAAAAAAAGAGAAGAAAATGAAGAAAAACGTAAAGAAAAACCTTCTAACATTCGACATCAACATTGCCATCAAATCGCACATCGCATCGCATCGCATGGCATCGCATGGTATCGCATCTCTCATCCATTTTTGGTTCTCAGAGCCCATGTAAATTGCTCTGGCAAACAAATCACGTCCTCTCTCTTGCCATCGTCCTGTGTGCCAATGTTCTTACCATTGCCATTGCCGTTGCCGTTGCTGTTACCATCACATCACATCACATCACACCCAGTATTTTCCCGTATCCTAAAATGGCAGCTGGATTTTTGCGGTATGTATACGCTCTGAAAACTGGCTAAGCAACCGCATTAAGTGACTGAGTGCCTACGCCACTTTCACATTATGCCTGCGGAGCATTAGCAACCGCAACCGCCAAAGAAGGCCTTACAGACGACAACACGACGACCTCTTCTTGTTTCATCTACCATCACTACCATGTTCTTATATATAGGTTTTTGTTCTTAGTCTGGTTTTTTTTTTTTTTTTTTGTCGCGGAGACTTCAATTGAAGATTCGGTTTTCATGCATCGATTGGCATTTAAAGAATTTTGTTTACCATTCAAATGTGTGTGTATATGCGGTTTGAAAGACGCTTTTTGTTCAAATGAAAAGAAAATATATTGAAGCAGTATGTTTGCTTTAATTCTCACAGTTGGTTTGCTGATCAAGTCTACAAGTGAACTTTCTTTTAGGGAACTATATATTAAGTTCTGACTATAATTAATTTGTTTCTCATTCTATTTTTAGAGTATACAACTTTATTTTTATATAATGAAAGTTCTTTAAATGAAAGTTGCTAAATAATAAAGTTTTCTTCTTTCTCATGCTCATACTTTATAGGAAAGTTCTACTGTACGAGTCTTGTTGTAGCTAAAAGTTGGCTTAGTGTTTTTGCTTCTAATAATCTTTTAATCTATTTGATTCTCTTAAGTTTCTATTAATAAATTTATATATAAAATCATAAACAATATAGAAAAAATACATCAAATTTAGCCCTACATTCGGTAGTTCCCCTTATAACAAGTGTTGAAAAGTCCCCTGCGAGTCAATCGATTAAAAGTGTTGTAAAATTGATCAATTCCTTAAACGTTTCTAAACAAAATGGTTTTAGTTATAGAATATAAGCAAAGTTTTAGAACTTTTGTTTAATTGCATTAGTGTACTACTAGGCGTATGTGTAATCTTATTTGGTTTTTTTCATATTTTGTGGGAAAGGAACTCTGATATATTTTTTTTTTTTTTATAATTATTTAACCCATTGTTCTATAGGGTACAAAAAGTGTTAATGAAAATGAGGCAACTTCTTGCCAAGCAGAAATAATCTTTGAAACAGATGAAAAAGTAAAATGAGAGAAACGAAGGAGAAAGTTTCTTCACATGTGCGCGTGCCCTCCATATTACCCCAAAAAAAAAAAAAACAAAAACAAAAAAAAAACAAAAACCAACACAAAAACAAAGAAAACAAAAAAAACAGAAACTCTTTTAAGAAAATAATTAATTAAGAAGTGCAAATCATAGCAAAATTATGCGGGATGGCAAATTAAAATGAACGCGAACGTCAGCAACAGAAAACCAGACTACAAAAATACAAAGAGACCATGTAAACGGAAATTAGAATATATGTGTACACACACACACACACACCAACACACATACAAAAATACTTATATGTACACATTATATATATTATATAAAGAGATAAAGCGTCTTGCTCAATGGAAACAAAGAAATTGCCAAAGGAATAGAATAGATTAAAGGAAAGTTTTCTATCAATAAATTGCGACTTAAATTATTTGCTGCCAAAATTTGAATTTGGTTAAGCAAATTGATAAAGATATATATTAAAGATTCTCTATTATTAGTTAGGATATATATATATATACAGTGAAGGAAAAAAGTCAATATACACCACCAATTTTTCGATATTTCGGGTTATCGCAAAAAGAATTAAATAAGTTGGTATGTCATTATTTAGGACACTAAATAGTTATCATTATTTCAGAAAAAAAAAAATTTCTTAAAAAATTATGTATACCAAAGTTATTAGCAAAAAACAAAAAATTTTCCCGGAAAAAAGTCTACATACAGCGGGGGAATTCCCTCTAATAACTCAAAAAATAGACAGTAAGAAAGGGAAATCCCTGATTATTTTGACGCCTTTTAATCTACTTCGACGATTATCAAACCCTTAACCAAGGCATAAAGCCTGTATGTAGACTTTTTTCCGTTGTTTTTTTTATGTTTTTGTTTATATCGTTTTAAAAGTACAATGAATTGAACTTTTTGTTTTGTTAATAAACTTATACATTAAGACCCCAAATAATAGCATGCCAACTTTTTTGATTTACATTGCGAAAACCCGAAATATCGCAAAACTGGTGGTGTACGTTGACTTTTTTTCTTCACTGTTTATGTCTTGTCTTTGAGAAACTGAAGCTAGTGATTCCGTTCTCGTAGTGTCATGGGTTTACTGGTTCAGTGGGTCTCTACGAGGTTGCCACGTATTCCTGTAGACATTTAGTTGGAAGGTTCCGAGTATATGTCAAATGCTTCGAATGCTTAAATGAGTGAGACCGAAATAGTTATATGCTGAAAGTAATCCCTAGTATTGCTTAGTGAGAGTGAGATGACTGCATATGCCTTCAGACACGTCTAAAGGGCAACAAATCTCGAGAAATCAATCATAAAATTCTAGAAGCTAACGCTAAGGGAACTCGTTTCTTAAAGGCAAGTAATGGAAAACAACATCGTCAAAGCAAACCCGACATGTATATGTATATATATAAGATATATATTATAGATTATAAAGACTTTCCTTAGCTAAGCTTTGAGTTTAAGTAACCAAAGATCTTTCCGAAGGCCAACTAAAAGTCTTTTCTTCAAACAAGATTTACTTTGTCATATACAAAAAAAGTGTCTTAACTTGGACAAGTTCTTAAAGTTTATGGTTTTTTTTTTTTTTATACTATATTTAACTATATAGATATCTAAAAAAAAAGGAACATGGTTAACTTTCTCTACACTTAAAGTAAAATATAATTCAAGGTTTTTTTTATATTTTTTTTTTTGTTCTTCTACTTATTTCTTATGGCTTATTTTTTGGCCAAAGAGTCTTCTTCTTTTTATAAAATTGAAAACTTGGCACTAATGTTTGCAACAAAGTGGAAAAAGCAACTTTAATTTTCAGCTTGGTTAAGTTAAGCTTTTCCTCATTTTCTGTACAATGTTTCAGTTTTTGGTTTTACTTTTTTTTTTTTTTTGTTTTTTTGCAATCGAACTTTATGCCAGAATTATTGCTTCGTTGCCTCCTGCATCGTTGGGATACAGAGGTGATGGTGCTGCTGCTGTTGCTCCTGGTCTGGTTGATGGCAATGGAGACGGCGACCGGAACGGTGGCATTCGTTCGATTTGTTTTAAGCGCCTGCAAAAAGGGAAGTGGACAAAAGTGCAAAACTGTTGCCAGTAGCAGCCGCTTTCCATTCCAGGCCGTTGCTGCTACTATTTCTGCAGTTGTTATTGTTTCAAATGTTTGAATTTTTCAAATCGTTGCCGAGTAGAAAAAAATACAAAAAGAAAACAAACAAAAAAAAAAAGAACACAAAAATTCCATCTAAAAATATTTGATGATACCGTTTTAAAGATACCTTGCATTAGATAGGGTAGGAAACTGAAATTTACTTTAAAATTTAGTTTTATTTTTTCAATTTTTATTTGCTTAGAAAAGTAATATTTTTGATATTCTTTCTTATTTGTATTAAAATCGATTTGATTTTGAAACATTTTAGGCATATTAATGTCTGTTTAAGATTATATAATTACTTGAGTAGAAATATATTTTGATTTTTTCTTTTAAAAGTTTTCCATTAAATGCATATACCCTTCAATTTATCTATTAAAGGGGTATAAAATGTGTTGCGCCATGCTTCCGTGCATTTCGTTGCACTTTAGGTGAGTAGAAATAGAAAAGAGAGTGGTTTCAAATATACATATATATATATAAAGATAAAAATATACAAATTTGTTGTTTATATAAAAACTTAAAATATCAACAAATAAACAAGCAAGTATATAACTTTCTAATATCTTAAAATTTATTATACAAAAAAAGTTTATTTTTTAGTAGTAAAAAATTGTTGCTTTTTTTTTTTTTTTTTTTAGAAATTTATTTAAATTTATTTAAACTAGAGAACTTTTGTTACAACTCTCGTCCTGAGCATTTTTATACCCTATAATGCAAAAGTATACAAAAACTGATCTGGCAATGGGAAAGTTTTAAAAATTTCAATAATTTTTATATTATATATTAATTAGTTTATATTAGCTAAAGCCAACTTTTAGGTTAAGATTAGAATTAAAAAAATATATAATTTAATATAGAAAATATGTACTATATAATATATAAATTAAAGAAAATATAATAATATAAACTAATTATTATTATTTTTATTTTTTTTTAATTATATAAAATTTAGTTAAAGTTTTCTTATTTTTTTGTGCTAAGTATTTTTTAGGTCTATATATCAATTACGTTTATGAAAAAGAGTTTTTAGTCAGAGACTTGTAAAATGTAAGAGATTGGGGACGCTTTAGTGGAGGCGTGGCAGAAACAAAAAGGTTCTTTGTTTTGGTTTTGACGATGCCATGACTTTATGGACAATCCAACCAGGCCAACCAGCCAGCTAGCAATCAACCTTTCGTTGTAGCCTTGTTGCAAGCTTCTTTTGCGCACGTGTTCGATAACAATTGCATTGCATACTTTAGTGAGCTGGCAAAGAAATTAAATTTTTTAACCTGAAAACTCTATGCTGGAAAAGAAAGAAAGAAAGAGAGAAAGACTGAGAGAGAGCAATAGACTTGTCTGACAGTGAAGAAAGAAAAAAAAACGGTCAAACCGTCAAACGGTTTACAGCAAATCAATTAGTTCTAAGAAGTTTTCCAAGCGCTAATTGCAAGCGATTTTCCTTTACCGTCCCGCCCCTTACCTCAACCTTCACTTCACCATATCTCTCTTAGTCTTTCAACTACTTTGTTGACTTTGTGCAGAGTTGTTAGCCAAAACAAAAAAAAAAAAAAAAGAAGACAAGTAAAAAATTAGTTGTAGATGTGGACAAAGTCCGGCCAAAATGCCGGGAGTAACTTATTTATCATGAGAGAAAGAGCATGAGGGAGAAAAGAAGAGGGAGCCGAGGGAGAGAGTGAGTGAGTGAAAGAGTAGTAGAGCTCTTTGTAAGGCTGCCCTCTTTATTTTTGTTTTTTATTTTATGGGAAAATGTCTGCATTGCGTACTTTTTTCACTTGGTACTCCCGTTTGCAGTTGGAAAATTAATGTGCAAGCCTTTTAATTACTCGACAAACAAGCAAACAGAAGTTTGAACCAAACTTTTCTACACTTTTGCTAAATATAAGGAAAAGTAGCCATAATAATATTCAACTGCACTGCCAACAATTTCAAATTAAATTCCATTTGCCATGTACCCACAACATTCGTCTAATGATAGATGTTGGATAGCAACCAAAAACTGCAGGACTTATTTATCATTTATTTTGTCAACAAACAGAAAGTAGGTAGGGAGGGATGGTGTAGGAGGGCGTGACATCAACCATATTCATTTGTTTACATACGCAACATTTTCGTGTCTCTCTCGAAAGTTTGTCAAAATTTTGGTGCAAAATACAGGTTGTGGCAATTAATTATTTTTAAAATAAAATTAGTTTTATAAATCATTTAAAAATTATATTTTTTCTTTAATTTTTAATATATTTCAATATAAAAATAATTTATTTTATAAAATAAAAAATTTTATCTGCATATTTCTTTTGTTTTTTGAAATGAAAGCATTAACAGATTCACCCTCTACATAATGTACACATATATACACATATATTCTTGCGACTAAAACAAACAATATGATAAAAATATTATACAATACACATATCAGCATATATATATATATATATATATCCTTATAGGCAATAACCGATATATAACCGTTTACAGAACGTAAATGAGTTTTTCATATAAACCAATTTACATATCATTATATGTAATTGTTAAATAATAATTGTTATTTTTTATTACAGTGAATATTCATGAAACGAATTATCATTACCATGAATGTAAGTAGTGAACCGATGTTTCCTGCTAATATGATGTACGATCTAAGTGAAGACTGTATGGAAATTATATAACTGGGTAAGTTCTTAGTGAGAAACAAAATATTAAATTATATCTATAAAATATGTTAAGTATGTGTATAATTGTGGGATTACTTTATTGAAAAGTAAATATAATTGTATGTATAAGGAATTGACTATCAAATGTAGTTGTAATTGTAATTGTAAGCTTTTCAATTACTTTTGATTATCCTTAATTTAAGGGCTACTCCTTGTTCTAGTTTCACATTAGAAATGCTTTGTAATCCATTTAATCTGCGTACTTAAATTAAAACTATTACCAGTGTTACTTTTAGCTGTTCCATTACCACTGTTGCGTAAAATTGTTCCAATACCAGTGTTACATAAAATAGTTCCATTGCCACTGTTACGTAAAGCAGTTCCATCACCACTTTCCTTTTTCGATACTTTACTACAATAGTTCCTTTCTCTTCAAACTAGTCTTTTTAGCTGTTCCATTACCACTGTTGTATATAGCTGTATCATCAGCACTATTGCTTTTTTCCTAGTCTACTGCAACGGTTTCATTTTCGCTACTCTACTACAAGTCTGTCTTTTTAGCTGTTCCATCACCACTGTTTATTTTTTGCTAGTCTATTAGAACTTTTTCATTTTGGATGTTCTACTACAACTGTTTATTTTTCGCTACTCCACTAAAACAGTTCCTTCCTAGCTACTCTCCTAAAACTGTTCCTTTTTAGGTGTTCCATCAACATTGTTACTTTTAGCTGTGCCATCACCAAAATTCCCTTTTCGCTGCTCTACTACAACTGTTAATTTTTAACTATTTCACAACCACTATTCCTTTTTAGCTGTTACTCTTCCACTGTATCTTTTTCTTACTGCTCCACAATCAAACTTCCTTTTTTTGCTGTTCTCCCATCACTGTTTCTTTTTTTCGTTAATCCACTATAACTATTCCCGTTGGTTGTTTCACTTTTTTATTTTTTGCTCTTCCATCATTCCTGTATTAGCTGTTCCACGACCACAATTCCTTGGTGTTTGTATCATAATCACTATTTCTTTTTGCTGTTCTAACCCTTATTATTCCCTTTTAACGCTTTCACCTTCACTTTTCTTTTCTTTTTGTTGCTGTTTACTGTGTACAACAAAATATTAAACGACTGTCTGTAACTAAAGACTAAGAAACTGTACTTTTGTTTTTAACAGTTTAAGTAATCAGCAGCTTTAAATGATTGCTTAAGGAAAAAAATAACAGAAAGAAGTCTGTTTATATAGAAAAATCATTAACTTTACATTAGATAAATCTTTTACCTACAACATCTTTTGAAATGAGAGATAGAAAGACTAAATTTTTGTTATATCGAAATGGCTAAGAGATAGAAAATTAACTTAATTATTTATAGTAAATTTTGTGTTAAGTTTTTTTTTTTTATAATATTTGCTAATTTAAATAGTTGAAAATTAAATGTTTAATATTGTTAAATATTTTAGAGTATTTCAAAGTTTCCATATTTTCTTATGGCTAAAGTATTATTTATTTATTCTAGATACAAGTCAGTTTATAGTTGTTTGTTGACATTAAATTTAACCAAGATGAAGAGCCATTTTATATATATATGTATATATTTTTTTTTTTGTATTTTGGTTAAAAGTTGTTGAAGCTTAATAAGCCGCAATTTGCATTGATAGCAAGTCATTTTTTATATGCAAAAAAAAAGAAAAGAAAAGAAAAAAAATGTTAAAAATCAAGCCGAGCAAGAGGCAGATAAAATAAATAACGCAACGAGGAGTAAAATGCATTAAAAGCGTTGCAAACAGCGAAACCTTTATCTCCCTGCCCCACAACAGTCGACCACTTAATTCGCACTCCAACGATATGAAATTTCAAGTGTCTGGACGGGCAGCTCCTGCTCCTGCTCCTGCTCCTGCCCCAGCTCCAGCTTCAGCTGCTGCTGCTGCTGTTGCACTCGCTGCTTGTTTACAGAGCTACTTAATCGAAGTGCTTCCAATGCCGTTGCTGTTGCCGTTGCCCCATTGGCATATCCTGCAACTCCTCTTGCTCCTCCGTGTGCCAGCCCTGTATATATGAGTGTCTGTGTGTCGGTGTCTGTGTCTGAATATGTGTCTATGTGTCTGTGTGTGTACGTTTAATGCAAAAATGTTTTTTCTCGCCTTGCCACTTTTTTGTCCATTCGCCGTTTTTCCTTTCCTTTTTTAATTTTTTTTCTCTCATTCTTCTTTTTTCTCTCCTTTTTCGTTTTATTTGACCATTTTTCTGTTTGCTTCCGGTTTTCATTAATGGTCTTAACATAAAAATACAATTTACTCACGTTTAACTGATTTGTATTGGTTGTGTGCGATCGTCATTAAATTTTTAAGCGTTGTTTGATTAAATATTTTTCTTTTTTTTTTTTTTTTTATATATTTTACATTGTATATTGATTGATTGATTGATTGCTTTTTTTGCCTCATAATCAACAAGAACACTAATAATGATTGGCCTAAAATGATTTAACGCCCAATCAATTGCAATATTTATATACATATATATATATATACATATATATATGTATATCTATATATACATTTTGTTTTTTATATAATGAAAAATGTTTTATGTAAGAGTTTAGACTTACATTATCTCGTACTTGAATTGCGTTTAAGAGTAAACAAACATTTCAAAGGCAAAAAAAAAATTAGCCACAGCTTCTTTTGCTCCTTTTTCTTCTTGTTATTGTTGTTGTTGTTGTTGTAGCTGGAAGCGAATCATCGTCCTCTTTGGTTCTAGACATTGCCTAACACTTGAACCTGAAACTCATTTGCGCGGCGTCACTTTCGACGCCTCCGCACATGCCCAAGCAGTAGGAAAAACGAAAACGTTTTTCCCTCTGAACAAAAAAACAAAAAAAAAAAAACGAAGAGCAAAAAAAAAAGGAGCAACAACAAGGGTAGCACTCTCCCGTCCCCGTTCCGACTGACAGTCGTAACGTCGTGGCGGCGATGGCAGTAAGAAAATTATACTTAAAGCTATGCCCAAGAAGATGCCTTTGACACGCTGGGCGGGATGTGGCTTTGATGTTTGGATAGCTTAGAAATGAATGGCTGAACAGCATATGAAGGCATGAGTAGGGTAGGTAGATGGGGTCCTTGATTCTTGGTACTCGGCTCCTTGGTTCTTGGTTCTCAGTTCCCAGCTTCGCTCTGTCCTTGGTGTCCTGGCATCAAGTTTGGCGGTGCTAACCAAATATTTGTTAAATGCAAATTACTTTTGACGCTTCACAAAATGAAAATGTACGTCAAATTATTGGTTTGAGATTTTTTTTTTAACAGAGGTCTAAAAGGGAAAGCAAAGTTCATGATTTCCATTAGAAAATGCCACTTCAATAAATATCAAAAAAAAAAAAAAAAAAACAGAGCAAATAAAATGTAAAGAAAACTATAGAAAATGGTTTACTTAAGTCTTCATTTTATATAAGAAATGAAATATTTTTTGGTCTTCAATTAAAAATGGATTAATTGCACTTTAGAAGTAAAAGTATCTTATCACTTTTCTACTTATAAATTGTCAATTTTCCTCAACATATTAAATTCATTTCCCTCTCTCTCTCTCTCTCACTGTTTTGGTGGGGGGGGGAGGTTTTTTGGTTTTATTTTTCTTGACATTCGTTGGAATGCAACTTTATTGCAATTAAACACTCAATTTCCAGTATACCGCCCGCTCTAGAAAACTTTTTGCTGAGCAAAAATTTTTGGGCAAAGGTAAAGTTTGTAAGCCGCCAGGCAATAAAGGAAAAGCGGGGGAGTGGGTACCAAAAAAAAAAAAGAATAAAAAAAAAAAAAGAGTCAGTAGCATCAACAAAAGTCACAAAATCAAATAGAATCCAAAGATTAAAATATTTTGTATACCCTTAAAAAGTTCTTCTGTTTTAAAAAGATCAATCAAATAATTTTTTACATTTTACAAGGTTTTTTTCCATATTTTTTTCTTGGTGTATAGAAAACTGGCAAAAAGCTTTTTACAAAGCATTTGTTTTTTAAATTTTTTCTAAAAATATTATTAATAAAAATGAAAGGAAAATATTTATTTGGCAATAAGTTGAAAGCGTTTTGCCTTAGAAATAAGCAAAGATCAAGGAATTGAATTCAAAATAGTTAAAATTTCTTAAGTTAGTAAAATATTATTAATATTTTTATTATTTTAATATTAATAATTATTATATATTACAGTTAGTTCTTCTATTTAGTCTAAAATTATGTATTTTCTCTTGAATTTCTAATCAAAAGTCAAATCCAAAACTTTCATATTGAATTTTTAGAAAAGTTTTTAAAGTAAGTAAAATATAAATAATAAATAATTATTATATATTAAAATTAGATCTTCTTTGTAGTCTAAAATTAAGTATTTTCTGTTGAATTTCTAATCAAAATGTCAAATCCAAAACTTTCATATTGGATTTTTAGAAAAAGTGTTTCCTACAAAAAAGAAAGAATCTGATTATTTGGTTTGATTTGATCTAGTTATTCCCTTAAGTTAAGTATTTAACATATACAGAAGGTAATCTAAGTTTTAATGTTAGAAAAAGAGAAAAAAAAGTTCTCTAAATTAAAACTAATTCTTATATAAATAAACCAATTTTTTTGTGTGTCCTCAATTCGAACTTTTTCTTAAATGAAAATATATAAAAAATTTTATAAGAATTTGTTAAGAAGTCTCTTAATAAATTGTCTTTAGCTTATTGCTATTGCAAGATGATCAACTCATAAATAATGCTACATTTTTGTAAGGGTATAAAAAGCAAAATGGCGCCCCGGAACTTTAGTTGTCCTTTCTGTTGCTGTTGACGTTGCGCATTTGCTGTAGATTATTACAAAAGTTTAAATACACAGACACAGATCGAGTTGGAGACCGAATTGGAGTTGCTACCAACACCAACATATCCCGCCCATCCCACTTCTGGTAAAACCCTCAGGTGTTGTGCATTTTGTTTGTCCGTCTAAGAAGAGCGGGTGGAGGTGGAGGTGGAGGGGTGTGAGTATAGGAGACAAGACAAACTGAAGGTGTCCTCAAGAAATTGAATTGAGTTCAAGTTGAAGAAGCTTCTTTAAATAGCCTTGACAGTTGCAGTAACTTTTAGAGTTCTTGCCAAAGGAGTTTTCTTCATTTTACTTTCACACATGCATACAAATACAAATACAAATATACAAACTCACACACACATACACATACATTTGTATGCCATCATATACCACAATTTGTTTGGCTAAGAAGTTTTGACGAAATCTACAAAAGACATAAAATTTCTTACAACAAAATTTCATTTGTATGACTTTGATAATAAATTCTTAAGCAAAAATAACAAAAAATTTTGCTAAAATTGTTAACAATTTTATATAATTAGCAATTAATTTTAACTGCAGTACTATAAACTAGAAGGTTGGGCAAACTGTCCTTTTCAATTACCAGAATCAAAAAATTCCAAAAAAAAAACTTTTAAATAAAAACATTTTTTTGGTCCGATTGTTCCTATAGGAGCTATATCATATAGTCGACCAATTCTGTAAAAACTCAACAGACACATTTTTATATATACCAAACTTACATATACCAAATTTCGAAAGAATCGCTGTTAAAATAACCAAGATTTTCATCTAAAACTTATTTTTTGGTCGATTGTTCCTATGTATTACATATATGATATAGTTAACCGATTCTAATAAAGTTATATTAGAAAGTATATAAAAGTCATAAATACCAAATTTAGTGATAATCGCTTTTAAAATAACCAAGTTCTTGCTCGAAATCCATATTCATGACCGATCGTTCCTATAGGAGTTATATGATATAGTCAACCGATTTTAATAAAACTTGGTGGATATGTTAGAAAGCATATAAAACTTACAAATACCAGATTTTGTGATATTTCATTGGAAAACCACAAAGTTATTAAGGTTAAAGCTTATTTACAAACGATCGTTTCTATGGGAACTATATGATATAGTCATCCGATCGGAATGATTCCGAGATATACAAAAAAAAGGTGCTAAATTTCAGCTCTGTAGCTTTAAGGGTCTCGGAGGAGATTGCGTTGATCCAGACAGACGGACAAGGCTATATAAACTCAGCTCAACGTTCTGATCAAGAATATATATTCTTTATATAGTCGAAGATACTTCCTTCTATGCGTTACAAACTTCTGACCAAAATTAATATACCTTTTTTTGCAAAGGTATAAAAATTGGTTGAATTTTTAGTTTAAGGCCCCAAGGAAGCCTTTTCAATGTCTTATATCTTTACGTATATATATATATATATATATATATATATATATATATATATATATATATATATATCCTTCTATAAGTCAATATATCCATAAGTTAATCCTTAAACACATGTATTCCCTTTTTTTATATATGTATATTCAGCAACTATATTTCTTTTAGTTTGTTTTGAAATCAATTTAAATTGCCTTGCAAAAAAAAACTCGTTTTAATTTTTATCAGTGGTCAATAAAGAGAAGCATAAAAAGAAAAAGTTGAAATTGTATAAAAATATAAATGTTCATTGAATTTTTTTTTTCGAATTGTAATTACTCTGACAAATAGATAGATTTATTTTTTCGTTTTTCTTTTGTAAATTAAATATATTTCAAGAACATATTTTTAAATAAATAACTAACAAAGGTCAAAAATATTTATTATTTTTTTATAAATTTTTGTGCCAAAAAAAATTCTCACTTTTTAAATTTTGATAAAAAAATTATTATAAAAGTTTTTGCTTATGTTGTTTATTGGTCTTTATATATAGAAAAATTTATATTTTATTTTATATTATTTTTAAACAAATTAATATTTAAAGATTACATAAGAAAAACGAGAAAAAATTTAGATAAATTTTCCAAAAATAAAAAAATGTTTATCAAATTTATTTAGCTCTTTATATAGAAAAATATATATTTTATTTTATTTTTAAATAAATTAATTTTTAGAAATTACACAAGAAACTCGGGAAAAAATTTAGACAAATTTTCCAAAAATAAAAAAATAAATATTTATTAAATTTATTTAGCTCTTGTTGACTTAAGGTTTTGACTATAAAAATTTTAAAATTTAAAAGAATATGAGAAAAATTTTTTATAATAAATAAATATATGAAAAATTTTCTTTAGTTTATATTATTATTTTTTTTTTTAAACTTTCAATATATTTTAATATAATTCTCTTTTTTATATTTGATCCTTTATTCTTAATAAAAAGAGTATATAAACTTCGGCTTGTTTAATAGTTAATAGTTAGCATAGTTTTTTTTTTATATTTTTATTATTTTTTTTTTTGTTTTACTTTTGTTGTTGTTGTTTTTATTTGGTTTAACTAGCGCAATAAACTGTCAAATGCTTGTAATTAATTCGATTGAATAACTTTCCCTGACAGCAGACCGACCAACTGATGCTGGCATTTCCAATGCCAGTTGACATCCCCTCCAACCCCCCCTCTCTGTGCTATCCAGTTACCCAATCCCCCTCCTCCCCACCGATCCTGTTGAAAATCCACAACACAGCAGCAGTTCAAATTGCTTCGAGAGCGATGCCGAAAATACTTCAAACACACACAATTTAATACGCTCTCCCTCTCGGTCTCTTTCCTACTCACACACACACACACACACACTTGGTTGTTGTTGCTGATGTTGCTGTCTTGCTGGCTTTTCATTTAATTGCGGTTGATTTTTGTGGTTTTGACTTACACATTGAATGTATACAGAGAGAGAGAGAGGGAAAGCGAACAACAGAGAAAGAGTGAGAGTGAGGTGTAGAATGGGCGAGACAGAGTCAGCCGCAGTTCTTACCCTCTCCTTTAACAAAATGCCAATCATCAATCAAGGTGATTTGTTTCAATGCTCCACCCAAGCCACACATTTCACGCTGTTGTGATTGCAGAATGGACTGACAGTTTATACATATATATATACATACATACGTATGTATATGTAGTTGGATCGTTGAAGAGAAGCCGCCAAATAGGTGGATAGAGAGGGGTGGGTGGAGGTACAAAAGAGGTGGTTTTGTTGCTGCTTGGGCACATGTGACCAATCACTTGCATACACTTCAATAGATGTGGTCTTTACTTGGTCTTGTTGTTGTTCCGCCAATGAATTCAATCACGAAAATGTTGGCCCATTTGATGTTACCACCATTCAATCTCCCCCTCTCTTACATACATACATACATACATACTTCTACCCTTTAGCTATCATACATTGGAATATTCATGAGGGAATAGCAAATTCAACTAGTTTGACTTACACTGACATTGACTTTGATTTCTCTAAACACTAAATTATACACTATAATTTCTTGTCTTTTAAATTTTATCTTAATTATGTAAAATATTTATTTATTTTTTTTAAATTTAGTACATATACATATGTACGTATGTATGTATGTATGTAATTGTTATTGGAAAATTATGTATATCGTTTAGAAATTGGCTTTCATTTGGTGCTTGTTTGAGATTAGTGGCTAAATGTTTGGTAAACTAATTAATAGTTTTGCATAATTTCTATGGTTATATGTACATACATATGTATGTATATATATGTAAGTATGTATGTATGGGTGCATGTATGTATGTATAATCTACATGACACCAACCAACCGTGTCGATCCATGTGCGAAATTTGTAATTTTCCCATTTTGGTTTGCCCGTTGCTTACCAAAAAATTTTGTAGAAATATTTCATTTTTGCAGTATGCGACATCTTCTTGTCGCCCCCCTTCCTCCCCTCACTCCTGTACAATCTGCGGTGTTCCCTCTGCCCATTTTGGGCGTAAAAAAAACATACACACACACATACATACACAAACATAGCCGCACATTTTTGACGCTTTAAAAAGTTTACGGTTTTTTATTTTTCTTCTTCTCATCTTCGTTGTATTTTTGTCGCCATTTTGTACACGCCAAGCAAAGAAGAAGAAATGGCTGCAGAAGCAGCGACAGTGGCAGCAGCAGAAGCAACAGCAGCAGCAGCAGCAAAAGTCTCCCAGGCAAACATGTTATACTTTACTTTGCCAAAAATAAAAAAAAATATAAAAAAAAAAACAACAGCAGCAACAAAAACGTGAAAAAAATTCAAGCAGCAGCAACGAACGAAGAAGAAGAAGAAAAAAAACAAAAAAAAAAAAAAAGCATCATCAGAAGAAGGAACCAAAAAAAGGTGTGTGCATAAATTTGTTTGTAGATGTCCTAGAGGCAAATACTTGTGCGGAAAATTCCCCAGTCGCTTCAACAACATTTTACCGTTCAACTAAAATTCAGTTTAAAGCCAAATTCTGATTGTAAACTCATTACAACCAGACGTCATAATGTCTAAAGAGGAATTTTGTATTTATTAATACAAATTAAGATTATTGTGATTTGCCATTTACCGTTAGTAATTTAAGTGCTGTCACTACAATCAATGCGTATCGTAACGAATCGTAACGCATCGTATCGTATCGTATTGTATCGTATCGTATCGTATTGTATTGTATTGTATTGTAACTTTGTCTGTGTATTAGTCAACATTTCAACGTTCATGTTCTTTCTTGTTAGCTTCTTTGTTGGTGGCTTTAATGAAATTTACCCGGGTGCCCGATTTCTATTTACTTTGTGGCATGAAAATTAATAAAGAACATGCGGCAAGTAGAAACTTAATCCCTGAGGAAATTATGAGAAAAATGTGCGTGGGCTTTTGGCTTTGCCAACTGGATAAGAGAAAGAGAGAGAGATTGTGAGTGACCGAGGAGTTGGTGGCACAATATAAATATATATACATACATACATACATACATAATATATATATATACGTATATTTATGTATAAATGTATACATTCGAAACAACAAAGAAAAGCAAAGTTAGCCCTTTTGCAAAGGGCAAGTCCCTCTTTTCTCTTTTTTTTTTTTATTTATTGTTTCTTTTGACTCAGGGCCCATTTTTTTTTTTCTTTTTCTTTTTTTTTTTCAACTGTGCAATTATCATTAAGTATGGGTTCTGCCTGACAGGGCCAGGGCTGGCGTTTCAAAGGGTTTGAGTGGGTGAGTAGTAGTATAGGGTAAAGAGGCGGGAGAGGATGTCCGGAAAATAAGCAGTTTAAATTTCACTGCAGGCCTTTCGGCATGGCCAGACAAACAAATTATAAAAAAGCGCATTCAAATATTTTTTAAGGAATGCGCAGAAAAGAGAAAACATAACAAAAGAAATTCAAAAGGCCACAAAAAATACAAACTAAAAATAAAAAAGAAAAAAGAATTGAAAAGAAAAGCAACAAATACGATACATAAGAAACACTATAAGATCTGAAATAACAATATAATTGAAATTTGAGCTGCATTTAAAAAACAAAAATCAAATTTTTTGTATTTTTAAAGGGCATATTAGAACTGCTTATAGAATTTATATATATGTATGTATAACTTAAACGATCAAAAGCTTAATCATTTGCACCCTTATACTCCGCTCCTGTTTAAATTTACTCCAGCTAAAAAATATTAATTCCGGGTTATTCTTATACCCCTTAAACCGGTAAAAAAAGTATATTAAACTCACCTTAAGGGGGGGATAGGTAACTGACGGAAGGAAATCATATTAAAACTATATCCAGGCTTTGACTTTTAAATACCCTACACAAACAGTAGTTCTGTAATATATAACACAAACGATATATAACCCTTTTTTTTCTTAACTATAAGTAGAAAAATATGTTAACTAAAGCTAATAAAGCTAGGAAATTTGTTAAATGTTTACAAGTAAATGTTATTATGTATATAGATCTTTTAGTACAGGGTGAATAAAGATCCGACCCTGCCTTTTGTTAACGGTGACTTTTTCTTTTCTTTTTTTTTTTTTTTTTTGGGGGGGGGGGGGCAAATGTAGTGGGGGGTGTTTTAAGGCAATTCTCTGGCAATTTTATAAAGGTTGCTCCGGCAATTTTATTCAATTTGTATGAGAAGATAGAGTTGCTTTTTGGGTCTGCGTATGAGTTATGTGCAAATTGCATAATTTGAAGGAAATTCCGTATTCGCCACCCCCCTTTATACTCGTCTTCCCACCCTTTGAACTCTGTACTCAACATAATCAGGGGACACAATTGGTTTCTTTTGCCTTTTCTTTCTTTCATTATTTTTCCTTTTTGGGTGGACGGAAGCCTGACCCAAAGTGTCAAATACAGTTGTAAGAGATAGATGTAAATATTGGTGAGAGGGGATGGGATGGAGTGTGTGGTGGGAATTCTCAGATTTGGTTGTCGCATAATGCTTATGTAATTGTCAGCTCATTGTTTGTGGCACAAGGATAATATTGTAATTAGTACACGGGAGAGAGAACATGTCCAAATAATTAGTTGCATAGGCATAGGATAACATGAGACTTGGGAGTCCTAATAGACACAATTTATTGCCTTGCCAAAGTTTATGGAAAAATAATAATAATAGAATATTTCTAAATAATAAAAGAATAAGAATTTCCATTAAGTGTAACTCTTTTCTGCATCACTCTAACAAAATATTCTTGTCCAATTTGGATCTTTTACTTTATTTCTTAATAAAGCAGCGCTTTACAAATAATAATAGATGAATAAAGTAGTAGAGACCGTCACATACATATTTACAAATTATTTGCATATTTCCATTCATTCCATTTTCATTCGCTCATTAAGAGCGTGAATATAATGGCTCAACCATCTCTATGTCACAAATAATTGCTTACTTTGATTTTTTAACTTTTTTTTTTATCATTGAATGCGCTCTGTTTCTCTTAATTAAAGCGAAATATACATAATTGTTTTCAATTCTTACGCTACAATTAAAGCACACCTACAAAAAGTTTGTATGGTGCTCAAATTGAGCAATAGAAACTAAGAGACAAAAAAAAAAAGAGAGCAAGAGACGTTCTTTTATGATCTCTCGCTATGAAATTTATAATGCATTAATGAAAAGTAAAAAAAAGAGAGTGAGAGTGAATTGCACATGAGTTATTGAGGCATACATGCAATTATAATAAGAAGCTGCAGTGGTCAGAGCAGAGTTAGTTTGTGCGTGGTTTTTGCAGTGATCGGTTGAAATGGAATTTTACGCTTGATTTATAAGCGAACAATGGTAAGTTGAAACTCATTTCTAACTGTAAATTTTGTTTTTGTCTTTTGCTTACAAATGAAGAAATAATATATAATAACTGTTTTTGTATTACGCAGGTCTAATGAAAGTGAAGCGAAACGAAACGAATTTACCGTTATGATGCAAGCTCTAAGCTTAGGTAAGAATATATAAATATTTAATTCATTAATATGTTTTAATATAAAACTGATTTTACTTTTTATTTAAATTCTAGTAAATTTAAAGTACAATCTACATGGACTGCAACGTTAAGCATAAATAATGGCAATAATGTGTACTTAAAATAAAAAAGACAACCATTGAACGATTGGAAGCAATGTATAACACATAAATACGCAGGTAAGCTAAATAGATGATATACGGTATTTAAAAGAGACAGCCTCACTTTAATCGTTTGTCAGTCTGTGTGTCTCCCATCTTCCTCTGTCTGTGTTTATGTGTGTATATGCACGGGTGTGTATGTGTGCGGGTGTATATATTTGCAATCAATTTACCGTTCGCCTGATTTCTTCTTCTTGTGAAATAGCAGACGTATTCAATGTAATGTAAAATTTAAACGCAATTTTTTTTAAATTAAATAAAAACGAAGAGAAGGACGTGAAGCGAAACGCCGCCCAGACGTTAAAGAGTTAAGGTCTGTTGAATGATAAAAGATTAGTTGTCTCTTTTGTGATTTTTCTTATAATCTTCTTAAAATTTCCCATTAAAATCATTTTAAATAATGCTACAAGTTAAGTTTCTATAGACAATCGAATTTTAAATACCCCTGAATAAAGAAACAACCAAATTTATTTTTTTGGGAATCTGTTAGATATGTTATATATAAATATATATAGTCACGATATCTAAAACATTTATTAAGTACTAATCTGTTATCTTTACCATTTCCTTTTTAATAATTATATTGTTTGCCATATAAGACAAAAACTAGAATTCAATTTACTCTGCCTTTTTTTTCACACATAACAGTTCATATCCAAAAATTTTTTTCCAATGTTTTCCAGGGAGTATCAATTTTATTTTCAAACTTTAATTCAATGAAAGAATGTATGTATGTATGTCCATTGTACGTGTGTGTATATAAATGCCCTTACATATATGTTCACATGTATGTATGTATTTGTGTCTGCCATCAACCATCAACCGTTTCGGATTCATGGTTTGGAAGTTCCGTTTAACCTCGACATAACCAAAAAGCAGCCACAACGACCACCGAAAAGTTTCAAAGACATCAACAACATCAGTTAAATGACAACAACAACGGATTAACTCAAACCTGTAACTGCGGCACCTTACTGACAACAACAGAGGCAGTCGCTTATCGAGTGGGTGGGGGGGTGATTGTTTGAGAGAGAATGGAAGGAATTGAGAGAGACCGCATGTAACAGACATTATGAAATCATGACCTTATACGTGTAGGTGTACCTGTTTGTGTGTCTGTGTATAGACTTCGTTTCGGTTAGACTTGTGCACTTGTGGTTGTGGCCAAGCGGTTCTTTTCAAGATGAGAGCGTGACTAATAAAGAAAAAATTAAACTTCAATTGCCTTTGAATTAAGACCAAAGAGAATAAAGAGAGTGAAAACAGTTACAATAGAAAAAAGTGCATATTTATGCGACGGGTTTTAAAAAAAAAAGCAAAAGAGAGTAAAGAGAGTAAGAACAGTTATAAATGAAAGAAACATCAAAATACATACAAATGTGTACATACATACATATATATCCATATATATACATATGCATAGTTAAATGGGCAGCAAAAATTATTTAATCATTTGGATTTGTTTATTTGTTTGATCATAACATATTTATTCTTAATTTCTGTTTGTTCAGATAAATAAGAGACAATCTATTCACGCGGTCATCTCTAGCTTTGTTTATACGTAAATTCCCGTTCCAGGCATTTCAATCATCAATCAAAGTGTTTCGTTACGACTTTCGTATGTCATGTACATAGTAGCTTCCACCCACACACACAGACATAGTCATCCTTCGACTGCCGTTGGTATTTTTGTTTTTGTTTTTCGGTTTTTTTTTTTTTTTTTTAGGTGTCGACGGAGACACAAGTCGACATTTATGGTGTCGTAGAAGAGAAATTTTGATTCGATTCCCCTCTACACAATCAGACAGTGGAGACAATCAATCACATGCTTCAATTCCAATTCTCAAGGTCTCAGTTTCCAATATCATTTCCATTTCGCTAAATATGTATGAGGCGTAAATTTTCATCTGTTCTTTCTCATTTGTAACTCTAATAAGTTTATATTAAATAATGCTAAAGAAGTGAGATAACCACTAAAACGTTTTACTCTTGCAATCGTTTAATCGATCATTTCAGTACGGTAATTAATCTTACTGAATATATGTACACATATATATATATATATATATATATATATATATATATATATATATATTTCTTTTATTTATATTTTTTTTAACAGCAATTTGAAGCATCTTTTTACCCTATCAGATGTATTCAAATAGTCTGACGGGCTAAATAAATTGATTTAAAGTCAATTGCAATACTTTTTGTTGTAATTTTTCAATTATTTCTGTTGAAATATACATTCTGCATCATCTATATGTATATTTCAACAAAATATTACTTAAAAATTAAAAAAGTATCACGCAAATCTGAAACTTTAACTGTTTTGAACATTATACAAAATGTTAATTAATATAAAACTCTATCCACTTTTATTTAGTAAACGAGATAATAATAATTATCAATCATTTAAATTACCAATTAACGATTGATTGCCGAAACTTCAATATAGACATTGAATATTCAATGTCCTTTAGCTTGTGTTCCCTTCAATGTGGAGAATCAATTTTTTTTTTTTTGTTTTTCTTACTTTAAAGAAAGATGGGTCAGTATTTTATATGTTTTCCTTTGCTTGGCCGTTGGCTGCTGGATGATTTCGTGCCTTTTGGTGCATACTTTTAGGCATTCCGGAGCTTGTTTAAACGCAAACGCGGAGTCCAGCAGGGAGAAGAAGTCCTTTTTTCGGGATCCTTGACAGCCAGCCGCACAATTTGCTGCTGTGTTTTTGTGTAGCCTTTCAGTTAGCTGTTTGTCTGTTCCTCTGTTTCAGTTTTTGCTTTTGTGTTGTCCTTCTGTGTTGTTGCTTCTGCTTCTGCTGTTGCTGTTTGTCGGTGTGGTGGGGAAAAAAAACTTTGTGCACTGATTGCAAACTTGCTTCAATTGTTTCGTATAACCCACAGAGGAAGGGTGGGGTAAGGTTTATATGGTTGGTGGGTAAGTGAAGGAGATTGAGCCATAGCTGAAGCTACATCAGTTTCCGTTCCACACCAAATACAAAACGCAAACGTCATGGACAATTTGCATAGGAAAATCCAAATAGGTTTTCTTTTCACTTTTCTTTTTATCCCTAAACCTTAAATTTACAAATTATGATATTCTATGCATATCCGAACATATATAGATAGATATATAGTGATAGATATATATATATATATATAAATGTATTTGTGAGAACCACGTCTTATCCCCTGTTTGGCAATTTTAATCTCAATCGGATTTTTTTTCTTTACCTGCAGGATTCAATTGCTGAGTGATTTTTCATTTCCATGGTAACTTTGTAATGTAAATCGTTTGTCTCTCCTTTCATTGATTGCCAGGCTATCAGGTTTTGTGCTTCTTTTTACATTACGTCTTCGAGAAAAAGCCAATAAAATGCAAATTTTTTCCCAAACGCGTAAACAAGACGTCCCTCTATATGAAAAGATGTCTAGTGATGGCAGAATATATATGTAAGTAAAGTTTAACTTCAAACGATTGATTTAAAGTATTTGAAATATTGGATACCAATTTTTGGCACCTGATATCTCATTTCCTTAAATTGTAATCCTCTATTTAGAAAATTAGAATCACAAAAAATGATGAAAATCACATAATATAGAGAGACGAAAACAAGGCAGTAAATTTTTTCGATTTTCGAAAATATCAATCGGCTTATGTTGATGATGTAATTACCTTACCGCTTCCTTTCCTATTTTCTTCCTCTACTTTGTGCTAAAACTTCCATCTCTAGTCTGAATTCATTTGCCGGAGCAGCAGTAGCAGCAAGCAGCAGCCTCTCAAATTGATTTAATTGTAAGCTGTTGAATTTTGATGGCTTTTAATTGTCTTAAGACCATTCAGCACAAAAAGCAAATCAGTGATGATTTAACTTTGAATAGGATAGAAGAGCTCCCATTCAGTTTGGCCGCGTTCTGGTCCTCCTTTTGCTCTTACTTCTGCTCTTCCCTCTTGAGTATCCCTTCACTTTAGTGATGACTACACTGACCCACTTATTGGTCACTTCTGCTCAATGTTTCCGCTTTCGTGGCTGGTTCAGGCACTTGACTAAACAGCACTCAAATTTGATTTTGATTTATGCTGCCCCATCCCAAAACTTCTCTTTCATATCTCTTCTCCTTCTCCCCCCCCCCCCCCTTTTCCAAATCCTTGATCCGTTTGACTCTCGAAAACTACAATTGCTGGCTTATAACATTGGCATCTATCGTCTCGTTTCGCCTTTCATATTTACATGCTCCTTACACGCGCATTGGCGTGTAACGGAAATTGAGTAGGAAAAAGGTTGGTCCAGCAAAAAAAGAAAAAAAAAAAGAAAAGGAAAAAATGAAAAAGGGTTGCCAACCCGTTTCTTACTCCCCCACACCCCCCGAAAACAATTGAATGCTTATGAAGCTATGTATTGTTTCGGATTTTCTTTTTGTTTGGTAGACCGGCATCCTTTGCCGAGACACTGTTATACACACTCACTCACACCCACCCATAAGCACACACACACACACACACACACAATAGAAAATACAATTTTCGCAATCTTTGCTTATCTTTTCATCTCTCTGTGGTTGCCATTCGTTGTTATAGTTGGTCTTGGCCATCCAGAAAATCAGTAAAAAGCTGAGACAACTGAGGGTGTGCAACGAAAGAAATGTAGTGCGATGTGCTGAGATGAGGTGAGGTAAGTAAGTTGAGGTGAGGGCCTTTGTTTGTTGGTAATACCAAAGTTATTGCAGTAAGCGAACACGAGCATCAGTTATGACCGTGGTACAATTGAAATATTATTTCTTATTAACACTTTGAAGTATCAATAATCTCAAGATTCAAGTGAGCAATCTTTATTCATTTAAGTATTTACTATAATAATTTTTCATATATGTTCATTTTGAAAATTTAATAACAATTTGAACTTTGTTGGAGATTTTTAAACTTTTTGTAAGTGGATGATTAGTTGAAGTTAGTTTTAGTTGTCAATTCAGTTAGTTAGTTGATAAAAATAATTTGATTAGTTATATCAGTTGTAGATTTCTTCTAATTAAGTTCTTATTTCTTTTTTTTTTTCGTTTTGTGTCTATTTTGGAACCTTAGAAACTGCTCTCGGCTCAGTCTCCTGTTCTTGTTTCCTTGTTATTTGGCTTCTCTTTTTCATTTTTATTGTCATAGTGTGGTTGCTTGTTGCTGTATTTGTTTCCCCTTCCCTTTTTATCTCAGCCACCTTCTATGCTCCCTCCTCCCCCCTCCTTAACTTTCTTGTAGTACTTTAGCGCTATTGCTAGTATCGGCTACCTGACTCTTTTTCGCTTTTTCCTACTATTTCTGCATTTTTTCCATTTTTTTTTACTACTTAATGCCAAAAAAATACACACACATACCCACATACCACATATATATATACATATATACACATGACAGGAATCCTTACACAGCTTAGTATGCTTTTCATACACTAACAGTGAGCATATTGATTTTGGTAAACAAAACTAACAAGACTTATTGTTAACAATTTTGGCTTACGAACAATTTTCTGAAATTAATTATTATTTAGATTCAAATTTTTTGATTAATTTATAAACAAATTAAATCGAAAGGGTATAGAAAAGTCAATGCAATTTGTGATTCCGTCCGTTGGTCTGGTTTTATCCTTGGCTTTTGTTTTCTTTGTCTCATACCGACTCCATCTCCATTTCTCTTTTGTGTGTTACTGCATTTTTTGTTGGCGCGGAGTTGCTTGGAGGGGTGGCGAGAGGTAGCTGAACTAAAGGTATATTTTACTTGCCATAAACAAGGCTTGCATACATTGTTGTTATTTCTACCATAGATACATATGTATATACATACATACATACATACCAGTAAATGTATACTATATGGACGTCAAATGAGTGCATTCAATTCAAACTTTATATGCATTTCATCTATTTAAAATACGGACAAAAGTCATCAGATTTCATGTTTGAATCAAAGGGATAAGCGATAAATCGCAAATTGAAAAATTGTTTCTTTATTACTTTATAAATATATCTTTCATTCTGCAGAGGACACAGTAACTATTTGAATCAAATTGAAAATATTTGGAATATAGAAATCTCATCTATACTCTTTTTTTATAAAGGGTATAAAAATGTTGCATATAGAAATTTTTAATTAAAAACCGAACCACAAAAAAAAACTCCAACTGCCAATGTGTGGGAAAAGTTGAACGACTCAAAAATATATTTTAAAAGTTTTCTAAACCTTAAATGGTGGTGGAGTGAAAGAAAAGTGGTGGGGGTATAAATATGGTGAATGGAGTTTTGATTCGGTAAAGGTGTGGGGCAAAAGATTGATATTGATTTCATTTATTACACGACATGCCAAAAGACAAACAAAGTGTTGATCAAACATAAATTCAACATAAGCAAAGGGAACAGAATACTGCCTATACAATAGGCACGCAATTACCGCAGCAATAAAAATGAAAAGAGAAGACGAGATGAGATGAGAAAAAATATGAAAAAGTAGACAGAAACTCCCAAAAGCTTGACGAAAGTTTTCACAGTTGTCCTGAATGATGATGATGGCGACGACGATGATGATGATGATGATGCAAACTTCCAGGCTCTAATTGCCCAAGTGACTTTCGAGTAGCAGCAAGCATGGCAAACCCAAAAGTTTTCTATTGCAGGAAAATTCGTGTCCATCTCATCTAGGACTCTGGACAAAATGTACAATCAAAGCTGACCAACCAGTTGGCGCTATTAACACATACACACATATATACATACATATATACAACATGTACATTTTGCAGTACACACACACGGAAACACACATACACATATAGTTGGTTACTTATATTTCAATTTATTAGAAGCTAAAGTTTCTTTTTTGAGGCCAAAAAAAGGTCCTGTTCATGTTCCTCTGGCCATTTTGCCTTAATGAAGTTTTGAATTAGAACTCCAATTCTAGTTGCTTCTTGCTGCTACTGCTACTGCTGCTGCTACTCCTCTCACATATGCAACACTCATCCACAATCCTCCATCCTCCATCCTCCAACCACCATCCCATGCTAGCGGTGGCATACATAACTCTTGTACTCTTCTCTTATGGCAGAATCCTTTCAGAGAGTGCTCTGTGTGGCCTAGAAGTTTACCTTTTCTGTTGCCAAGTTTGAACTTTTGCCGTATGGCATTTAACTTTGTGAACTAACCAGAAACTGCTTCAAGTATGAAGTCAAAGGTGAGCCAAAATGGACGAATGGATATCTTTGAGCAGATGTTTGTGGTGATCTGGTCATAAAATGTTTCATCCATTATTTAAGAAATCATCTTAAAGTGCGGACGGAAAGGAGAACATACAAAATAAATCATATCCAAACATACATACATACATATATATATATATACTTTTCTCTATTTTCCTTTTTCTTCCCTTTATTTTTTTTTTTTTGTTTTTTTGAGAGTCTTCTTCATACATACATATAAACAAATTTTCGTTTCGCTTTTGCAAATGTTTGCAAAATAAACATTTCTCATTTATACTACCATTAACTGTCAATAAATCATTACCATAACAGCAAAAAATCATTTTATGTAAGGCAAATAGAAGGTCCGTCCCATCTGTTCCCTTTGTCCCCTCCACTAGTTGGATGGATGGATGGATAGAGAACCAAAAACAAAAACGAAAAAAAAAAACACATTGTTTAATATTTGTGCGCCGGCAAGCATTTTTTGGTAATGTTTCAATTAACTTGGGCAAAAATATTTATGAGCCGGAGCCACATGAAATTTTTGTGGGCATAAAAGCCCATCCCTCCATCCCTTCCCCACTCTCAGTCTCTCTCTCTCTCTCTCTCTCTCTTTTCCACTGATTTCCTTACTTACTCTACCATCAACATAATGCGGGTCTACTACTTGTCGTATAGCATACTTTTAAAAAACAACACAGACACAGAAACACATAAAGCAAACACACACACACACACACACTTGCACATACACACGCACACACTCGCAAACGCAATCAAGTGTCGGAAAAACAAAACATAGCAGACCTAAAAGGGAAATCATATGGTGAACAACGGGGGAGTAACGGTAGCTTATACGTGACAAGCAACAAAAATCCCTAAAACATATAAATATAATGAATTTGGAATACCCTTTAAGAAGAGTAAAATTATTTCAAGTGATCAACTAAGTTGGTAAATGTCTATCAGATTAAAATATTTTATATTTCGAATGAATGGAGATTAAATCGGCTAGGAATGCTTTACTTAGTAAAAGTCGGAAATACTCTGTCCGCGCATTATGCGAACGTAATATACCCTTTTTCCATATAATTACAGAGTATATAAACATCAGACAACAAATTTCGTTAATGTTGTCGCTTGGGCACTTTTGAAAAACTCTTTCTCTAACAATTCAATTCAGTTGGTAGCCGCCATAAAGCTATCTGATTAAGTTCAATTAGGGTTTAAAATAATCGAATAAATGATCACAAATTGATTTTAAAATATATTTTGAATATATCGAGGATAAATAAATTTATATCCCTAACTATTATGTATAGATTTTAAAGCTTTTAACTTTAACATCACTGAAATTAGGATAAAAATTCTATAATTTTTATCCTAATTTCAGTGATGTTAAAGTTAAAAGCTTTAAAATCTATACATAATAGTAAATACACAGAAAGAAATCAAGAAAAATATCGTTTGTAATAAAATCTATTGAATATTTTTATGAAACTGGTCAAAAGTTGTTTTTACAAAAATCATCAATTCTAAAAAAAACTTTTAAGAAACATGTTATGAAACCAACCATAGGATTATAAGGCATAATAAAAGATATTAAAGTTTCGAAACAAGGCCAAAATATATATTTTAGTGGACTTAGTCAATATACTAACACTGACACTGTTGTGTGTCCTTCCAAAAGAACGTAAGGACTTAAAAAAAAAAATCAGATGCAGATATTACATTTCCTGCCCCTCTTTCATAAAAGCTGTTTAAAAGATTTCGATATATATATATGTATAATTTACTTTTAATAAGCGTCTCTGGCAATTTTTAGAATCTACAATTGTGAAATATGAGTTGTCTAAATGTCAAGTCATAAGAAACATCAAACATATAATTTATAAATATCTATATTTGCATATTTGAAACATTCATTCATTCAATCATTGTATTGAATTTTATGAATGGAAAATGCCAATAATTTCAATGCTGTAAACGATTCAAGAGAAATCAATTGATGGAATGCTCCATCTCTCATTTGCCGGTCGTAAAGTTTACTCTTTGTGTCTGTCTCGACTTCATCAACAACGGCAGGCGACACAGCAGCCAGCCAAAGCGACCAAAAATCAATGGGCTGAAAAATATTTATGATGCCCACATGGAGGCCCCCAGACACGCAGACTCCCGCTTTGGTCCTTAACCGCCGCTCTCCCCTCTATACCATATACCATCCACCATCCAGTAACCAGGCCCTGGTGTGAAGTTTGGCAAAAATGGCAAAAGTTGACAGTTGCGTATGCATACACCAAAGAAAGATACACACAGAGGGAAAGAGAAAGCAAGACAAAAAGAAAGAGAGAAAAAAGCAAAAAAAAAAAAAAGGGAATGGTAGACAGAGAACGGGGAACCACAATTAACAGGGCAGAAAAAATAAGTTTGTGCAACTACCGCCTGTCCTATCCTATTTTATCCTATCCTATACTATACTATCCAGTTCTGGCCTGTATTCTGTGTTCTGTGTGCTATTGACTCTAGAATATATTTGTGCAACATTTCTCCAACATGGGATGGCCTCCCGTAAAGGAATTTGCCACTTCAACGACTATCCAGAGGCATTTTAACAAATATAAGTTTTCTATGAATTGAAACCAGAGCTAAAAGAGCTTGCCACATTTTGCTATTTTCTTTCCTTTTGCCCCATTCCATTCCATTTTTCCTTTCTTTATTTCTTGCTTGCTTGGTTTTGTGTTTGTGTTTTTGTTGTTGTTACGTTTTAGTTTCCACCCTCTCCTCTCTCAGTAGCTCTGTATTTTCTTGGCCCGGTCCTGTCTTTGACAATTTTCTTTATTTTGAAAACTTAACGAATGTGTCTTGATTTTTTGAAATACCCTTACATAGGTCATTAATGAATTGATGCAAGCATTTGTAAACTGTCTTAAAAGGGACAAACTTGACTAAATTAAATATGCTGTCAATATTAATTTTTAGCTTTAAACTTGTAGTAAAATATTATTGCAATTATTAAATAAAATATTATAAAAAATAAACAAACAAATTTAGATTTAAAATTGATTAATCACACATAAATGTTTCGCAATATTAAGTTTTGAAAATATGATTTTATTCAATCATTTAGATCTAATTTTCTTTTATATCTTTTATTTATATTATTAAGAAATCATCTTCACTAAATAAAGGGTATTTGAAAATCGTAAGTTTTGCTTTTCTTACATAATTTATGTTTTGTTTCTGTTGCCTGCATTGGGTTGCTCCTTAGGTTGCAAAAGGCCGAGTTATGTCAAATGCGGGGAATGGTTAGATAACTCTGTGCATTTGATAGAAATAGCCGAGTCAGTATTTAATATACAGAATCTCTTCCTTTCTCTAAAGTAAACAACTGATCGAGGTTGAATGTCAATGGAGAGCTATTTATGTTCATACATAAAGAAATGGTAAACAATTGGTATTGGATTAAATAGATATATATGTATGTATATAGGAATCTTTATTATCTAGAGACTAATAACATTGCTTTTAAAGTTAGGAAGATTCTAAAGTATTTAAGCTATGTCTTTTGGAATGAACAACATACTGATGACGGGCAAAGAATATTTTTTTTAGTAAATTATATTAAAGTTATTTAATCTATGAATATTAGAAATGTAATAATAATAGATATTGGCTTAGATTAGTCTTAGATAAATGTTTTGAATTTTCAAATGCAACTTTGATTGTTAGATTGATTTTATCTGTTTTAAATGTTGGATCTAAAGGAACAATGTAAAGAAACTAGGTAAAATAATATTTATGAATAAAAATCCCATTACAAAATTGCAACTACTTCATCAAGTGGCATCAGCTGCCAATTCAAAGAAGTTTGACCTGCCCCCTGAAAGATCTGTGAAAGTTTTCCATGCCAATGATGACAGCAGAGAGAGAGAGAGAGAGAGTGTGAGGTATAAAAATGATTGGAAAGGGACTGAAAATAGAATGGGTTAAATGGAGTGTAAAATGCCCACGTCGGTGAGGAAAGGAATATAAAGGGAAATGCGGAAGCGGCATACAAGTACTTTTACCTGCCGCAAGCACATTGTCGTATGGCAGGAAAAGGATTGTGATTGCAACCACAAAATGCATGTCAACCGCAGTGGCGGCAACGGAAAAAAACAACCGTAAAAGCGCGACAAATTAATATTTTATAACTTAATTAAAGCTAACAATAACAATAAATATTAATAGAACGAATTTGAAATACCCTATAAAAGTAAATGCTATAAATCAATTTTTGCAAAAGTTTATCTCAAGTTTACTATCTATCAAGTTGCCACATTTTTCTTTTCAAGAAAATAATATGATATCTAAAATGAATTGACAGGTTAAGGATTAATTAATATGATGATTTCCTCTAACGCATATTTTAATGTCTTTAATATACATATCCATTTATGCTATGGGTAAAGAGTATATAATAAAAAGAAAATGGGGACAAGGAGGACTTTATGCATAGTTAAAATTAAATGGGGTAAACACATTTTTTTCGTGGTGAGAGCCAGAAATTATATATATATATATTTTTTTTTATAGTTGAGATAATTTTAAATTTATTTGTAAGCTCAACATGCTTCAGGGCTTTTTTTGTTCTCTTTTTTTTTTGAATCTTAAAAAATTGTTAAAGTTTCGCAGGATTTTTCATTAACTATGCATTGAATGCTTTTGCAACAATCGGGAGGCCAGTTTTAACCTTAATCTGAAAGGTATGCCACAAAATGTTATGCCTGTAAGACCCCTTTAACCCAGTTTCGTTGCCAAGTTAATTAAATTTGAATTTACCTTCGCCCGATACATAAAATTGATATATGTATATGATGAATCATTTGTCAGTTTAATTCAGTGTGAATCGAAGCCTATATACATTCATTTTTGTCTGTTAATGTTTTATAAATTTAGTCGGTCTTATCAACACATTGATTTCCATTTTATATATAGATTACATCATCGTTAATTTTTATCCAAATTATAATAACAACAATAAAATCATTTGCGGCTGCATGAACAAATTTGTTTACAAATTTAATTTACCCATAAAATTGATGAAATTAATAATTAAACCATTTACACGAATTGACTTTCCCACTAGCTAGAAATTGAAATCATTTTCAAATTTAACGTTTTAAAAAATTAATAGAAAATTATTATTAGTGAAAATGTTAGAAATGTTTTCAATATGAATGGTGTTATGATTATTACTTGAGGTCTATGGATATATATATATATATATATATTATAGATTTGGAAATACTTTAGAATGTGGATTATTATCTTCAATTGTTGTCCCTCATCTTTTGCACACAACACACATCAAAAAATAGCTTAAGGACAAATTAATGTGGTCAATTAAGCAGAAAATGGGGAAAACTTTATGAAATGTAATGTGCTCAAAATTAAGCAGCAATGTCAAAATGTAATTTTCCTTCAATTGTCTCTGTATTATAAGTATACATATATATAGGTACATATATTTCAATTTAACAAAATTTGGTTTAATCTTTTCATTCATTTCATATCTTTTATCTTCTCATTTCGTTTTCATTTTTATTTTATTCATTGACAACCTGATAGTCCCAACTTGCAACTGATAATCCCATTTCACTTTTCATACATGTATGCCCACACACACATACACACATACACATATATACATTCATAAGTATGTCCTGTCTGTGTGTATATGTGAGCATTCCCTCTCAGCCATCTACTTCCGATTGTTCATTGTTACAATTCCGCAACCTAACCCAACTTTCATTTCTAAAGAGACTGTAACATGACAGCTGTCATATGTACGTTGCCATTGCAATACACACATACATACATACATACACACACACACACGCAGACATATACGTCTATGTATATGTATGTACTTACACGTCATATTTTGATACTCTAGCCAAAAGGATATATACAATATCCACCAAAGGACAAATCATCCTCAACTTAATAACACATATACATATATATTTAAGATCAAGTCTGATTGACAAATCTACATTCAGTGTGCCGGAGATTAGCTAACGGTTCATCTGAATGGTTTACAATTTTCGAACTCATTTATAATTGAATTGATTAGCATATGGCCTAAACTCTTGAGCAGTTTCTGCTGTTATATGGTTAAAGTAATGTCCACAAATGATATAGAGCAAGGGTATACTTCATATGTATGTTGAAAAGTATGGCACGGTTGGAATTAGCCCGGCCTTTTTGATATAACATAGTTCTTTCACATTCCTTTGTCTCTGCTACTAAAGTTGGGTATTTGGACTTCGTTTTGCGTTTAAATTTACGCACAGAAAAACACGTGCTTACGTCGTCAACTAAGAAAGCTCGCTCTCCGAAATACTTATCATCGTGTATTCTCTCCGATTTGGTTCGTAAAAGCTTTTAGCTGAATGGAATATCAGTATTAATTTCTCCTTTCCAGTTGTTTCATTTTGTTTCGTTTTCCATTTTTGTTTTGCGTTTGCTCTACATTTCTCAGCCAGTGCAGAAGTGTTTCGTAGCTGATTTGAAATAATAAATTTATTATAAAATGAAATTGCCAGAAGTGCAGGACTTTTGCAATGATTACGAAGCAATATTTTTTTCACCATATTGGTTTTTCATTTTTCTTAAATACATATTTAATACTAAATGATTTTTATAAAGTATTTCTAATATTAAAATTTTGCTTAAATTAAGACAAAAATCGTAATTTATTGAAAATTATAATCAATACCTGTCATATTCATAAATAAATCAACTTACCTTGGATGAGAGAGGGAGAGTGGAGGAGATAGACCGGAAAAAGAAAGAATGAGTGGCGACATTGTGAACAACAATCCAATGTTTTGGGGGGCAATCATCTACCTTTAACCACTTTGAATAATACCATCCCGAGTAGCTCATTAATGTTTTCTTTTTCCTTTCACTGCTTTATTCTGTTCTCTTCTGTTCTCTACTGTTCTGTTCTGTTCTGTTCCGTTCTGCTTTCTTTGGTCCAAACTACTTTAATTATTTGCTTTGCTTTCAGTTTTTGCCATTAAATAGAATTTAATGCTCATTGTTTGGGCTTCTTCTTTGCCATCTCTCCACTACCCATCTACCAGACCACCTTCCTCTGTTCCTCTATCGCTCACTTTTCTCCCCTTGTCTTCATCAAGTTTCGTCTGCTTTTGTTCGGCGCTAATTAAAAGAATTTCCAGCAGGTGTTTGCGGTTTGTTCTATCAGGAGAAAGAGAAAGGCAGGAGCTGCTGACATAGAGGGTGGGAGTGGAATGCAAGAAAGGGTTTAGCGACCGTTTAAGCCATTGTGTTAGAGGAAATTGTGGCCCGTTTATTGTTTCACACGTTTATTTTAAGCTAATTGAAAATGTATTTTAATGGCATGATTTGTGGGTCAGATGGTATGCCATCCAAAAAGGCACCGCTTACATCAACAACCGCTCTGGGTCAGATCAATTTCATATCCATGTCCTCAATTCTTTGTCATGTTCACTCAAATGAGCAAATGGGCCCCCAGATGTATGCTACTTATTTTATGTATATTTATTACATGTTGTTAATTGTAAATCTTATTTTAAAATATATGAAATTGTTATTTACACACAAATTGTCAAGGAAGACAAATTTCAATGGGTAAAATTACGTAAATTTAGTATTGTTTGTGACAGATTCGTGGTACTTTTTAAAGGGTATCTCGTTGTAATTTTTTCTTCTTGTTTTATTTATGATTTGTCTTAATGCTCCAAAATTGTATATTCCTTATTTCTGATTGCTTGGCATTTGCATAAAAAACAACATCAACAAAACGAAACGAAATGTAGACGATGCGATTTTTAAATGGTTGACAAATGGCAGAAGGCAACTTTTATCCATCATCCACCGCCCCTCATGTTGTTTGACAGTTAACGAAGTGTAAATATATGGGTAAATCTTGTAAGCCTTTTACATCGACCCACAAATTCCCTATATCAGTTAAAGGAACCTATAAAACAAAACCAATATCTATCGATAAATCCAAGAATTTTCTGTCAATGTTACTTTCAATATGCCCTCCTAAACCTACTGAGTATAAAGTATTGAAATTTGCTAAATGTTCAAGTGGAATGGTAACCCTCCACCCATCCACTAGCCTCTAATAAACAATTGAAATTGTCAAATGAAACAGATTTTGAGAGTGGATAATCTTTTGTTTTTCTTAGTCATTGGGAAAACACTTGGACAAATTTAGATTGAAATTTGTATCTTGATTGGCATAAGAAGTAAAAGAATCTTCTCAACCCCATAAAGTAAAATACATAAATATTACGTATACGCCAGGGAGGTAGAAAAAATAATTCATTACTTTTAGTTTGCCAAAAACTTGAGTAGTTTAAAACATAATTTTGGATTTTTTCATCGCATATAAATATGCATTTGAATAAATTGAATAAATATGTAAATCAAGAAGAATCTTTTAGGAAGATAGGATACTGATTTTTTTAAATATACTTTTCGAAACGAAAGGTTCTTTACTCTAATCCTATGCAGTTGATTCCTTTTGCATTTCGAAAAGAAATGCCGCTGCACAAGCTAAACTTTGTGTTCGATGTACAAATATTAAAATATAAACAAATGGCTTTTCCTTTTCGTATGTGTCTCATAATTTTGGCCCTGTTTATTTACTGGGCTACTTTGGCTAAAAGACTTTCCATAATGCTTTGATGTACCCCGAAGACTTGCAGCTGGTAACACAAATAGGAATAGGAATTTCGCCAACTTTTTGGTTGTGTATGTGTGTAAATTGTTATAGCTCTGTAATATGATTAGAATAATATTTATATAATCCCCCAACCCCGCCACTCTTTTTAGTTCCTTTAGCTTGTGTAAGTTCACTCAACTTTTACTTTGACGACTTAAATTAACGTGTCTATGTGCCTATGTGTGCAAAGTCTAGACTTCAAACCAGTGGGGGGTGTCGACTTAAAAATACCTTTTACTTAAAAAGGGGTGTATAACATGAAATGTATAAAGTCAAACTTGAAATTTACCACCTTTGCACATTTCTTAGACAAGTAAAGAACTTTGTTGGCAGTTGGCAGTGTTTCAACAAAGTTTTCAGGTTTTAAAATGTTGTGCTTTGAAAAAAAAAAAAATAATAATTTAGTTTAATATTGTTAAATATGAGATAATATATAGAAATAGTCTCGATGTTCCAAATGTATATCCATAGTAATCATTATTTCTTGAATACTATAATACTATAATCAATCATTAATATGTTATCTTTATCTGATAAAATGCCCACTGATAGCGACGCACATTTAGTAAATGAATTTCTTTTTTTTTTAACAAAATCAAAAACGTTTTATTCGTCTGTGTTTATTTAATAAGAAAGTAATGCCGTAATTAGAAAACCGTATTAAACCGTTGCCATGTTACTCTCAAGTGCCATGTTGTTATTCATTCATTTTCATTTCATTTTATTTGGCCGCCTTCGCATTGGACACAGGTTAATTGCCCACGCACACCCATTAAATGAGAGAATGAAGATGCACGTACAATCAGCCTGTCATCCACTCTGGATGGATGAACCGAAAACCTTTGCACCCTTCTTCATTCTACACAAAGTATCCAAATCGACAAACATCGACAAAATATTCTATTATCTATGAAATTGTAACCTCTTGGATTAAATATCTCTACATGTATATAGATATCTATAGATTTGTTTTTGTGTGTGTGTGTGTGCATGTATAAAAGTTAGTTTGGCCCCATCTAAGAGTTGAGATTACGTTGGCTTTCACCCAAAAATAGTAGTCACTATTCATTCCTGTTTGCCATATGCCGACTCCTACTCATTAATGAAAGCCCAGAAATCGGTGCGTCTGCTCCTTTGCATTACCAACCTACCACCCATTCTTCCTTTCCCTTCCGGTCATCACCATCTTTTTGGTCAAAAGGAGGCTGCCTGCCATGTTCGATTTGCCGCTTTATATGTGGGCTAACTTGTGTTTACGGCTGTCACACAGAAATTCCCTACCCTGCTCTACAGCTTCCTACCTCTATACCCGCACCCTCTGGCACTCATAATGTTGGCACATTAATTAATTGAAATGCTACCGGCACTACCACAACACACACACACACACAGACACACGCATACCTACATACATACTTTGTATGTATGTGTGTGTCTGTTTATAAATCTATATATATATACATGTATATATATGTGTGTATATATATACATATATATGTGAATGCAAACATACAGAATCACCCTGAAAGAGAAGTGACTGAAGTGGGAACTAGGGCGGTCGGTCCAAAGGGATGAGACTAAGGGGAAAGTACTGGGACAGGGGAAGAGGCAAAGAGGAGGAGGCTGTTCTGCTTGTTAGTTTAACTAGTGCCTGGCAATTAAATGGAAATTAATTATGCTACCTCTCACTGAGAATCCACTAGGCAAATAAAAAATGAAGCCTTAACCTTGAACTTATGCCATTAACATTTTTAGTAGAGAGACAGAAAGAGAGAGACACAGAGTGGTCTGAGAGGGGAGAGGGTCCCTAAGCCCATCACGAATGAAAGATTCTTTATAGTAAAAAAAAAACCTTTTACCATATATTTGCATTCGTTTGTAAAAATACTTATGCTCGAATCATTTCAAATAAACGTGCTATTTAAGAATGACGTCATTAAAATTATATACCAACAGAAATTATATTTATTGGAAAAAAAATGAATGTTCCTTATTGAAAACATTGGAATTTTTAAAATTTTAATTTCAATTAAAATATGCGAAGTTAAACTTTTAACAAATAAAGTTCTAAGAGCTTTTCCCAAAAAGAAGAAACAGAAAATTTATCCAAAATTGCTGTAATAGGAAAACAAAAATATGACTCTTTCTGATACTAAGAAACATAAGATAAATGTGACTCAAATTGCTTCATGACAAAAAAGATCCAATAACGAATTCAGCCACTGGATTGATTTTATTATAAGCCAAAACTTTGCATTCATCGATTGTAACATACAAAAGGCTTGTAGCCATTGATTCGTTTAGGCAGTTTTATCCTGATCTAAAATTGCATTGTTAAATAATCAAGTATTTTTGTTACTGTTTAAATAATTAGAATACGCCGGAATGGCTTTTATTAACAGATATTTGTTAAATCGATTGATTGATATTAAGTAACAATATTCAAATTTAGCATAGCTCAGTTGTTTCATTTGAACTATTAAATTCATTCAAAATATTAAAAAAAATCATGCTTATAAATCATATTCGCATATAAAGAATAATGATGATTGCAAATGACTTTTGTTATTAACTTTACATTGCAAACTATTTAATTTTATGAAGTAAATATGATAATTAAATTTGAAAATTTTATAAAATTATGAAATTTTTATAAAATTATGAAAATTAGAAGCAAAAAGTGTGTTTTTTATGGTAAAAGGCAACTTGAAAAACTTTAAAAATATTTTTAACACTTAAAAGACAATAATTTAAAGAAATTTGTTTTCGATTCATATTGCTTTTGTGCTTTGCTTAAAATATAGTTGTTAGAAATGTTTAGAAATGTTTTTTAACTTACCTGTGATATTTGAACCAGTTTAAATTCATTCAATTTTGTTACAGATAGCTTTTTATGTCAAAAACAGTCATCCTTTATTGATTGTCATTTTAGTTTAATCCACGAATATATCCAGCGAGTTCTATTGATCTCCGAAGTAGATAATAACATTAGATATAAAATAAGTCACTCATCTAATATTGAAGGCTCAGTCCGCAGCCACTGCATTAACTGTGTAGAAAGAATAGAATGAAACAAATGAAAAAGGGAAACAATTTTAGGTAATAATGAAATGAAGCTTGCCAATTGGATCAGAAATTTTAAATCTATTCGATAACAGCAATTTTTTTTTTTGGGAAAAGAAATATTAGTTAAAATTAATTGACTTTAGTTAACATTACAAAACTTATCTGTACCTAAACTACGACACTTTTGGTATATTAGGGATAGAAAATGATGTCTTTAGCACATCTCAAATTTAGCACATGAAAAATAATTGATTTGGAAAACTCACCTGAATTAAATAAGAACATTCTCAAATGATATCCAAACTGCTTCTATAGTTTGGCAAAATCCAGAAATGTTGCATTCAAGGTCTATCCGATTTGCATAAAACTTATTTGTATTTCCTCAAGTCGTGCTCTAAATTCCGTAGAGTCCAGAAATTCTCCATTTAGTTCCATCGGATCTGCAATAAATACAATTTAAAATATTAGATATTTTATTTTACTTACCAAATGACTCAGCAAAAAATCCAGGTCCGCTGGGCTCGCCGGCCACACACTGACTAAAATTTCGCCCCTCAATGGGGCTTCTAATATAGCCAATCGTCGCACTGTAAAATTGCCAGAGTTCTGTAAAGGTCACATACCAAGCCTCTGTTAAAATTTTAAACCTCTGTTAAGTTAACAGAATGATAACAGCGTCATGTTAAGTTAACATAGCATGTTAATTAAATATGTGAAACCTCTGTTAAGTTAACATAGACATGTTAAGTGAACAGAGGTGTGTTAAGTTAAGAGTAATGTAAACTTAACATTCGCCTGTTAAGTTTACAGAGAAATGTTACGTTAACAGGGCGATGTCCATTTAAGCTTCTGTTAAAATTCAAAATCTCTGTTGACATTTCAATACTCTGTTAAGGTAAATTTCAAACTGTGCCGTTTCCCCGTATTTTTAAATTTCGGGGTTATATTCCAGTATTTTAAATTCTAGCGCTTTATTTCAGTATTTTTTAATCCAGTATTTTTAAATTTTAGCGCCAATTAGCAGCATTATCAAATCTCGGAGTCGTATTCCTGTATTTTAAATTCTGCCGTATTTTGAAATTCTGGCACCGTGATCAAACTTTTTTTTCTTCAACAGAATATTTAAATTTAACATATTTAAATAGCATAGCACATCACAAGGTTATACGCTAAAACGTTGTTCTATAATCTGTGCGACATAAGTGAAGCCCCCCAATCAACTGGCTTGTCTTTTCTTCTTTTCTCCGGGCCGTCAAAAGTATGTGGGGATAAACTCTACCCCTTTAGCCGCTATTGCCCTTTCACGACGTCGAAAGTCTTTATCTATCTTAAACTGTCTATGGACGGCTAATGCCTACTTAACTTTGACTTTGGTGACAAGCGGACAGTCGGTCGGTCGGTCAATGCCAGTAGCCAGTTGTCGTCATGTTCGCTGCTGCAAGGCAAGGTTACAAAATGGAGACTTATGAAAGAAGCAATGGCCATTTCTCGCTGTTCGCTGTTCGCTACTACTCAAGAGTTGTGAAATTCATAATCAGGGCAAATCATTTTTCATTTTTCACTTGGTCTAAGCAAAAAAAGAAAAAAAGAATTGTGCACCATCAATCAATTTCACGATGCTTGGAAATGTTAAACTGCTTAAGTTACGTTGTACTTACACTTTACTTCATGGACCGGTATAACTTTTTTTTTCCTTTATTTTATTTTCTTTTCTTTTTTTTTCCTTTACTTTTTCTGTATTATTTCTCTCTGTTATATGTGGGTTTGTCTAAAAAGCCAAGAAGTCAGGCAAGCAAAAACTCATTTTTACGCTCGAAAAATGGAAAAACTAATTTATTATCTAAGGGTAGATTAGTTGACCAAAACAAAATAAAATTAAAAAAAAAAAAAAATGCAAATCATTTTCAAAACGATCAGATATAGCTAAGATATTAGAATGAAAACGCAAAATGATATATAATTATTTTTATTATTTAAATTAGATTTAGTTTTAAGAATTACTTTCTTAAAATATTTTGATGTGATTGCATGAATATTGCTTGAATTGTTTGTATATTGAAAAGCTATACTTTTAGGAGGTTAGCTTTTACATTTATTAATTTTTTTAATTTAGTTTTATAGGATACATTTTTCGTTTATATTGCTACACAATTCTCTTTGGACTTGTTAAGTTTTTGGCGTTCAGTCGTTACGTTTCGTTAGCCGGCACAAGTTCTTTTTACATTTTACCATTTTTCCCATTTTCTGTTTGCTTCATTCTTTGCGTCTCCTCTGAGTCTCTCTTACTCTCTCTCCCTCTATCGTCTCCTGTTCTGCATCTCTTTTTCGGTTTTTCCTTTTGCTTGCTTGCTTTCGCTGTCCTCTACCATGTCACCTTTTGTCGTGGTGTTGCTGTTACATTTTTATGATTTATGCCTTGGTCCTCGTTGGTCCTGTGTGCAGGCAGTGTCATGAGCCCAATTAACATTTTTTTCTTTTTTTTTTTCTTTCGTTTCTTTTTTGCCGGCCAATAGACGACAAATTTTGCAGGTTGACATGATTTTTGGGCGCTCTTATTTTGATAGCTAACTGAGCACTCTATTGCATTTACTTCGTCCAACTCCCCAACCAATCCCATATTGCTCCCTTTCAGTTTTCGCCTGCTTTGGCTTTCTGTGCCAAAAGTTCACAGCAATTATTTGCATATGGTAGATCCCTTAGGGTGGTGGTGATGGGAATGTGGGAGTGGGATTGGGAATGGGTGTGATGTATATGGTGGGTTGGGCGCCCTCTCTTTGCTCATTTGCCTTTCACAGTCAGCGCACAATATAAAGTGAGGGCGGCTTTTATCTTTATAAACGAAAAAAAATTACAAAAAAAAAAAAAAAGAATAAATAAAAATAAGAAAAAACATTCAGTACTGTTAGTCGGCTTGGAGATACTTTTACCAAGTGAAACTCAATTAAATTAATAATTTCTTTTGTAAATGCAAAATGAACTTGATCTGGTGTAAAAACCTGTTATACTTATCCAAGAAGAAAGAACATAAGGTTGATCCACATTAAAAAAGGAAAAGCATAAAGTAGATGGATATATCCTTTATATATACATATATATATGTACTATCGTTTAAAAACAACTTTAAAATGTATTAAAGCAATTGTCTCGAGTGCATGATGAACAAATGTTGAAAAAGGAGTGGGTGGGGGGAGGCAAACCATTTAAAACAAAGTCAAATCAATTCCCTCGAGTTCTGTTCTGTGTGCCGTCAGCCAGACTAACGAGTACTTTGTTTTGACAGTCTTTCTCAGTCGTTGTCGTGAGTCACGACGCTCTTAACACCCATCCCTGGTCCCAACTCACATATTCTGTTTAATCTGCCGTTAAGCCAAGTTTGCAGTTGCTCTAGCCTTATGCCTCCTATGCCTGATATTTCTCCTACATATCCGGCAATTTAGTTTATTTATAGCTCTACCAAAATATGAGCGTTTGTTTTTCCTAAAGTTTTGTGAAGTGCAAACGAGATGGCAATACATTTTGCATGTACATGCTAACACATCATAATTTTGCGTATGGGTGTATGTGTATGTGTGTGTGTGTGTTTGCTGTCCTTTGGCTGTTACATCAACACCACCCCTCCAGCACCATCATCTCCCCTCAAATTCCTTCATCTTCATCTTCTCATTGGGTGTTCATGTTTCCAGTTCATGTTGTAATATTTTAATGTGCTAGGCGACAACTGCTGCTGTTGTCGTTGCCTTCCTCTCTCCATCTCTGTCTTTCGCTCTATCTCTCTCTCTCTCTCACTGTATGTAAGTGTGTAGAGTAATGAGAGTCCGTTTCGAAATTTGGCAAAAATCATACACGCAGGAGACACACATACATGTATGCATGTATGTACATAAATGTATACCGTTATCATTAATTTACGATTCTCAATGTCCTCACACCCCTCCAACACATACACACACACACACACAGATACTCAGGCACACGCACATATCATCTCAATATGTTGAAGGTTAATTTGATCATTTGATTTCCGTTTCAATTCCATACGAAACATGTGGTGAAATCTTTAAGTAACAAAATGACCAAAAGTATATAAATACATATGCATACATATGTACACACATACATACATACATACATACAGTGTGTGCAATGTAATCTAAGCACTGACTGCCTCTAGGACACTTTTCTCAAATTGCCCAATCCATTTGCCCAGCTGGCCCAGCTGACCCCAAAATCAACAATTCGAATATTCATTCCTTTCCATTATCTATTTTGGCACTTTGCAAATATGCACAGGAATTTTCAAAAGCTGAAATACAATTAAAAGCCAATTTGAAATGAAAGTTAAATCACAAGATTTATCAGTTACATATTCCCGTTCTCTTCTTTCTCCCCCTCTATCTGTCTACAAGGGAAAAGTTGCTGTTCAATTTTTGGTCAAAAGATGTGCGATATGCGAATAAGGTAGACACAGACACTTGTACTCACATTCACAATTCAAAAGGCTCGAAGACTTAACGCACTTTGACCCCTTTTGTTGGGCAAACACATGCAATAATACATACATTTATATACACACACACATTTATATATATCTATGTATGTATGTATGTATGTAGTTAGATTTGGGCAGAGGAAGTTCTTCTTTGAATTTTCCATCAATTCGGTTTACATTTGGCATTTGCTTGCTCCTGCTGTGCTAGGCAAAATGCATTTGCAATTCCAAACTAGTTCCAATTGATTAAGTTTCTGGTTAATGGATTGTTTACATATCCAAGGATCAGTGAGAAATACACAGACAGAAATAGAGCAAGAGAATAAGCAATAGAGAGTTAGAAAGTAGAGAGAGAGAGACAGAGAGGGAATGAAGTAAAGAGATTGAAGAGGCAGTTAAATCCATATATTCAAGTCAGTTTGGTGAGTAACTCAGCTACTCAGAAATTCACAGTAAACTTTGTGTAAGTGTATATCCATATATATACATATATATATATATAGATGTGGTGTGTGTGTGTGTGTGTGTCTATATATATGCTCTCTGATGCAGTCCAATGACATTGCAAATAATTTACTTTTCAATAATTTGTGTATTATTTAAAATGCAAATGCTTTCATTTTTATACCCTTTAACCAAAGAGGATAATCCTATCTAAAATCATGTGATATAGTTGTTTAATTTTCAAACTAAAGACAGAAAAGTATTTGGCCTAAGCGATTACATATAAATCCCATAAGTTTTTATAAGTTTTTCAATTAAAGTATATAAAAATTGAACTTATCCAATTTTGTTAATATTAAAAGTGTTTGATATTTAATTAAAACCTTCTCTTTATGCATTTTTCAGTAATATTGCAACAAATTACGAGAAAATGCTTCTTGAAATGGAAAAAAAAAAACAAAAAGAAAAATATTTTCTCGCTTTAATGCAATTTCCTAGAGAAAAACTAATTGTCCATTGCCCCGTGGCGAATTTCATCTTTTTGTCTCTGTCCCTGTCTATATATATATATATAAAATATATATATTTACGTCTATGTGTGTGTGTGTGTGTTTGCTAAGTTAATTCTGAATAATTATTTGCTTATGCCATAAAGCAGATTTCAGAAAAAAACTTTTGTTTTTTAATTAGAAGCAAAGCTGGCCAACAAAAGAAATGAAAGACGCACACAGCAAACTTTGGCAACTTTACAAAAATACAAAAAAAAAAAAAAAAGAAAATGGAAAAAAGCGCATGGAAAAAAAGCCAAAGAGCAGCGTATAAAATTACAGATTTAATATACCCTTTACATATAAAGTGAAAATCATTTTAGGACTTGCCAAATCTGCAAATATAAAAAAATTAAAAATATATTAATAACTGATGGGAATTAACTAAACGATTTAATCAATTTTAGACAACAATTTAGCCAAAATATTTTAATATATTGAAAATTTATATTTTATAGAAGATGAGAAACTGAAAAATCTATATAAATTGGATTTGAAATCTATATGAATGAATCGTACTTATTCCACTTTGTACAGGATATCTCTCAAGTCGGACCTTTGATTTGCCTTAGCTTTTTCATACCCTTGCTTAAAGGGTATAATGCTCTTTAGGTTGATAATGAAAACATCTCAAATTGTAGACGAGTTTAAGAAGACAATTTTACTTTTCAACTATACAAATAGGATATATATAGTACTTGTCTATCTTGATATATGTATATATAGTATATTTGAAACGATTAGATCAACATATATGCAATTTTTAGCCAAAATGTTTCTTGTTAAAAAATTTATTTGCTATATTTTCGTATTTTTTAGTTTTGTTTATTGATTTAACCAAAGTTGATTAATGGCAAACCAATTTGCTAATAATCAATTTAATTTGTAAATGTCTAAAGCTAGTTAATCAAGCATACAATTTTGACTAATTGATTAACTTATAAGTTATTAGTGACACAGTTGGTTCCAAATTATACTTACAATTTCTAGGGTATTCACAATTTGTTCTAGTCAAAGTAAACCATGCTCTTAAAGGGAGGAAGTGTTTTATTTTATTTTATTTTATTTTTTTTTTTTTTGTTTTTAGCTGTTGTGATAAAAATTAATGCATAAAGATACTGCGCCGTATGCGCATTGTCAGTTTCGGGAAGACACGACTTTGGTTAAATTACGCATACGTCTCGTATGACCCTGTGTATATGGGGGGGGAGCCAAGAAAAAATGAATGAAAATAAAAAAAAAAACAGAACCCCGTTAAAGTTTCCATCAGAAAATGCGAGTTCATTTCATATTAATTAAGTCACAAAAGTTTATTAAACTTTAACATAAAAGCAACCCCAGCCAAATATCAACAGCCAAAGGCGATGGCAACGACAATTTCAAGGCGACTAACAATGACGACGTTTTCAAAAATTAATTAACAACTCATTTACATAGTTACACAGACATTTTCCAACCTTTCCAACGCAGAGACTGGTCCTTAGACTTTACCTTTTTCCCCAGCAAATTTTTGCTTCAACGTTTGTCACTTGAAGGATTCCGCAAAATGGCCACAAAAATATTTTTAAGGGCCGACCGCCAGCCAAAAACAATGTCTATTTATGGCATTTGAAGTATTTGATTTTTAAATTGCCTGTTTCAATTTTAGTTAGAGACTAACTGTATAAAATTTGTAAAAACAAATGTTACACATTATCACAAATTATATTTAATTAAGATATTTTTCCGTCATCATAATCAAACAGTAAAACACCAATACAAACCCCAGCCTCAATCCCAATTGTTTATGCCTAATTGCGATGGGTGGTAAAGGGATGTTACAAAGGAGAGGAGTGGCATGAAAATCGAGTATCAAATTTAGTTGTATTTGTGGTTTCTGTTGTTGCTGTTGGCAAAATTCGTGCTTATCGTTTTATTGTTTATGTTAATTTTAGCTCATTTCATTTTAGTATTTCACAATCATAGCGGCTGGAATGTAGGCAACAATGCGGCATTGTTTGTTTGTTGTTGTCTGTTGTTTGTGGCAAAGCCAAATGAAATTCGGTATGCAAATGTTGACGTTTTTGCAAAGCACCAAATAAGCTTCTAATTAAGTTTTCATGATTGTTGTAATAGAATCCACCCAAATGGTGGTGGGCACGATAAATGAGAGATCGCGAGAGGGAGAAAGGGTGTAAAGGCAATAGACCGACCTGCTGCAAGTAGTATGAGTCCAATTGCTGGCCCAAGTACTATACCCATGTATACTGATTGCGGCCCAAAAATTGTTGAAATTCACACAAAATGCGCATATAAAATGGACACTTGAATGATACAAAATAGTTACTTTGAGTGCAACATAAATTTAAGTTTAATTTAACTAACTCCACTGCGCCTCTACCCACAGTCTTTTGCCGCCTATCCTACAACAAAGTGAACAAACAATTAAACCCTTTTTATTATTATCATCATTTCGTAAGGAAAGGGGAGCGAATAGCAAAGTAAAAAAAAAAAAAAGGGTGCTGAAAATCCTTTGGGATTTCCTCGCGTTTTTCCTGTCCCCCTCAATTCGCCAAGTTACAGTTTTCCTTTTGGGTTTTCACTTTCGTTCTATCTCCCAATGCCATTAACTCATTTTGAATGTCAGTTGAGCTTTAAAACCCTCGACATAAATGTCAACTCACTGTAAGGTTTCCTATTATCCACTAACCCAATCTTCTCCAAGAGTTGACATTGAAAGATATACCAGCAAATTGTTAATGACGACTTTAAGATTCTCTGCATTAACTGAGATTTGGCTTAAATATAATACATTTGATTAAAAATAAATCAATAAATATAAATAAATAAACGGGTACAAGAAAATATATGTGAAATTGTTCTACAATTGTACAGTTATTAAATGGGATACATGTATCTCTTATTTAATGAAATTTTATCTCTATTCCATTGTCTTTATATATTTTATTCCTCATGATGTCTCAGTAATGTATATATCTATTAGAATTATAGTACTGTTTTATCCAATTCGAAAAGAGTGCATAGCTTAAATGCTTTTATAGTTTATATAGATCAAGTAAATATATATACTTCCCTTTTATCTGCTGGATATACTAAACATATTGCCATTCCGATATACTTACATTACCCTGTTCGGGGTTAAAGGGTATAAAAAATAGGTTAAAAGACTGGCAATTTCCTCTTCTCGCGGGAAAAGTTTTTTTTTTTTTTTTTTTTATATTTATATATATATTTTATTTCTTAAGATTTGTTTGTTCATTAAATTTTGGATGACTTTATGGAAAAGTGAGCGATATAGGGCAAGACTTGCATATATCTTGGCTTAGATAATATTTTCATTTCTTTTAACTTGCAGTTGAACATTTGTTGTCTCTTTTTTAGTGTTCCCTTTATTTATTTCTATGCTATGATAATTGAAGATTTCAATACGAATATTTGCAAATTGTTTGTTTATTTTTGGGAGAACAAAGTTTTGTGCTTTTCCACAGTTGAATTCTTGCTTTTCTTTTGTTTTTCACACTATTTTCACTATTGTTATTCAAATGCAAACGCTTTGCTCATAAAATGCTTCGCAAATAGAAATGTTGGACAAAACAACAACAGCAATAACAACAACAACAACAACAAAAATGTGGAAGGAAAAAAAATGAGGAAAATGTATATAAAAAGCATTTGTCAATGTTTGCAGCGTTAAACCCTCTTCTTATCCCTCCAATCCCTTCTCATCACCCGCACATTCATGGAATATGCCCCATTGCTGTACGTTTCCCACTTCCCCTTGATTCTATTGCCGGGTTTCTTTGGCAACTCCTGACTGAGAGTTCTCTTCTTCTTTTGTAGAAAGCTGCATTTCCGGTCAACCTAATACAAGTCAAAAAGTACAAAGTTGGCTTGCCTGACTACTTTTGCGTTCCGTTCGTTTCGTTCGTTCGTTCGTTCGTTTTGTTAGTTTCGTTCATTTTCTTCTCCTGGATACGGCACTTAGCCAACGCCATTTTTTGACGGAGAAGGAAGATGCTCTGAATATCTCTTATGACCACGCCCACCGCCTCACCACACCACTGTGTGTGTGTGTGTGTGTATATGTGTCTGTGTGTATGTATGTGTGTGTCGCCTTGCCTCGCTGATGATTTAAGTGCACTTTGATGCACATTTTTCGTTGCTACTTGCAACAGCAACAGCAGCAGCTTGCCCCAGATAATTTAATTAAATTATACGCTTCCTTACGTGCGTTGGATTTGGTGGTAGAAGAAGGGGCTGGAGTAGGATGGGTGGTAAAAACTGGCTGGATAGGGGCTTTCAAAGGGTTAGCTCTGTGGGTGGTTCTCATTTTAATAAGGTTTGTTGGTTTGCTAGTTTTTTTTTTTTTTTTTGCTTGCTTACTTGGTTTTTTTTTTTTTTTTTTTGAGGTTAAGCTGAGTGTAGTTTCGGTTTAGTTTTAAGGCTTTTGTGCAAAAACCTGCTTTGGGTGTTAGAGAAAAGGGGGTCGCTAAAAAAAAAAGGGGAAGAGGGGAGATTTAAGAGTAAATTTTAATGCCTTTAAATGGGTAAATAAAATACAGTTTGTAATTGAGCAATATTGTTGACTTTACCACATTTGTATGCATATTAATACGACTCTTTAGTTGTTTGTTATATACCACTGTTGCAACTTCATATTGCAACATTGTGTTGATGTTGTTATTTATCAATGCTGTTGCAAAGTCATGCCACTGTCAGAAATGTCATTTTCTCCATACATAAAGTCACAACACTTTTGATCATATTTCACGCTTCGAGAAAGACATCCTTGATGTGGATGTCGTCTGGCCATAATGTTACACCAAGTGTTCAAAGTGGCCACTCAAAAGTTAGACCATGCTCAGCTTAACTAAAACTTTGTCCCACTAAATGTATGTATATACCATATGTATATGTATAAGTGCATAAATATCTACAAGCATCTAATAAACCTTTCATTTTTGCCGACAAAAAAATATTGCGAAAATGTGTACCAAAAGAAGCTTGTATCACAATTTACATGATCTCAATAAGTGAGTAACGGGGCAAGTAACAAAGTAACTTGGAGATTTTTAAATAATGTTTAAATGCAAAGAAGAAACATTTTGAAATGTTTACCAACACTGCTATTAAGAAACTTTCCCATATTTTATTATGTTTTAATAAGTTTACTTGGTTTGATTGATTATCGTTATTATATTATTCGTTTTTGTTTCCATTTCAAAATTTTAAATTATTAAAAGCTTTTAAGACATTTAAAACCAAAATCACTTTAAACTTGAAGATGTTGTTAAAAAAAAAAATTCAAGTATATTTACCATAACAAAGCTTTAAATGTAGAGAAAAAATATTTAAATATAAATAATGGTGCTACTGTATAAGCTTTAAACCTATTCAAGACATGATTTTTCCTTATACCGGCACTCCTACCATTTATTGTTGGTTGGCTGCAGTCACCATCGTCACCGTCACCGTCGTCGTCGTCGTAGTCGTAGTCGTAGTCGTAGTCGTAGTCGTCGTCCTCCACTTAAAAAGTCTTTGACTTGCCCAAGCCAAGGCAAGTCGGGCCAACTAACGGGTTAACCAACAGTAGAGGCACCCATCACCATTACCATCACCATCTCCATCTCCAACGCCATAACCATCGTCATCGTCATCATCATCATCAGTATGCGCTCTCTGCTCTCGGCATAGTTTTTAACCACTCGGTTTGCTCTTTAACACGTTAGCGGGTTAAGTTGCCCTTTGTTTTTGTTGTGAGCCTAAAATAACAAGAGGGGGGATTTAAGGGGCTAGTGTGGCTTAGCGCAGATTTGGGGTCATGTGTAATTAATCTTGCTGGCTTTTATGATTGTGGAGCAATTTGTTGTAACTAAAACCGCAGTTTTTCAAGTAGCCACAAATCAATTTTCATGCCCAGACTCTACCTGAACTGAATTTTATAGCACTTGAACAAGTTCTTTCGACTACCAAATTCAAAGAGTGGTACGTTTGCTCCTCCTCTGTCTGCCATTTTCGGATTGGAGTGCGATGCCTTAACTGTGCTTTTAACTGTTTTCAGCTGCTAAAGCCGATATGTTGACTGGCCTACGGGTACATGTAACAACAGGTAGGTGTAGGTGAAGCACATATATATTACAAATGTCAATAGACTCTTTGTCTTTATAGAAAATTATCCTTAAGTTGCAAATCCTCTGAAAAAACACGAAAAAATTTAAAAATATATATAAGATATTTCGATAGTCATGGAATTTAAAACGTTAAAAAAAAGTATTGCATACTTCTGAGGATTTTCAAAAAAAAAAATAAGAAAAAGAAATCAATAGAAAAAATATCCATCTTGTTCCAGTGTGCCAAAACTTAAAAGGAAATCCATTCAAGACCCAAGAAATCCGTCCCTCATATTGCTAGGCGAATCATCAAATGTCTTTAAGTTTGCTCAGTAGTTCCTTTGACCTCGCACACAGCACATATTCAGTCATGAACTGCCGTTCTCCATTTAAAAAGTTCTGAAGAATCTTTTTTTTAACACTTTGAGGTAAATTTTAGATATTTTCAAGATAAAATATACATATAATAGATATTGTAAATAAAATTAAAGAAAAATTAAAATACTTTCAATACGAAGATGATAAGAAAGAGAAATATAATCTAGACAAGAGCCGAACAGTAACTGAATTTCAACTGACTGACTTGTCACCATATATGTATATAAAAATCCAAATAGAAATCCATGGCATGCTTTGATCATATATAACGAAAATGATTACTTGATATCTATCGAAATGACTTGGTTGCAATTTCGATTGATTGCAATTTCTAAGAATTGTTTTTTATATTTTATCAAGTCGAGAAAATTTTATTTACTTATTACAGCTAAAGTTAGCTCATCTGTATTATTTTATTATTTCTTTCCTTATTGAGTCTCTCTTTTTTATTTTGTTCTACACAATTTGTTATAATTTAGAAGGGGAGCGCATTGCCAGCTTTCCACTAACATCATCGTCGTCCTTTATCCCTTCTCGTCTTTAATCCTGCTGTTAGCCTGTCAGCGTGATAACTCCTTTTCGTGTTTAACATTTTTAACTTGGCCCGAGGCCGGGTCTGTGTATGTGTGTGTGTGTCAGTTGTCCACAGTTGGTACACACGCACACACAGACACCGCAACATACACACACAAACAGACACACACACACATGTCGGTCACACACTCAAGCGTCCGTTGCACGACTCTGGCACCCTATAGCCTTTTACCTCTGCTTGTCTCTACCCCATCCTGCCCCATTGTCTATAATTCTTCAACTCTTTTTTTTTTTTTTTTTTTGGAGTCAACTACATGTCAGTTTTGTTGGTTCTCGTTGTCTTCTGCCTGCTTTTGATTACAATGGCTGCTATATCATCCACATCCTCTTTCTTGTTCCCGCTCTCATCCTCATCCTGATAACACGTTAAGTGCGCCTTGTTTATCCTGCAAGATAATTTGGACAAGTGTCGCCTCTCGGATTTTAGCGCGTCAGCTATGTGGCTACAGTATTTTGGTCCTTTCTCAAAATTATGCAAAATACGAAAAAAAAAAAAGAGAAAAAAATTCCAGCAGAAAAAAGAAAAATGCATGCGGACCCCATCGCAGCTGTAACTTAGGGTTAACGGGCTCTGGCCCAGCCCAGACCAGGTGTCCTTTGCCTATCTCATTTTCCTTTTGCGGTATGGACCTTTACTAGTTAATCTGACCTTCGGAATTTTGCCACAGCATCAGAGATTTTTTTCCAGTTGTTTTTTTTCCATAAAGCCATATGCATTAAGGTAGTCTCCTAAGGCTATTAGTTTAATTGTAATACGCCATGGTGCAGTGACTTTAAATGCAGTACAAAATTAGACAGGCAATATATGTACATATGCATATATATATACAGTAATTTGAAGGGATTTGAACTAATTTATAAAAGGACACAGCCATTATTCAATTAGTAAATTAGTCAATTTCAGATGATGACTAAACGATTGTTTCAAATTAAAACTTTTTATAGTTTTGAAATATAAACAAATTTTGAAGTCAAAAATGTTTCAAAACTTTGCCATTTTATTATTAAGTCATGGGATCGATGTAAACTCTACGATAAACGAGATAAACGATAAACGAGAAGGATTTCTATATACTATAATATATATGTATAATTGGGTTTCAGTATATGTGAATCTTTTTATCTTAAAGTACTATATAAAGAATATAGTATAGTATCTGCCGGTTGATAATATTAACCATTGAGACACATACAGTTTTCGATTTGTTTTCGATTTGCTTTTATTTTTTGTTTTTTTTAAATTTGTGCAGCAAAGTTGATCAACCTTGCAAAATTGTTACATTTGACCTTTCATCATTTTATCGTCTTTGTCATTTTACACCTAACCTACGCATGAACAGAGACATCCTGTTGTGCTCTCCCGACAATTTTTTTTTTTTTTTTTTTGACAGCAATCAGATGTTTTGCCATTTTTGGCGCCCAGTTGTTAACCTTGCCCAAACAAATAAAGAAAACAAAACAAAAACGTAAGGAACATAACCAGAGAGACAGAGAGAGAGAAAGAGTAACTGCACGTGCAAAAACGAGAGCCTGGGACAACATTGCCAAGTCAAATGAGACATAGACCATGAGAATTATAGAGAGAGAGAGAGAGAGAGGGAGAGCGTAAGGCAGTCAGTAAGCAATTGCATTGAGCAAGCGCTACAAAATTTCGCTGAATGGAAAGAGAGCGATTAAGCCGAAAGCAGTTGAGACAGAGAGTCAGAGAGAAGAATGAATGAGAGAGAGAGAGCGTAAAGTGAAAGCTTATTTTCGCTGCTGATGTTGCTGCTTCTGCTGCTGCTGCCTCTCGGGGACGTCCAGGATTTCGTGTGATTTGATATTCGAACGTAGTTGGAACAAGGACGCGTTACGTACAAAAACTTGAACGCGCAAAAAACAAACTCAAAACACACACACACAAAGGAATAAATCGTTTCGCATTAAAGCCCAAAAATCAGTAGAAGAACAAAAAAAAAAAAAAGGGAAAAAATCTGTTAAAACAATACAAATATTTCTTTGGCTGATTAACGTAAACGCAACGTGATTGTTGTTTGTTTTTTTTTTTTTTTTTTTTTTTTGTTCTTGTTGGTTACGCAAATAACAAAAAAAGAAATCAAAAGAAAAAAAAGAAATGAAAGGATAACACAAACCCAGTGAATGCCTTCGAAAAACGTGTGTGTGAAATACATTCGAAATTAAAAGAGCAAGCCAGAAAGTCAAGGTCGTTTTCTCATTTTCCGACAAAATGTCACAGACAAAAATCTAGGATATTTATTTGAGAAACCGAAAGATACAACAAAAGCAAATAAAAGTGGACAAACCGTCCTCGTTGCCGTCGTCGTCATCAACAACAACAATAAGTTAAAGTAAGCATAATAAAGGGATAACCAAAGAAAAAAAAATAAATCCAAAATAAAGAAAACCACAAATGAAACAAGTGGAAGCAAAAGTCAAAAGTGCAACGAGTCAGCAAAAAAAAAAAAAAAAATAAGAAAAATGTAAAAAATAAATCGAATTTCCTTTGCGGATTCATTATACACGCTCTGATTGTTAGTTTTATACCTGCTAGTCGAATCTATACCTATAAAGTAAACTTTAAATACTCTTTCTAAAATAAGTATATTTCGGATACTTGGTTACTACATACATATATTATGTCTGTCCGTCGGGATTAAAGAAAATCTCAATCTTTTAGTTTGTAAAATATTATGATGAACTTTTCAAATGTTTTTTAATGGAATATTGTGAACTATATATAAATCGTAAACTATAAAACATAAAATAATAGTTATATTTGGCCATTTGACAAAGAAAAACTAAAAATAGAAAGAAACGGGGTCACAATAATGCACGTGGCTTTTAGTTTTTATTACCTGATGGTAGAAAGTTTTGTACTTTGAAAAAAATGCATTAATATATGTTTTTTTAGATGTTTTTTGTTCAGGAGTAATTTGTAGGTTAGACAAAGTGAGAACGTTTTATTTTGGTTCGCTGCTTTCTTTCTTTCTCCTTCTCATATAACAATAATTCTTATGCCGGTTCTGAATTTAATTTGTTCTTATCTTTCTTTGGTCATCATCATCATCATCTGTATTGCAGTTATTGACGTCAATATATTTGTTGGACAGTAAACTGCAAATAATTTGTTATAGACATACAGATGCAGCCATGTTTGTACATTTGTAGTTAATATTAACCGTTAGTATGCAATTATGTAAGTGTTCGTCCAATAAAGCAAAGCAAACATATGCAACTAACTCAGCAATTGCCAATTGACTTGACTGTACGAAATGCTTAATTGATATTTGCTATGAATATCTAAAGTGCATAATTACTGAAATTACTAAACATGACTTGGCTTCATCTTCGTATTCGTTTTCGTCTTCATTCCTTCATTTAATCATTTAATCATTCAATCGTTCAATCATTCATTCTTCTGCCAACAACCAATTCACAGGATATCTTCAGTTTGTGAACATGTTTGAAAGGATAGACGATGGAGATTTTATGAGATTTCATGTTGATTTTGTTTGCCATTTCATAATTTCTTGCAAACTTTCATCTTTTAGATTAATGATTTGCCCAAAAAGCAAAGTAGAAGGCATGAATGTGAGTTTTGTATGTGTGTGTGTGTGTCTGTATATATGCCACGCCCACATGGCGTATAAGCTATGCATTATATTTTACTTTTGCTTGATGTTACTACAGTTTCCTTTCTGTTTGCCTGCCTAACGCATTACGGCAAATATTTGCGCAATGGACAACATATTCTCTTAGGTTGTGTTTTTGTGTACTTACTTATCTTTGCCTTTTCTTTTTTTTTTCTTGTTTTTGTTTGTTGTGTTTTTTTTTTTTTGCTATTTTGGATTTTGGCTCAGTTTGGATTTGAATGAGGTCAGAAGAAACAAACCAAACCAAACGAAACGAAACCAAATCTAAGCCGTAAACGTAAGCTTCTTCCAACCAGCTGATGTCAGCACAAAAATTGTAAGCACGTAACTTTTTTTCTTTTTCGTAAACCGCCCCCCCTTCCACTCCAACTAACCTTAGGAGAAGCAGATAAGTCACAAGAGTATTGAAAGCATAAGGTGTACAGGGGGTCGAAGGATGAGACGATATACATAAATACATACATACATATACATATACATATACATATGTATGTATAAGAATAGTATCAAAGACTTTTTGGGTCTATGATTTATCATCAATGCAACGAAGTGCATACAAATTAACTATGGGCGTAAATCAAGTGTTTATTACAAACATGATGAGAAAGAAGAAAAAAAAAGAGGAAAAGAGAGATGGAGAGAGAGAGAGTGGGAAAGAGAAATGAGTTAACAACAGCCTTAGAACCAGATGAACTTTGTTGCAAACTGCATCATAAATTTATTTATGATGTCCATAAAACTCTTCTTTAGCTGCTGCCAGTGCTGCTGATATTGAAAAAATTGTTGAATCTTAAGCTTTAAAATTGAATTTTTACCACCGTTTAAAACGGGTTGAATGTAAAATTATCTCTGCATATGTATTAGTGTTGAAAGTTTATTGCCAATTAGTTGTTAATAATAATTTCCTTAAAGAATGTTTTCCCTTAACGTATCTGATAAATTTTAATGTTTTATAAGTAACTTTTCATATTATTAAAATGAGTAAAATATTTCAGGAGTAAAAGTAATAATTAATAAATAATTTATAGATGTGGATTAGAAAAATCTATGTAACAATCAATTTGTTTATAAGTATTGACCAGAAATAGTTGCATTTAGTTTATTTAACATTTTATCAAAAGAATAAATAACTTTTCAATTAACAAAAGAAATACAAAAGTTAACAAATTAAACAATTTGGAACAATTCATTCAATTAATTTATTTAATATAAATTTATAGAAATTGTTCTTTAATTATTGATTGATTTATAAATGTTTTCTAATCAATTTAAAAATCATTCTATAATTTCAATTTTAAATCAGAATATATTAAACCTCAATCCAAAACAATGATGATGATTATTTCTCGTTGTTCTTCATTGAATTCATCTTGAAATGACACTATATAAATTCATTGTAAACACCAATTGCGTTTTTGTTGTTGTTGTTGTTGGGCCAACTGTTATCCCTCAACAATTTCCACTACAATAACATGCGCTTGTCTAAAAGCCATTTATAAAAAAAACAAGTTGGGGAATATACAATATGTACACACAGACACACACTTACTTACATGGACACACACACACATATATTTCTTTTTATCCTTTTGTCCATTTTGGTAGTTTTATTTATTTTTTTTTTTTCACATTTTCTATTTTTGTTTGGGCACACCAACACGCTGGTTGGCTTGCCCTTTCCTTCCCTACGTTGCCTTGCCTTGCCACCGTTATTGATTTTTTCGTTAGTTTTTTAATATTTAAACACAGGGTCTCTCATTCTTTCTACATCTCTCTCTATCTCTCTCTCTCTCTCTTTCCCCTTTCTCTCTCTAATTCTCACACCCTTTCATTCTCTCCTACATTGGCATAGCTCTTTTTCTTGTTGCTGCGTTTCTCCCTGTTACACAAACACAATTCCAAATTGACCCAAAAAGCAAAATGCTTAAATCTCAATAAAAGGCAATTTTGACTTAAACTGTCAGTCAGAAAGGTTTTCGAATTGGCGCGTTCATTTTGCAAGAATGCCATTCCATACATTTCAAACAATGAATTATTGGCAACCACATGGAGAACATATAATATGTACATACATATATACATACATATAAAGACTATATAGATTCTGTTTGATATGGATCAACACCTCTTCTAATATTATTTACATATTCCTTTCTAAGCGGTACAAAACAAATTGGCAATCTCAATCGATATACACATGTATGTGTCTGAGAGCCAAAACTAAATTTATTTAGGACTAAAAATAATATTTATACTTAAACATTTTTTAAAGTTTTATTGAATTTTTATTTAGTTTAGTTGATTTAGTTACTCAGAAACCTTTCTTTCACCTGTACATAACGTTTTGAATAACAAATTTCCGATGGCTTAATTTAGGTCACAAAACTCACATATACATATAAAATTTAAATTATATATATTTATTTTTGTTTTTATTTGTGATTTATAAAATAAAAGGGAACATTTCTCTTTCTGTAGTTTTGACTTTTCTAACGTTCGATGAAAATTATATAGAATTTTCTTTAGCTTTTCATATTGATAAAATTTAGTTAAAGATTCTGGAAATATTTCATTCCATCCATTCCAAAATTCTTTAGTGCAAAGTGCAGGGTATATGCAATGCTACCCTATAGCCTAGTTCTGATTTGCTATTGTTGCTGTTGTTGGTGTTGTTGTTGCTTATATGCCATGCAAATTTAATTGGAGTAAAATGTTTTTGGCCTGTCGAAAAACTAGAAGAAAAAAAAAATAGAAAAAAAAGCAAAAGAAAACTAGAACATAAATCAGTGAGAGTTGAGTTTTCCTGTTTTCCTTTTATTTATTTATTTATTTTTTTTTTTTTGCCCCTTTTTTTGTTATTGTTGTTTTTTAGTGTTTGTCATGAGATTGAAATGTGCATATGGCATTAGCTTGAAAGAGTCGTTTTTGGTTGGGTGGGGTGGGTGGGGGGTGGCGACAAACTATGAAACCGATTACATATGTAAATATAATGTGAATAACTTGAAAGACATTTTGGGGCAATCAAATTATTTCATGGATCACGAATATATCAATATGATAAACATAAATATGATATGGAATATGTTTAACCTATACTCAAAACTTTGACATTTGCCGTTGCCGCTGCCGCTATTGCCATAGTCCCGTTCTCATTTTGTGGCCGTGCTCTTGGTCCTTGGTCCTGGTTTTTTGCGTGTACAAGTTTCATATATATTGTACAATATATGTATTGTGGCCATCACATGAAATGTTTCCCTTGCATGTTCAAAATGAGCTAACAAAAGAGAGACAGAGACAGGGAGAGAGACAGAGAAAGAGAAAGAGAGAGAGCGAGCGAAAGCTGGAAACTGGGCTAAAAACAAATTACATATGAATATAAGGAGCTCAAGGCCGCAGTGCCTACCGCGGTCATTTGGGTTAGCTTTGGACTTGAATGTTTCGCAATTATATTGTAAAATAAAACGGATGGGCCAAAAAGAAGGGAAAAGCAACAAAAGGGATGGCAACAAAAGAGGGTATAGGGCAAAAGAAAGGGGAAAAGTGTTGGTTTGCTGCTGTTGCTGTTATTGTGGCTTCAGTTTAATGAAAAAATGTTTGAGCCAAGTTGCATGCTTTTCGTAAATAATTAAATTTCCCCCTTTTTTGCACCACACATACAAATATATATATATATACAAATGTACAAATACATATATGTATATGTGTATTCTAAGCGTTTATTATAGCCATATTCCACTTGACCCAAAGTGGTGGTTATCTATGGATAAAACTCAAGGCAACAATCGCTAAGCCTAAGTAGTTTCCTGTGTCATCAAAATGGCCACATGTTGTACGCCAATTATGCTCAACTTGACTTGGTCTATATTCAGCCTTAAGGCCATTTCCATTATTTTGGTCAGGCATCGACACATTTTGCCTTCAAGAGTTTACCTTCACTTTATATTAGTTTTAATTTCTATATATAGGTATATTTATATATAAATAAATATAGATAGTATATAGTCAACTTGTCGTCCCAATTACACAGATGTTCAACCCTATTTTTTTTTCTCTTTTGTTTTTGTTTTTGCACATATTGTTTTTATTTATTTATTTTTATTTTATTTCATTTTTTTTTTTTTTTTTCAAACTGAAATTGAACTGTGGCATGTCAGACCCAAGAGGGCTGTTGGAATAAACCATCTTGATGCTTGCTTTCTTTTCCCTATCACCGGCCGGGCCCCCTCTCTCTTATACCCCTCCTTATGCCACTAGATACTGGCATCTTGAAACGTGCTCTGTTTGCGTGAGGGGACAACAACTGGACCTTTGCCATCCAATAACATTTTAGCCCACATACTACTACAGCATCTGCCTCGCTCCCCTGTAGTGGTGGTCCTCTTATCCATGTCTGACTCACATGGACTTTTCACTGTGCAGTTGCTCTGCTTTTGTTTTTATACATATATATATATATATATATATAGATAGATAGATATATATGTATACATATAGATAGATATATATTCCTTCTTCTTTTTTTTTTTTTGTTTTTTTGTGCGAAAGTTTTAAATTTGTCTCATTGATTCGGGTGTGTGCTTTCACTTGGATGCTGTCCCAAAAGCCGAGCATCAATTTTCATCAACTTGGCGCCAGTCTCCCTCTTTATCTTTGTCTCTTTCCCTCTTTTTCTATCGCTCTCTATCTATCTCTTTCTAATATTCAATTGTTTTTTTATTCATCGTCTTCGTTTTCACTTTGGGATATTCATGCAAAAATATTATGTTTGGATTGAATATGCAACGAGCAAAATTCGTAAGCAAAAAAATTGAAATGAAATGGCAACAACAAAAAATTTTCAATGTCTCAATTTGCAAAAATTTGTCGCATTTAGAAAACTGCATACATATATATATATATATATATATATATATATATATACATCTATATATATATATGTACATATGCATATGCAAAAGAAAATTTTTATGTTTGTTTGTTTGCTTTTTGCTTCATTTTTTTCCAGCTCTTCGTTCTACTTTTTGTGTCTTAATAGACCATAGAAAGCCAAAAAGTGTGGGAAAAGCAAACAAAGAAAGAAATTACTTAACTTTATATATTCCTTTAGCGAAAACAATATTCTACTCCTTTTGATAACAAAACAAAAAAAAAAAAACAAAACAAGAAATGTCATTCTAAGATATACGTACACATATATAACTATAGAAATATCTGTATAATGCATTATATATTCTTACATTGCAATATTGTGGAGCAAATAGAACTTATAAATGTGATTTTCTTTATACGAAAGAATTCAAGAAAACTTTATTGATAAAATTCCATTGGCGAAGTAGTTTGTTTTTGTTTTTACCACATATTGACAGGATTCGTTAATGCTCTTCCAACTGTTTAATTGTGTATAAACTTTTTAATTTATTCCCGTAATCGAATGCATGATTGCAGTTTAACTTGTGTGTCTTCACAACGGGGCCCTGTCACTATCATTTATTTTCTAGGTTTATAGACTAAGGGACACACTTTAAAAATAATGGAATCGCTGACATGGAAACACAATTGCCAACAACTTTCTGTTGCTTTTCAACAACTGTATGCACTTCATTGGTTAATTTACAGACAATATGATTTTGTCGTTTTTCTCTCTTGCTCTAGTTTGTTGATTGATTTTGAAATTGTTTTTTATTCACATACAATTTTATTACAAATTTATTATAGAAATGTTTGTTAGAAATGGAATTTAATTTTATTATAGAATTTACTGCATATAGTATACAAATTTTCCCAGTTATATATTAGATATGATTTTTAACACACTTTAATCGTTCCCTTTAAAAAAGTTTGTATAAATTACAGTTAGTTCTGATACAAGCAATTTGAATTTCATGAATCTGTTTAATAAAACTAAATATTATTGTCTCTCTAGTTGTTCATTTTAAAGCTATCAACAAATTGCAAATTAATTAATTAAACTAAAATAAAAAAAAAAGCAAACAAAATCAAACAATTTTTTATCTTAAAAATAACAAACAGTAAAAAAACAACGTTTGTTTTTTAATGTGCTGGCAAACAAATTGAAAACTAAATAAAGACCATGCAATATCCTTTAACGGTTAAAACTAAAAATATGATATGATATGATTACTTTACTTACAATCCTTATATACTCTTTGAACTTCTTGGCTGAATACAGGGTATAAAATTGTCAACAAAACCACCAGAATATGTTTATGTAATTTGATTTGCATGGAAATTCAAATAAAATGCTTTAGTTTTTCTATGCATTTTATTAATGTAATATAAAACTGCAATCGAAGATTGTTTTATGTATAAACAAAATTCCATTAAATACATAATATAAATTAACGAAAAAAGCAAAAACAAGTGCCAATTGAATACGACTATGACACGGTAGGCCAGAAAAAACAAAAAAAAACTCTATGAATTTGTCTCTTTTAAAACCAAAGCAGGCATACAACAATAATTAATAATTGTTGTATCAATAAAATAAATTTAAAATAAATCCTTTAATAGTTTAACAATGAAACTATAATTTTTCCTTAAAGACACGTTATATATATATATATATATATAATTTATATATATATACTATATAATATTACGTATACGCCAATTTGAAATTTAATTTTCATTTATCGCTTTAATTATAACCAACAGTCAAACAATAACAATAGCAAGCAGAAGAAGAAGATGAAGCTTAAAATGAAGAAGAAGAAGAAGAAGAAGCAGGGTGATAATTGAATTCATTGAAGCGCTTTAACACATTTGCCTTAGGTATATATGTAATAGAAAATGAAGTTAAATGAAGACAAAAACAATTTAGTAGACAAGTGATATGAAAGTGAATTCTTTTGCTTGAGTTTGTTTCCATCCATAGCGAGGGAGGAAGGGAGGAAGCCAGGAAGTAGCAAGTTGAGAACCTACAATTTAAACGAAACATTGATGACATTTTTGACTAATTAAGCCATTTTGAATGCCAACCTGTCTGCCTTTAGTACATCTTAGTGTTAGTATCTTTGTGTATGTGTGTGTGTGTGCATTTGTGTGTCGTCAGTCACACCCACTCGTTTGCTTCTAATGTTCTGGAAACACGCAAAACGCACGCAATCATCATTAAAGACACTCTCAATGAATGTATAGGGCCAAGTTGCAGGCGTTTTGGGATATTTGAAAGTTTTGTCACACTTTTGTTGTTGACTCTAACTATTCATATATGTATATATATATATATATATATATATATATATATATATATATATATATATACATATATATGGTTGGGTTATTTGTCATCATTAATGTCTTACTGTGTATAAAATGTTGCTTAATCGATAAAATTAACACATTATATAGTAGTCAAAAAAGAAAAAGAAAAACTAAAAAAGGATAGTAAACTTAACCTGCATTAATTGCTATACATATACCAGAAATGTTAATATGTGTGTGTGTGTATATGTGTGTAAATGAGTGTGAGTATGTCACTTTAATTTACGAAATTTTTTATATGATAGCACACATTTAAGTTACGACTATTCCCTATGGCTTGTGCAATATTGTATATATGTATCAGATATATAAATATATATATATATATATATATATATATATATTCGGTGATATTCCCAGTCATGTTAGTTTGTTTGGTTTATGGTCCATCACTTTACGGTCCAGCATATTCCCTAGACTTACCATAAAACAGAATACGAGTAGTACAAGGAGAGGGGCGTGGGAAAAAAAAAGGAAAACTTTTTTATATATATAGGTACATACATACATATATATACATACATATACATGTATATTAATTTGCCTCACCTTCCATGCCACATCACTCTCCTCACTTCCCTTCACTCCACTCTACTCCACTCCACTTTTAATTAAAGCCACAAAAATGCAACACACTACACACCACACCAAACCACATCTCACTCCATATGGTGTCGGGAGAGAGGAAGAGGGATAGTAGTGGATAGGCTAGAGTAGGGAAGGGGTAGGGGAAGGATTGGCAGAGGAATATACACCCGTTTTACTGCAACCAATTAAACCATAACGCATACATTATAATTTTATTTTTATTTTAATATTTATGTGTTTTTGCCATGCGGCACCCCATGAGAGGACACCACACACACACACACACACACTCGCACATACACTTACCTGCAACTATGTGTGTGTTTGCCATAAAAATGGCGCCCAATTACTTAAAACTAACCAAAAATTTCTCCTAGCATAGTCATAGCATATCCATATATATATATATATATAAAGTTTCCACCGATTTTTGCTTTTCATAAATATAAATATCACACCTTTTGCATATAGCTTTTCCATGCCCAAGACAATACCAACAAACTCGGCCTTACTTAACTATCCCCCCTTCTCTTCTCCTTTCTACCTTTTGCCTTAATTCCTTTACTCTACCCTTGTGTTATCCTAACCAAGTTGGGGTGTATGTTGTCTATATAGTGTTGTGTCTATCTATATGTACATACATATATATCTACATATATAGTATTCAAGTAATCAAAAATGCAAATCGAGCCCATGAATTTCGAATTAGTTTTTACCCTTCGCTAGCAACAACTACTACAACAACTACGACAACAACAATGAATGAAAAAGGTGACTGGGCTGACAAAGAGAGAGAGAGAGAGAGAGAGATATGGAGATGGAGTGAGAGAGAGGCTTATAACGTACGCGGATTTTAGGCTAACGAACACACGTTTCTCCTACTATGTATGTGTGCCAGAGCACATGTAACAAATTTGTATCAGTTAGCTAGTGGAAACCGTGCAAAAATAAAAAAAAAAAAAAAAAAATAGAGAAGAGAAGAAGACATGTGACGATAGTAGTAAAAGGTTTTTATAGTAAAGGAATTGCGTAAACTAGCGATGACATTTTAACAACATATTTGAAAAGTTCAAAAAGCAATGTACAACATTTAATACAAACAATATAAGATAAAACAATTGTAAAAGATTTCCCTGGCTTAGGTCAAACTTGGCATCTAATCACTTGGTGTTTAATAGAATTTATAGTTCATCTCTAACAACATTATTCCCATTACCAGTGTGAATACTGATTTGTGGTCTATGTTAGGGAGGGAGCGGGGTGTTTGTCACCAAGAACTTGCTAGTTTTTGCATTCCCTATTCCTATCTCTCTATCTCTATCTCTATCGCTGTGTACCATGTATCTCAGTGTACGTGACGGACATTTTCCGCCGCCATTTCTCAGAGCCTATCAAAATTTAAAGTGCCTGCAATTTATATTTCAACAAAAGAAGTGGAATACCAAAAGCCAAGCCAAATCAATGTAAATATTTTTAAAGAAAAAAAAAAGAAGGAAGAAAAAGAAAACAGAAAAGGAAACGAGGTTAAAGCCATCGAGGCGGATAAAGAGAGAGTGTGTGTATGTGTGTGTGTGTGTGTGTAAAAGAGAGGAAGAGAGATAGTGAGACAGGGAAAGAGGATATGTCGTTCCATTGCAGGCAAAGTCAAGTCAAGAACTGCGCTTGTCGGCTTTTGAGGTTTTAGTTCTCTTCCCCTTCTCCTTATCCTCTCTTTATCTCACCATCTCTCTATTTCTATTTCTATCTATATATCCCTATCCCGATCCCTATCTCTATCTCTATCCTACGCTTCTCGGTCTTCTTTTTCTTCTGCCTTACCAATAGCATTTTCAATTTTACTATATATGCAAATTTGGCATTTTGTAGCAATTGCTGCCATTGATAGCACTCAGTCCAACCAGCCAGCATCCAACCAACACTACCCCCTCTATCACTACCCTCCGCAAAAACCCTCTGCCACTGCTCTCTCTCTCTCTCTGGCTCTCTCTTTTTTTAAGCCAGCTTTACGCTGAGGTTGGGGCACCGCATTTGAATTTCTATAAAATTTTCATTTCCTATTTAGCTGCAAATGCCATTGCAAAAAAAAAAAATAACAAACTAAAAAAGAATATACAAAAACAAAAAAAAATACAAAAGACTTCAAAAATAAATGAATAAACAGACAAACAAAAATTATAAATAAATAAAAAATAAACAACTTTACCTAGCAAATTCAACGTTGAATGAACGTTGCCCTTTTCTCTTGTTTTGATTTTTAATTTAAAGTTTCTCATTTTGAATTTGAAAAAATACAACTACATTGCCGGAAACCAGTTGGTGTTGCTGCGACTATGTAGGAAATTATTACAACAAAAACAAAATCAAAAAAAATATATATTTATTCATTTATTAGTTATACAGTTAATATGTTTCATACTGCAATAAAAAAAGGAAAAGATTTTAATTGAGTAAAAGTTGCCATACAATTTTTCATATGAAATAAAGTTGAATTCTATTTGCAAGAACTTTAAAATTCTTGATGGAATGAAAAATAATTAAATATTTTAGACCTATGACAGGTAATTAGAATGGAATCAAACAAAATTTAAGAATAGTTTCCTCTATGTATTATGTTTACTTCAATCTATTTGGCATATTTGTTTTTGAAATGAAAACAAATATATCGATTTAATAGTTTCAATTCAATTTATTAAAAACTTTCTTACAAAAACTGAAAAACTTTGGGAAAGTCATTTGAATTTTTTGTGCTTTCAATCAATTAGTACAATTTTTAAATTAAAAGTTTTAGGAGAAAAAAGAGATAAGACAGATCTTTAATTTATAAGTTATGCTTCTTTAGAAAATGTATTAAAAGAAATGTTGAATTTTTGAACTTGTATTAGTCACCTCGTAAATATCTATATAAACATTTTTGTATTCATAGAAAGTTCACTCACCCACAATGTTGCATTCAAAGGTTGCAAGTGTGGCATGTCTACGCCTCGGTCTCCCCATTTGTCAATAGCTTGGACTGAATCTGTCTGTGTATGTGTTTGGGTGTGTGTGTGTATGTGAAAAGTGCCAAAGCGTGTTCAAAGATTCATACGATTTTCGTTTTTTTCCCCCAACATCTTTCTCTTTAGCAACCGCCCCCTTTGTCCCTAACTTCTTCTCTTATGTTTAATGCTTTTCTACTTTTTGGAGAAGAAAGAAAGGATTTTCGTCTGTATAAAGTGCAACACTGAACCACTTTTAATTCGTACACTTTTGCATTTTCAGCAATTTCATTTACTAAAAGAGAAGACAGTTTTAATAAAACATGACAGCACAAAGAAATGTATGTAAGAGACTATATACAAAACGTTGTTAAACTAACGATCTGTAATTTAAACAAATTGCAAGAGAACTATTAAAAATTAATATTAATGAATTTCACCTTTAAGTATGCCAAACTACTTTCAAGTAGAAAATTCCTTTTTGCCATTTTGAATGCCATCAAATTTGGCCAACTAGGATGAGTATGAAGGCATGGCATATCCATCTGGTTATAACCAGGATAAAGTTGCTATGCTGTGGCACGTTGCATTTGCCATAGGATGACGATGAGGATGAGACGATGATGAAACGAAAACGACACTCATTAGACGGATGCGTGATGCGTGACACTAGCTTTAAATTGTGCAAAGAAAAAGCGAACAGACAGACTGACAGACAGGCAAGCAAGGCAGGCAGACAGAAAGACAGACAGACAGACACACAGAATAGACGGAGCAGACATAACGAACTCATCTCTCACCTGACTCCTTCCTATCTACCTATGTACTTCCGTACGTACCTACCTTCTCTTCCCCATCGTAGTAACGCAGTAACATAATCTCTGGCCATTTTTCTAAAACTAGCCCCTCACGTAGCCGGGAGGGCAAAAGTTGCATAGACATTTTGCTACTTTGCCGCAGTTTGTAGACCCTAAAGCTATAGGGTATAATACATATTAGGGTATATATAGCAAATCAACATTAAATGTATAAAGATATATGCAAATAATATATATCTAAACATGATTCTCTTTTCGGAATGATGGTATAAGATACTTTAAGATGATATTCAAATTTCCTTTACTCAATGTAAGGTAATAGAGGGTATCTACAAGTCGAACTCTAATATTGTCTGTGGCATAACTGTTTTTTTTTCGCGCCTTTGGTTTCATGCCTTTGCTCTTGTTGGCCAGGCCAATCTTGTCCTTGCCTAAGGACGATGTTGGGATTTTGCCTTTGAAATCGCATAACTGCCGCCTCTGCCACGTAATGACTGGGCTATGCTAATTTTTCTTGACGCCTTTTGGCTACTCAAAGTCACCCTTGGCCTTGCCTTGATCTATGAAATTGTTGTCACAGCTTTTCTACAATATTTTTACACCTTATTCAGAGAAATTGGCAATGCAATGAGACAAGTAATCTTTCGCTCAAGATATACATATATGTATGTATATATTTCGATATATATAGAACGTAAATTTTCTTATTTGTTTGATACAAATTTAAATAAAATTTGAACTATTTGAAATATATCTAGGTAAACTTAATTTAAAGTAAAAACTTTTTTATTAAAGTCTAAAATATATTTTATCTAGGATTTGGAAGCACAAACGAGTTAAAATATTTAACTTAATATTCTTTTATAAATTTTTCAAGCAATTTATCCATTATTTCAAACTTTAACTTGTATTTTGTCCTACCTTTGTCCCACTTGCTTTTTTATTTACTTTTCTCCTTATTGTTTGTCCTTGCTACTGCTGCTGCTGATGCTCCTTCTTAGTGTCTTCATACTAGTTTGAACTGGAGCTTACCTCAGCTTAAGCCTTCTATAGCCACATTCACATGAATTCTTTGTCAATTGTGGTAAACGTTGTCCTGTCCTGTTCTGTCCTGTCCTGTACTTGTATATATTTATTTCATATTTTCTATCTTCAAGTACTTCCACTCTCTGTTTCATTCCTATTTTAAGATTTAGAGTTGCAGTCAAAGGAATTTCGATATGTGTGTGTCTTGAGGTACATATAAGTGTGTGCACTATTTGGACTAAGTTATATACTACTGGTCAAGGAGCTTTTGATGCTTATTGTTGTTCAGGTTATAAAATGGAATAACAGCAGTTGGCGAGTAATAGAAAATTTCAATGGAAACCTATTATAAATTATTGAAATATATTATTTACTTTTTCATATACTTATAGAAAAAGAGAAAAGACAGGATTTATTTCTATCATAAACATATACTTTATGGCAACATTACATCTTGTATATATCTCCTACATACAATATCTAAATGCAGTATCTTCTGCAGACAGTGAGTCTTGAATATCATATTTTATGAAAAAAAAAAAGAACTACAAATATACGACAACATAAAAGTATCTCCAGACTAAAGTTTAGTTTTTAGAATCTTTTTTCATTGCTTTTTACTAGTTTTTTATAGTTTTCTTTTATACATAATATTAAAAAACAAATCTTGATTACAGACGGGCTATTTTAAAAGACATAGAGAATGGAGAATATGATATAATTGATAAAGATCATTTAAAAGAAAAAACTCCCACAATAAAACAAGCAACAGGAGTATACTTACTAGATTCTATGCCATAATATTCAAATATTTTAGGTACATTTGTTTTTTTTTTTTAAATTGTCGCTGTAAAAGTCATGAATTTATGTAATTCTCTTTATTGGACTCAAAATATCGATATAGGACTTACCTTAAAAGAATTTAAACAATTTTTTAACATGGCTTACAGAAAAGTATCCATAAATATTTATTTTTTTTATTGAATTATCCTTTAATATCCATGACAACTTGAGATTTAATTTAATGTTCTCCCATTGATATATATACAGTCATAAAGTGAAAATTTTCCTTTAAGCTTTTATCAATAATGGGATGGCATAATTCTTATATAAATAAATTTCACCCCTTTCTCTATTATCCGCCACTTGCTCTAATTCCTTTGACTAGTTAATCATCTTATGAAACACACATTTCCCATGGCCACTTTCAGCCTAACTGTGTGACCTAACTCTCTCAATGGATGAGAAGAAGCATAAGCATCGTCATCCCTTGCCGCTATCTTATTCCCATGGCACCGAAATTTTGCAGCTTTCTTAAAAAAAAAAAAAGGAAAAAAGGAAAAGTGTATGAGTATGTATATTCCGGTTGGGAATAACTCCAACTCCTCCATTTACTCTCCCATTCAATCCTCCACTTCAGGCCCTTCCATCCTTTTCGCTTGCATACACGAGTATACGCAATTATAGAGCGCAACTTGAGCGATGGCAAGCATATTGACAGTAGGAAAACCCTTTGTGAGGGGTTGGTGGAGCTGGATGAAGTGCTAGGGGGAGGGAGAGTAGGTGAAACAAAGCGTTATGAGTGTTTCCCGTTTGACACGTGCCTCTCCCTCACTTTGATACCTCTCCCCTTTCCCAATGCCACAACTCTACGACTCCCTCTTCCCATTTAAGCGGCACTCTGCCTTTTGATTGTCACGCCACATTATTATGCTTTATTTCCTGTGCCTTTTTTCTCACTTATATATATTTTTATATATACCCTTTACCTACTATTGGTTAAAGTAGGGTATATAAAGGTTTCTGTACGTCCCGAGAGAGATAACGTTTAGTTGTCTAAAAAATATATATTCCTGTTTTGGGAATCTATAGTTTGCTATAGATTTCTTAGAGAATTCCGTGGCTGATAGTTTTCCAAAACTGATTCTGTTTTCAGTGATTCTTACAATAAACGGAAAGACCACAACAACTTCTAGAATTTTAATTGCTTAGTTTAGAGTATTTGTTAGTCGGTTCTTAAGATAGTTTATTGTCAAAGTTGACGTCAAATTTACATATAGAAAGGAGTCCCCGTTGAGACGCTTGTCTCGGCATGTTCTGTCTTGGACTTGTTTGTGCTTTAGCCTTTTCTTTTTGCTGGCTTTCAGTTGAGTTCAGCTGTTCTGTTGGTGCTGCCACTGGTGCTGGTGCTGTCCTGCGTTGAAGTGTTTACAACACTTCCGGCATATAATGGAAAACAAAAGGCTTAAAAGGATACACAAAAGATTTGAGCAATCAAGTGCGTCTTTAAACAGGCCCGAATCCAATAACAGTTTTTCTTTTTTTCTCCTTTTCTTCTTATATATACCTGTATATATTTCGTTATTTTTTTTTTTCTATTTTATTTTTATTCTTGCACCTGCCATAACAATGCAGAGTTTTCAATATACGCAAAAGGGGCACGTCTGAGCTATAAAGTTATCCTAACAAACAAAAAAAAAAAAAAAAAAGAAAGAAAAGAAGAAATTACATATATATATATATAAATATAAATGGGGGATGGGAAAGTATAAAACTTGAAGTAGTTAGGGCCGAAATGTCTGCACGATCTTAGCAGCAGGCCCAACAACAGGAAAAACCCAAAAGTTGAAGAGGTCGAAAGGAAAAAGAAGTTGAAGGGCCGTTTACAAGTATGTCGTAAGTTTTACTTTGAATGTTGGAGCACTTTGTTCTCTTTATGCCAACGGACAGAAATTATATATACAATATATATATATATAGTATACTATACATATTTATATCTCTTGCTAAAAAAAAGAAAAAATTATAGCAAATTAAGGATAATAGAAAGCTTGTAGCCAAAAATTTCATTTTAGTATAGAAAATCATCCTTGTCTGCCTTTTCATATATAAGCAAAAGGAAATATAAATTAATCTTTATGCCAAAATTAAATATTTTCCTGTTGTAGGTATATAGAAGGCATAATCTTTTCAACTAATTTATTAGCTTCATTGTGAAATTACCAGAAAATTCATAATGAAAAGGAATTGGTAAAGAGAATGTTTAATTAGAATATTTAATTCAATTTAATTAGTTATTAGTCATGATAGTTAAAAGAGAAAAAGTCCTGTAACAAAGTAAAATAGGATAAAAAGCTGTAATGAGGAAATCTCATCAATCATATATGAAAAATATGAACCTCCAAAACTTTATTATGGATAGATAGAAATTTATTTTCAATATACATTTTCTATAATACTAATAACAATAGATGTTAGTTGTTATATTGTTGTTGCCCAATAAATACAAATCTTTGTTTAATCGATGTTTTAAAGCAGGAATAACTGGAAATAATATTGTTTAATTATCATTTGTAAGTGTTTACCTTTTTCATTTACTTACCAACTTGTTAACTGCAATTTGAAATCCTTTCTGATTTCATACGTTTCTTCAAACTGTTTGCTTAGCAAATGAGAATCAAAGGCTAAAATAAGATATAAAAAAAATTTTTATATATATTATATTTTATATTTAAAGATCTTTTATTATATAAAGTTACAACCTTTATAAAATAAATTTGTAGAGGTGTAAACATTTTGTTGGTTTCAATTACCTTCAACACCAAGCAACATACACAGACACCTACACTAGCACCTACCTACCTATATACCTGACAGTTTGGTGTTTGTTGACTTAACTAATCGTACTTGAACTCTCTTTTTAATACACAGATGTTACCTCCCAGTTCTACCGATGCCACAAAAACCACTGGTGGAGGGGGAGGCCGTCACAAACACTGCCATCAACAGCAGCATTTACTGTTGTTACGCCAACTCCAGCTTTTACTTCTGCTACTTCTGACCACTTTGGGTCTCGCCTGTCGTGTCTCAGAGTTTTCATGCAAGGGCAGCGGGAATAGTGGTAACATTTGCGTTCCGCTCGACAAGTATTGCGATGGACGTAACGATTGTGCGGATGGCAGTGATGAGCCGAAACATTGTTCGGGTAAGTAAAGTGTACAGCAAAAATATATAGTAAATGCAAATGCCATATACCTTTCTTACACTTAACCCTTTACTATATATTCTCGTTGACAGTGTGCAATCGTACATATTATGGTGATATTGGACGCACCTATTCCATAAGAGTGCCAACGCCACAGTGGAATAAAATGCCCTTCCTGTGTCACTTGACATTCACAGCGTCCGGTCATGATCAAGGCGACATTGTTCAGGTAAGCTTAAAAAAAAAAAAATGGAATAGGGTAGGCTAAGTGGGGGATGGGGAAGCGGGCTATTGTGGGAAATAGTAAAGGGATGTCCAGGCACACACAGTTAAAGGCTTGAGTATTATTGCACTGTAGGCCAAAGATTAAGCAGAATCCACAATGCACGCATACATGGAATATATATATATATATACATACATATATCTGCATGTATGTGTGTACACATGGCACAGCAGGTGCTGTATAACAGCAGCAGTACTCATACATATATGTAAAAGCCAGGATCTACATACAGATACGTATATATATATAGACAATCGTATGTATTTTACTCGCATTTTCAAATGCTTGCTTATATGTGTAGCTCTTGTCCGTGTTTATTTTCTACAAAATGGAATTTATGCTATTTAAAAAATGGTGAAAATTTAATATATAATATATTTATATACAGAAATCTTTAAACTAACTGGTTTATCATATTTATTGCCATCTAATTTATATGCCACAATACATCATTTAGGTATATATATATATATGTATATGTATGTCTATGTTGATAAATGGCAAAGTGAACATTTCAAAAACTTCAAAAATGTCTTCAACAATTTAAGGGTAGCTTATAGGTTTTTACAAATAAATACCCATAAATAAATGTAATTAGTTTATCAATATAAGAGTTGCTTTTTGGATTATCTAAATAGTTTTTCAAAGTTAATTTCGCATAATAACTATTCAAATTTCTCAAAAATTTTCATTAATGAAAGCAAAAAGTAAACAAGTTTAAATCGCATCATGACGATCTCACTCTTTTTTGCTTAAATATCTATATATATATATATACATACATATGTACATATATATCGACATCTTTTCTTTTGCCTATCCTTGGCTTTCACAAATTTCATGCGAATTCTCTCTTTGAACGCAGAATAACAGAATTCGAGGCATCTGGTTAGACATGGCATCGAAACAATTTTCAGTGAGCTGTCAGAAAAATGTCAATTTTAATTTTCAATATAATTGATTTTTCTTCCATTCAATTTGCATTTTATTACGGAATGGCAGGGCAAAAAAATGAGAAAAATAAAAGAGATAGAATAACATATAAACGCTGCAAAAAGGCGGTGAGCAGGGGAAAGTTGGTGGGAGTTAACTAGTTTGCTTGTCCGCCCCCGTCAACTTCTTTGCACCTGGGGAAATATGTCATGCAAAAAAGGTATATTTATTTATTTTGCATTTCGCAACATATAAATCACGCGGTTGCCTTCCATTTATCTAGTTCAACGTCTCCGTGTTGTGGTAAATTGATTGAAATAATATTGTTAAACCAAAAAAAAAAAAAAAAAAAAAAAAACGGAAAAAAATACAGAAACGTATAGAATTTGAGCAAGGGCAAGCAACATTCTTGTATATATATATATATATATATATTTATTTATTAATGTGCATTTCATCATATTCAAAACGAGGGCGCTTACAGAAAAAACTTTAAATTGAATGAGAACTTTGGGAATATTTCTCTTAATGGATATATTATAACTTTACCGAAACTATAAAAGATTTTACATTCAAATAAGAAAAGCTTTAAATTATTACTAAGGGAGATTCAATTAGATTGCAGAATTTCTCTATGAAATTTTATTGGTTATAGTTTAATGGGGACATAAAGAGAATCTCGTATATTTTAAAGGGATTACATTCTTTATTATTAATTACTTTATTTCTAATTAATTTATAATTTATCTTGGTAAAAAAATTGACAAAGGAAACTTCATTAGAAGTGTGACAATAATGGTTGGATGTATAACTAGGATAATAATTTATATAGAAATTTCGGTGTAAACATATATTTAGATTTTTACAAAGAAACTATTTAGAAGCAGAAAAAAAATTAATGACTGCTCTCCTCCTTCCTTCTCACAGTCATTACCTATAACATCTAACCTTTTCCCAAAATTTTTATTCGCAGAAGTAAAGCAACTGCTCTCCTCCTCCCTTCTCACGTTCGTTACCTATAATATCAAACCTTTTCCCAAAATTTTTATTCGCAGAAGTAAAGCAACTGCTCTCCTCCTCCTTTCTCACATTCAGTACTTATAGTAACTTGCCTTTTCCAAATTTGCTTTTTCTGCGCTTAGTTCCCCCTAAAAGTATGCAACAATTTATATAATGTTCGAATACAATTTATCAAGTTTGATTTCAAATAGATATATTTATACAAAATATAAGTATGTTTAATATATAATTTCCCTTTTAGAGAACGCTGATTTCCGATTGCCCCTGATATACCATGAACTATATAAAGTTTAGCTTTATTAGATTCTCTTGCTAATATATAAAACTAAAGGATGAATAATTTCTAGAAGCTTAACAATGATATAAAGTAAAAAGTTAACCCGATTCTTTGGCTTTTTAAAATATAAAAGTATATGTACTTGACTTGCTTTGAACTTAAAGTCGTGGTTAAGGATGGGGTAATGCATAATTTTGGTAGCTTTTTGGTTTTTGCTTTTTGTTTTCTATTTGCTGATGGCCAATTAAATATGCAAAGAGTGGGTTTGCTTGTTTCTTTTTTCTTAATCCAGAATTGGCTTTTGCTTGCATAACTTTAGGCATAACCCGCAAAAGAAAAAGTTGTAAGCAAGAAAAGTGGAAAAGAAAAGGGGAAAGAGAAAGAGAAAGGTGTGGAAAGAGAACTTTTGAAATTCTCAATTATATTCTTAGAGTATACATACATACATATGTACATACATTTCATATGAGATTCTCTTTTGCTATATTCTAATTTGATTAATTTAATCTTTGCACTAAGAGTGTTTGTTTATTTGATATAATATTTATATATTTTTTTCGTTATATTTCTTTCTTTTGCAGATCATTTTTGATGGTTTTACTGTGGGTCGCTTCGATGAGGGCATGGTCGATACGGATGTGGATGGTTATGAAACGAGTCTAAGCCCCACCGGTGAGCTGCCAGGATGTCCTGAAGGCTTTATGCAGGTAATAATATGCATGAATTTCATTTACGTTTATTGCGAATTGCAATAGAAATTGATATTGATATTATGTAAGCTCATATGAAAGTTGTATATGGTAACATTTTATACACACACACACACACACATACACACACACTCCATTTGGTTGTGTTGTGCTGTATAGTAATTTAATGCTTTAACCCGTAAAAGAGAGAGGGGAGACTTTAGCCGATGTCGTTCAATTCAATCAATGTCCAAGTAATTCTGTAATTTCCCCCCGTCTTTCTCTACTTTACTAGCTTTAGCTAGCTATCTATCTGTCTCTATCTTTATCCCTCTCACTCTCTCTTTCTCTCAGTGTGTGTGTGTGTGTGTGTAAGTTAGTCTCGCTATTGCTGGCTCTTCCTCTTTCCTGCCCTGTTGGCAAACATCACATTAGCCCAGCAAATTGAATTACGTCCAGATTGAAGCTTAAGTCCTGAAGGTTATCGTTGTTGTTGTTACTGTAGTTGATGTTGTTGGTGTTATTTTTGTTGTTGATTGGTTGGCTGGTTTGGCATATACCCCTTGTAGCCTCTATTTGGTACAGTAAAAGAAAAACTATATAAACGAGGGTTAACCAAAAATAATAAAAATAAATCTTAAACTATAGGAACAATCGAGCTTGAAAGGTTTGCAAGTTTATTTGACTTTATTGAACATTTGTTTTTTTAACTACCTAGATCCTATATTATATATTGCAATAGTTTGACTTAAAAGTAATAGTTTTGCTATATATATCAGGTTATAACGATTAGTTTTCAACCAGCCCTCGTTTTCAATGTACGCATGTACACATAGATTTTTATCACAGCCGTTTGGCAAACTAAACCTCTGGCTAAATACAAATGTATGCAATCAAAAAGAAGAAGAAAAAAAGAAAAGAAATGGGATAACCAAAGAAAGGCCAAGAAACATGTCGAGACGACAATTGTACACCCTTTTGCAGTAGTTCTTTCATTGATGGGTAATAACCTACAGAAGCTTTGCCTTACAAGAACAGCTAGCAAAGGATCAACAAAAATGTTTGACAATGTGTCTAATGTTTTAACCATGGCTAACTCGATAGAAAATATTTCATCGGCTTTTTCTCTTAACAAACCTCCTACCCGCCTTCTCTCTCTTTCTCTCCTCTCTCTCTTACTCCTTATGCTTCTAATTTTTATACGTTTCGGTTTTTGGTTTCATGGTTGGTAAATAACTAGTCCGCCCCTTTCACTCAGTCATTGTGACATGGTTAGTGGTGGGTGTGAGTGGGAGGGGAGGGGAGGGGAGGGGTGAGATATATGGAAAAACCATAAACCTCTATTAGTTTACCCCATCCACCTAGGATTCCACGTTGCAACAATAAATTTTAAGAACCGTGGGGCGTATACTAGTCCTTGTTGGTTAAAAACAAAAACCAAACAAAACAAAATTAAAGTGTACTGGCTATCCACAACAGATCTCTCTACTATATGCCAGCCTGCTGTTCCCTGTGTCCGCTCAATACCGCCCCATTCATCTCATCTCATCTCCCGCTTTGGCCTGCTCCCGGTTTGGTTATCCTGTCTGTTGTAGCTGCATTTGGCGCTTGACATGTGTACGGAGGCATTCATTCCAGAATTCATCGTTTGCCTATAGTTTTACTCTATGCCCCCACCTCCTGAACCCGTTCCCTTTTTTCGTTGCTTGGTTTCCAATTTCCCCTGTTGTCGTCGTCGTTGTTTTTTTTTCTCATTTTTTTTTTTTTGTATTTGGGTTTTAAAATGCAGTTAAAAATTTGCCATTTGGTTTTTTTGCCTTCGTGGTTGTTGTCATTGTAGTTTTATATAAACTCGTAACTAACCGCAGGTTTGTGTTCTCTTCCTCGTGAAACGTTTTTATTTAAAAAATCATTTTCAATGTGTTTCTTTTTTTCATATATGTCTGTATATATATATATATATATATATATATAAAGTATATACATATATGTGTATGTTTTTTAAAGGCAAACAATTTTAACTGCTGACGCGGTTTTTTCGCTCCCGTGGTAGAAACTCTTATAAATTATTCGTAACGTCACATAAATTCTTGACCGAAACGCATAGAAAATTTATAACCATCGACTTCTCTGCCTACCTCGGCTCTACTCTATATGCAGGCACACGAATTCACGTAGATTCATCCGTATGTACCTGCCTCTATACATACAAATGTACCAATATACAATGTATATATGTATATAGTACATACAAACATACATACATACAAAACAGACAGAGAAGAACACCAAGAGCGAGTGTCAGTTTAATCATTTATTCAATTTTGTTTTGAACATTATTTTATCTCATGCATTTTGTAACAGGGACAAAAGGGCCTCATAGTCCTTTCAGCTCCTCAAGGCATACAAAAAGTGCGTGAGTGTTGCCAGTGTGTGTGTGCGTTCGACCTTTGTCTGACCTTTTACACAAATATATATTTTTTTCCATAAATTGGCAAAGTTTTTGAATACACTGTAGTGTTCAAATATACATTTATTTATTAGCAAAAAATAGTTTGTTTACCCCCCCCCCCCCCCACATTTTTAAAAGATTCTTTATTGCATTTTTCAAACTATAAGCATTTATATATAAATAGGAATAGGCCATGTAGGAATATATTTTATAATGCAAGAAATATCAAATTGATGATGAAATGAATAACAGTTTATAATTTACAAATGTTTGAAGTTAACTCAAATATATTTTTCTTTAAAAACAATTTGAAATTATTTGTAAGTATAAATTTGAGGCAGATTGTTCTGGGTAAAGCTTTTAAATTTACTTTTCATTAGAATTCCTTTACATTGTGAATCTTTACTATCAATTTATCATATCAATTTCCATCTATTACTATCAAAACTAAATGACGTAGGTCGTAAGTATCTTAAACAATTTGTGCTAAGAGAAATCTTGGAAAAATATCCAACAAAACTATCTTTATGGTTGTTTAAAATTTGCCTCTCGTCAGCTAACTACAACATAAAAAACAAAGTTCATAAATCAACATATTAAAACAAAATACACAACAACAAGGATACATTCCCATGCCCCAATTTTGAGTAAATGACTCAATATTTGACAGTCATAGCAGATGTTTACAAAAGAGATGGAGAGAAACAGTGTGAAAGAGAGAAAGAGAAAAAAGAGACAGCCAGTAGACGGGCAAAGGACACTTGGACCCATAAAAGATGCTGACTATGATAGCTTCCTGTGACGTTCTTTTAGTGAAACTTAAATTTCCTGCAGTCAGTAGCTAAACAAAAGGCTTAAGGCTCGTTGATCTTTGCGATAGTGTTGAAAATGTGGAAAATAGAAAGTTTTTAACTAACATGAATATATAGATATAGGGGCAAATTTTATTTTTTTAAAATTAATTAAACATAAATTGCAATATTAATTGTCATTTGAATAATATTCTAGTTATTCTATGTAACTTTCATTCTATTTTTTTACCTGTTGTGCACTTTTTTTCATGTTCTGACGTTCTATACCGTTTGATTACCTTAGGGTATTTGCATTTTATTATCCATTTAATTCGATTTATTTAAAAAATTAATAAACAATAACAATTTTAACATGAAATGGCACACCTCCCGCAAGGCCAGTCATTAAAACAACGTTTTTTACAATATTAACAAGTTTAAATTATTTAAAATTTAATTAGAATAATTTAATGTTGTTTATTGAGTTTATTGTTGGCAATTTAAATGGAACAACAAATTTTAGTACACGTTTTGTATAGTAAGTCAGTTATCTATATATCTATCAATATATACTTGGATTTCTTAATCATGTCCTTCTGTATATTACCCTAATTAAGCTTATTCTATATATAGATGAGACAGATATATATATAGATTCTGTCTATAATCAAGTATCTATTACCTTTAATCATATATAAATTAATCCATCTATTATACCTGATTACAAATATACATACATATATGTATATAGACATATTAATTTCATGTTGTGAAAAAGCTAAATCAAAGAAAATTAGCCTGAGTAAAACAATAGAGATTAGGCAGAAAAAGAAACACAAAATAACAAAGGCAACAAATTAAAAAAAAAAAGAAAAAGGAAAAGGAAAAAATGTATAATAATTCGTTATGAAGTCAATGCTAATAATGCTTCAATGCACACAAACGTTGCCAATAGAAAAATAGAGAGAGAGAAAGAGGGAGAGAAGGTGTGGAACAAAAGGATGCCATGAGAAGCAGATGAAGAATGGATGTGACTAGTCAGCCGGAGTTTGTAATGAATTTACACAAAATCGAAATCAGAAAATTACCATTATGCCGAGCCACATGCCATACCGTGCTATGCTATACCTCTCTTGTTCGCTCTGCCTATCTTTCTGTAGCTCGCTCCCTCTCTCTCTCTTTCTCTTTGGTCCTTTGGATACTGTGGCTGAACTAAACTGCAACTCTAACCAGTCACAAATATTTAACGACATCGACTGGCCAACAACGGCAACTTTGCAATTACAGCAAAAATTGTTGTTTGAGTTGGACCAGCTGCAGGAGCCGCAGGACATTGGGGCAACATCATAGACTATAGACTATAGTGGACCAACGACCAATGACCAACAACGACTATCATCATTATTGTTGTCATCATCATCGTTATCATCATCATTATTATCATTCTGCAGTTCAAATAACCCATTACGTAAAAAACTTAATCAATTGGAACCACATGCACTGGCACTGGCAAGGGAATTGGCAAAGTGTAAATGAACCTGACCTAGGCCACAACCAGCCAGCTAGCCAGCCAGCCAGCCATCCAGCCAGTCAGATATGCCGCCCGGCCGTTTGGCTGAAGGAGGGAGCAAAATCATAGTCCTGCCTGCTATATGGAGGACTACTAACTGGTTTCTTGGTTGGCATTAGCTATGCTCAAATGGATGTCAATTGAACCGGGCTGCGGTGGCAAGAAACGGGGAAAGTACACGACATCAAATTTATGGCCGTATTATTTACCCCTCCCTACCCCTCATTCCGCAAATCGCCATCCTTTAAAATAGTCGTACAAGAACATTGCCAATAGACTGAATTGTATATAAACCATGACAGATTCTTTGAAAACAAAACTAGGGTCAATAGATAAAAGTTTATGCCAAAACATGTAGTTAACCAACTGCTAAGATAGTTAAGATAGTTCTTACATATAGAAAACGGCATAAAGATATAAGTAGAATAATTGCATCTTTGCTACATTTCAGTAGCAAATATTTACTACAAAAAGAAAATCAGGAATTAGATAGAAGAATGAGCTACATATATGAGAATGACTTTATATAAATAAAAGATGATGTATATATATATATATATATAGGTTAATATAAAAATTAAGATCAGGTAAATACTAACATAAGTATATATCATATTATATAAAGTATATTCCTTACCTTAATGTAAAATTAACTAACATTTTTAACAATTTCTGTCAACTTCTTGATCTTGAAATTTCGAATATGAATATATCTATCAGCTAATCTAAGGTAATTTTCCTGCATCCATAATTAAGAAAAAATGATATATCTATATATATATATATATATCTATATTTTATATTTATATTTCTATACAAGATATAAATGATTATCTCTCTTTGTAAATTGGAAACTTTAGATGAACAATTTGTATTAACCTTCTTCCAAGAGCAAATAACGATATAAATGTTAAGAAGGCAAAAAATGGGTTTGTTAGTTGGGGGCCAACTTGACTCAGTAACCGTCTCAGATTTCATAATTCATGGCATGGGCCAAGAAAAAGGCTTTTAATAACCGCTCTCACAACTTAACCTACTTTCATTTTGTAGCTTTAGGTTTAAATTTCTCTCTCTTCCTCTCTCTCTCTTTCCTTACTCTGTTGGATGCGTGGATAGGCAATGAGGTTAATTTTTCATTAATTAAATTTTCTTGTGTATTTATTCTACTTGGCAGCTCAGCGAATTGGGAAGACCATTCACGGGTGGTTCCTGGTGTGGCAAGGCCACTGGACCGCAATTGTATTTCAGCGAAACATCCACGGTGACAGCATCAGTAAAGGTGAGTATATGGTAATGAATGTGGGCCAAATTAAGAGGGGGGGGGGATGGGATGGAGGGTACTATTGATCTTTATATGTGAAAGTTGCACTTGTTTTTCTTTTTATTATTATTGTTGGTTTTGTTGCCATCATCAGGCGTGTAATGTTTACTTGCCACTTTTTGATTAATTTTTAAATAAACGCACAGTCATAAAAAGCGCCAAAAATGGACAAGACGAAGGCAAACGGCAGAACTCAACGATTTCAATGATGGGTCAACGGTGGAGCAGAGTTGAGAGAAAATGGGTGGTGTGGCTACAGAATGTGGACGAGTCCAGTTTCAGTTTTCACTCTGATGTTGCCACAGCCGTTGACATTGCCACTGCCATTACCGTTGCTGCCGTTTCTGTTGCCGTTTCTGTTGCCGTTTCTGTTGCCGTTTCTGTTGCCCATGCCGAGCAAAAGTATAAATTATGTAAATTAAAAAACATTCATCGCCCATGCAGCGTTCCAGCGGCATGAGATGTAAAGTGGTGTGGGAGGAATGATGAGAAGAAGCTTCCTCAGGCTGCCGTTGATGAACAGTTGACATGGACTGCCCAGATTGAAGACTGCATAATTAATACGAAATTATAGTGTGCAGATGACAATTTTTGCAATGGCACGACAAGTAGCCAGCCAATGCCAGCGCCAACGCCAACGCCAACGAATTGCAATTGTTTTCTATGATACAAATAAATATTTTACACACCCACAACACACACACAAACACACACATTATTGATTTTTACCTTTCTTTGATATATTTCATTTGAGATTATATATATATTACTCTCTTTTAATTTACAGGTCTTCCATCCGCCACGCAATATACGAGATGAGAAACCTTTTGAGTTCAATATCAGATATAAATTTATCAGTCAGTCCGATGCAGTTGTGAGGTAAGTTCTAAGATTGCTTCTATAAAATGAATTTATTGAATCGAATTGAGTAAATATACAGTGGCAAAAGGCAAACGAGGGTAGATTCAAGCAATTTGCAATAATCTAACATAAGGTACTCAAGAATATAGAAAATAGTACAGTATATATACCTACATTCTGTTTCTTTCAATTAAAAGGATTGTCTTTCTTTTATTTTTTTTGTCGTACTGTATCTTTTACTTTTATTGCTTTTCATAGTTTCTTCTTTAAATATTTTCAAAATTTTAGAAATTAAATTCATTTGACTTTTGCTTTATATTCAAAGTATAATGTGATAAGCCGATTTGGCAAACTTTTAAAGTTTTGTGGCCAAAGTGTGATAACTTTTTCATCTACTCGTACTGAAATTTTTTATATCTTATCCAACAAACGAACGACAGTGTTCCACCATGATATCTGGGCGCTAACAATTTATCATACAGCTCTTGACGATGACGACAATCCAGCAATGGGGTTTTTTTTCTGTTTTATATTTTTGCTATTTTATTTTGCAACGCTTGCTCACTCTCTCTCTCTCTCTCTCGTTCCTTCTCTCTTACTAGCTCTTTTGTTTGTTGTGAGTGGCTTTCTCTCTCAATTTAAATGCTAGAATTTAAATCTGAGCCATCTGATGGTGGGGTAAAGTAAAGTAATGGGAGAATTGGGGAGGAATGACAGAACAAAAAAAGCCACTTGGTTTCTGTTCCAGTTCCTTGGGGGAATGCATAAAACATGAGCTGGCTTCAACTCCAACTTTTGTGTGTGTGTGTGTATGCTTGTTTGTGTATAAGTGTGTGTGTGTGTGTGTGTGTATGTTCGTTCAATAGAATTTTCAACCATTTGTACCTGGCCATATGTCAAATTTGTCCTCTATATGTGTCGCGAGAGACACACAGAAAGAGAAAGAGTAATTGAAATGTATTTTACCCCTGAACAAATTTCATGCAATTTACTGTACAACATTTCAAAAGAACGACAAAACTATGAAACTTATTTCAAATCTTGTATATAGAAATAAACTAAAGATAGAATAAAAATAGACTGATAAAGTGATAAATATACAAAAATATAATGATAGGAGAAAGCAAGCAGAGAGAGAGGGGGAGAAAGAAAGAAAAACAGTGTTGGAGAGAGAGATAGAGAAAAAAGAAAGCATTAGTAAAATAAACGAAATTTTATGCAAATTGCAAAACCTTAATGCCAATAGTTGTAAAATGAACTCATTCACATACAAACACACAAAAACATTCTATATATATATATATATATATATATTTATATGTACATGTATATATATTTATTGCTTTCTACAGGTATGGACTACCTGATAAACCTCTTGAATTGGGACGTGTCACACCTGGCACCTATTGTACACGGCAATTCGATGAATGCTATCGTAACAAGTGTCGCCTGCAGAGTCCAAATTATCCTGGTATGTATCCAAGGAATGTTACTTGCTATTGGACCATACGACAAAAAGAAGTTCCTACAAGCAAACATGCCATGATTGCTGTTAGCCAAGAGAATCAACACAAGGCCTTAGTGAAGCGGTGAGTATGATGGTGGTAAAAACGAGGGGATAAATGAAGGGAAACGACTATCCATTGCCTATGCTACAGCATCCAGACCCAAACAGACAGACCGAACCTATCCGCCCACCAAATGCAACCAAAATTAGAGCAAGGGCTGGGCATTAAATAAGCATTACGAACGACTATTGCATTTGTATGAGAAATTTCCATTTGGCAAATTGCTAAAAACGAAATCTACCAACTCTGGGCCATTGCAAAGCTCCGCGTAGCCCCCCATTTTCCCTTCTTCATCCACACATAACACGTTAGCAATCGAACTTTGAACCGATTGCAAATTGTTAAGCACTTGCTGCTACCATAGAGATACATTCATGTCCATGTATATCCATACATAGAATAGTATGACTAGTACGTTTTGTATCTTTGTAAGATATCCATGGATGTATATCCAATTATCAGTCACATCCAGTAAACAAATTGCAAAATTCGCTAACAAAATACTTGACAATTTAACTGTAGATAAAGTATATATATCTCAACATATATAGTTATATATGTATATTCTTATGTACATATATCATTTCTATGCAAAAATATGTAAAGTTTCTCACATTTCAATTTCAAGTCTTTTAACAATTTTGATTATGTTTGAAAGGACAAGCAAATAATAATTAAATGCATTTTACAAAACATTTTTAATCCCTACAAAAGTAAATGCCATTCAACTGTCACTTATTGATTTAAATGAAATCTTGCATATTTATAGAAATTTATGAAAGAAAATCAAAACTTATTTTATTTTTACATTGACTCAATTGTGAATAGGTTGAAGAAGGCGTGGCAGAAAACATTTACCACCCCTTTTTTTTTTGCTTGTGTGCTTAGTAATGAACATCTAAATTTAAATTAAAAACTTTGTGACAAATTTTGTAGTTTTTGGACTATCTGCCCAAAAAAGTAGGCAATATTTTTCATTCGAATCTAGGAAAAAAAAAATTTTTTTTGCTTTAGCCCTTTTTGGTTACTAAATAGAAAAATTTTTTGTTTTGAAGGCAATTTATCAAATATATTGCCATTCATTTTTGTTTCTTTAGTATATTTGCTATGGTTTTATTTGCATTTATTTACATGCAACAAACATGTCGTATACGTGATATTTATATAGACCAGTTTCAAACCGAATATTTTAAAGTTTACAATGTAATTAGAAAAGGAAAAACATTTTATGACTTTAAAAGAAAATCTTTATTTTACAAGCCAAAGAACATAAATAAAATCAGAGAGACATTTTTCGACTTTTATAATTTAATATTTTCCAAAGTTAAAATGTTACTACTTGTAACAAGAATTATAATAAAGGAAATACTATTTTTATTTGCAAATGCAAAAAAAAAAAAAGAGAAAAAAATTGTAAACATTCAGTTTGTGTAGCTTTTCCATAACTAACAAGTATACGACTCGTTGGATGTATCATAACTTAGATTAAAGGAATAGTGCTTATTTTGGGTTTAAGAAGAAAACATATAACCTATATATATATATATATGTATATATATAATATAACAAGAAGAAAGTTAACTAATGATATAGAAATTGCTGTAGAGGGAATGTTATGGTAATGGAATTGTATAATTAAAAGAATATTAAATGCCAAGTCTATTTCTTGTGGCAATGGATAGCTTGGACAAATTGCAAATTTTAATTTTCTATATTATTAAACTTTCTTTTTAACATTTGCTTTTTTTTTCATACACAGTTCCATAGCCAGCTTTAATAAGACATCACGATCGATACGAGCCTGGTCGGATTGTACAGGCGAACGTGATCATTTAATATTTTACGATGGCAGCTCAACAAATGATCCTGTGTTGGCCAAATATTGTGGCGGTGACTGGTTACCTCGGGTTGTATCGCGGTAAGTTTGTCATACAAAACTTGAATATATATATTATATTTAGATATAAACATATATATATAAAGAATTTGCTTTCAAATGGCATACAGAGGGAAAGACAGACGCATTTATTTAACGCCATTTCTCTTTTGTGAGAGAAGAAGAAAAAAAAAAAAATTAAATATAAGCCACAGCAAACTCATAACACATTTACAATGCAAAGGATGCGGGACAGATATTTTAATGAGCATGTATATGTGCCTACATACATACATGCATGCATAAGATACATATATTTATATATATATATGAATGTAAGTGTATGTGTGTGTGTGTATGTATGTAATGTGAGTGTGTTGTGTGTATGAACCTATGTGAGAAGACCGCAACCAACCGACTAAGTGCACTGCACTGCATTGCAGTTTTGACCTGGAGGCGTATGTGTTCCAATTCATAGATACAAAGATGCTCACGCATACACACATGCACACTCACACATAGACATTCTTCATACACATATAAGAGAAAGAAAGAAAGAAAGAAGAAAAAAAATATCCATACACATTGCAGAGACACAGAGGCATAGAGAAAGAGAGGGAGAAGGAGATAGAGAGAGAGAGAGAGAGAGAGAAACATAGTCAATGCTTAAGCAAAAACCGGAAATTGGGTTGCTGTGCAGACAGCAATGAACGCCGCTTCCTATCTCTTTCCCACTCTCACTCTTTTTATCTCCCTCTCTCTGTCTCCCCCCTTTCCCTGTCTCTCGTTCTACACTCTTTCAGTGAATTTCTCATTCATTGAAATAGATTTATGTTGCCGTTTGCAACTTTGGCTTTGCTTTGCCATCGTCTTTCTACGCCTCCGCCTCAGCTTCCTACTACATCTACTCATTCTACTCCTTTTCCCGCTGCATTGCCTTCTATTCCCCCTCTTTCTCCTATTTAGCTTTCAACTCCTCTATCGTCATCATCAACATCCTCATCCTTGTCTCCCTATTGAAAACATTATGCATGTGATTTATGCAATAATACAATTTTCCTCATTAGTTGCCCCCAAAAGTTGCTCATAGAGAAAGAGAAATAGAAAGAGAGTGAAAGAGAAAGAAAGAGAGAGAGAGACATAGATACAAAGAGAAAGACAGAGATTGGCTCGGCAATATTCATTCTTAAAGGGTTTTTCTTTCTTAGTGTGGGAAAACCTTGACAAGAGTAAGAGAAAAGTCACACCCAAAGACACTTATCCACACACACACACACACACACACACACACACAACCTTTCATTATATGTGCATATAGGTATAAATATGTTGTATATAAGTGGATGAACTGACTAAAGTGTCTTAGAATCCATTATAGAAAACGTTTTTCCCCCAGCACTTTAAACATTATTGAAGCATTAGTTTACTCTATAGAAGGCGTATATATTGCTTTAACGATTAAAAATAATCTAAAAGTAAAGTTTATTAAATTAACTTTGCTATATATAAACCATTATTAATTTCGATTAAACCAAACTACACAATTCCAAATTTAATCTGATATATTAGAAACTATTAAAATAAAGAGTATCTCCCAAACATAACATTCAACACTTATCTCCACTATTTATTCATTTAAATAAATTCTTTAAAGATTTTGAAACTAAAAAGTTAGTTAACTCATAATATAGATTTCTCTTTATGTTTAATATTGAATGTCTAAATCTAAAGGCTAATTTAAAATTATGTATCTCATTCATATCAAATCTAACTTCTATTTAGTTAAATGTCTTCTACTCCTGCTATCTTCTTATAATTATCTAATAGTTTATTTAGAAAGCCTTTTACATACTCTTGCAACAAAATAAAAATCAATCATTTGAAAATTGAATTCATTTAGCAGCAGTAAATACAATAAATTTATTGTAATGGTACTTTGATATTGGCAACATTAAATCTATCTTTGGTGCCATTGAAATCTTTTGTTAGTGAATTTCATTCATATGGAAGATTGCCGTGTCGTCGCAATATATAATGCTGTATACTGTATATATATATATATACATATATATATATATATTTAGTTGTTGTTTCGATTCAATAGACAACAATGACTATTGCCATAGACATTGCTACCTTCCGTCGTCGCGACGACTGGCAAAAAAAAAAAAAAAACGCAGCTAGTGCAACGGTGCGAAAAATATCTTACAAGTGAATTGGCGATTGTGTAGAAAAGTAAAGTAAAGTACAACGTGTATTGTTCGTACACTGAACTATCTATGTTTAAATCAAATGTACACAACAATAAGGATAATGGAAGGTATTTAGTTTTTTAAGTTTATTCATTATTTATAACTATTTTATTGTCCTCTCTGCCATTTGTCTATTTCAAATGCAATTTTGTTGTGCAATTGTTTAAATTTTTGAAATTGAGTATCTCATAGATTGAAAGCTCTTGATAATGTTGCTGACAATTTTTTCAAAACTGACATAACACTACATGGGTAAAAAAGAAAGGGATTGGCGGGAGGTTATGCGTTTCCCTCTGGCAATTTATCACGACACTTTATCAACTTTTTCTTATTTGTTTTGTCGTTTTGTTGTTTTGTTGCTAAAACTTATTTTTTGCTGACCTCTTGAGACAAACAGCCATAACAGCCATACTTGAATTCGTGTCCTTTTTATATCACTCACTAACTTAAACTGAACAATGAAAAAAGAAAAAATGTTGTTAGACAAATGAAAATGTTGCCTTTGGCCATGACTGAGCTTGGCTCTAATCTCTTAATGAGTTGCACTTTTGCATATATTGATGTCTTCCTGATCGGTGGGGTGGAGTAAGCGGAATAGAAGGCAATAGAGAGGAGGAGAAGTAGCAGAAATCTTATAAGCAAACGCATCAAAAATGCATAAAGGCTAAAATGCTGGGCATTAAGTTGAGTCCTGCCCCTTCCACAACCCCTTCTCGACCTACTTTACTCCAGCATAATCAACCAGCACTTACCAGCAGCCAGCCAGCCAGCCAGGCAGGCAGGCAACCAGGCAGGATCGTCTTTCCGAGATGACGAATTATAAATGCACACACAGGTTCTACTCTCTCTCTCTCTCTCTCTCTCTCTCTGCCTTGCTTTTTGCCATACCTTAAGACCTTACCTTTTCCCAATCCCCTCCCTACATCGCACGCCCATACCCCGAGAGCTGTACAATTTGATAGGTTCCATTTTGCTCCTTTTTACCTTGACTTTATGTGAAAATCGGAAATGCATACGGGAAGAGAGAAGTACAGAACAGAACAGAAGAGAAGAGAAAAGACTGAATGACAGACAGAAGATGAACAAGAAGAATGAGTAAGAGAAGGAGGCTGTAAAATGGGGCAAATGCCACATAAAAATTATTCATTTCCACCTTCATCCTCCAACATCTCTTCGAAGCAACTTCAAATTGCAACATAATAAAGGTGCCAAAAGAAGACAAAACGAAAAGTTGGTCTTTCCTCTTTTTTTCTTGCTTTTCTCTTTTGTTTTCCCTGTTTTTATTGCATTTTTCTTTTTTATCCTTACTTCTTGTATGTGTGTGTGTGTGAGTGTGTTTTATTGCATCAGCAGGTGGAAACTATTGAAGTTCGATTCATTTATATAATGACCAAGTAGAGGTAGCAAAAACAAAAAAAGGACAAATTTGCATGTAACTTAAAATTTTACCTCTTCCTTTACGATTTGCCTATTCCCTTAAAAGTGGTCAACAGTAACATGTGTGGTCAGCAGAACATTTTGTGGGCAACAGGACTCTCTGGTGCTTATGTGAAAGATATTCTATTCTTTGTGTACGTTGGTTTTGTCACCAAATGTGCCGCAGGCATCATAAAGTAACCCAATATGACACGCACCCAGCAAAGATGCTTGAATGAAGGTGAAGCGGAATGGCATGGGCGAGGGGTATGGGTAGGGGTAGGAGAAACAAAGATGATAAAGAATATTTTTCAAGCTATATTAAAAATTAATTTACTTTTCATTTGCAGTTTATTGCACTTGGCACTGCAGCTGGTGCCACCAACCACCAACTGATGTGTACTCTCACCTCCCCTCTATCTCTCGCTCTCTCTCTTTCATATTCATCCCACCTTAGTCAGGACACGTACCGTTTTAATAATAAGAACTTGTGTGTGTGTGTGTGTATGTGTGTTTCTCTTTTATAACCTACACTCCCCGTTCCCCCTAAACAACACAACTTCAACGTATTAAAAAGCCATTTATGTGGGCCATATTTGATGGCTTTTGACATTGGCTCAGTGGCTTTCGTGTTACGGATCTAAATACAAGTACTTTTCGTTCTTCTTCCTCTTTTTTTTTTTTGTGGATTTCATACCCTTTATTGATGGGGCATATTAGTTTCCTTCAAAACTCTATAGAAGAGGCATACAAATTAGAAATAAATCACCTTAAAAAGTTAAACTTTAAGTTGCATTATTTGCAAATGTTTTAAATTGTTTCCAAATTGTTGCTAAAGGGTATCTAATAGTTCGACTTGTCTACGCAATTTTCATTTTTTTCGTTTTTTTCTTTCGTTTTTTTTATGAGCAAAACCCATGTTGTCGTTGAGTAATAAAAATTCAATTTGAAATTTAAATTGAAAAGCTTGACGAGACATTTATGCGGCATTGGGTAAGCACCTCATTGGGATTCATAGGCAAAAAAAAAAAAAAAAAAAAAGAGAAATATGAGAGAAAAAACTATGGCAAAAGCTTACAAATTAGAGAGAATAGAGGAGGTGGGCTTTAGATCAGATAATATTGTCACCTGATTAAATGTACAGGAAATGGAAAATACAATTTAGAAATTACAGAAATTGAAATGGACATCGGGAGATAATTGATTATACTTTTCTATACAAGAATTTCTGGAATAGGAAAATTTCTTCTACTGGATTGATATATTTTGTAACAGTTTCCTAAATTGTAGTTCCAACTTCATTTATTGATTAAAAATCAAATTAATTAATAGTCCTTGCTAATAGATACGATCCAATTCAATAGCAGATGGATATAAATTGATGCCATTTGGCTGATCATTGAGATTAAAATAATTTTTACTAGACTTGTTCAAACTTATTAAATTGATATTATTTTATGTTATTTTTTGGTATTACCAATATTGATTCAGTTGTGAAATAATCTCTAAAGTTTGCTTGCCTTTCCTAAGCTGGCGCCAGTTGGTCTGGCCTGTCCTGGCCTGTACTCGAGTCTGGGTTTGGTCCAGGAATTGGAACTGCGTTGGTTGTTGGTGCAGCAAACGACACTCACACACCCACACACACACACATACACACACAAGAACCAAACAACCAAACTGATTCTCATTGCCATAGTTTTAGGCCGAAAATCAGAAAGAAGACAAACGGGTGGCAAAAGTAAATGAACATTTCGTTAGCTATCCCCGCTATCCCTTCTTCTTCACCACCTCCACTTCCCATCAAGTGGGCTTGCCAAAAAGAGGAAAAAAATAGAATGTACCCTCAACTTTCTGCATCATCCCCTAGACAATAGCGAAAAAAGTTAATTTGGCAGCAAAAATGCAAACAACCAGACGACAAACGCAACGCGGGACACTTTAAATAGCAAGACCGAAACCATGACTGAATAGTGATAGGTGGAAGGGGTAAAAAGAGAGGGGAAGGGGATGTATAAAGGAGAGAGATCGGGTAAAGAAGAAGGGAAAACAAAGCAAAGCAAAATACTGCGTCATACTTTTAGGCGTGGTTCTTCTCCTCTCGTCTAACCAACATCCCGCTTATACCTCTTCCAACACCCTCGCTCATAAACATTTTTGGCAAGCCGCCCGCTCTATGGCTGTTGCTGTTGTTTTGTTCTGTTGTTTGTTTGTTTGTTCGTTTGTTTGTTGTTGCTTTTCTTGCCATTGTTGTTGTTGTTCTTGTTGTTGGCGGCCAAAAAACTTTACGACTTTTCTTCTTGTTTGCCCGAAAATTGTGCAAATTAAATTTATGTGAAACAAGTTTTTTCACGCCTCTAATTGGAGTGGCAGTTGCCTGGTCAGAGACTCAAACAGACATCTCGCAAGGGTTGTGCGGCAAGGGCTCATTTAAAGAATTTTCACAGATTTTCTTTACAACAATTACGAACGACAAGAAGCGAAGGGAAGTAAGGAGAAGCAATGGCTGAATATATCAAATAATCCTTGGAATAAACTATTTTTATCATTTTCCCATAGTAATCAAACGAACAATTGTTCAATTTTTTTTTCTTTTCAGTGGCCCCGAAATGCTAGTGGCTTTTCATTCAAGCCCATTTTCTGCACCCTTGCAACAGGGTATACCAAATCGTGGCTTTGAATTGGATGTGGATATACTATTTACCGATTCGGATTCATATGATTTTGCTCAGGGTACAAAGAATCTATGTGAATTCCATATCAATGCCTCTAATCCGGGTAAGTACAAAAACACAATTATAAATATAAATTAAGATCATTAAGTAAAAAGCCATGGGGAATTTATAGCAAGAAGATAAGTTTAACTAAATTGCAGTTGCCCTATATATAAAGCATTTTTGATTTATTTTAAATATATATACATGTATATATTGAACATTTGTATATATATATATATATACATATATTTAAGATCCTTATAAACAATTTGCTTTAAGGCAATGCGACAAGAGTTTATTTTATATGATTTAGAGATTTGTATTAGAGTGATTCGGAGATGCAATAGTGATAAAGTCACTTATTGTACGTCAAGTGTTTCTAAAGACTTGGCAATGCCTGTTTTCTCTTCTAAATCAACTTTAAGTATTCGTCTAGCTATCTCAAATTACATCTATCTTTATCTGTTTCTGATGTTATAGAAATAACAATTTATAAAAGTATCTTATAAGTCAGCCAGTTTACCATTTTCAAAGCCGTTTAAATTAAATAGAGTTAGTTAATTAGTTACAATTGTACAATTACTCAAGTACAGTTATGTTTTTGTTTCAATGTAGTTCCTATATTCATATATCTATATTCTCGATTAATCTTTAAAATGGCAAAATGAATTTAAAATTTTATATGAATCAATTAACTAGAAGCTTTTATTTATGAAAATTATAATTTGTTGCCAAATAGCTCTGCTCTATAAATAATTTGATAAATTGGTATCAATAAATAAATCATTTAAATATAAATGCAGTGAAAATTATTATAATATTAACGAGTTTCAGTATTTATTTATTTAAAAAATTTCATACATTTGATATTCAGTAAAGATTTTTAATTAATCAATCAATGTAAATGTAAACTAAATTCATGTTCAGCATTTATTTCTCATATCAATTTGATTGTAATTCATTTAGATTGATTAATTTCAAAATGCAAACGTTCACTCGATTATCAAAATATCATACTACCACATTATGCTTTGAGAATGTTTAAAAGTTTATTTCAAAAACTAAAACGTTTGCCATTTCACACGGCAACGAAAATCAACGAAATCAATTTGAAATTATAACGCATAATTGGAAATGATTTAATATTGAACACCAATCAAAATGGTAGGTAACTGGACATATTTGTCTAATTAAGGGATGGGAAAATTTTGCAGGGCAATTTTGTGGTTTTTGAAATTATTTAGCTAAATTATTTAATGTGACCTAAGGCTAAGGTTAACGCTTGTTCTCTGCACTTTCGACCCTATCAGCGGCCAAAACATAATTGAAATAACAACAGCAATAACAACAACAACAACAACAACAACTCATAAAGTGGCAATACTTTTTACACTTTGCAAGTAAAAGTGGGCATACCGCCCGGGGGATAAATATAGAGCAAATCTTTCATTAGCCCAGACATAAGGTAATCTAAGCTGACTAAATTACATTTTAATGAAATTCAAGGCCAGACAGTGGCAGCATGGGTATAACAAGAGAGCATATTTCGTCTAGGTTATTTCAAGCTTGACTTGTTCAGATAAAGAGAGTGAGAGAGAGGGAGATAAATAGAAAGAGAGACAGAGAGTGAGCAATTAAAAATGATAAAATATATTGCTTAAACCAAGAGATTTGCTTGCAGTTAATGGCCCTTATACTAGATGAATTTAATGGTTAAAAGAAAAACAAAAAGAAAGGGTTTAGGAAAGGAAAAAAATAAAATAACGATTTCTAGTCGTTTCTCTCATTTGGTCTAACTAACAAAAAAAAAAAACTCTTGGGCACTTGTCGGAATATTAAAGTAAAGTAGCCAAACTGGCTATGAGTAGTAGATGGTGGTAAGTGCCTGCTTGCCTGCCTGCCTGCTGCACTACCTCCTATTCCATCGTCACGTTTACTCTCCCACTCCACTCCCTTTCTTTCCTCCTTCAGCACACATTGTATAATTGCGGCAAATTATGAGCGCTTTTCATTTTTGGTTTTTTAGTTTTTCTTTCTTTTTTTTTTTTTTTTTTTTTTTTTTTTTTGTATATTTTCTGTTCAACCAATCTTCTTCGGTTTCTTGGCTTTTCGTTTGGTCAAGCAGCATCAGCTATCCAGGCAGCCAGCTGCATTTAATTGAAAATTTATTAAATGAATTTTCAGCAAGTTGGCCCAGCTGATGAGTAGTGGGCCCAGAAGTAGGCAACGGAAGTTTCCTTCTTTTGGCCACAGCCGCTAATGTTCATTAATTTGCACTTAATAACTTTTGTGAGTAGATTTTATTTTCTGGTTTGGCCATTTTCCTTTTCATCATCATCCCTTTCCTTCCATTTAGCCCCTCTCCCTTTATTCCTCTACACCACCATTCATAGAGCCAATGCCAAAACTAGAGCTAAAGCTAAAGCCAGAGCCAAAGCCGGAGCCAGAGCTATTTGCAAATTTCAAATTAGTGTTTTGGTTGAGAAGGCAATTTCGGCAGCATCAACTCACTCGATCTACATTTTCTATGCCGTATTATTGTTGGTTTTACTGTTGTCGTTGTTGTTGTTGTTATTGTTGTTGCTGTACTCATTAACTTGGGTGCGTATTTATTTATTTTTTTTTTCTTCCTCTTTGCGCTAATGTTGTTGTTTCTGCTTAATTTTTGACCGTTTAACTTTAGCTTTGCCCTGACTTAATGCTTTGGGAAATTGCACAGATGTGCCCGGCCTGATGTTGTCTTGCTTTGTGATAAGACGAGAGGAGAGGATAGAAGTGCTCCGAAGGGCGGAATAGGGATTTCGAGAAAATTGAAGACGAGAAAGATAAAGAAATGTAAAAGATGTGAAGGATGGATAAGTATTAGCAAAAGAGAGAGAGAGAGAGAGATGAAGCTTTTTGCTCATATCTATCATAGTTTTAATCTGTCCAGATGGAAATGAATTCAAAGGAAAACTTTAATTATGTCGAAAGTTGGAATTACTTATTGTTAGTCAAAGCTGTTAAAAGTTTTCTCTTGTTACTTTCTTTTTTGTTTCTTAAGTCACACATCTGCAAAAATATTTCCCTAAATAATATTCTATAATATTCCATAATTTATTCAATCTGTACTTATAAAGTACATAATTTAAATCAAGTCAAATATTATCAATTGCAACAAAAGTCATTAAAAATATTTAGAAAAGAATTGAAGTTTTAGCTGTTGTTTAAGCGTAAGCCATGAAAAGAAGTTATTTCCGTATATAAAACTTTTCATTTATATTATATACTATAGGTAAATGTATATATATATATATGTATGTATTTGCATACATTGTAGGCATACCAACTTTTCTTATCTGGTCAGTTTGATTTTTAAACTTTTCGCTTAGTAACTTGAAATGAAAAACTAATCCCCTGTTATAGTACTATCTAACTAATTGACAGCTTTTAAAGTTTGAATCAGTTGAAACATCAAGTTTGTGTTAGACATCCATTTAAGAGAAATCTGTGGGCAATTCAACCGAGACTTTATATGAAACTTTTGGCCATGGTGAAGCCAACAAACGTCAAAGTAAAAAAAAAAAAAAGTTTATCCACTTTAAACAGTGCATTTGACCATGTTTAATTGCAATTCTAACATGTTTTTCTATACGTTTTTGTTTTTGTTTCAATTTATTAAAATATAAATCCATCTATTTTCTGAAATGCTCTGACAACTAATCAAACTAATGAATTTTGAAATCTTCCCTCGCATAACGCTGATGAATTAGTTCAGGTATTAGTTTTTAATAGTTTGCTGCATTTATTATGAGTTTGGCAAAAATAACCAAAAAAAAATAAAAAAAGAAAGAAAAAAGAAATGCATTCATCCGTCTGCCTGCTAGGCTAACTAAAAACTATGCCAGAGGTGCAACACTGCGTATACTTTATGCATTCTATGTGCACATTTTTAGCGTAGCTGGGCAATAACTTTTAACGAAGCACCAGTGCCAGTGTGGTAAAATGGGGTAGGATGGAGTGTGGGCGGGGGGGTGTGTGAAAAAGGTCTAACATTTTTGCAGCAATTTCCAATCGCTTTTTCTCCCCGCTTAAATTAACATATCGGTGTGACCCATTGGAGTGGGCTGGTCCAAAATGGGTGGCAGCTTTGTTGATGCGGGCAGAGGTAGGTGGTGTTGTTTGGCTCGTTTGGCGGTTAGGGGACTGGTAGAAGGTGGTATTGCAAACCAACAATACAAATAAAGCGCTATAATTGTTTTGTTATCGACGCACACCTACAAACACACATACACACGGACGGACGGACGGACGCACGCAGACACACACACACATACAGATAAACATGAATGTATACGCACATTTACCTGGAGCGCTGCAAATAAATTATTGCGACGGTTTGCAACATGATTTTAATTAAAGTTTTAACGAAAACCAAATATTTATCGTTTCAATTTTGCTTTCATTTGTTCTCGCCACTCCTCTTGCCTGCTTTTCCGTCTTCTCCTTCTCCCCTCCCCTTCCCCTATCAGTTCCCTTTACCCTTCGATCAGTGTACACAAAGCAACAAGAAACAACATCATTAAGCAAAACACACGAAAAATTCAAATAGACTGAACAAATTTATTATGAACAACAGCAAAACTCACTCAAAACTTATACCGTTACTCGCACAATGCTACTGCATAATGTCAGTGTGTGTGTGTGTGTATGGGTGTATGCATAAGTTTTGTATAATCATGTGCAGAAAACATGAATTCAATTGTGTGGTTGTGTGTGTATGTGTGTGTGTGTGTTCCAAGGGCAGATAGAGAACAAGAGCCGCAAAGAGCAAGAGACAAAGAATGGTGGTTAGAGGATGGTCAGGTCAGAGAGGATTGGTTTTCATTTCATTGATTACGTCCATACACAAAATCTGTTGCATATTTAATTTCGTTTGATTTTGCCATAACTTTTTCAATTAAGTTTAATTAAATGTATAACTTTCATACTGTTCCGAGGATGAGAAAGTAGTGTTGGCATCAAGTGGGTGTGTGCGTGTGTGTGTGTGTGTGGGTGGCAATGGAAAGAAAATAGGTTGGAATAGGATATGGCCGCTTTGGTTTGCTTTAGTTTGGTATGGTTTGGTTATACCCTTGCAAAAGGGTGTATGTAATAAATTCAATTAAATTCATATATTAGCACAAACTGTGCCACGGATAGCCATTCGGTGTGTGTATGTGCGAGTCCTCGAAATTTAATATTAATTAAAAATTTTAATATAATTCTGTAGTTTTCACAATTAAAATCTCGTCTTATTTATATACACTGTATTCAATGGCAGATTAAAGGCAGACAAAATAAAAATACAAATCGTGGCTTGCAGGGAGAGAAAGAGAACCGGAAAAATGATATCCTTTTAATAAAGAATTTTTCCATATAGTCATCAGTTTAATATAAAGCTAGAGTATAGCCAATAGTTTTAAATTTGCTTAAACTTTTTTATACCCTAAGAATAAGTACAATGCTTGTAAAAGGGTATTTTAAAATCGTCAATGGAACTTTACTATACAGGATTGCTTGTTGTTCTCTCTACCTCGATGACTCTCTCTCTCACTCTCTCTCTCTCTTCGTGTTTATCATGAATCTGTCAAAGTTTTCCGTATTTTGGGAAAAGTATTTTCCTGTCGGAGACAAGCAAATTAACGCTTCTCGCGACGACCTTCTCCCAATTAAAGCAACTTCCACGTAATCTCAATCTTGGTAATTAGCCGTTGTTAAGCTTCCTGCCAGATACCTTCTCCAATTACCGCTAATCAGAGTTGCTCCAATGCGACCATCCTTGCACCATTCGCATCTCACGCACACCACCCCCCCATTGTACCATTCAAAAACTGTTATTTTTTCATCGTTCGACGAGTTGCCATGGAATGTGACCGTATTTTCTTCATCTTCAACCATTCATATGGTTGATATATATATATATATATAGAATACTTTTTATATATAATAGAAATTTATGTGACGTAAATAGGAATACAAATTGCTTACGCTAGCGAAGCAAAAGAAATAAATTAACAAAATTTTAAGCTGGAAATCAAAATATTCCAAAGATTCAACCATTTAGTTTATTATTTAAAAGTTTGTCAACATTTAAACATGGAATGTTTGAATATATAATGCGATTTGTTTAAAAAACAATATCGTATATATTATGGTTATATATATCGAGAGTTAACTTTGAGAGACTGGGATGGAATAAATTTAATCTGTTTATATATATTGATAGTAGGTATATATAATATAAATAGCTAAATGCCAGTCAACTGAACTGTTTCTTATAATAGATACAATTTTCAACATTTGACATTTCACCGGATGTAGCTTCGAATTTTATTGATTTACGGATTATTGTTGAAGGAACGGGAGACGGAAATGTTGGTGAAGGGTCGTAACAAAAACTTTTCTAAGTCTTGCACTCGCATTTCCCAAACATCCTTTCGTTAGCTGTTTTGTTGTCACAGGCAAAGTTTTTCCGGCTAACTTATAGAATAAAACAAAAAGAGAAGAAAGACAAAAAATTGATTTCGAGTTTTCTTTGCTATTATTCTACATGTAATCCCAAGCTCTTTGATTTCACATAAAGCCAACAAAAACAATAAAATAAAGTAAAATCAAATGGTCAGCACGCCAACGACAACGTCAACGTCAACTTGCACGTATTCCAAAACTATGTACATATAATTATTCCCTTGCAAATTGGAAATGAAAATTACCATTAACTAGAAAAAATGCGTAGAAATTCTTGAAAATATGATGGAATTTTTTGGAAAAATTAAGGCTGTTATAAGAAGCCCACGAAAGATGAATAATGCATTTGAGATCTTTAAAGGCACTCAATTTTCTATTCACTTTATGTATACAGATAGTATAGAAAACTTTCTTTTTGAATACTTTTAAACTTTAATACAGATGAATCTACATTTTGTTCCATAAACTATCTAATCTTTGTCCTGCCTGTTGACCAATTGTTTGTTCTAATCTAATATTAACAATTTTTCTACTTTCGTATATTATAATATATTAGTTAAAGGTTCTTTAAAAGGCTTTAAGCTGATATCTATTGCTTACTTATGAGTGTATGTATCACATCTCCCGCATACGTTTTGGAACCGCATCATCGTATTGATATAAGATTAGTCTTTGGCAGATTTGAGAGATTATGTGGGTGGATGAATGCACTTTGTCTCTATCTCTCTCTCTCTCTCCTTGTGTATATTTACTATTTAGGTCTGTCTATTGAGTTGTAGTTTTTGTTTACACTCAGCGGCCAAACACACGGAAAGAGGAAGCAATAACCACTACAATAATAGTAACGGAATGATGTGGCAGGTGTGGGGGTGGTGGGCGGTGGGCGGAGGAGAGAAATTGATTGTAATGTGGCCATACGCAATGGCAAAAGCGCAGCAAAAGGGAAAGAGCGATGAGATGATGACCCTTTGTTTCCGTTGGATATCACCATTGTGAAGTTTAATATGACTGTTGGGCAGGTGGTAAATGGCTTTGCGATATCGGAAGAACAAAGTGTTTAATGTCTTATCAGCGCTTACGTCAATTTACCAATTCGAAACGTTGAAAAACGTGAGAGAGAGAGTCGAGAGAGATTATTTATAGTTTCTTTGTAATTACACGATAAATGAAAGTGTGTAAACACACAAATGTAAACTATTTTTCATTCTGACTACAAAAAAAAAAAAAGAGATCAAGTGGTGGTTTGGTCGGTGTCATCATCATAACTCTACTAAATTAATTGAGTTAATTAATGCCGAGAAAAAGTCTAAATATATTTTATATTTAAAATATTTTTGTAGAGAAAACTATATGAAATTATAAAATAATTGCAACAGTGAATCAATTTAAGCTCTTGCTGTAAATTAAATTAATTTAAATATAAACTGTATATAGAAATATGTACCTATATATCAGTTTTTGAGGCAGCAAAGAGGAGGTATATGTAGGTATGTACACTTGATTGCGTAAGCTATATGCTTGTAGATTGTTTACGCATCATAGTATAGTTATTCAAAATACTTGTAATGAGTGTATAGTTTATGCTTACGTAATACTACTTCATTCAATTACATGCTTAGATAAGTAATTAACATATAAATATGATTTACTGTATACATACACTAATCTACAAAAGTTAAAGTGATTAAACTCACTTTAATTTGTGATATAAACCACTGTTTCATATATAAACTAACTACATACTTGCAATTCATTCTTTCTATTAAATATTATCCTTGTATATATCTATAATGTCTGCAATAAACTAATATTTCGGGTCATTGGTATTAAGTCAACTTTTCACTCTTGAATTATTTGTCAGCTGCCTGCCAAATTTCCCACAATTTAACATGTCAATAAATGCAATGAAATGGAAGCAAGCAAAGGTCCCCAAAATCATGGATATTGTATTCATATGAACCCAAAATGGAAAAAAAAACAAAAAGAAATAGAAAATAAAAATGAAAAAGCCAGAAAATAAAACATCAATCGACATTGTGGGACTTCCAAATCCTACAGAATTTGTGCTCTCTCTCTCTCTCTCTCTCTCTGTGTCGTTTAATTATATCCTTACAGAATGGGTCAAACGAAATGGTTGAACAGTTGAGTCAAGTGCTTCTATTGGGCAAAAATACGCATTGAAATGTATGGAATGTAATCACAGTCTGCGAATTAGTTAACCAAAATCGGGGACCAAAATAGGTGGAACCACCTGCCATCCGCCACCTACCACTAGCCTCATCTATGGTAGAGAGTTGCCTGTAATAAATTTTGGTTCGATGACGGCGGAAATAATTCAAAAAGAGTGAGAAAAACAGAGAATGGGAAAGAAAAGGAGTGAGCGGGATAGAAATGAGAGCAACCAAACGAACCTGTAATAGCAACAATAATAATATGGTTATCAGCTGGCCATAAAGTGTGACTATCGAGAGAGTAACAAAAAGAGCGTGAGTTAGAGGGGGGAGGAAACGGTATGAGTGGGATCTAATGCACACTATGTGCAAAAAAAAATGTGTGTATGTGTGGGTCCCCAAAAGGGAAATGGCGGTTGGTTGGTGAAAAGATGACGACCTGTAAAGGGAATGTATGTATATGTGTATGTATGTATGTACATGCATATGTACATACACCCACCCAAACGTATGTACATTCATATGTATGTAAGGCCAAACCGCAAGGCCTGGCAATAAAATTGTTATTTTTGCAATTTATTACGAGTATTAGAGTACAGATGGAACGGCTTTTTGTATCGGGGAAACGGGCAACGGACAACGGACAACGGGAACCGAGAACCACAAAATATAGTCCGGCAATTGTGTGTGCGCAACTCAATTCGGACATTAAATTATGGGGTGTTATTTTTATTGATTGCTTAGCAAGTTTTTTGGGGGCGGTTGAGAGCTGATTAGTGTCCTTCAATTCTGTTCCCCTCCGCATTTACCTTATCCACTAGCCATTACCAATTCTGCCACCATTACCATTACCAACCCTACTTCTCTTCCTCTGCCCCCACTCTCATTGTTTGTATACTGTTGTTTTCGATTTGCCAAGCCGTGCAAATTAAATTGAAATTGGCCTACAGTAAGAGAGACAGAGAAACAGAAAGAGAAAGATAGAAAGTGGGAAAAGGAAAGAGAGAGAGAGAGCGAGAGGAGTACATGTCCTTTCTCTGTCGTTCAACCTATTTGGCTGTTTGTTTATTCTCATTTCATGCTACATTAAATTTAACGCATTTAAACAATTAGCAATTTTCATACACACGCACACACACACACACACACAAACACACTCATAAAGAGATAGATAGACACCTAGCCTGGATCCATTCCAAAGAGAAGTGGAGAGAGGATTGACAGCAAATAAATCGAAAAATTTCAACAATTGTAATCATTTGCTTGGTATACTTTTCATATTGAAAGAAATCAAAAAATTGAATACATTATGGAATGGCATATAGTTATGCATATTGATATGTATATAAGTAGATATGTATATGTATATGTAAGTATGTTGTATATTGGTGTAATGGGATTTACCATTGTTATATAAACAATAAACATTGATTCATTCTTTTTCTTAAAGACTTTCTTTTCCTGGCAGTATCTAAACATAACATTTAAATTATTGAAACTGTTGAATCGAGATTTCTTGTAATGGAATATTTCTTTTTTTGAACTATATTTTTGCATTTGATTTGTTTTGTAGGAGGATCTCGAGTACTCGATGACTCGATGACTTAATGATTCGTTATGCACACTGACTTTATTGATCGAAAATATTTGTTTGTTATACTGAATTGAGTCGATAAATTTCAGATGCATATGTATATATATAGGTACACATATATATATATATCTGTCTGTTTGTCTGTATGTCTGTGTATTTTAGTTGGCATTTGCATTTACAATTTGTCGTCGAATATTGAAATCTGGATTGTTGATATTTATTTTAGTTAGAGAAATGCTTTTATTTAAATAAATGTTGTGGCATTTTCGATGCTAATTCAATTTATGCATATTTATGACCCCACAACTATGTCCACATTGGCATTCATCAGCGGAATGCGGGGTGGGGGCAGGGGACCTTAGTGGACCCTATTTAGCAAGGGATCCATAGATTACCCACTTCAACTACGAGTAAATTGAAAGCGAATCAAATATTAAATATCAAAAATAAATCATTTTGTGCCCTTTATGCAATTTATTTGCGGTATTTGTCTTTGTCAACCGCTCTCACTCCTTTCCCCCGCCCTCTCAAAAAATGACCAAAAACGTGTGTCTGCATTACTCTTTTGGGCCACAAAATGTAAGTGGTTAAAGTTTTTGATTTGCTTGCACTAGGCTAGGCTAGGCCAGGCCGGCCGCAAAATGTAGACAATGTTTTTGGTTTTACCCCATTTCTACGATTTAAGTTGGCCATTAAGTGTGAGCACTCTTTGAGGTATTTGCTTCATCTTTTACTCTATGTCTACTCATATATGTCATTTATGTGGCACAACCAGCGCAATGTGACAATAAAAAGCTCATAAAAATGTATTAGCCGGCATATATATACATATATATAGAGACATAAAGGGAGAGAGAATGAACAAGAACGACAAGTAAGAGTCGAAGGAGATGGGAGAAAGAGAAGAAATTGAAAGGGAGATGGAAGAAAAAACGTACACATACTTTCAGACACAGAGACACAGAAACATAGACCCACACACAATGGTTCAACTTCAGATTCCTCCGGCTAGAAGCACAGGCAATGGTGAGGGGCAGGGACAGAGGCCGGTGCAGGGACAGGGGAAAAAACATGGGGTTCGACATTCTCCATCTCAACTCAACTAAAATCAACCCGCTCAGTCAGACGGCAACTTTTGTCCGGTGGCGCAGCTGGAACTTTTAGTTGTCGTCTACTCCACCACTCGATGTGCCACATCAAAACTCACAGTAACTTGGCAACTTGAAAAACTGTCGCAACAGTTAGAAAAGCGCTTCCATATGCAACTCTGGCACCGACTAGCAGATTCCCTATACACTTTAATTTAATAAATGATTGAAAAATTCATCACTTGAATACATTACAAAATTGAAGATTCTCAATTAAAATGAAATTTGCCGTAACAAGTGTTTTTTCGTTTCGTTACTTGGTCACCTTACATAAGACTTTAAATGGTGCCACTAACCTCATTTACCTTACCTAGATTCCAAGTTGTAAATGCTCAATGTAAAGTTGAATATAATGCCCTCCCCTCCTCCATTACCCTATTTACCTTCTGGCACTCAAAATTGTACCAACTCAGGTGTCAGCATCAATACCGTTAACGATTGTTGCCTTTGTAACGATCAGCACCACTTCAGAGTGACTTCTCTTGGGCCTTCATCATGTTTGCTTGCCAATGATTTTTGAAACGCCAAATGTTTGTTATTCTTGTTGCTGGTCTTGTTGTTACTCACTCTCCATTGTACACTCTTACTCTCTCTCTCTCTCTGTCATCTATTCTCTCTATTTTTTTGCCTTTTTAATTTGTCACTTGAAGTAAAAGTTTCCAAACATGTTGGTTGCCATCCATTTGGTGTCCCCCCTTTAGGCCATTTTGAGAACTTTAATTAAAGCTGAGGGAGCAGAGATGCTGCATGATTATTGCTTTTAGAATTGAATGTCATTGTCTTTTATGAAAAAGTTCAACTTAATTGAAAGATATTCTAATTGTTAGAGTGATAATCTGTATATTGAATGAACAGTGAAAGCGTTGGAAGTTTTATGATCCTCCATATCTATATTGAGGGGAATTGCTTTTAAAAAGAAGTCTAGATTTCCTATTCCTCGTCTAAAGAGAGTGCTAGATATTAGATCAAAGCTTAAGAATCTTCCGAGTGGTAACTACTTTTTTTCTCCTTTTGCACTTGCATTATATTTGTAAAAATATTATTTAAACCTTCTGATGGTTCTAAACACCATTCAATCCAAGAACTATAATGATCAAGTTGCTATATAGAGTCATCTGTATTTAAATTCTATTTCGCAAGGAAATTGGATTTCAATTAAGAATTGGTAGAAAGTTATATTATGCTCAAATGTTATAATGAGATAGTATGTAAGCAAACGAGGGTCGAGGAACGAGGGACGTATGTACAATCATTTGATTGTAAAAAACAAATGTGCTGGGGAGGGATATGGGTGTGAAAATCTCAATACATCTGTCATATTAACCTAAATCTCATGTAAGCCGCTTTTTACACAACATTCTCAAAGCATATGAAAAACAAAAAGAAAAATAATAAAAAACAAAAAAAAAAAATTAACGTAGAGTTGTGAGCAGGAAGAAAGGAGGCGGCATACGAGAGACGAGACAGACGGGAAAGTAAAAAAAAGTAACTTTATATGATGTAACTGTTAACTGTATTTAATCGCTGTCTCGTTCACACTTTATATCTCTTTCTCTCACACTGTCTGTCTGCCTGTCTCTCTGATATGCTTTTTTATGCTTATTTCATTTTTTTTGCTTCTTGTATTTATATTACAGATGATGTGCTATTCTCTCGCCGCGGCCGTATGGGACGCATTGTAAGTCCGCGTCACACGCTTCCGCCAAATACAACATGCACGTACCACTTTCACGGATATCCTGGTGACCTGATTTGGTTATCGTTCACCAGCTACAATCTGCAGATACTGCAGCAGGCGATACACGACAACAATACATTGGGCAGGGTGAGTACGGATGAAAGGGCCACCTGCCGCCCCACTCTCTCCCATTTCTCTCTTACCCTCTCTAGTAACAATCGTTTATAGTTTGCATAAAATTTATGTATGTATTTAGGTGGAGGTGAAGGAGATGCAGAAGCAACAACAGAAACAGAAGCAGAAGCAAAAGCTGAAGCAAAAACAGATGCAGAAACAGAAGAAGTAGAAGTAGTAGTAGTAAAAGTAAAAATATTGAGAACAAGAGATGGAGTTATGCAATTGTATTTTAAATGCTCTGCGTCTATGCCATCGGGCATGGCTTTTATTTTTACGTTTTGTTTCAACTCTGAATGCCAATTAAAAATGTCGCAAAAAGCCATAGAATACAATACAATTTACACAATTAAGTGAAACTGCCGGCACACAACGAGCCTAAGGAATGGAATGTGTGACAAAGGGCAATTTTGACGCTAAGAAACTGCGTCAGAATGCGACACTGACAATAATAATGCCTGAAATATGTCCAACAAAGAAGGTAAAAGTTGGGTGGGTGGATGGATGGATAGATGAGATGCCTGCATCTTTATATCCTTCTCAGTCTGTCAGTCTGACTATCTGTCTGTCTATCTATCCTAGAGTCACTGTTTTAGTCTTATTCACTCAGCATCATCATCATCATCATCATTATCATCATCATCATCCTCATCGTCATGGTGCACATTCTTAATGTGCGTTGCCGGCACCGACGCCTGCCCAACGGCCTGTAAATTATGTGTCAAGGTAGAGTAGTGAGTCAGTGGCTGGGGATCGGGCTAGCAGATGTTTAGGTCAGTGAGCATTCGGCTTGGTTTGGGTTGGGTGTGGGTTGGGTTTGGGTTGGGTTGGGTTTGGGTTGGGTTGGGTTGGGTTTGGGTCACTTTGAAAGCACACTAAATGAAATTCTGGTCACTGGAGAATTTTAACTTTTTATCTAAACAATACAATAAAAGGTAAGGCTGGCTTTCAGTTGCCTTTTAAAGTGTCCCAGGTGGAACTGAATGGCAACACTCTATTCTATGCACTCTTTTTTTTGTGTATATAATATCAATGAAAAGCATTTTATATTGAACAATGCAACATTTATAGAGAAACAGGTAACTTTATTTAAAGACTCCTTTGACTATACAACATACTTACATACATACACACATACATACATAGATATGTATATATGTACATACATGCTTGCACAATTGAGTATAGTGCATTTTAGCTGGTAGCAGTTTCCTTTTACACAATAAAAGAAAAAAGAATATTCATTTGATGGACTTTTATAGAAGATTCTATTCTATTAATTTGAGACAAGGACTTTTCTTTTTTTTTTTTGTACTTTTCTATTGTTTAACAATATTAATATCCTAATGTATGTGGTTTCCTATTTTTCTATTGTACGATCTTAAAAATTGTTCCTGTATCCTTTACCACATACATCTATTCATTTATGGGAAAGCTTTCAACTACACTTTTGTCGGATTCTATACTCTAGAGGGACGACAGTTATTTCTCAATGCTTCTGTACTATAAATAATGTGGGTAGAAATCGACAAACAATTGAAATATACGAAAATGCTAAAGGATAATGGATATTCTTTTTGCATTGACTAATCATTCTTGGGGGAACGATCATTTTAACGTTTCGCACGTTTTGCACTTGCTTCTTCGACTGGTGGTCAGCAGGTGTGCAGTTTTCCTTTCTTTTTTTTTTTGCTCAATTTCGCGAGAAACAGGCATGTCGTTGCATGCTGTGTTGTCGGGTATTGTATGGCTCACTCGAATGTCCTGCACATTGTACGTCAACGTCATGACCATCTTGGCATTCTTTGGGTTTCAATTCACCAGTAAAAATCCACTACTTGCTCGTTCGTTTTTATTTTTTTTTTTTTGTTTTTTTTCTGAAACTTCAGTGCACTGTGATGGATTCAAGTGTCATTTACAGTTACGTGGCAACGCAGAAATCAAAGCAATAACTCTTTTTAAGGCAAATGCTAGTAAAAATGACACCCATATTGCGGCTTCAATAATTGGGGCAATATATATGTATGTATGTATGTATGTATGTGTGTATGCATTTTCTACAACTAGATTTTCCTCTCCACTCTCCCTACACACTTTATTTTATATTCAATATGCGTGTAACAGAACGGTATAGTGAAATGTTGGTTTTATTTTTGTTGAGGTTTCGGGATCAACATTTCAAAGATTTGCAATTTCACTCATAAATGTCATCGCACTACCAGTAATTTCAACATTCATTTGGATACTCCAATTCCCCCATTTGTGGTTCGTGTCCCCAGCTACATGCAACATTCAGCAGCCAGGGTTTGTTTAGGAGTTTTATATTTGCTTCTTAATTTAAAAAGTTTGTTAAAAAAGAATTTCCATTCACTTGTTTGTGATGCTTGTTTTTGCTACCAAAAAAAAAAAAAAAGAAAAAACCAACAAAAAAAAATATGTATTGCCCACGTTTCAATTCCACTCATTCCGCCGCCATTCCTTCCTCCTCCTTAACCCAAATGTACCTGCCGCCAATGCGAGTTGTTGTTGTTCTTAATACCCTATAAATCCATATCATATGAGAGTATATCAAGCTTCAGACAATTTATGTGACATTAAAAATGACAATCAAATAAAATAACTGAAAAATAAAATGATCTATATATATTTTTTACCTGCATCTCCAAATTAAATCAACAATTTTAAGTGATCTGGGTGCTTTCTTTGATTAAAGGGTATCTATAGGTCGGTTACATTAACTTTTTGGAAGGATATATATTTTTTGTTTTTGCGTTGTTGCTGCTGTTGTTGTCGCTTCTGCTGCTGTTACAAAATTCATGAACTGTTTTTGCTCTGCTTTCCGCTTCTTCTCACCCTAACCTCCTCCCGCCCCACGCTCAATACACCTCGCATACTCGGTAGTCGCCCCCGCTACTACTCGTTGTACTGTTTTATTTTACACATATTTTTATTCTGTCACTTTTTATTGTGCTCCCCTGTTTGTACAGAAAGCGTGAGAGAGATGCCCGGAGTATTCGGTGTGGGTAGTATGATGGTGGGGGGAGGGGGTAGGTGCTACAGTTAAGTTGTTTTTTCTCGCTTCTTCTTTTTATGCATTGCTGGTAGCTTTTCATTTTTCGCAATTTAAAAAGTGTAGGTGAGGCAACTGCAATTGACACGGAGACAGAATGCCCGAGTAGGTCGAAAGCAAGAGGGGATGAGGTGACGGGAAAGCGGGTAACGGTTATCGGGTAGAGGGTAGCGCGTATAGCAGGCATTCAGTGTTGGGTGTCGGTTGACTAAAAGAGGAAATAGCAATTGTGTGTGTGTGTATATATGTATGTGGGTGTGTGTGGGTGTATGTGTGGCAAAAGGGTTGATGCCTGTCCTGAAGGAGTTTTTCAACTCTCCTCTTCATTGACTTTGTCTTTGCAATCTTCTTCCAAAAATTAATTGGCACAACAATTTCTCCAAGTGGATGTGTGAAGACTCTGAGACTTTAGCTTGTTTTAAAATAAATTAGATGATTCTCTCTTTCTCTCTTTCTATTCAATTTATGAAGTGTGTGTGTGTGAGTGTGGGGGGGGTGTGAGTGTGGGTAAATGTGGTAGATGGTGGTGATTATGTCTAGACAGGGAATGACCTTGATGTAGAAAAGAAATTTCAAAATTTATCTGCCACAGGATCAGGTGAGAAAATTATATTTTACCTTATGTGGCAAAATGTTGAAAGTTAAGGTCCTTTTTGATGAAATGAAGAACAAACAAAAAAAAAGAAAAATTCTAAAGAAAGTTGAGTGTGTAATAAAAATCAAGTTGCATATAAGCAAAAGTCATTTTGAACCGTACGAAGCTAATATACCCTCTTAATTAGAGTATACCAATGATTAATTAGGTTGAAAGCAAATAAAAAAAGAGAGAATATTACTTTCATATGAGTTTACTTATCTATCGATTTAGTTAATTATATTGATAAAGAATTTATATATTTGATGAAACCACAAGGATTTATTTATTTAATATTAATATACCCTTTTAACCTAATGGACACTGGGTACAATAAAAAGGAGTGAAAGGCAACGAACCCCAGATTATTACCCTAGGGGGAGCAGGCACAAGCAAGAAGGATACATACTTGAATCAGCTTAGAGTGTGAACACTTGAAAAGGACCTTTAATGTTCTCCCTGTCAGGTACTTGAGAGGAAACGTGGTTGAGCTCCAACGTTTTACTAACCCAAGCTAAAGGATTTTGATATTGATATGTTATGATATTTTAAAAGCTCAAATGGAATGGCAAACAATTTAAAATTTCTTGCATAGTTGTTTCCTTTTCGGGTATGAAACCTTTTTCAAATTGCTTTGACAAATAAAAAAGACAAAATATATAGAATACAAATATAGAATGTGAATAAATGTATATATATATACACTCCATTTAAGTTAGTATATTATTCAAATTGAAATTCCTTGCCTTGTATACTACTACACGTATACACATTTCCTTAAGGACTTGTCAGATTTGCAAAACCACGACAAAAATAGCCAAGTTAGGGCAATCTTTAAGCATTTTATGGCAATGATGTGACTGTACATACCAAATATATACATATATGTACATATATATATATATGATGTATATATATATGTATGTATGTATTGTGTTTGTATGTACATGTGACTTGGTGCCTTTGGGTCACATCTGTTTGCAGCTGTCTTTTTCCATTATTAACAGAGCTAACAATAATCAGAAAGCCTAGGGAAAGCGAAAAGAGAAAAAAAATAAAGAAAAGGATAAACAGGAGGCGTCTAGTGAAAATATTTAATGCCTGCAAACAACAAAACAACCCGAAGAAAAAGCAAAGGAACATGTAGACAATGTGACAAGAACAACGTGAAAAGACAAATAACTCACACTTGGAACTATTTGAATATGACATACGACAGAGGAAGGGTAAAGAGAGAGAGAGAGAGAGAGTATACAACACTGTCAGAGAGAAGAGGAGTGTAGTTTATGTTGGTGCGAGAGCATGTAAACTAACAAAGTTGATGGAACAAGCAAAGCAAGACAAAATATACATACATAAATGCATACTCATGACGCACACATACAAACATGCGCGTAAAATGAGCAAAAAAAATTGAAAGAAAAAACAACATCAATAGGAGAATTAAACAAAGTTTCAATATCCATTCTCATTCTCTGTTTCTCTATATATTTTCATTACAGAGCGATCTTCCACCATGGATAACCCGTCTGCGTATCTGGGACAGTTATGGAACATATGTGCCAATAAAATCGACTAGTTCCACAACGGGACAACCCCCACCACCACCACCTGTGGCCTCCTCAGCCGATGGTGGCAAGCCAACACTTCTCAATCAAAGTAATTATGGTAGCTATTACTATAGTGCCAGTAATCCGAAACTAAATCGGAATTTGCGTGTTAATATTGACAATGCCTGGAATCCAGTGGACACATATATCTACGGCCCCACTCAATCAAGTGTGTTTAATCAAGAGAATAAATACAGTGGTTATCAAGGTGGAGGTGGTGGCGGAAGCGGAGGTGGTGGTGGCGGCAGCGGCAAACAATTAAATAGCGTAAAGGATAGTCTCAATTTTATATCATCTGGCAAATCATCAAAGGACACAAATGGTGCCTCAGCAGCTGCCGTTGTCAGTTCGGATCGGAATAATGCAGTCGCCTTGATTAGTTCCAAGGGTAAACGGCGTCTAATGCTCGAAATTTATGATTATGAGACGCCAAAATTATGCGATCATACGGCCATCGGAAGCGGCGGACATGGCGGAAATGCTCTAATCGGTGGTAATAAACAAAGACCATGCAGTCCATTGGAGAGTTATGTGAGCACGGGAAGAGATTTGGTAAGTGAAATAACCCATACAAAACTAAGTTAACAATACAAAAAGAGAGTAGGAAAAATGTAACTTCCTTTCCCCATACACACACACACACACACACACGCTTTCATTCCAAGTAAAGATTTGCATTAAAATGGATTATACGATTGCGAATCCGTTTAAATCTTTAAGTTATATACTAGATGCTTCCTTACTCTTTAAAACATATTGTATTTGGTGGATACTTTACATATTTGGCTAAAGTCACAAAAAAAACAAATCCTTGTCTTTCTGTTTTGAAGTTTCTACCTGTGCTCCCAATTTGGCAGCCCTAAAGGCTCCAACAACAGCCAGAATGCAGTGAATTTCGTATTTACTCTAGACTTGACAAAATTAATCAAATTAAACACTCGACTGCTTCGCCAGACGTGCACAAATAACGATGGTGATGGAGCTGAAACTGCAGATGGAGCTGCTGCTGGTGCTGGCGCTGGAGCTTTAGCAGTTTGCCCCAAAGGCGAGCGCCAAATTCAAATTTGTAAAGGCAAACAAAGTTCTTAGGGAAGAAGGACGTTAGGCGGGGCAGACAACCGCAATAAGCTAGCTTAACCATTTCGACGTCGTTGACAAATATGAACTGCAAATATTGTGATGCCAAATTAAAGTCTAAGCCTCCTCTATTATTTCCCTTTCGCTCTCTCTCTCTCTCTCTCTCTTACTCACTGTCGCTCTATCTATCTTTTTCTTTGTACAGAAATTGGAGTTTCACACACATACGGGCACCGCCCTATTTCCCGCTCAGTTTGCTTTAAACTACGAATTCGTGGATACGGAACAAGGTGGCGAATCCTGGCCAGGACGTCGTGGCGAAGATCCTGTCCCACCGCTTTGTTCACGAGTCTTTCGCAAACGCAAAGGCAACATACAAGTGCCGCGGAATGTCTTTCTATATGGAAGAGGTGGAGCAAAGAATATCACCTGTCTGTATCGCTTTGAGGCCGGCACCTCTGAACGGGTTAAGCTCGTCCTGCATAATGTATCATTCGGCGAGGGTACGACCTGTAACACTGATTCTGATTTGCATACAGGAAGACCTCGCTGCAATCAATTGGATCCCGAAGGCCGCATAACCGAATTGCGTCTATACGATGTACCCTTTAGGGATGTTAAAATCCAACTTGGCTGCTTTTGCGACAATTCAAGCACATTGTATAGCAATGCACCACTGACCTTCCAATCGCATTCACGGGTCATGGAACTAACGTTCACAGTAAGCCGATTAAATATATCTGAGGATTTCGCCGATGTCTTCTTCTCGGCCTCATATGAGTTTAAACGTCAGGCGGATTGTCGCAAGCAATTGAAACTGAAAGGAGCTGGGGGTGAAGATGATCTAAAGTATCCTTTAAAAACCCAAGATGCCAGCTGCGAGGGACTGGCATGGTATATTGAAGCACAGTCATCGGAACGTTCACTATTTGTACAAACGTGGGGTGCCTATCTACCAGTGGATCCCACCTCGGAAGATGCTATGCGGTGTCATACCAAAAACCGTTTCATAATCTACTCTGGCAGGCCATTGAAACCCATGCGAGTGATATGTCCCGCCCAGAGTGGTCCGCGGCCAACATCTTTGCATATTTTCTCCGAAGATTGGACTAATGGACAGCCTCTATTCATGAACAAGTAAGTTTAAAACTTTTGACTAAAAAAAAACTTCAATCAAATTGAAATCAAAATATTATCATGAAAAGATTATTTGACCTTATTGGTCAGAAATTATGGTCTTGGAATTGTCAGATTTAACCAAAAGTCAAAGAAATAAAAAACAAATTAAAAGACTTCTTTTCCCTGTTGTGAGTTGTATAAAAACAAGGCAACATGAACTAAAATTCTGCTTTAAAATGCAATAACAGGAAATGACTACGGCAACTTTGCAACACAAAACATACAGGAAATTGAGCGCGAAGAACTTATGTTGTCCAAAAAAAAAAAAATAGATATATATAGAAAAGTAGTCGTATGTGTACATATAAAAGTCAAAGCCTAGTGCAAACTTCAAGATACCCTGTAGCAATAGAAGAAAAGCTATATAAAAGCTAGATTTAGTATACTACCCTCTTTTGTAAGAAAAAGGAATGGAAAGCAAATTAAAACGTTCAATTTTATCTATGACAATTTAAGCAACAATTGAGGCAACATTGTATATGTTAATTTCCATATAATCTATCACATAGATTATATTATATAATGTTCCTTTAAATTTTGCTTAAATTGGCATAGATAAAATTGAACTTTGCCCAAATGAGATCCCTTCCGTTATGTTACAAAAGAGATTGTATAGAGAATTTAGCTTTTTCTTTTGTTACAGGGTATCTTAGTTAGATAGTTATGAATTTTATATCAGAATCATCAAATTTGTAATTTCCCCATACACAAATAAAGAGATAGAAAGGTATTGTTTTAAGTTCTTGAATGCACTTACTAAATGTTTCAATATTAAATGAAATATATTTTGGTTTAGAATTTATATTTTACTATCTATTCTAATTAATATTATTAGAAATATATTCCATCTATATTGAATATATAGTAAGTGCGTTGAACAACTTAAAATAATCCTCTATCCTCTCTCATATATGTTTTCAGACATGTCTAATATACCCTATAATCCTATGGGTTATGTATAACAACTCAAAGTACTGGCCAAAAGAAATGTAAACATGGCCATCAGACATTTAAATGCCATAGAATAAAAAAATAAAATGGATATATGAAAACTTACCCCCTAATATTCTTTACTCCTTTTGTTGCAAATTATCATTGTTGTTGTATAATTCTCCTTGGTTTATTTTTCATTAAAACCTTTAAATGAAAAAGAGTTAATAAAAATAAATAAGTATTTCATTTACCACGAATTATTAGTAAATTAATTTTCTGAAACATATTTTGATTAATTGACTTGTATATATGTACCTATATTAAATCAGTTAACTTTTGCCTACGGGATTTGTATTCAATTTTTTCTTTTGCTGTTACTAATACTAATACAGTTCCATCGAGAACAGAGAGAGGTAGATACATAAGTACACTAAAGCTTTAGCCCATTCCAAACTGTGAGACAGTTTAATATCTTGGCTTAAACCCTATTACGCAAATCCCATTGCTGTCTGGCAACCATGTGCACTCCTAGATGAGAAATGTAAACAAACAAACATCCAGCAACATAGTGCAGTTGCTGTTAGTCCCATGGAAGATGCATCATCCCATGACGATCTGCATGAGATGAGGCAAACCAAAAAGTGGGATGGATTTGGGGCAAACCTCTGTTCTGTCAGTTTATCCTCATTTTTTTTTTTTTTTTTTTTTTGTTGCATGTTGGCTAATCAGCAACTACGTATTAGTTAGATATCTAAAGTCTATCAACTCATGGATTTTTTTTCCTCTCTTTTTTCTATTTCTAATTGTAGACCCATCAGCTTAGTATTGGAGCCTATACTCAAGGAACCCGGCGACATTGCCTTCACATGGCTGGAGATACATCGTACTCAGAATGCTCTGTTGCAGCAGTTGGACCTGCATGTGAATACAAGCGTAACCACAAGCATGGGCATTGGCGTTGGAACTGCTTCAGGCACAGCAGGAGGAGGCGCGGGAACAAAGACAACATCGGGTGGAGGTGGAAGTGGTGTGGTTGGAACAGGGAGTGCCGGAGTGGCTGGTGCCAGTGGACAGGCGCAGTCACCATCGTCCAATGCGATGGCCAACGAAACGCTGAACGAATTTGGTTTTTATCCCAAGGAATCTGATTGCGAATACAAATGTCCTGAAATTGATGCATGCATTGCGGCCAGCCTTTGGTGCGATGGTAAGTTGGCCAGACTCCAATGCCTGATGGCTGATTAAGGTCTACTGACGTTTTTATCAGGCCAGCAGGCCGGCAGTCAGGCAGTCAAGCAATCATTCGTCTCTCAGGCCGTTACAACTGTTTTGCATTATTTTTTGTACGTGATGATGGCGCGCGTTTCTGTTCTTTATTCTCTCAGTTGTAGTCTCTGTCCTTTCCCATGGACTTGTTTCGCCTCTTTGCGCCTGGCAGTAGGCAACAGATTATTTATTGCGGTTGCTCGCTTGTCTGTTAATTTCAATGCAAGCTGGGCACGTTTTTATAATCAGGCAAAGTTTCTCTGACATCTGCAGAAAGCTGTAGCTGTTACTATAGCTGTAGATGTTGCTTTTGCTTTTGCTGGTTAGTTGCTTGCCCAATGGACAAACCCACATCTGCAAAACCCCAGAATGTCTTGCACAAAAAAGTTTGTCCCAGTCGCCGGCATTCTCCTCCAGTTTTCAGTTCCAAAACAGCCGCAACAGATGCTGCCAAACTTATTTGAGCTGCACTTGATTGCTAAAGTAAAAGAGTACAAGGGGCAAAGAAAGAGAAAACTAGGATAAAAGGCAGGAGAATGGGGGACATAAAAAAAAAAACAAGAAAAACTAAGTACACTTGGAGCGAATGACAGTGAATCTAAATTATCTAGAAAACGACTCTTAAAATACTCTCACTCCCCTCTCGTTTCTTAATTATTCCATTTGTATTGAATATACAGAGGGGTAATGCAAGGGATAAAGTTAGTTAATGACGAAAATTAGTTAAATTAAATTAATATAATTGTGAATAAACGCAATTCATTTCATTTGGCTTTAAATACAAATAATTGGTACGAATAAAAGTAATTTCTTTTCACCATAATTGCTAATTTTCTGCACGCCCAAATGTAGGCTTTAAATAATTAACAAATTTTAATCACCGGATCTAGTTAGAAAATTGAAACATAAAAGTAATGATAATGCACAACTTTTCCATTAGCGAAAATAAGGTGATCGTTCAGGTGAAGCAAATAAGGCAAGACTATACACTATTCGGCTTAATCCTGAATCTCATGTCGTTTCTATGGGCTTTTGTGAGTGTGGTAAAGGAGTCGAGTTACCAATCCCTTGTTAGCCTTAAAAATGTCATGTACCCTTCTTTACTCTTGTTGCTGTACGAACGAAAACAAAAAAAAAAAAAGAAGGAAAAATGTTAAACTGGACTTTGGCTCTTAGCTGAAATTATTTATGTGCAACCAGGCGCGTCTGCATCTGGGCGCTGTAGATGGTTAACCGCAAGAGTCAGGGCATTAAACAAGCTTTAGGGGCCACTGAAGTGTCACACTGTGGCGGCGCTTTGCCTGGAAGAGCTTTCAATTTTATGCAGCGACGGCGTCTGGGAGGCACATCTACATTACAATTTTTCAATCAATGTTTTGATCTTCTTTTCCTCTCTAACTCTTACTTTCTCTTTCGCTCTCTCGCTCTGTGTATATTGAATGCATTTTTCTTTTTTCCCTTCTCTCTCTCTCTCTCTCTCTCTCTTTTATAGGTCATCACAATTGCCCCAGCGGCTTTGATGAATCGGAAGAGGAATGTGGCACTGCCCGAAAGTTACTTGAATTACCTGGAGGCGTTTTTGCTGCCCTTGGATGTATTGCCGCCGCTTTGACAGCCTGCCTCATATTCTGCATGTTTGGTTTAATGCGCAAACGGAAAAAGTCGGTGGTGCAAAAGGGCGGTGGTGGCGGTATGGGTGGTGTTGGTGTTGGCTTTATAAACGGTGCCAGCAATGGCAATGTTTCAGCCGCCAGCATTGGCACTCTAAAAAAGGGTGATTTTAAGAAGGAAGCTCTATTCATTGATCCAGCCTCCTGACACGGACTACAGCCGGTCGAGTATATACATGTGGATCGGGAGACCACTGTGTGATATGTTGAAGCCGGCTGTGGGTTAGATCAAGAGCAGGGATTGCAACTAAACTGGAGATTTTGAATGGACTTGATGAACTAATTGATAAGTGGAGTGGAATTTTTTGTAAACGCTTATGCTGGGACTAAGACAGATGGCACATATGAGAGATATGATATGATATAATATGATATGAGATATGATTAGATGTGAAAATGCCAGCAAGGTAAGGATAGAACAAAAGTAGTTATATACATACATATATATATATATATGTGTGTGTATGTGTAAACAATTGGGTTTTAAACAAAAACTAAACAAAAAAAAATGAAAATAAAAATAAATTAATTAAAAATACTCTCCTCTAAAGGAGGCATCCAAAATTTGGATTACTTACGAACTGGCCTAGACTCTGTATATATATATTTTCGAGAAATTTATTTGCATTCAATTCAAGTTTCTTTCTCGATAAGTTATCTTCAAAATGAAGCGGCAAAACTATTGTAAATTAGGTACCTTTAAAACTACATACATACAAACAAACAAACATACATACATACGAACATACATACATACATACATAGATTGATCAATAATAATATAAAGAAAAATAAATAAATAAAAAAACAAAGAAAACTGGTATATAGCACACATAATTCGCACCCAATTTCAGTTATATATACGTTAGGCAATTGATTGCAACAACTATAAAAGATCATAAATTACAATTTAATTGTATAAAAAAAAAAAAAAAAAAAAAAAAAAAAAAAAAAAAAAAACAAAAAAGAAAAAGAAAGAAGGAAAAAGGAGCACAGAATGGAAACGGAAAAGGAAGGTTTGGCATTATCTTATAAGGTTATTCAAATATAACAATCAAAAAAACAGAAAACAAAAAGGTAAATAAAAAAACAGGAAAGATTTGGGGGAAACATTTTCAAGGTATGGAACGGCGGAATGGTATGAAACGGAAACGGAAACGGAAAAGTAGTAGTTAAACGCGACGCAAGTTAAAAATCTCGACAGTGTTGTGATCTATATTGACAAGCACATACTGAATTTAAATGTTGAACACTATAGAGATGAGGTCTAAGCATTTAAAAAATATAAAAAAAAAAAACGAAAAAACCAAAAGAAAACCGAAAAATAATGAATATTTTAGTCTTAAGTCTCTAACTCTAGTTTAGTTTAAGCACTTTGCACACACACACACATACACACAATCGCAACAACAACAAAAAAAAAGCAACAACAACATCACATAGTGGTTTATTATACAAAACACAAGAAAAAAAAAACAATTGTTATTAATTCATATATAGTTATATACAAACTTAACAGGAACTAAGTAGATTTTCAAAAAAAAAAAAAAAAAAAACAAAAAAAAACAACACACAAATCTTTGCATTTTCCCCATTTAGCCATTTAAAGTAAACAAAAAACAAAACAAAAAAAAAAAAAAAAACTGCCATAAAATGTCTTCGGTTGTTATTTATTTGTAAATATATTTATTACAAAGTATTTAATGCATTTTCATTTTTGTAACACAATTAGAATTTATTAAGTAGCAAAACGGAAAAGCAAAACAAACAAAAAAAAAAGAAACCAAACGATTATCAATCAATCAACAAATTCCCAAATGTTAATTCAAAACTAATTGTAAAAAAAAAAAGAAAACAACAAAAACAAAGGAAAATCAAATAGTATGCCTCGATCTATAAGCCATAGCCCATTAAATAACCTCAACCCCCTCCTAATATATACCTATATATATATATATATATAAACAATCAAATGTTTTTAGCATTACGAGACAAATGAAACAAAATTCAAAACGCCAAGGCAAATAGAATTCTTTTTTTTTTTTTTTTTTGATAGCCTCTAATAAGTAGAAAATTAAAACGAATTCATAATGATGTCTATGGCAAAAAAAAATTAAAACTCAACCGATATCTCAGGAATCTGTTAACTAAGCAACAACTGAAATCATTTTCAGAGCCCAGTTAACAGAGCCTTGAGGATATCAAGAAAAGAGAAAGAAAATCTTAAGATTGGGGGACAAATAGGAAATGTAATATATAAATATCTACTTATATATGTATGTCCAGGTATATACATATATACATATATATATACTTTAAAGTAAAAAAAAGAGAGAAGAGAACAGCAACAACAACTAGAGAGAATTCAATGAAACAATTTTTTTTTTTTTTTGTTGCAAATTTTGATAGCAAATAATCTCATAGCCAAAATAAGATTAGGTGCACTTTATGAAATTAATTTTTTTGTTTTCTCTGTTTTTATTATCCTAAAACATCTTCGGCTCGACGAAGCTTTTATACCCTTGCAACACTGAATATATCGCTTTCATTCTCAATGAATCAAGTTAAACGTAACAAAAATGTGCCAATTGTACCAATTGTTCCTGCTGTTTAGGCATTATTTCTAGAAAGTTGTCTGATCTAGGATCTGATTTAAAACAATAAAAAACAAACGGGGAAAATTGTGGTGGTCTGATCTAAAAGATATTTTTGATATAGTTGATCCAATATCTCTATATGGGTTTAATAAACAAACAAAAAAATAAAGAACGCTTTCTTTGTTTTACTCCCTGCAAGGCTATTAAAAAGATTTTTTTATTATTATTTTTCCCACTAGGTACATAAAGATTAAATTTATATTTAGAAAATAATATTTTTCATAGTGGTATATATATATATACATATATATATATATACATATATATATATATACATATATGAGATAGATATAATATCAATAATATACCAAAGAAAATTAATTAAGCTCATTTCAATCTTGGACGAGAAAAAGTCATTGGATACAAATAGGGTATCTGAGAAGGCTGATAAACAGCTAATATAAGAACAGCGGGTATAAAGGATATTCAAATCTCTTTAAGGAAAAAAAAAACCATAAGAGAAATTCTCAAATGATCCATATACTTTATATACACATATATATTATAGTTGTCCGATCTAAACCAAAAGTAATGGTTTAACTATAAATATCGAAACAAAAAGTTTGATATTTATATTTTTTTTTTTTTGAATGGAAAGTTCTAGATCCTGACATATGACAGACATTACAGATAGTTAGATAGATTGACAAACATTATAAATATTTTATTTTTTTGACTCTTTCCTTTGTGCTGACCTATAAAAGATCAGCGAAAAGTAATAAAAAAAATAAAAAAAATAGAGTATTATAGAAATCGAATAGAGCAATATTTTAAATACAATTTTTTCCCATGAAACACACATTCGAACGAAATAAAAAACAAAAAAAAAAAAAAAAGAAGAAAAGAAATGTTCGGAAATGGAAAATGGTCAATGGAAAATTTGTACCCCAACTGTGTGCTGCGAGCGAGTGTGTCATGAAAAACGAGACCGAAAAAAATGAAATTGAATTATGACAGATCATAAAACACTGCATGTAATTTATTTAATTTTTGTTTTGTTTTGTTTTTTTTTTTGTGTGAGAGTTAATAAATAATCATAAAATACGGACAGCTGTGTAAATAGCGAAACTGCGTACAGTTTACGCATATTAAAAAAACAAAAAAAGAAGTATAACAAAAACAAACAAAAAACGATAAGAAACACAAAAAAAAACCCAGAGAAAACCAGAGAAATGGAAAACGAGAAGGAATAGGAAAAAAAATATAATAATAATAAAACAAAAACTCCAAATTCTGTTCTTTGCGCTCGTAAATTTTTAGTTTCATTTATAGTAAAGTAAGTTTCACTTGTATGATAACAAAAAAAAAAATATATATAAAAAATGGGGAAAAAAAGAAAGAATGAAAGAAAGAAAAAAAAAAAAGCGGCAGCAGAATACACAGAAATATTTATACAGAGGTATTATTATATATACATAAGTACATATATGGAAAAAACCAAACTTTAAATAATGACGCACTGAATCAAATAGATGAAACGAGTATGTATTGAAATACAAGACAATTAAAAACAACAACAAAACAAAAAAAAAACCAACAAAAAGCAAAAAGAACTTTAAGCAAAAATTTAAAAATTAAACAAACAAAAAAATGTGTCTCTAATGTGTTTTTTTTTAATCATTATGGAATTTGTGCCAATAATTATTTGGAAAATTTTCTGGGGAACTTGATATTATAGAAATATTTGAGTTGGGACAAACCCAACATTGAACAATCGCCAATGACGACAACTTCAAATGTTCCAAATTGAAGAAACGAAAAAGCAAAAAAAAAAAACAAAACTAAAATGAAAAGTCAATTTCGACACTTCCTGGTCTCGACCTCGATTTGGCTTTGAATTGCTTACTACTGAAAAACCTGCACAAAAAAAAAAAAAAGGAAAGGGTCCATGTGTCGTCCACACGGAGTCAATTTAAAGTGCCGCCAGCTAATCATCAACTGACACAGAAAGAGTAGTTACATGATTTAGTGGATTTAACCATTGATTGAAATTAATGGAAATTAACTAAAAAAAATATATAAAGAACTCTTTTTTATACCCTCGCTTGGTATACAAACATACATACATATAGATATGTATATCTGATATTTGTACACTTTTGATTTGCTGAATGAATGAATGAATGACTGAAGCCAATACACAACACTTGCCAATCAGTAAACTTGGTAGGTTGTCTTTCGTAAAGTACCTGTCTGTCGTCACACTTTGCGCCTTCGGCACGAACTGAATGCTGGTTCTCAACTACTAGGACTACTGTCCACTAGTTTCACAGTTTGGCGCCCTTCTACATTTGCGGCTACTCAGCAAAGTGTTTGCGGTCCTTTACCATGTTTTGCTCGCCCCAACGTCAATGAGTTACGTTCTCCTTCGTTTTCGTTTTCATTTTGGGTTTCTTTTTTTTCTTTTGGGTGGAGGGGTTGGTAAGGATGTTTGAGGTTGCTCCCAACCATTGAGCCAAATATGATTGGGGGCCCTCTCTCTTTTTTTTCATCGTTGGGAAAAAGTAGTTCATTCTCGAACGAAAGTGGAAAAAGCCATAGCCAAAGTGTCCAGCTGGCCTATTTTGCCAATGCAAGTGAACGAAACGGATTCGGATTCAGAGAAGTTTTTAGTGATTAAAGTTGTTATTGCAGTTGATTAACAACTGACACCCAAACTTCTTAACTAGTTTTTGAAAGCATGGCCTAGGGTTTTTCTGGGTTTATGGACTAGGATTTAATCATCTATAAAGACTTAAAAAGTTTTGGATTTTTAAATTGTATTCCCTCTTTTAAATGGCTATAATACATCTGAGGTTTCATTTTTCATATTAAGGTAAGGATTTGAGAATATAAATAAATAATATCCCATTAAAAAACAATTATATCTTCTGCCCAAAAATTATTATTCTTTCAGATTACAATAAATATAAAATATATAATATTTTTTAATCAACTTTAAACCTTTTCTGAACATTAAACGTCAATAAAACTGTTAAAATGGATACCATTAAAATTTCTACCTATCAAAATCTATCTATCTATCAAAGTCCTTTCATAACTAGGATGTGGTAACCATTATCCAGTCGTCACTTTTTTTGGAGACTTTAGTTAAAGTTAGAGCGACATTTATCACACACTCACATACATATATACTTAAACATAGAAGGGTATATGTTTTTACACCTAGAGCCAATTGCTATTGTTTACCATAAAGTTGCCGCTTCACTACAGAATAACAACAACATACTTGCAACTGTAACTGCAACAACAACAATGCTTACAACAACATTAACGCCATAAAGGAAACAAAATATATTGACATTGTACAACATTTGAAAACTAAGCAATAGCCCAACTTTTAGATACCCTTTAAGAAAACTAACTATCAACTATAAAACATATTATGGAACATAATTAATATGCAAATATTTAGCTATAAACTCCTTTCGTTGTAGGGTATCTTATGAAATTTATAGTTTATTATTTTTGTATGACTTGTGAGACGCATTAAATTAATTTTCAATTAAATTAAACTAAGACAAATATATAATTTTTGATGGTAAATACCAAATTCTGCCCTATAGGAAAAATAAAAAGGAAAGGCATGGAAAAGAAATGAAATCGATATTAAAATTGACAATCATCATTAATCGAGCAATTTGAAGTATGCAATATGCAAATACTGCATATTTTTCTATTTCTTATGCAAACCGCTAATAAATTTTTTCCCATTTATGTACACTAAGAGAAATAATTGATAGAGAATTAGCCTTCTAAATAAATTATATAGATAATAAGTATTCAGACATAAAGACTTGAAATTGAAATGAATAATTAATTAAAAACTTCAATTTTCATCTAATATATTTAATAAGACAAATATATAGAAATTAAGCATTATATTTGCATTTACAGAGAAAATCGGCATAAAGTTCCACAAAAAAGTTGCTGATTTTGATATTTTCTTTTTCATTATAATTCAGTTCGTCTTGAACTATATCAACACAAACATTGCTCTAATCTATTCGGAAGATCTAGTCGAATAATTTCGTTATATTTTAAGTATCAAGGTCAAGCATGACTTTTAAATACCTTAATTACCTTAATTATTAATATTGTTTACTTTTATTCTATATGTCTTTTATATTGATTCCTTTATTTATTTTATAAAATTTTGATTAAAGTTGTTTTTTTTTTTTTTTAAATTTCTTCTTTTAGCTATGTAAATTTCTTTCAGTGTATTTTTTTAAATATGATGGGCTACTGGAAATTATCATTATCACCGTGTTTTACGTACTCAAACAATCGGCACATGACATGCCGCCAACTTTTCTCTTCAATCTTTTTTTTATTGTTTTTTTCTTTTATTTCGTTAACGTTGACATTTTTGCAGTTTTTTATCAAGAAATTTACACGAATTTTCAGCTTGTTGCAAAAGCAAAAAAAAAAAAACAACACAACATCTACATATATACATGTATATATATATAGTAGCATATATAAAAAATCAGCATTTTTTTGTGGACCTAGGTAGAAACTGTGGTGTGAAGGCATTATTGTTTTGGAGCCGTCAGACGCCATATAGTGTGTGTCACAATGAGGGCGGAAACTAAAAACGATATGCACATATAGCTACCAACTGGATGAGGCCAATCATTGGTATGCGTATACTTTTATCGCTCATTGTGCACACATGCAAATGTACATATGTATACATATGAGGGTCAATGTGCTTTTTGGCAATTTCAATTCCAATACGATATGCCATAGAAATCCGAAATGGTGTTTTAAGAAAACCAGCTTTGAGAAGAACTTTCAACCTTAATCAAACATTGGTGAAACCAAATGAAAAGAAAAGAAAAAATCAAAAAAATAAAGAGCCAAAACCAACACCAACACCAACATATTTCTTCTTTTTTTTTTTTTCTTCTATAATTTATGCACGGCCGGCTTACTGCCTAATTGATGGAATCTTATGGAATGGAAATGATAATGATGAGAAGCCGGTAAGGTCAAGTTTTGGTCAAAGTTAAACCTGTTCTTCTAGATCTTCATGGAAATTGGAAATGGCTTCTTTTTACATTTTTTTTCTTCTGGTTTTTTTTTTTTTTTGGGTTGCCTTCTGTTTCTATTTGTTCTTTATTGTTTTTTCTTTTTTTTTTTTTGCTTATGTAAGCAAGGAAGCTGCCAACGTGGTGCAAGAATGACACGACCTAGAACAGTTTTACCAACTGTTTCAATAAGGCAAAAACAAAAAAAAAAAAAATGTTTGATTGTATTTAATATATGAGAAATGTATTTAGTCAGCTGTCTTCTATTCAATGAAACAAAGTTTTTTTTACTCTTTTTTTCTTAAATGTTTCAAAGACACAATATGTTCAAACATTAGCGACCTAAATAAATATGAACAAAAAAAAAAAAAGAGAAGAAAAAAAAAAGTGGATTAATGTTACCAAAAAGCAAATGGTATAAACCAACTACAGTCGTGTCGAAAATTAAAGTATGGTCACCACTAAGCCACCACAATTGAACAATGCAGACACACACACAGACACACATAAAAAAAAAGAGAGAGAGAGAGAGAGGGAGGGAGCCAAATAGAGAAAGAGAGAATTAGTGTATTTTTCTGATATGGAGAGCAAGAAAAAGAAAAGGTAGAAAGCAAATAACAGCGGTAACTGAAAACGTAACAACAAGCAACTGAGTTGGCTTGAAGCAGCCGATTGACTTGTTCTTCGTCTTGGACGCTGCGCTTCGTGCGCAGCCGCCGTTGACTTGGTTAACTTCAAGTCGGCCAAAAAGGGGGCCAAATGATGCCAGGAACATTCAGTCAAGACGCGAACGTTGTAAGCTCCAGACGTCGTCTCAGCCTCAACAATTTTAGAAAAATTTTTTTTTTACCTCTTTGACTTAAATAATAAAATAAAAAAAAAGGAAAACGACACCAAAAAAAAACCACAACAAAACGATACAAAATCAAATAAGAAAAAAAAACAAGTGCAAAGAACACAACAATTGTTTTTCCATTTATAAACTTTTTTTTTTTTTAATTTTTTTAAAATTCCTAAATTAGATATAACGAATATATCTAATTAATAAAAAATAATAAGAGAACTTCTATAACGGCAATAACTCGTACATTCGGCCAATTGCATGTTTTAGTAATTGTTTTAAAAGAAAAAAAAAGAAAAAAAGTGTTTATTTTTTATGTCTTTGAATTCCGATCGTTCATACAAAATGAAACTACGCGATGTGGAAAATGCATTTAAATATCGACGTATTCCGTATCCCAAGCGGTAAGTAAGCGGCCAAACAAGCAAATTACCACAATGGTTTTAAATTTCATCAGACCAGCAGATCAGACCACAGAGTAAGAGAGTTTTGATCTGCTCCAAAGGAAATGCAACTGCCAGAAAGTTAAACTTTAGATTTCATTATGATTATTATTATTATTATTATTATTAATATTAATTTACTGTTGGGCTGATTATGATCTAATTTGTATACCCTTTCGTAAGAAATGTTTCTATTGTAAGGAAATTTTAAATGCTATTTTCATTTTAATTTGTTGAAAAATTGCTTAAGAAGCAATAAAACATTTATTTCAATCAACTTTTAAATAGATTTGTTAAGACAAAATTGTAAAATGTCTTTTAAAATTTTCTATTTAATATTTTGTATATAACCTTAGAATATTAAATTACAAATATTCTTTAAATTTACAGAAAATCTTCTAAGAGAAGCTTAGAAAATATAATTGCCAAATTTTAGCGCAAAAACTTTAAAGATCTCAAAGATCAAACATGATATTATATAGGATTATATAAAGTATTTATTCTGTTTCAATTGCCAGAACGATGATAAATCCTTCTTTTATATATTTTTTCCTTATTTTTTATTCCTGGTAGAATTTTGAATATTTTTTGTCAATTCTAAAAACATATTTTAAATTGCAAGGTCAATTTTGAATATAATGAATACAAATTTCTGATGCTTTCAATATACAACATAACTCTCATGGACTTTTCCTAAAATGTTTGGTCTGAAGGCGTCAAAGAAAATGATGTTGAACAAAATAAAGAAGAAAAAAAAATAATGAAAAGAAAAACAAAAAGACAAAAAAAAAAAACGGCCTCAACTTTACTTATTTCAAGTAGCTAAGCGGGCAATGCTTCTTCTCTTCACTCTTCTATTTGTGTTTTTGTATTCCCCTTCCCCATCCACTTCCACCACTTGTTCCCTTGTCAATTGTCTTGGTATTTCTTTTTTTTTTCCACAGTTTTTACTGTTTGTTCTGGCCTTTTGGAGCTTGGAGAGCTTGGTCGGTTGGGGTGCTGAATGACTAAACGACTGACTGAGTGACCGCTGCTCATTAGTTTGATGGTGGTCTGCGGGTTGCCTCAAAACAATTTTTAGCCATTAAAAGGTGTTTAGGCCAAAAGATCTGAGTTGAACTGGAGCTACGTAGCCGGCGAGCCAAGTCGAGCCAAGCCGAGCCGTGCCGAGCCCAAAAACCATCACCATCATCACCATTACCACCAAGTAGTCGGTAAAGATCCGTCCGTTATTGGGCAATGGTCGCATTTTGAGCGAAACAAAACTAAAGTGTTGCAACAAGAATTCATTTGCCAGATGTAAACTAATGATAGATAGACTGAATAAACACATGTCATGGACTAATTGGCTTGCCTGGGTTCATTTTACCCCCCAAAAAAGGCGTTGATACAGCAGTTTTTTTTTTCGTTCTCTCTCGCTCTCTCTTACTCTGTCTCTGTCTCCTCTCTATATCACTCTGCTCCACATAGGCAGAGGCGTGGGAAAGAATTCTCTTTGACAAATTATTATTATCTTTAATTTGTGCAAAAACTTTTTTACTCTTTACTCTCACAATTTTTTACAATATTTTTCATAGTAGAACAATTCCAACAAAATTTCCACTCTCAATCTCTGTAAATCACTGTAATTGCAATTTAATTGCCATATACATGCACATAAATGTATGTGTGTATGTATATATTTTTTTTAATTATGCCAACATAATTACCCAATACTAGTCGACTTTTAAATACCCTCGAATAATTAATATTTATATAATCATGAATCGAACTTGTCGTAAATACTTTCTGCTTTGCATTTTTATCTACAGCTTATAAAAATAATATGAAAAAATTGTAGAAAAATAATATCAATAATAATAGAAATCAATTTTCACACACAGATATATATATATATGTATATTCATGCGTTGGTTTGCTTATTGTTATTATTTAAACATCTCTCTTTTATTTAAATTATCAAATTGTTATTAATTAAGCAATTAATTAAAGGCAGTCAGCGATAATGTAATATAAATTAATAACTTGTAAATACTTGCAAAATGAAGAACTGACTAATAATACCCAATTTAAAACTGTATCAACCATATATATATATGAATATATATAAAACTCTTCTTTATTCTTATTCTCATTCTTATGGAGAAACTTTCAATCTCTAGATTTAAAAATTAGATAAGAAATAATTGCTCTGGACTCTGCTCTCTCACCTTAATTAGCACAAAATTAAATTTGTTTGAAATTGGAATTTTACTTCTTCGTTTATTTTTGTTTTTTTTTTTTTTTTTTTTTTGACGAAACGCGCAAAAGCGTGACTGAAATTATATAGTGGCAGAAGACTTGAACAGATTATGCAGTAGTTAAATGGAAAGAGTGTAAGTGAGTGCTAGCTCTCTGTTGCTCTTCATTTCGCTTTTCCCTTTGAATCAAGGTGAAAGATCTCTTTCATGTATGACTAATACATTTTAAATTTGCTGATGATGACGATGTGATGATAATAGAGGAAGGGGGGGCGTGGAGTGATGTGTCAACACTTTTTCTCAGCTTTCTTTGGACGGCAGATTGGACAATAGTCCTAGTCGCTAATTTAGCTGACAGTAGAGTAAACTTATGGCCCACTCAATATTACCATAAAAATATAAATTGATTTTAATTTTATTCTTCTTTTTTGTGTGTTGTGAGGGGGAGTAATTAATAATTGCTATTATGCATCATCATGGTTACCCTTCTCATTCCTTTTCCTTTCTTTTAGACACGCCTGACATGCTCCCTCACTTCCCTCCCACTTTTTTTTTTAATCAAGTGAAAGCCATCTTTTTTTAGTTACTATTTTGATATTTTTGGGCAAAAAAGTTTTGCAAATTTTTCACATGATTGTGTTAAATAGTGTTTGTTGTTGTTATTTTTGTTATACTTCAGTTTTTTGGTAAAACATTTTACCATTAAACGAGAGCACACACACACAAGCATAGTTATTCAAATACGGATTACATGATCTTTTACATAATCTTCATGGAGCAGCAGGTCATAAGTTAACTTCAAAAAAAAAAAAAAACAAAAACAAAAACAATGCTGTTGATTAATTTTTAATAGTTAATACACGCTGGATGACACAGATATGATATATCTCTTCTTGGCAGTCAAGAGAGTGGCCTCTCTATTATACACACACATACCTACATAAATATACGCACACAATGACACACACACACACACCTTTGATTAAAATGTGCTAAACGGTTGCGGTCATAAACATTGTAAACAATTGCAGGCTTTCACTATTTGCAAAAAGAAATTATAAAAAAAAATAAATAAATATTAATAGTGATTATCGACTAGTGCATACCCTTTAATATTAAACAATTTGAATTAAAGCAACTATAAAGATATAGAAAGACCCTCGAATTGGCATGCTCTTAAATAAAACAAAAAAAAAAAAGCTGAATATCTTAAAACAAATTAAAACTTTCTACTTTTTTCTAATAAATCAGTGACCAATCATTTGTTTTTTTTTTTTTAGATGATAGATTCAATTTATCTCAGAATATAATATAAACAAAATATAAACCAAAACCAATTCACCAATTTCTTAATGCAATCCCAAAGAAATAATGTACATCTACCAATCTTATAGAATCGAAAGGTATAACAATGCGAATATAGATTAATTTTCCAATTCCAAGAAAATGGAATTCTTTCTTAAGTTTATTACCACATTCTATTTTTCTCTGCACAAATGTTTAAAAATTTTTCTCAATATCGATGTAAACTACCAAAACTAAACATTTGATTTTGCAAAGATACATTTGATATTACAACTTGAATAATTTTCAAGTGAATTAAGTAAGATGACATGCAATTTATATTGAGCTAGGTCAAGTGAAGGGCAGTTAAAAGTGGTAAGATGATGAAGCTAACTTCCTACAAGTCTCTTTATTTGGTGGGACTGTTGGTTGGCTGCATCCCAACTGTTTCCTTAATCTCTCTGCTTGATTAAAGGAAAGGTGTCTCCAATTCTCTACTGTAACTATAATATTAAGATTATTTTAGAGTGGACCGTTAGTTTCTTAAAAGTACTGTAATTCCACTAGTTTTTATTTGTTATCTTGCCTCTGGTTAGTCAATTTTTAGTTATTGTCTTTGGGCGTGACACACTTTCCAACAATTTGTTTCAATTTGATCAACTCTCGAGGGTTGGTTATAGCACACACATCGAAATATCTAGTCTCCTATTCGAATCATTGGCTCATGACCAAAAACCAAGTGAGAGGAGTGCCTGTTTAAAGTGGCAAAGAACAATAATCCAGAAAGCAAAAGTGAACTGAACTGAACTTCAATTAACACTTTAAAATAAAATGTTTATACTTTTTTTTTATTGCTAACTGCGATTGTTTTTGTGTTTTTTTTTTATTTTCTTGTTTAAACGATAAAAGTGGCCCAATCCAGTTGACCGGGGTCCGCTCAATGCAATTACAATGAATGAATGAAAAAAAAATGCAAAAAGTATATTTAATTATAATTGGGGGCTTTAATGCAAAAAGAAAAAAAACGGGCTTGGGCTTGCCTTGTGCGCCTGGGCCTATCCTATTCACTCTTGTCTTTCCCGTTTATGGCCAACTTTGGGGCGGCCCACATGACTTGGTCTTGGTTAGTTCATATGGTCGGTCATTACGTCACACTGCAACAACAACAACAACAACAACAGCAGCAACAAGAAAACAAAACAACAAAAACCAGAATGGGAAAACTTGTAAAAACAACAAACAAAAACCGCATATTTGTCGTGAGCATTTTGTTACAATTTCAATTTGGTTGCCTGACTCCAAAAAAAATGGAAAAAATAAACGAAAAAAAAAAATAGTCTATTTCTTGGTTCATGCTCATTGTTGGGGGTCGCCGTCTTCGACTCCATCTCCCCCCACATATCGCCTTCTCTATCAGCATCTCCGGCTCCGGCTGGGTCTCCATGTCCATTGAATCTCGAATCGAATTGTTGTCGAGGCGTAGCTCTGGCATTGGCTTCGCTGCGGTTTGCAGTTGTTCTCTTGCATTTTTGTATACCCTGTTTATCCATTTCATTTTAGGGTATACTCAAATAAATGATCAGTGTTGTGTCCATTTAACACCCAAAGTCGAATTGTTTTTACTTCAACTAACTTAATAGACTCTAGCATTCACTGCTAATAATGAACTTCGAACTTTGAATGGCAACCTTTGCATGTGACCCAAAGAGGGTCACCTACCTCTCGTTTTAAGTCACGAATCTCATCTGGTTTTTCCCTTTCCTTCTACACAAACGTATTAAACAATTATCATATAATTTAGTCACCTCAATTTACAAATGATTGGACAGATAGAAGATAGTTTCTTTTTTCTTGTCCATTGGTATAATCGCACAGGTGATCTCAGAGTCGAGTTTGATTTACAAGAATATTTTCCATTTCGGTTTGATCTGGTTTTTTTTTGTTTCTGTTTCGGTAGCATTTGAAAGTATTTTAGTTTTTTTTTTTTTTTTTTGGTCTTGGCAAATCTTTACAAACTGAAAACTGGTTTATGGCCATTTCTATGGCGTTCTTAAAGCAGTTTGATATACCGAATGGAGATATATCGTTGGAGAACTAGTAAATGAAAGTTTAGATTCAACTAGAGCAAGATGTAGTCCCCCTTCCCTCTGCATACGGACGCGTATAGTGTTGCAAAAACTAATATTTAATGTGGCATCTACCTGTCACTTGAATTTTTTTTTGTTCACATCTATGGTTACAGACACCCTGTACAATCTGTGGTGAATGGTTGAGCAAGCCTATGATGAATATATATCTTTATATATATAGAGATTCTTGTTGATCACTTTTAACTACTAAATTGATTTAGATACAATTGATTGATTGATTGATTATTTAAACATTTAGATCATGGCAATACTAAGGCAAATATGGTCTTGATTTGATTCCATTTAAACTTTTTGGATTCAAAAGATTTCTACAGATATATCTATGTTTTAAGATATATTAACCTATATATGTATGTATATATATATACAATATATCTTCCCAACTACTTGTTACAAATTGGAGTCAATTTATATATTTTTAGACCTGTTGAAAGGCAACCTAATAAAAATTGATTTGAATGATGCAACAAAAGATTAATTGAAGTTGATTACCATTATATATCAATATTTGCAATGATGAGCCACAAAATTTGCTTTTATTTCTAAGAAGCAACTTTTCATAATGTTAACATACATTTTTCTATTAAACGAACAATGGTAGGCAGGTGTTTTGATACCTTTCTAACTCATCAAAGAAAATGGGGTATATTGAAATCCTATTGAACTGACTTGATTTTTAAATAAAAAACTATATAAATTTCTATATTTAAAACCAATTTATTTATTATCAATTATCTTTTTGTTTCATTCGGCTTCTTTTTGTAGATTGTTTTACATTACAAAACAATTTCTATTTCTATTATCATTATCAGTTTCCTTTAACACTTGGCAACTGGGTATTTAAAATTCGTCTACTTAATTCACAAAATGAACATGTTAACGGTATGGTCACAAGCTGTGCGCTGTTAGCAGTGCGTCTTTAAAGATTAAGGAGAATGTATAGAGGGCGGAGTAGTAGGATTTGTATTCGCGCTGACCCTAGCTAAAAACTAGCCAGCTGCCTTTCACTTAGTTTAGAGAAGAAAAACAAAAAATTCAATAACATAAAGTGAGTTTTAGTGTTGTTTGAACATCATTTGTTAATTTGATGAGGTTAAGTAACGACGCTGGAAATCAACTGAATTTTCATTTTTGATCAGAGGAAGGCAAATGCACTTTGTAACATTCAAATTAAAAATATAAAAAAATGAAAGTTTTTCAATGTGTGGGTAATGAAAAAAAGTAATAATCTGTTTGGGATCCTTAAAATTGTTCGTTTTTTCACATATTTTTCTAACTTTTTTATATAGATTTATTAGCAATATTTAATTTTATTTTTTTTAGCTTGATTGCAGAACTATATGTATGTATATATAGCAAAAATATGTCATATTCAAACCAATTTTTACTTTAGCGAAATTTAATGAAAATCTTTTTTTCAATGCAAAGATATGAGGTGACCCGGGCACATTGGTTTTAACTTTTAAAACTTTTATATAGCCCTTGGCCAATTAACATAAATGCAGAAGATGAAAAAGGAAAAAAATAAAAATCTTGTGTGCGAGGGGAAATTGAATTTCTCAATTAATTTCCATCAGGAAAATCGACAAATTTGAACGCAGCTGGGGATGGGTGATGGAAATGGTTATGGGAATGAGAATGGGTATGAAAGACAAAATGAAATTGCGCATAAAATTGCATTTTTAGCAGAGTTTAGAGTTCTGACCGGTTTAGCCAGCATAGAGTCCCAGTCCAGTCCCCCAGGATGCACATTTGCTTTGATATTTTTATGGGGCGAACATTTGTTGCTAAGCAAGTTGTTCTTTCTTTTTTTTTTTTTTCATCCGCCTCCCTCCGCGTCCAACCAGTTGCCGGTTAAACGAGTTAAGAAACGAGATGGAGACTTCGACCTACTTCGGTGGCTTGGGGTCTCTGTGCCTGGGCGGTGGCATCTCCAGCTCCCAGTGTCTGTCTGTTCGTTTATCTGTCTGCCTGTCTTTCTGTCAGTCTGCTGCCATCACCGTTCACTTGGAATTTGGCGTCACTTTCTTTCGCAAGCTGGGAATAGCAGGTTGACATCAATTGGCAAAAAAAAACCACAAAAACAAACCAAAACAAAAACAGTAAACGACAGATTTCAGTATCTGGAGTAAACGCAACGGAAAGTGAAAAGAAGCCATCCGCAAAGGAATTACTGATATTTAACTTTTACCAAAAATAATGAATGCAAATATTAAAATTATTTTCAAAAGCCGATACCTTAAATTGTAATTAAAAAAAAAAATTTAAAAACTATTTTTGATATGCCCTCAAAGTAGGCTACGTTTGTATGCAATGCGTATACATAATATTTTAGTCAAACGGATGCATAATTTTTAATTTATTTCTTTTTCTTTGATCAATTGTACACCCAAAGGAACGTAAAATCACTTACCGTTCAAAAATATCTCTCTCTCTTTTATTTTAAGAGATTTTTTTTAAAAAGAGTTTACTCCATTTTTTTTTTTTTCTGTAACGAAATAAAGTCAATATAAAATTCAGTATGCAAGATCATCATAATATATTTATGTATATCATTAAGTTATTTGTTAAACTCTCTTTCATGTTGTAAATGATTTGCTCGCCATATAATAAACAAAAGAGTGCCAAGTAAACATTTAACATATAAACGTATTGTCAGAGTCAACACAATAGACCAGACCGACCCTCTCTGGCTCATTCATCATTGTCAAGGCCAGAGAAGTCATCGATAAGACGGAAGCGTATGTAAGAGTTTGACATCTACACAAACTGCAATTATGTTTGAAAAATATCTAATAAACTTCAAAAACTAAGCACCCATTATAACCGAAGTGTCACATTTTACTCGCTCTTTATAAATGATTTACTCTTTTTTTACTCTCTTTTTAAATTATTTTCCTATATAAATTATTTGCTGCGTCTGGTAATTAAAAGTGGCGAAATGAAGGAAGAATTCGTTTGAAATTCGGAAACGTTATTGCATGGTCTTTGCGCACGAGCAACACAAAAACAACTATGAATGATAAAAGAGTGAGCGCGGGCAATGTGGTGAAAGAAGAGCGCGGTTGTGGGTGAGCAGAGCAAAGACATCACTCTCTTATTTGAGTTGGTGTGGCCACGTGATGCTGCTTGCAGTGAATGTTAATAACATTTTCTACCGACAGCAACAACTACTACAACGACTACAACAACGACTACAACAACTACTACAACAACGACTACAAGAAATTTACGCACTCGACAACTGAAACGAACAAATCCTTAACTAAAGTACGCGAAATAATTATGCGGTCCAGAAACAATTACTTGACTTTAAGTTGAAAATCAATTTATTGCTCTTTGGTTTTTCTTCTCTTTTGACTTACAATTAGTGTTGAAATATTTTTTTTTTTTTTTGTACTGTAGTTGGTTATTGTTTTTTTTTATTTAAGTAATATTTTTTGTTTAAGTAACGCACTTTAATTTGTTTGGTCTTTACTTTCACTGCAAAAGTTTTAAATATTTACACTATATGTACTTATTTCGCTAACCTTACGTGGCTGGTGTTGTTATTGTTGCTTTCGTCGTTTTCTTTAACGAGCTCATCTCTGTTGCAGCTAGTCTACACACATGCCACGCCCTCTACCCAAATTGCACCCAAAAGTGACTTGGTCTCTGCTTACTTTTACTACTTGACGCTGCCATTTGCGGTATTGCAATTAATTTTTGCTCTGTGTGGGCGTGACCGACGAACTACAGCAAGTTGACACACTAATTTCTGATTCTGATCTCCGTAACAACAGTAACACCAACTACAACTGCAACAGTTACAGTTACAGTAACAACAGCAAAAAAAAAAACCTTTTTTTTACTCTCCGTCAAACGCTCTCATTTAACGCGTGCATGGTCTTGCTCAACTTATCCGATGGCAAACGCTATGATAGTGTGGGTGGTGAGAGGAGAGAGGGGAGAATTGTGTGCTGCGGTGGGATAAGCAAGAAGTGGAATAATGCCTGGCTTAGCTGTTGCGTGCTTGATAAGACCAGACATTGTTGTTCTTATTAACAATTTACATATAACAGACACGTTTATATAACACATGCACACATATGTACATACACACATACACATTTGAACAATGGCACCAATCTAAAGACACAAATCAATAATATTCAATTTCAATTTGTAAAGGAAATGAGTATAATAACCTCGCGATAAACCTTTCAACTTTAGTCTCCATGTTGTGGTTATATCAGTAATTCATTAAATATTGATCGCTTCTTTATGTATGTGTTTATGTACATATGTATATATACAACATATACATATATATATTTGCGTGTGTATGTACATATGCATACAGGTTATTGCGACAGTTTGAGAGAATATTATAAAGAATTTCAACTTTATATAGTGCATGAACTCATAAGAAATTGTTAGCATACTTGAAATAGTATATAAAGTACTTACTTGTCACTTTTATTTCACTTTTTATTAGCTTTTGCACATATAAAGAAACTGGAACACAAAACTAAACTGAAGACCACGATGTCCAATTACATTATGAAAGACCTATTAGCATAATGACGCTCTTTAGCTCCGTTTCTTTGAGATGCATTGGAATACACTCTGGAGCTGAACAGTTATAATGCGATATCATTTAAGAATCGATGTCAGAGAGAAAATTGGCTCTCTTTTAAATTGTTCTGCTCTCATTATTACTACATGTATGCATATGTGTATGTATGTTCATATAACACTTAGTACTGATCCGCTCTGGCATTTAGCGCACATTTACTCCTTGTCAACTGATTTATGGCAGCGATATTAAATTTGTTAATTGTCATATATCCACGTCGCACGTTACCATCTCTCTTTTTTTTTTTTTTTGCCTCTTTGTATGACAGTTGAGTTCCATTAAATTCTAGATTCTAACCTGAAAAGAGATAATTAGAGCACGAGAATTGTGAACATGTGTGTTTGTTGTCATGGCGTCTGTATGAGAGAATAAACACTACTATAATTACATACATATATGTATGTATTTGTGTACATATTTTGGAAGAAAAGTTTATAACTTGATTTAAGCTTTGCTTTTATGTATGTATATATGTATGTATGTACTTATGTAACGTGTATGCATAGTGTATGTATAGATTTCACAACTTAATTACAATGCAGATGAATAAAAATAATTAGATGAAGGAAGAGATTGTACTATATTTGGCCTGATTAAAGGTTAATCTTAAGACTTTAAATTAGAGACAAAAAAAAATGGAAGGATATTAAAATATTAACTAAATAAAACAAAAAAAAATACCCTATAACACAAAAGTTTGACCCAAATTTGTTTACTTTCTCAAAAGATATCAAAACTCTGTAAAACAAAGTTAAATTTAAACTTGTTAAAGTATAAAACATGAAATTTTGTATTGACTTTTTCCATTTCCAACAATAGAAAAGTTCTTTGTATAACTTTTTTGTCTTAGCAAACTTATTGACAATAACTTTTAACAGTAGGGTAACTGTTATATATTTGTTGTTATATATATATATGTATATATATATTTTAAATGATTATAAATTATTGGTCAAACAAATATAGCAAAACCATTATATTTGGCGTGCTCTTTATTTATGCATTTATTTGTACATATTTTGTTGTTATTGTTCTGTGTAAGGTTATTTTGTTGTTGTTGTTTTTGGTTAATATTGATTTAAATTCAAATAGAGTTGTTCTTGAATAGTTTTTGGTTTATTTTTAAGCCGACTGCCAGCTTGTGAGTTACTTTCATTCACTTTGTCGAACAAAAAAGTAGATTGTCTTCTTTCCACTGATAATGATGACGATGTTACAAGCTGCTAACGACGTTTCGTTCGTTTGTTCGCTCCAAGATTGACACTTTTATTCAACAAGCATGACTCCAACTCTATCTCTATCTTTATCTCTCCATCCTCATACCCATACCCCAACTCTGACTTTGACTTGAACTAAAACTCTAGCAACTGACTCTGACTCTGAAACTAACTCTGTTGGCATCTGTATCTTTTTCTCTATTGAGAGACAAAACGAAAGCAGCAAAAACAATTTGTCGCAAATCTACACTTGTAAGTGAAGAGGCAAGGGTATGACAGGGGGTGGAGCATTGTGTGTGTGTGAGTGTGTGTTGGGATGCGGTGAATTCGCAACGGAGCGTTGCAGTTACACGTTGCACGTTCTTCGAAATGCAACAGCACAATTTGCAATTGAAAGTTTTGCTCCAACGAACTAGATGAAAATACATACAAAAAAAATAAAGAAAGAGAAAAAAAAAAAAAATCAACAGCAAGAAAAACAACAACAACAACAACAACAAAAACTCTAACTATTGATCGATTTTCAAAAGTCGAAAACAAAAACAAAAGATAAAAAATGAAGACCAAAACGAAGACGAAGACGAAGACTTTCCCATTTTGAATTTCGGTTTCGGACTTCATTTATCTTATTTCTTGGCTTAGATCACGTTCTTAAAAAGCTACGTGAAGAAATGGCATAAGAAATCTATCATTCTCAATAAAAAAAGAAGAGAGAGTGAGAGAAAGATGACAGGCTATTGGCCTAACTTCAATGAGCCATTGTTTATAATTATTAAATAAAAAAAAATTTATTTAGTTTATAAGCTGGTTTCAATTTTCCAACATTCCCAAATGGATTCGAATGTATGATGCTTAACGCTACTTTGGTCAATAACATCAGGCTACAAACGATAGATAGATATATCCATGCCTATTGTTGTTGTTGTTGTTTTGGCAAAATTCATAGGCGTGAAATGTTTAAAATGCTCAAAGTTGGTGGCTAAAACAGCAACTGGGACTAAAGTTGCCTGTTAAAGCTAATGTTTGGTTTTTTATTTTTGCCCGGTTTTGGGCATTCAATGTTTGCGTATATATATATATATATATATATATATCTATTTTGGTTTTTCCGTTACGCTTGAACGCCAAAGTCATTAACTTTTTTTCTTCTCTTCTTCTTCTTCTCTCTCTCCATGTACTTACGTATTATTGCATTTGAGCGTGCTATTGGCCTATCGAATAAATAATAATAACCGTAATAATAGCCATAATTATATAGACAACTACATTATCGTCTGCTTTTTTCTTGGAAAAGTGTTTTTTTTTTTTGACTAAATTTAAAACTAATGAGTACTGTAAATATAATTTTAAAATTTTATTTATTTTTAAAATGTTTATTTACATTGAAAAATATGAACTAAAAATTAAATATAGATATTGTTGAAAATTGAATAACCTAGCTGAATTATAGAAAAATTGAACGACCAAACTGAACAGGTTAATTTTTGTTGTATATTTAATGCCCTTGCTAATGTTTCCACAGTGAGTGCTATAAAAATACGTACTCAAACAATTAGTGATTGTTTTTTAAAGATCTATAAAGATTTTGTTAAGTATGGCATGGAATTCGAAGGGACTTCACATAGATCTTTGCATGGTGACCCCGACGTTATAATATTATTTTTATTAGTTTTAAACTTCTTAGTCGTTTTTACACCAAAATTTAGAAAAATAAATAAAAAAAATAGAACTTTTTGTTAATGTTAGCTTTACTTTTTGTTAAATTTTACTTCTCAATATTCGATAGAAACTATTTGAGATTTGATAACACATTTAGAGCAACTTGGTTTACCTATTATTAAAACTAATTTGAACTTTGCCAAGTAATTTTTAAGATACCGATACAGAGATAACATTTCCCAGGAGCACAATGTCCAAACCCCACCTAGCTACAGTGCCCCTCCCTCTTTCACCTCACCTCTTTTCGTCTCACCATGCCAATCATCTCAATCAGCTGCAATCGGCAGGTCTGCCTCTTTGCAATCCGATTTGGTCTTGTCTCACTAGCCAACGGCTTGGAGTTCCAATTAAACTATTAACTCGAAGCCAAGGGTAACTATCAACTGTCTGCATCAGCTGACGAACCGCCAGCGGCTATTAAACAAAAATCTCAACATCAGCAACGGCATCGGAATCGGCTCTAGCCTCCAGCCTCTCTGGGCGATGAAACTGGGGCAATTGTAATTAAAACGTTCTACGTGCCTCTTTCGGTTTTTGGCTTCATTTTTTTTCCCCCCCTCTGTTATTGTTGCTGTTGCTATTACTGTTGTTGTTGGCTGACCGAATTTTCGAGGCATTTTACAAACTGAAAGTGCGTGTTAGATAGATAGATAGATAGATAGATAGATAGATTGGTTGTGGGAATAGTAAAGAGTAAAGAGTATAGAGTGGTATATAGTGGGGTAGAAGGAGGGAGGGGGAGTGGCGAGATATGTAAACGTAAGCTGCTCTGCCACATCGTTTGCCAGAGAGGAAAATTGAAATGAAAAGTTCAACTCAAAACTGAATTGCTTTGATTGAACCAATTGAATAATTTGACAGCGTGACACCACAAAAAAAAAAAAAAAAAAAAAAAAAAGTTAAGTAAAATAAAGTAAATTAATGGTGAAGAAATTATTAATAAATAAACAAATCTAAATTGATAATAATGACAAATAATAAAGTTAATATTTTGATTAGAAAGTTGTATAACCTGTAAGAGAAGTAAGGGAGGGGAGGGGAGGGGAGGTAGGCCGGGTTGTGAGGCACCACAATACGAACGACCCATGTGAATTTTTTATGCAATTATTTCTTTTGCTCTTTTGCTCTTTTTTTGTTTGTTTTGTTTTGTTTTGCCTTTGCCTTTGCAACAATATTGTATAAGTAGCCACAATAACAATATGAATTACAAATACAACAATTTTATGCTGGCATGAATATAATAAACCTCGCCATATGATTTAATTGAAGGCTCCCATTGGGTGGGCGGGCGTCAAGTGAGCGAGTGACGGTTGTCGGTTGACGGGACACTGAGATTGTACCTGTGTGTGTGCTTGAGTGTGTGTGTTTATTTTAATTTAACAAATGATATGGCAATATAAAAGTGTACATCCATTTTATACAAAACAAAGCAACAACAACAACAAAAAAAATAAAACAAGCAAGTCGTCCCTGCCGACTTTGAGTATACCCTGTACCAAGTAGAGGAACTTTATTAAATCAAACTCCTTAAAATTTGCCATCAGTTCGAACTAAAATTCTTCTCATAAGCAGCAGCAACGAACTCATGTTATCTCGCTCACACTTCAGTATAAAATGTATATAGAAATATCTCCGATATTTATTGTCCAATTTTAACGAAACTTGGTCAGCTGATATCTTTTGGTCATATTGATGGGTGTACCAAATTAAAATACGCTACCTTTAATATAACTCCAGTTCTTCTTTATTTCTAAATTGTGCGGGCAAAAGTGGGCGTGGCGAAAATTTGAAACAAACTTGATATGCGTAAACATTACACAAATAGCTTTTGTAGTCTCTGAGATCCATGTGTTAATACGGACAGACGGACAGGCGGTCATGTCTCAATCGACTCGGCTGTTAATGCTGATCAAGAATATATATATACTTTATGGGGTCGGAAATGCTTCCTTCTGCCTGTTACATACATTTTAGCGACTTTAATATACCCCTTTTACCCTATGGGTACAGGGTATAAAAAGTTACAGCAGATATAAAGATATATATATATATATAATAATAGTCACTCCTATGATCCCATCAGACAAAGTGCTTAAAGCAATTCGTTTATATATAGGTATATATCTAGATCAGTGTAAACAAGTGCAAGACAACAATTAAAAAACCGTTAAAACCTTTAAAAATGTGTTTTTTTTTCATAATAAATATTTCTTTTGTTAGACAGTGTACTATATATCCAAATAAAATTTAGCCTTTATATATATATATAGTAAAGAGTTGAAATATTTAAACAAAAAAAAAATGTATAATAATTACAAGTGTTGAATAATTTGAAAATGATATATACAAAGAAAATCGATGGTGCATAACATAGAAAGAAATGCACAACTATATATGTATATATATATATATATATACATATATATATATAGTACTGTATAATACGTAATCTCGAATGTAAAGTGTATAGAAATTTCAACATAAACCAAATGAGTTGGCACCAAATTTATTGTTGTATTTTGTATAGTTGTAGTGTTGCTTTGTCCCATCGTATTATTTTCTGTAATAACAAGAGAGAGAGAGGGAGAGAGAGACTCTTGGTAAGCGTTTAAAAACGCATCAACAAACCGTTTTTAAATTTAATTTCCCCATTTTTTTTTTCTTTTGTAAAGTAATTGTAATTAATTTTAAGCCAACAAGAAACGCAAAAAAAAACAGTTCCACTTACACAAGAAACAATTGCCAAATTAAGAGACCCTCGAAATAAAAGTAATTTTTTATTTTTTTTTTGTTTTTAAACCATTATTGTTGTTGGTAAACATATTTTGTAGGTCAGTGTTAGGACAGAATTTGTGTTCTTGAATTTGACATGGTATATAACACTTTTACATTTTGCACTTTGCACTCAATTTTTCAATAGAAAAATACATACATACAGACATGGCATGTAACTCACTCTTATTACCACATCAACAGCCTGACGTCATCCGGTAGATGAAGCTAACGTTCCATTCATTGCCGCTATGTTTTATCCGGTGTGATTGAAATTTGATTGAGAACATACACACAACATACATACATACATACATACATATTTATGTATGTATGTATGGCAAACTATAAGCGCGTTAGCTTGATTTCAAAAGGATTGCAAAGCTACCTGCTATATAACATCAAAAAACTACCCAGTAGAAAAACGTAAGCATTTGCATATTGATAGATGGTTACAATCATCATATTTCCTTTCGCCTCTTTTACTGTCTGTTTGTCTATATGCATCTAAATATACAAATATGCATACATATTTGCATTCCAGTCTGTATGTATGTATGTATATTATGAAGACTCTTGAATTCCTCTAACTTGGCAAAGAGCAGGTGTTTAAGCACTTGACTTTTTGCACTCATTCTCTCTATTTCTGTTTCTCTCTCTTCACTTCTCTCCCTGAACAAATTACTAAATTTGACCAGCAGAAATAACTGTTATGGCAATTTTTAACCGTACCCACTTATTTCTTTAGTTCTTCTGACTTGCTGCCCGTCGCGTGAGCATTGACAGCCTCACCCCCATTCCAATCTCACCCCACTACTCTTCACTCCACTTCACTGCACCTTCTTTCTTCTATAACTGACTAAACTGAACTCGTGCCTGCCTTTCACTTCCACATAAAAAGAGAGGGAAAGAGAGTCAGTGCACAACCGTTGCATGCAAATTGCTTGCCATTTCCGCTCATACTCATTTATGTATGTATTTATATTTGTGTGTGTGTGTGCATGTAGATGTTTATACGTAAGCGTAACTCTATTACAAACTCCAACACAGATTCCGACTCCAAATGACTACAAACTGCAGCATAATTTAATTAAACGATGGCAAATTTTCCAGCTAATCAAACTACAAACGGCCAAAGTAATGACTGAAGATTGAAAGACTCTATTTTTTGTTACCCCACCGACAACTCACCCCTTCCCCTCCCAATATTCAGTTATTTATTTTCTATGCTTATAAATTTGTGGTTGTTGTTTTTGTTTTACGCAATCTTTTTTTTTTTTAAGAAACCATTTTGGTAAAAGCCGCACTTCAGGTTTGAAAAAAGGTGTTTGAACCCTCATTGACTTTTTGCCCTCGGGGCCAATGGCTAAAAAACGGGTTGAAAGAACAAACACGAAGGTAAAGCAATTATGAAATCATTGAAAATCAAAGAATATTTGCAAAATATATATACATATATAAAAAGATATACATACATATATGGTATGTATATTCCTTTCTTTGTATGGTCATTAACATTTCGTTAAATATGACATAACACCATGGGCAACCATGCTGGATGGTCATCACTGGGCACTAGTTTTTCGGCAGTTCTTTTTATAACTAGTTTGCCCCGCGGGTTAGCAAATGATTCGGCTGATTTAATATGCAAAAGAAAAGAAGAAAAAACAAAAAACAAAAATTAAAAAAAATAAATCTCATTTCTTTGTAAAGAGTTCAAGAAACTTTGCCTCATGATTATCTATTATTATAATATATTTTTGATACGCCATCATTTGATTGAGCATGTTTTTTTTTTTGTCTGCTTTGTCTTATGCAAATCAAACAGAAATCCCGACAAGATGGCCAAAAAACAAATATATATTGGTCAAGATATACTTGAATTTAGCTTAGAAGCTAAATTGATCCTGTTTACTAATAGATATATATATGTGCATATTTACTTAAGTTAAGTAGAGGGCATATGCTTTAAGCCAAGTATAAGATAAAGTTGCATTAGTATAGCCAAATTCAAATCCCAGGGCCATAATTTTATTTCATCTACGATCGCACATGCTTGATGAACTGTAACCATAATCTTGATGAACTATAACCACTAGAATTGGTCCATGCCACACGTATATATATATATATATATATATTTATATATAAGTTTGGCTGTTGAAAGCTAAAATCATCCCTTAACTTCAGCGATCCCTCGAGAAAAGGCCAACTCCTATCGCAAACAACACTACAAAAATAGAAACAAATAAACAAATTAACAAGTCGACTTGCAGTTACCCTTTTTAACATTATTAAAAACAAAACAAAAAATCCAATAATATATTAAACTATTAAATAAACTTTAAAATATCTCTAATTTTCAATTGAAAAAATATATAAAATTCTTAAATTTTACATAAATTTTTATTTTTGACTTGAAAAAAACATGGATTTTTACTTTAAATCTTATTTGAAATTTAAAGAATATTTTTATATTATATTAATTCTAGTTGCTTGACAAGATTATAGTATTTAGTTTAGTAGGGTATAATATAATTCCACCTGCTACGTTTAATTTCTTGTTTTTTTTTTTTTTTTGGTTTTGTATACATTTCTTTTACTTGTTTTTTTTTTTTTGGTGACTTTAGTATTTGTACGTATGTATACCCTTTTGTACCCTATGGAGGGTATACAGAGTATAAAAGCGCTAACGAACCAAATGTGGTCTTTCATGTCGGTGATGGCGATGATGGTGATGGTGCTGATGATGATGATGATGATGATGATGATGATGGTGCGGGGTTTCAATCCCTAATGGCCTGCACATGTGCTACGTGGCAGCAAACGAACTGCAATCGGACCCACCCAAAAAAAAACTGAACCAAACTGAACTGAACTCAGCCACCCAATCCATACGCCTGCTGGTGATACATGTTACCAACTAACAAATGTCCAAAAAGAAATCGACGCCGTCACGTAAACTTATTTTAATAATCACATAACTTTCGGCATTTACACTGCCAGTCGAAACGCAATGGAAAAGGCAAAAAAAAAAAAAAAAAACACCACAAAAATGGCAAAAGAACAAATTCTCAAAGTTAAGAAATCAATAAAAATAACGACTAGGTGATGTCCTATAGAAAATAGAACACTCCTTAGATATATCTATATAGATATAATCAAAGTTTAACTAAAGATCTAAATATCTTAAGATTCTTAAGTCTATATGAAATAGTAAATGAATTTATTTCTATTTTTCTTTAAAAAAAAAAGTTAAACAATTCTTAAACAACTTCTTAAACAAAACATTGTTTATAAATAAAGAATTATCTTCTAATTCTCCTCAATTATAATAATTCATAAAATTTTGAAATAGTTTTTCTCTACTTATTAAAGAGTATCCTAAGGTCGGCATTCTTAACATTCTTGACAGGATTTTTATTCTTTGCCCAAAAGTTGTATTGTAGTAAAAGTTTTTTTTTGCTTTTTTTTTTTTTTTGCTTTTCTTTTTGGTATGTGGCCAGGCCAGCGCTTAAATGGGATTTGTGGGCCACTTTAGTGTCAACTTAAACAATAAGTTGACCAAAAGAGTAACAAAACAAAAAAAAAAAAAACTAGAATGCAACTTTTGGCGTGAGTCACGAGAAAAGAAAGAAAATTAAGCTTAACTACTCAACTCATCTCTAGCCCAGATCTTAAAACGTGTCCACACAGCAGGTGGGCCTAAAACTAGAAGGGGGAAAAACAAAAAAGTAGCAAATACTTGGAAAAGTTAAACCTTCTTATGGTCAATCCTGGACTGTAACTCTCTGACTGACATAGACCAAGTTGTCTTTGTTTCGTTAGTTTTTTCGTTTTTTTTTTCTGCGTAGGAACTGAAAGTCAAATCTCAGCTTGAGCCCAAGCCAGAGCTAGAGCCAGAGCCTTAGCCTTTCGCTTTTAGCATTGTATTTTCAGGTTTGGGCATTAAATTACACTTTATTTGCAACTTTACTTTCCCAAAGCATTTACCCGAAATGAATACTAAAAACACTTAAAATGAAAGGAAAAAAAAAATAAAACATATAGTTAAAGACAGATCATTTACAAGGACAGGTGCAAACATTTATTAAAACCATTTTGTAGTTCTCCCAACTTCCCAATACAAAAATTTAGCTATAAACAAGGAATTGGAAAGGTATATTATATATACGCGATATATATTTTATTATATTATATCTACCTATGCATAGATAACATATGGAACATTCTGTATAAGAGATATTTGATATATCTATAAGCAACTCTAAGTAAGACTTTTATAAACATTTTATACTTAAGGATTGCCTTTCGTTCGACTTTATATATCTATACCCTTGCAAAGTAAATGAAACATACATATATGTATATAATTTTTGAAAGATTAGCTATCCTAAATAAGTATTTAAAGTTCAAAAACTGTATTTATAAAGTAAAATAATCAATTTCTAAATGGAATATATTATATAAACAAAGACTTAATGTTATCATATATAATTTTATATATCCAAATTATTATATAGATTGAAAATTTCTAGTGATCTTTAACAGCAGAAAAATGATATTGAATCAAATCATATGGAAACTACAAGATATAGTTCTTTGAATTGTGTAGATCAATGTGAAAATATGATCAGCAAAAGCTCTATTTGAATAGTTTCTAGACTTTTAATCAGTTTTAGGTATCAAATTTTTGACCAGTTCAAATTCTAAAATAATTTAAAAAGTTTTAAAAATTACAGATCATATAAATTGAAATGTTATGATTCTCTTCCTTATCCTTATCTGGTTCTTCCTTCCTTATCAATTCGGGATCACATAGAAAATATCTATTATATATATTATATATAGACAAAGTTCAACATTCATCCCAAAGTTCTGTTATTAGTTCCACATTTAGCTAGATAAAACAGATTACTATATATGATATTTAGCATAGCTTCCTATAGATCTTATAAAAATACAAAAAGGTTTCTAAAATTTGAACCTAAAACAATTTTAAATTATATAAATAAGACTACTATATCTTATAGATCTTTGTGCAATAAGTTTTCCAAAATTAATTTTAAAGAGTTATAAATCTTGTCCAGAGTACCATATCATATAATTTCTTATACAATCCTTTAATCAATGTAAAACAATTATAAATCTAGTCCAAACTAGATAAATCCAACTACTATATCATATAGTTTCTTAAAGATATTATAGATCAATGTTTCTGAAATCAATTCATAATAATTCTAAATCTTATCCAAGCTAGGTAAATCAGATTACTATATCATATGACTTCTTTTAAATCGTTTTTAAAATTAATTGAAAACAATTTTCAATCTTATGCGACCAAGTTTTTTTAACAAATCTCAAAAATTATTATAAATTTTACCTATTTTTCATTTGATAGTGTATAAAAATCGCGACTTGACCAGTAATAGAAATTCAAAATCTTTGTTATTACTATTTTGATAGCGCTTTTCTTTTCGCTATTTCATTTTTTTTTTTAAGTCTTTATCTCTGGTATCGCCGGTAGATTTATGCCAAAACAAAAAGAAAAAAGAAAACAAACCAAAAACAAAACAAGAAATATACAAAAATTTTCTGCTCTTTCGTTTTCCCACATATTTTCTTGTTGTCCGTTGAGCGGAAAGATGCAGCAAAACAAAATTCCATAACTAAATTAAAGTTACCGACATTGTAATGCTCTTTCTCCTTAGTTTTTTTTTTCTTAGAAAATTGAATTTTCCTTTTGTCCCCCCTCATTGCCCCTAAAATGTTAAGGTATACGACTAATCTTTAGGTAAATCTTCATCTAAGACAAGCATATATATTCAATATTCTTTCCCTTTTGGCCATTTTAATATGCCCTTTCTACACTGTACAGGAAAATGAAAAAAGAGTGAAGAAAATTGCAAAAGAAAAACGTTTGCATTGGAATTTTTGCCTCGTTTTCCTTTCCATTTTTGTCTTTTGTTATCAAAACAAAATACGGTAAAAAAAAAACAAGTAGAAAAAAATATATACTAAAAGTAAGTATATCAAAAGTGACCAGACCCTAAATGCAGGCCACAAACACAAAAGATATTCCGGTCTGTTGGAACCGGTCAAGTCCGCCATAAAAATAAATCAAAAATATAAGCCAGGTCAGAATGTTGAGTTTTTAAAATACCCTTTAACAAATAAAGAATATCTCGTTAGTATTCGTAATTGGAAAAATTCGAAATACTTTGGTTTTTTGTTTTTAAGATATTCTTGAAAATACTATGAAAACTTTAAAGAATTTAAAAAAAAAAAAAATTCGAAATACTTTGGTTTTTTGTTTTTAAGATATTCTTGAAAATACTATGAAAACTTTAAAGAATTTTAAATAGAAATCTAGTATTATGGCTTTCTTTTTAAAAACTAACAAGGAAAACTTATCTTGAATATCATTTTGCCTGTTTTAAATCGTATAATACTAGAAAAAGTTTTTCCAAAACTGAATACACCTAGAAAACTGTGTAATTAAAGGTGCTTTTAAAAGGGATTAAAGATATCCATAACTAAAGCTAAATATGTAACTTAAAATTGCATTTTGTTGATCCTATAATACTAGTATTACCTTTTCCAACACTTAAATAACCTAAAAATTTAGGAAAATATGCTTTAAAGGCTTTGGAAAGAGATTTAAGATTCTTCAAATTGGATTTTGTTGATCTTATGATACTAGTATTAGTTTTTTTAAAGCTAAAAGGGATCCAAATACTAAAAATAATATTCTATAGTTCGATATTCTATTCTTTTCTATATTCTGTATTCTATATACAAATATTCTATAAAAGAGAAGAAAAAGGGTTATAAAATTTTAAGAATTTAAGCAGAATTAATATGAATTGAAACTTTTGATCATTAGTTATAGTTTTTTTAACTAAAGAAACGTAATAAAATTAGCTGTAAAGACTTAAAAAATTAGGGAAAACATTTTTTTTATATGACATAAATTTTTATTATTTCAAATGGACACTTTAAATAAATTAACATTCGAAAAATAATATTTAAAAACTCAAAATTCAAGCACATAAATATTAAAAAATATTTATTTCAAATTTGCAATTATTAGTAATACTTTTTCGGAAGTAAAAAAAAAAAAAAAACCTATTAAAAACTGCTACAAAAAGTATTTAACACTTTAAAAATTAGTGAAAATGACTTTACATAATATAAATATTTATTATATGAAATAAAAACTGGAAAAAGTATATTGAAAACTTTAAAATTTAAACTAAAATTACTTAAAAATAAATAACATAAATAATAATTAAAAATTTTTCATTTTAAAACAAAAACTAAAAAAAAACTGCTGTTAATTGAAGAAAAAAAACTTTAAAGTAAAGAAAAAGAAATAGCCAAATAAATAAATATTTATATTTATTATTGAGTCACCCTACTTGATATAAACAAACCTCATTTAATGGGAGAAAATTATGAAATAATGGATTATAATCGAGCGTTGTTTACTATATATCTATATATACAGATACCAAAGAAAAATCGTTACTCTTTTTCTTTCTTTTGGCTAGCCAGATAACAAAAGCCATCATCTTTTACTTGTTTTTTTGTTGTTAATTTTCTTTTATAATTTTATTTTGATATTTTTTTTTTTTTTTGTTTTGCTTTTGCCATTGTGTTGTTGTTCTTTAGTTTTCGTTTTTTAGTTGCTTTTGTCGTTCCCCAGGTTCTTGCAACTTAATTAAATGTTGACATAGTGCACAAAGCTACCTTTTTGAGACTGTGTTATTTCACCTTTTTTTTTTTGCTGTCTTTCTTTTTCTTTATTGTTTTCTTTGTTTATTTTTACTATTTCTGTTTCTGTATTCTGTTTTGTTTGGCTTGTTCTGTGTATGACAGGAACTTAAAGTGTAAATGAAGTAATAGCTGTTAAAAACCAATTTTGCGTAAATTATAAAAGCTAAAATGGACGGGGGGGGACCTTTGACTAAACAATATTTCTAATCTTCTTCCCCTTCCCCTTTTTTTTCTACTCTTTTGCTATTCTCTTTTTGCAGTTCGGTGGAGTTGATTGCTTTGCTGGCCATATCGTGCACCTTCTTTCTGTTCATGCATACAAATAAATTAAATAGCCGCCTCAAGGAAATGGAAGTGAAGCTGCAGCCATCCGAGTTCTCAGCATTGGGTCTAACTGGAGGCAACAATCACATCAGTGGCCATGATGCGGGCAGTAAGTTACTAAACAACAACAACAACAACAACAGCTAAAATAGATGCATATCTAAACAAAATACAAAAAAAAAATGTAGAGAAAAACAGAGAGAGAGAGAGAGAGCAGAAAAAACCAGAAGTTAACCGATTCTTGTCTCGCTCGATTGCATATCACGTTGCGTATTATGCGATGATACAGGAAGTTAACGGGGCAAAAAATACTAGAACACAATTTGCAAAAAATACAAAAAAAAAAAAATCAACAAAAAAAATAATACCAACAAAATATAGGCGGCTATATGAATACCCTACACGCTCTCTATAAAGCAGACAGACAGTAAATATTTTTAGAAACCAAAATAAATTTATATTTACAAATTTTGTTTTTAATAAAAGGCAAATTTATCTTTGGGTTAGATATTCAAGATATATATTTATAAATTAAAATATATATACATTTACTATATCGAAATTTAGATAAATTTATATCAATCATTTAAATGGAAATATAAACTTAAAAAAACAAAGTAGTAAAATCAAACTAAGAAAAAGGTTTTTAAATCATTAAATAGATTCAAAAGAAATGAACAAAAATAATTGAAAATTAATATATAAAATATGAAATCATTGTTGAATTGATTTTTAAATTAGGATTATAGAAATATTACTACATGGTATACTTCATATTTATAAAATATATTTACAAATTTTAAGAGGAATCTATAAAATATATTTTTCATTCGTTTTTTTCTTGAAGATAAAAACATTTTTAAATTAGATAAATTAATTTTATACAATTTTATTCATTAAAAGCACCTTTTATTAATTTATTTATATTTAAAGTATTTTTTATTTCATTCGATTGCAAAGTGAAATAATTAGCCCTAACCAAATTTAGCTATAGAAATGAAACTTCAAGTTATTGAACAATATTTCAATATTTTTTTTTTATAAATTTTATATATCTTTTTTGATGATTTTAAAAGTAGCTATTTATGTTTCTAATTTTAGATATTTAAACATTAAAGTGCAATTAAAATGTTGAAAATTTAATCTTTTAAAAGTAACATCTTGCTGTCAAAGCTTTAAAAGTCTCTTAACAAAGTAGAAAGACAAAGATCTTGAAGATCAATAATCAGAAATATTGAAAAAATATTTTATATATTTATATATTTTTTTAAACTAGATTTCCAAATATGAAAAAGAGACCATTAAGTTTAAAAAAGAACTTTACATTAAAAAATTTTCCTTATCCTTCTTAAAATAACTGATCTATAGGATTGCATTTTAAAAATAACAAATAAAAAAGAAACAGCGATAGATAATTAATGAAACTTATTAAATTATGCAAATCATTGCAAAAACTTAGCAAAACTAATATACCGCTTTCAGTAAGAGTATGGGGGGGAAAAAAAAAAACAGAAACAAAAAGCAAAAAACATAAAAGAAAAGAGTAAATAGCAACGCCCAATTGATTTTTAATTACCGTAGTGACCTGAACATACCCTCAACCTTCAATGCGTTTCCTGTTCTCTTTTTTGGACGGGGCTTATATTTTCGTTATGCCTTTTCACCATAAATTAGTTGTCCATTTTGGAGCTAAATTAGTGCGCCATTGCTTTATGCATGAATAAATTATTGCATATTTTATTTAGGGGTTACGCCGCAGACATTACACTAATAAACTGATAAATTAAAATCAACATAATATATGTACACACATATGTATATATATATATATATATTCATGTATATATGTTCTATATATTATTTGTAGATAGTTTTTAATTACAATATGTATGAACATGTTGGCAAATGCTTTAGTGGCATTAATAAATTATTATTTAGCTTTCTACTAACTGTTGGCTAAACTGACTGAGGTAATGTTACACCCTTTTCAATTCTCTCTATATTAGCCCTTTGACACAATTAAGTTAATATAAATAATTGAACAAAAAATAACTTTTAAATCAAACAAAAACAAATAAAAAAAAATAAATTTCGTTCGATTTATTTAATTTGTTAATAATCAAATTATACATTTTTTCTATTATTTTTTAATCTTAGAAAAGTAAAGTTCAATAGAGAACAAGTTTTTATCAGCCCCATCGACTTTGAGAATACCCTGTACCTTTCAATTGCTGCCAACTTAATATAAAACTGTCCTTCACGTGCTATTTCGTTCACTCTCACCAGCCAATGTCGCCCTCGTCATTTTAGTACAAAATGTACATAGCCATATCTCCGATATTTATAGACCGATTTTAAAGAAATTAAAACCTGGTGATACATTTTTGTCTCATTATTGAGTGTGTCAAATAAGAAAAAGTATAACTGTAATACAGCTCAAGTTATTCTTTTTTTTCTAATTTGCGGGGGCAAAAGAGGGCGTGGCAAATATTTGAAATAAACTTGATCTGCGTAATTGCTAGACAGATGTTCATGCCAAATTTGGTAGCTCTAGCTAGACGAAAAGACAAACAAACAGGCAGACAGACAAACAGATATACATACAGGATTGTTAATTACCTTTTCTATAGATACTGATCAAGAATAGATATACTTTATGGTATAGAAAAAGCTTCTTTCTGCTTGTTGCATAAATTTTAGTGACTTTAATCTACCTTTTTTTCCCCCAATGAATACAGGGTACAATAAAAACAAGTTATAATAGTTCATAAAAGCGAATTGCTGCTGACTGCCTTTTCAATTGTTGTTATAGTATTTTACAGGTTTTCCTTTTTGGTTTGTAAAGATACTTCATTACAGTATGCCAATCATGCGTTCATTTCCCTTATAAACAGAAAATTGATTAAGTATCCTCTTCACTCTGTAAGTCAATTACATAGAGTATTCTATTAGTTAAATTGCCATTTCAATTTACAGAACTCTAGTAAAGAAAAGACAAAATTGGGACAATAAGCCTCAAGCTAATGACACTATTATTATGAGGTAAAGAAAGAAGACGAAAAAAAATAAAAGAAAAACTTTAAGTCAAATCAAAATTTCAACTATGCAAAACTGTAATTTTCATGCCGGAAATTTATCTAACCTACCTCCCCTCCCTACCTCCCTCCTTTCCCTCGCTCCATATAATTGAACTTGTAATTTGGTAAAATTGGCTTTAGACACCAGCTGCTACTGTGAAATCAACTTCATGCCTTTAATCCAATAATTTCAGTTAGCTGACATCTTACATTATAGTGAAATGAATATTCGAATAAGTTCAAGTGAAGTTTGTGTAAATGAAATCTATAATCAATGTTTTATATATGAATGAGAGCAAAAAAGAGGGGAATCGATCAATTTTATAGAGTTTTTAATATTAAAAAATAGCTAAAAATTTAAAACATTTTACTTTTCATTTTAATATTTTTGCATTTCCTTATCCACATATAAGAATTCCCCTGTAAAAATTGTTTAAAACAAGTTTCATTGTCATAAACAAAAAGTATGTACCTGAATTTATATTACTTGGTTGTTAAAAAGTTATTAAAGTTGCAAACTACATTTTTTTTTTTACTTTTGTTATAGTTTAATAGAGCCATATAATAATAAACAACATTGAAGCAAATGGAAGTACGAATTATAATTATAATTAGGTTTTATGAAGTACATTTAATATACATATTTGGAAGGGTCACGTGCGTTCAATGCGAATTGTGGTCAAAAAAAAAAAAAAAAAAATAAATAAATAAATATACATTCTTTCAAAATATACAAATATTAACAATGTCAACTTTAGACCCGGCAAAAAGTGCATAGACCACAGACCAGTTGATTGCGTCAAGCAAAGACACCTACCTACCTTTCATTTATATAACATGGTATTTGTATTTTGCCGGAATGACATGCAGGGGCGTAGTGATACCAAAAACACATTTCTCTAACAAATTTTAAAAAAAGGCAATAAAACAAAATAAGATAATTAGATACTAAAATGGTCATGTCAACGATTTCTTTTATATATTTAAAAACTAAGGAACTTGCTTAGGAAAAGTTTGTTAACTACTTTATATAAAAACAAAGGCAAGGTTGATGCCTTCTCTTTTGTTGAGAGAGTATAAAAGTGGCAATTTAGCTAAAATATATATATAAATATATATCAGTTGGTTTACTTTTGAACGCCACCTCTGCAGTTTTTTTTTATTTTTTTTTTTTATTTTAAACGATTATTCTATTCTCGCACACATTACTTCACCTGGTTTACCTTCGTTGATAAAACGCTTATGTGGCCAATAACCGGAGCTAAATACTGATTGAAGGTTGGTCTTAGAACACGATCTATATATTGTACATACCTACATATACATATGTGTGTGCATATATGTATGTATGTATATTGTGGCATGGCTAGTGTTGCATTCTTTATTGTAATGTAACTGTAAACAAATGTTTTTTTTGGGGCCAAGACCACACGGAATTTGGAGCAAGTAAACTTCTTAAAGGTTTTGAGGTTTACCGCAAAATGTGTATTTCATTTTTGGCTCAGTGAGTCCAAAGAAAAAAAAAAAAAAACCAGTTGACTACGACTTTCATCTGCATTGGTTTCCTCAGATTTAGCAGAGAAACTAACCAAATGACCAAAATAAAAAAAAATTCAAGAAATAAATAAATAAGCAAAAGAAACCAAAAATAAAATAAAAAACAATTTTGGTTATTTTTCTTTTTGTTTCGTATTTGGATTGGGACGTTTTTTTTGTTTCGTGCCACTGACTTCCTTGTTCACAGTAAGGCCAAATAGGAGTACTCCAATCTTTTGGCCACACAAAACCGAAAGTGGTTCATTCGACCTACACTGGCAGTTGGTACTGGCCAAGACGCATTGCGAACGCGACTTGACTTGAAGAAAATCAAGACATTTTTCCGCATTTGGACCTGTTTAGATGCTCAATTGCAGTCATTTAGCTTTTTTGTTTTTGGTTTTTTTTTTTTGTTTTTATACAATACGGATATAAGGGGTGGTTTTTTATAACTAGATAAATGCCATCAGGCATTAAAAAATTTTAATTGCACTCACTTTGCACTGGGATTTAATTTTGGGTTTATTTAACGCACAATTCAAAATTCCAACAATTCCTTTATAGCCATCGTCTGTCCACATAATGATCCCTATCGAATATTCAATCTGAAAAGGAAAGTGAAAGGAATCATCAACACAATGAGCTTGCATATATTTATTCCACTCGTCTATATGTATGTATGTATCTACATACAAACATATTTATTACTTCCACGTTAACCAAAAGTATTGCATAAACGTCTTAGAAAAGTAAAAGTCTGACTGGAAGTCGTTTTTAATTTTTTTTTTTTTTTTTGGGTCATCACAACAAACTCGACCCAATTAATAAGTGAGGTTATGGTCTGGTTTTAGATTTCACATATTTCAATGACAATAGGAATGCATTTGCTAAACGAGGCACAGTGTGTCGAGTGTGTAAATAAAATATTAAAAGATAATATATTATATATAATAAAGTATTTAAGGAATAAAACTAAAAAAAACTGAAAAATTAATGTGACAAATTTATAAAATACTTTTTCTATAAAAAATATAGAAAATTGTTAATAAGTATTCTTTAATTTTTTTTATGTTTTTCATTTTTATTGCTTCCAAAAATTTATATTCCAATAACCACTGTGCATGGCATGACTGGAAGTTCTTATTTTGTTATGTTGGAATTGGAAGTTTATTTTTTTTTTTTTTTGTAATTAATTGAGATACGGCATATCGTATGTATATTTATAACTGCAATTCCAATTTTTAGCTTATTAATATTTAATATTTTAGAAATTTTTCTTATATATAAAATTTGTATACTTACAGAACACGATGATATTAATACACTGCACGGCACTTATCAATATTTAAAAAGCACTGGACAGGTAAGCGATAATTTCCTTATATTTTATTTATTGTATTTCATTTGGCCCATTTATCGACATTATCCATTATACTTAAATCCATTATTTGGTGGCAATTATCGATGGATATTCATACGGCTCCTTGGTGTTTGATACATACATACATAAATGTGTGTATGTGCCTGCTGTTCTCTCTTCATTCTGCCTGCTGCTTCCCATAAAAATATTTTTTTTCAAATTTGTTTAGAATGCAGTTCATTACAATGCGCCGTAGCACAATCACTCTCACTTTATCTCTCTACTCTACTCTCTCTCTGTCGCTGTCTTTGTATCGCCCGCTCGCCCACTCGCTCGCTCGCTCTCTTCCTTTTTTTTGCGAAGAATTCACACATATTCATACAACATGAACAATATAAACAACACAAACAAATTTTAGCTGTAGTTCTATCTCCAACTATAACTGTATTTAGCTAGCTCTTTCTTTGCCTCTCATTTTAGTCTAGTCTAGTCTTTCACTGTCCTCCTTTTAGCTCTATTCTATCACTATCTCTCCCCCCTGTCTCTATGTCTCTCTCTCTTTCTCTTTGTCTATCACTCTTGGTCTGTCTTGAAGACTACTAACACAGAAATTAAACTTCTTTGACCCTTTATTTTTCTCTTGAAATTTAGTCAGAGCTTAGGAGTGTTTTTTTTTTTTTTATTTTTGTCTCTCTTTTGAAATTTTAGTTGGTTAGTGTCAGTTGCGACATAGAAAAGATAGAAATTCGATTAATATAAAGATTTGAAAAGCAAACTTGAAAAGGTAAGTCTCAACTCTGTGGGAGCTGAGGATTATGTATGCTTTTTGCGAAATATGCTTTGCGAAATATGATTTGTGAAATAAGATGGGATAATGGGAAATTGTGCCCCAGGTGCCTCCAAAATAAATAAATAATAAAAAAAAAAACGCGTTTTGTCCCAATTAATAAACTCCTCAACTTGTATTACTTTATTCCGTTTGTGTGTGTGTGTGTGTGTGTACGTGTGGGTATGTGTCTTGTTGTGTGTGTGTCTGTATGTATGTATGTATGTCGCCGTCCCAATCCATACTGCATCCTACTTTTGCAATCCGCCAGCTACAACACTTGACCAGCAGTCAACTAAACAACACACCGCGCGCTCAACTGGAAACGATATTCTTTAATCGTGTGACCAAAACCGGCAGCGAAAAGATGATGGAATTACTTAAAATCCTAGCTAAACGCAATAACTTTGAGGCTCGTCGCGATGCCGAAGCACTCTATGAAGTGGTTATAATGGATCCAGTTTATGCTAAAAATTTTCTACACACCGATGTACTTAATAGTACACGAGCAAATTCATATACCAAACATGTGGCATTTCTTAATTTTGATCAACTTGAAGAACCATGGCCAATTTATATAAATATGATTAGGGATCCAATTGAACGTTTGGTTAGTTGGTTTTATTATGCACGTGCCGCATGGTATATAGCCGATCGTTTTAATACATTTGGAGCTGCCTATCAAGTGCCCGATGTGAAATGGGTACGTAAGGATTTTAATCGTTGCATTAAGGAAAGGGATCCGGAATGTATATACGAACAAATGGAAATGGGAAATCTGGGTGATCATAGAAGGCAATCGCTATACTTTTGCGGTCAAGATACTAAAGTGTGCATGTGAGTAGTAGCTGTTGTTGTTATTGTTGTTCTCATCGTCGAAAATTATGAATTAAACTATTTGGGAAGGGTCACTGGATGTTATCATTCCGCTGTTTCAATATGTCACTTATATTCTGTTCAATTTTTTTTACTTTTACTGTTTTCTATATACAAATATAAAATTTGTGTGCCCCAAATATGAAGAGATATATAATCTCTATCAATTTTTAAAAGTTCCATCGTTCCGTTCCATACTTCGTTCCGTCTGTATTAACACTACGATCTTGGAAACTCTTAAAGAGATAGTTTCATAGGTTTCCTTCTTAAAAAAACGGTTTTAACTCGTTAAAAACAAAAATTTAAATTTCTTCTGCAAAGAATTTATTTCGATTTACATTGATTTTTAGTGCCGCTAGGCATTCGCCTTATTTCTACCTGTTTAGGGAATATCTAGAAGTCGGCAAATCGACTTTTATACATAGATTTTTTTAGACAAATTCAGTTGAAAACACTTTTGTATTCAGTATTTCATTGTTAATCATTTATTGATTTAAAATAAAATACCGCTTATCGTGCATATAATGCCCAATCCCGCAGGCCCTTCAATTCCCATGAGGCAATGCAACGTGCCAAACAGAATGTGGAGGAACATTATGCTGTCGTTGGGACATGGGAAGATACAAATGTAACTCTTACTGTACTGGAAGGCTATGTACCACGATTCTTTAAAGGCGCCTCCGAAGAGTATTATGCGATGCGACGCAGACTCGGAAATTTTAATCGGAATTCATTTAGGCCCACTTTGAATGATAACACGCGTGCTTTACTAAGTCAAAATCTAACCAGGGAAATTGAATTCTATCAGTTTTGTAGGCATCGTTTATATAAGCAGTATATAGCATTAAAAATGGATACAGATCCAAAGTTAAGAGAATTTAATTAGATTTTAATATGATTTCAAGAATAAAAGTATAGAAATGTCTTATCTAACTTTCGTACTATTATTGCTTGCTCTACGGTAATTTTCCTGGACAATCTTAACTAACAATGACATATAACGCCCGATGCGAGGTTAATTTGGTCTACAAATCTATTCAGCGACGTGTTTACAATGTTCATGGGCCACGAAGTGATGAGGAGCAGGAACGGGAACAACATGCATATGGATATAATCATCATAATCATCATCATCATCATGATCATGATCATGAGCACGAGCATGATCATGGACAACATTTGCATAAGGCCACATTTGACAAACAGTTAGCCTTACCTGAAAAAAAATCAGTTGAAGATGAACTTCATTACAATGATAATGACAATGATGATGAAGAAAAACCCGAAGACGATGAGGAAGAATCAGATGATGAGAAAGAGAATGTTAAGTCTGCATCAATAGATGGTTTCAATTTGGAAGCAGATGCTTTAAATAATACAAAAAATGCTGAAGTTGATTTTGTCTTCTTCAATCGTGTACCAAAAGTAGGTAGTCAATCGTTAATGGAATTGATGACTCGCCTTAGCAAGATCAATGGTTTTGTTCATGCACGTAATAAGGGCAGTGCTCATGAGACAATATTAATAAATAAGGATATGCAAAAGAATCTTGTGGCAGATCTTCTAACACGTCCCAAACCTCATATATATAGTCAACATATAGCGTATATAAATTTTACACGCTTCCATTTACCACGACCCATTTATATTAATCTGGTACGCGATCCCATTGAACGTATTATCAGTTGGCATTATTATATACGTGCTCCATGGTATTATCGTGATATGAAAGCTAAATTGGGAGATAAGGCATTACCAATGCCATCAGAGGAATTCTTAAATCTAGATCTGGATACATGTGTACGCAATCTTGATCCCCATTGCACTTTCACACAAATGCAAAAGAAGAATGCTGTGGGCGATCATCGTCGTCAAACGCTCTTCTTTTGCGGTATGAATCAAAAGTTGTGCATGTAAGTACAAAAAAAAAAAAAAAAAAAAAAACGAAAAACCCAGGAAAAATCTTAAACAAATACGAACGATAATTCATTTGTTAGGCCCTTTAACTCAGAGGCGGCCATGCAGAAGGCCAAAAGAACTGTGGAAGCTGATTATGCTGTTGTTGGCACCTGGGAGGATACAAATATAACACTAGCCGTACTGGAAGCCTATATACCAAGATATTTTCGTAATGCCAAAGTGGCATACTATTGTAAGAGTCATATTTTTCTTTAATTCTATATATCTGATATCAATTGAAAATACCCCCAATTTTGCAGTGGGCAAGGAACGTTTATCGCGTGTCAATCAGAATAATGTTACACGCATTGTTAGCGATGAGACACGTTTGATTTTACGTAAAAATTTCACAAATGAAATTGAATTCTATGAGTTCTGTAAACAGCGTTTATATCTACAATATGCGGCACTCAGTCATGGTAAAAAATTTGAGGAGGATGATTATCTATTGGTGCCAGAACAGCGTAATGAATATAATGATAATGATGATGATTATTAGTATTAACTATAAAAATTAATAAAATTTTAGTATTGAATTAAATTTATAGCAATTTTAATTGAATGGCTTTTGTGTGTGTGCATAATACATATATTTATGTACATACATATGTGAATGTATGTAATTGTATTACATTTTGTATATCACCTGAGCTTTTGTATGTCTTTTTACTCTCTGTCTTGTGTCTCGTGTCTCGTGTCTGGTGTCTTCTGTGTCTTTTTGTTGTTGTTGTTCTGGTCTCTCTTTCTACCTATCTACTCCCTACACTACTCTTCCAGTTGTGGCGTCTCAATCCAAAATTTCTAAACAACACCAAATTTATAACGAGAGAGATGTTATATTTTAATCGTGTACCAAAAACTGGAAGCGAAACATTAAATGAATTATTACGTCAACTGAGCAAATTGAATGGCTTTCGTTATGATCGAGCTCCATTTAAATCACCAATTGGATCACGTTGGTCATTGGAGACACAGAAGAAACAGGCCGAAGAATTCATCGAAATGGCTGATGGTGAGCCATTTGCCTATGTTAAGCATGCAAATTATTTTGATTTTCGGCAATTCCATTTGCCGCAACCCATCTATATTAATATGGTAATCGATTAACTTCTTTTTTTTTTTATCGATCAGCCTCTTTCTCTTAAACTCTAACTCTTTTCATTTATCGGGATTGTCCCGTCGTATGTGTAATTAGGTCCGTGATCCTGTCGAAAAGGTAATCAGTTGGTATTACTATAAACGTACACCCTGGCATGCACTATTGATGTTCAATGCTTATGGAACATTTCAAAATCGTTCATTTTATACGAAAAGTTTTGAGAAATGTATCAATAGTTATGATCCAGAATGTCGCTATGAATATGGTCGTGGTTTTCTTGGAGATCCCGGTGATCATAGGCGTCAAAGTTTATTCTTTTGCGGACATGCTCCCATTTGCGAGTAGGTAGAGAATTGAAGTTAAACAACTAAATGTTGATACAAATTCAAATTATCACCTTTATGTAGACCCTTTAATACACCTGGTGCTATTCAGCGTGCCAAACATAATGTGGAACGTGACTTTGCAGTGGTTGGCTCTTGGGAGGATGTGAATGTTACTCTTGCTGTACTTGAGCATTATATACCACGTTTCTTTCGTGGCATAACAGATCTTTATTATGGTAAAAAACACAAACTTATTATATTTGGTATACAAAGAAATCATAGAACCGTCTTCTTCTTCTGCTCCTTCTTCTTCTTCTTATGTTATATAGAGCCGAATGGTATGGCCTATTTACCGCGCAATACAAACCACTGGAAACCACATATTAGTGAACGTATTAAAAATATGATGAGACCAAATTTTACCCAGGAATATGATTTCTATTATTTTTGCAAACAGCGTTTGTATCGTCAGTATTTCGCAATAAATCGTCACTTGGAATTGTGATCTTTTATAATTATTTTCCAAATTCAATTTTCAATTAACCAAAAAAAAAAAAAACAACAATTTAATTTTCTGTATTAAAAATTTCAATTGCACTTTTTCGTTTGGGTTTGGTCTCAACAAAAAACATAAATAATAAAAAAAAAAAAATTAGAAAAAAAGAATTCATTTTTTATGCAAATTAGTAGAAAATATAGAAAACAAAAACTTTACTTTTAAGCTATCTAGCCTGGAGGCCAAACATTTGAATAATACGATGAGAGCTGAATGTGATTTCATATTTTATAATCGTTTGGAAAAAACTGGTAGTCAATCGATGACTCGTCTCCTTAATCAATTGGGTGCACATAATAATTTTGCAACATTTCGTAATATAATTGTACCGGGTAAAACGGCAACCGAAACATTTGAAGAGGAAGCTGAATTTATAGAACAATTAATGGAATTGGAACAACCATCGGCATATGTGGAACATACAAATTATATGAATTTCACAGAACATGATATGCCCAGACCGATCTATATAAATCTAGTAAGACATCCGATACAAAAGGTAATGAGTGCCTATTATTATCAACGACATCCGACTATCTATGCGAATAGTTTATTGAGAAATCCAAATAAAAGGATTGAGGATAAAACCTATTTTGATACATCCTTCAATGATTGTGTGAGACAAAGGATAGCACCATATTGTGTCTTTGATTCCCATAATCCCTTCAATGGAGATTGGCGTAGATTCTCATTGCATTTGTGCGGCAATTATGACAATTGCATGTAGGTAGAAAAAAACAATTTAATCAACAAGTAATTAAAATTTTATAAAATATAAATTATAAACAAAAAAAGGAACTTCAACTCGGAAACTACAACACAAATTGCCAAAGATCATGTGGAACGTGAATATGCTGTTATCGGTAGCTGGGAGGATACAAATATAACATTGGCAGTCCTGGAGGCCTATATACCACGTTTCTTTAAAGATGCCACCAAAATCTATTATAGTAGGTTACCAAAAAAAAAAAAAAAAAGAAAAATCTCTAAGAGAAAGTTATATCAATTATATTTATTTATTTATTATAGAGCAAAAGCAAAAGTTTACCGTTAATACAACACCACATGACAATCATCTGGATGAAAATGTTGAGGCATATCTGAAAAGAAGTTTCTCCTTTGAAATTGAGCTATATAATTTTATAAAACAACGTCTATATAAACAATATATAGCCGTACATAAATTTGAATTGGAAAAACAATTTGAAGAGCAAACATTAAAAAATGCAAAGAAAAAGTTAACTATATAGATAACAGATAATGAAATATATAAAGATTTACGTTTTACACAAACCAATGAATCCTTTTTTTTTGTTTTCCTTCTCTTTCTTTACTAATCCATTTGAACGGTTGATCCTCTCACATTGCTTAGCTTCATTCGTATACAAAAATCAAGAAGAAATACTTCTTGTTCTTCTTTGTTCTATTTGTTTTTTTTTTTTTTTGTTTTATTGTTTTCGATTAGATCTTTCAACTGAATGCACGGGATTTAAATAACACGGCTAAAGCTGATATTGATGTGCTTTTCTTTAATCGTGTACCCAAAACGGGTAGCACACAAATGATTGAATTGATGAGACAACTGGGCAAAGTTCATGATTATGAGGTGGAAGTTGATCCACAAGTTGGTGGCATATTGCCAATACTTGAGCCAGCTGAAGAATCCGATTGGATTGATAATATTGCCAATTTAGAGGATGGTAGTGTATTTGCCAGTCATGTTAATTATTTAAATTTTAGCAAACATGGTCAACCGAAACCGATCTATATCAATATGGTTCGTGATCCAGTTGAACGTGTAATTAGTTGGTATTATTTTATACGTGCCCCATGGGTATTTGTACCAGGACGTCGTCGTAGTAATCGTGAAATGCCAAATCCCAAATGGGTTAATACCGAATTCGATCAGTGTGTCTTGAATGGTGAAAAGGTATGCACCTATATAGAAGGTTCCCTACTTGAACGTGTCGGTGATCATCGCAGGCAAACATTATTCTTTTGCGGTCACAATGAATTCAAATGCATGTGAGTCGAATAGTGTTAGATACTCGTCCTTTTATTTTTGAATACCCTTACGAAAAATTCCTTTACAATGATTTAGACCCTTCAATACACGACTGGCCCTTCAGATGGCCAAAATGAATGTGGAACGAGAATATGCTGTAGTTGGCACCTGGGAGCATACAAATGAAACTCTTGCCGTACTTGAGGCCTATATACCCCGCTATTTTGCGGATGCCTCCAAAATGTATTACTGTAAGTGAGAAAGGGAGGAGAAATTGATTGATCGGAAGTAAATCTTTTGATTGTTGATGTCATTACAGCGGGTCTGAATAAAGATATAAGGAATACAAATCCCATGAAGCCACACATATCGAAGGATATTATCGATATGGTAAGGCGTAATTTTACAAGAGAAATCGAATTCTATCAATTCTGTCGTCAACGTTTACATAAGCAGTATTTAGCCTTAAAATTGAATGATTTAATGCGTGTGGATAAGAGTCTTGTGAGATTGAATGAGGCCAATAGTATGGCCATAAGGAATTAATTTATTTAGTTACTAAAAACAAAAGGCTTAATAATAAATCAAACTACAAATAACCAGATTTCTCTTTCACTTGCTGAACTAAAACACAAAAGTTAGGGCAATATAACTATTGGAATGCTTCTTTTATCTATCAAACTGAATTCCAAACCCCGCTTACCCTTACTCTCTACAATGTTCTCGTATATATTTATATATATATATAGCTAAAAAGTCTGAGCACAAAACGTTTGAATAATACCCGTAATGCCGATATTGAGATACTTTTCTTTAATCGTGCCGCCAAAGTTGGTAGTGAGGCAATGCTTGAGCTATTTATGGCATTGGAGAAATATAATGAAGATATTGTCCTTGAACGTACAGGACTTCATCAGAATACATTACGTCAAATGAATAAATCCCAACAACGTGATGCTGCAAATTTTATATCCGAACTAGAAGAGGGAACCATGTATATAGAGCATATTAATTGGTTAGATTTTGATGAATTTGATTTACCCAAACCGATCTATATCAATATGGTGAGAGATCCAGTTGAACGTGTAATCAGTTGGTTCTATTATGTACGTAGCTCGTATAAGAATGCCATTGAATATCGTAAATTTCCAAATCGTAAAATTAAACCAGCATCATGGTATAAAAAGAATTTCAATGATTGTGTAAGGAATGGAGATCCTGAATGTCAATATGTACCAAATACGGTTAAAGATGAGTACAGTAATTTCAAAAGGCAATCACTCTTTTATTGTGGACATCATGACGATTGCATGTAAGTAGGCACAAAAAATACAAAATATTTATATATATATATTGTATATATATGGATAATGGATAATCGTTCATTTGGAACAAAGTCCCTTCAATTCACCAACAGCCATACAAATGGCCAAGGAGCATGTGGAACGTGATTATGCTGTTGTTGGTAGCTGGGAGGATACAAATATCACATTGACTGTACTTGAGCACTATATACCAAGATTTTTCCATGGCGCCAAATTGATGTATGAAAGTAGGTTTTCTTATATAGGATAAAGATAAAGAAGTTATATACAAAAATACTTATTATTTTCTCTCCCCCTCTCTCTCTCCCTCTCATTTCATTTGTTATATATTTTTTTAGTGCATAGTAAGAAGATCACAAATCGGAATAAAAATAAACGTAAACCGTTTATTGAACCGGAAGTTAAGGAACTAATACGTCGTAATTTTACCCATGAATATGAGTTTTATAATTTTTGTAAGCAACGTTTATACAAACAGTATTTGGCCCTTAATCTAAATGAATTGGAAAAATATGGTCTATTGAATTAGAATTAGTTAAAGCTAAAGATAGTCAGAGATAGACTTAGATTTGGTGAATTGATCGAACAAACAAACAATATATAAATAAAATTTATAATACAGTTTTCTCCTCCTCCATCTTGTGTCTAATTGTGTTTTGTTTTTTTTTGTGTTAGTGCTCGGTTTTTGCCTTGGTTTTTTTTTTTTTTTTTGTTTTGTTTGTTAATCTAAATCTAACAATTTCCTAGTTAGATGGCCTTACACCACAACGTTTAAACAATACGGCTAAAGCCGAAATGGATCGCATGTTTTTTACACGTTGCGCCAAAGTTGGCAGTGAATCGTTACTAGAATTTATGGATCATCTAAAGGATATTAATAATTTCAATATTGATCATAAGGGACTACAGCAGGAATCGAAACGACAACTAAAACCAGCGGCTCAGGCCCAAACAGCGGCATACATCTATAATCAGGGTGATGGTTCGGTTTATATAGAACATTTACCATGGATCGATTTCAATGAATATAATTTACCTAAACCCATTTATATCAATTTGGTACGCGATCCAGTGGAACGTATGATCAGTTGGTATTACTATGTACGTAATTCATATCGTAATGCCATATTCTATAGAAAAAATCCATTAGCACCAATCAAATCGGTATCATGGTTCAAGAAAAGCTATGACGATTGTGTACGTAGTGGAAATGATAATGAATGCCAATATATACCGATGACTGTTAATGATGCTGTTGGTAATTTTAAGCGACAATCTTTATTCTTTTGTGGTCACGATCCGGATTGTTTGTGAGTCCCAGTTAATATCTAAAATGATAAATATTACGCAAAACGAACACACAAATATGTATCTATTAACAGGCCCTTTAACTCTCCTCTGGCTGTGCAGATGGCTAAACGTAGGGTGGATGAGGAGTATGCCGTAGTTGGTACTTGGGAGGAAACGAATATCACCTTAACGGTACTTGAGCATTATATACCACGATATTTTGCTCGTGCTACAGTTATATATCCAAGTAAGAAATGTAAAAATGCAAAATTATTTCATTTCAATTGTTGTTCTTGTTGTTGTCGTTGTTGTTTTTGGTGCAGTATATCAGGAGAGTCTAAAGAATCGAAATCGGAATAATCGTAAACCCCATGTATCCGCCGAAGTGAAGGCTATGGTCAGACGTAACTTTACCCATGAATATGATTTTTATTATTTTTGTAAACAGCGTCTATATACACAGTATATAGCATTGAAACATCAAGGACTTATTTGACTGATAACAAAAACCAAAAAAATTTAATAAAAATTTTCTTTAATTAGTATAAAGTAGTTTCAAGTAGTTCACATTAATCAATTGTAACTAACTGTAAATGGTCATTGGAGTAAAATTGAAATACGTTTCTAGTAATGTCATTTCAAAATCCACACAGTTGGCCACATTGTCCAGTCGTCGACTGAATAATACTCCAAACGCCCAACTGGATATCGTATATTTTAATCGTGCCGCTAAAGTGGGTAGCGAAGCAATGATACAACTATTAGAGACAATGGTAAATGAAACGGAAACTAGTGTGACCGTTCTCAAAAAGAGTCCTTTCACAATCAAATCCCGCACTCATACACATAAACAGCAAATGATTAAAAGCATATGGATAACAGATCTTAATCCAGGCACAATATTTATTGAGCATTGCAATTGGTTGGATTTCAATAGATTTGGTCTACCGAAACCGATATATATAAATCTTGTACGTGATCCTGTCGATCGTATGATCAGTTGGTATTATTATGTGAGAGGTGGTTATCGGAATGCAATAATACATCAACTGTTTCCCAATCAACCCATTCAATCGGAAAAATGGTTTAAAAAGAATTACAATGATTGTGTACGAAATCATGATCCTGAATGTCAATATATACCGGAAACAGTTAAGGATTACGAGGGCAATTATAAAAGACAATCGTTATTCTTTTGTGGACACGACGATGAATGTTTACCGTTCAATACGCCACGAGCAGTGCAATTGGCCAAAATAAATGTGGAAAGGGATTATGCTGTAGTTGGCAGTTGGGAGGATACAAATATAACATTAACTGTTCTACAGACATATATACCACGATTCTTTAAGGATGTGAAACAGGTTTTTGAACGTAGGTTTTGCTATTATACATACATTTGAACACTTTGGTAGGTTGAATTCCTAGGAATTCGTTTTGGAGATAGGACACTTTTAAGCTGAACACATCTAGACCACAATACATTCACACTTATATGTTGTCTGTACACATTCTAAATGTTTCATTTGTTCCACTGTGGTACAAATACCAAATCTCCTACCTACACCTACCTACCTACATACCTCCTATCCTTAGCTCCGTCGCGTTACTCAAATTCATCTGAATGTCACCCGTTTTGCTACTCTAGAGGTGGCCATATTCAATCGTCCTACCCGTGTGAAGAGCGAACAATTAATCCCATTGTTCCAAGAACTCTCTAAACTGAACGATATCAACATTGTGCTCAACGGTCCCATACGTTCAATGAATCGTACACGTACAAAAGAGCAACAAATGCTTGAAATTGATTGGATATCAGAACTGGAAAAGGGTACTCTATATATGGTCCATTCACCATGGCTTGATTTCTTAACATTTGGATATAAAAAGCCTGTTTATATATCAATGGTTAGAGATCCTGTAGATCGTATGATTCACGATTACTATGAGAGACGTTCGTCAATTAAACGTGCCATATATCAACGGATTTATCCAGGAAGACCACAAAAAACCGATTCTTGGTATCGTCAAAGTTTTAATGAGTGTGTCCGTAGTGGTAATCCAGAATGTCAGTTTTTACCAGGTTCTGTAAAAGATTACGTAGAGGATTTTAAACGACAATCGTTGTTCTTTTGCGGAAATGATATAAATTGTTTGTGAGTAGGTAAATAGGATAACAAAATGAAACAAAAAACAATCAATCAATTCAAATTTGTAGGCCCTTTAACTCTCCATTTGCAATACAAATAGCCAAACGACGTGTGGAAGAGGAATATGCCGTGGTAGGTACTTGGGAAGAGAAGAACATAACACTTACTGTCCTAGAGAAATATGTACCAAAGTACTTCAATCATGCACGGTTTTTATACAAATGTAGGTGTAGTAGAAGGGCTTAACCAAAGTGTTCAAGTGTTTATCTATCGATTCTTCTAATAACAATTTGTCACGAATACTCTTTTTGCAGTAAACAAAAAAAGTATACGGAACCGTAATCGGAATAATCGTAAACCAAAAGTGGATGCCGATGTTAGAGAGATGGTGAGACGTAACTTTACCTATGAATATGAGTTCTATCATTTTTGCAAACAGCGTTTATATAAACAATATTTGGCCCTTCAATTCGAGGATAATCTCAAATGATATTTTTATAATATCTTTTCAAGTTTTCTGTGCCAAATAAATAGAGTTCACTCCACATAAAGATATTTTTGTTATCCCTTATGTTTTACTTATAAGAATTTAGAGAGCCTGACCCCTAAACCCTAATCTAAAATTGTATCAAACACCAAGGAACAGGTAAACAATTCATTAAACAATTGGCCAAAAGGACAAAAGAACAATGAGACGAGCAAAATGAGTCCTACAATTTTTTGTCTTTTTGCAATGTCTTTAAATAGATTTGAACTAAAAATTCTTTCCATATACTTTCTTTACCCAACTTAGATGTCCTCATTGAATGTTCGTGATCTCAACAATACACGGAAAGCACAAATGGATTTAGTATTCTTTAATCGAGTACCCAAAGTTGGTAGTCAAACGTTTATGGAACTTCTGCGACGTCTATCGGAGCGAAATAATTTTCAATTTCATCGGGATGCTGTCCAGAAGGTAGAAACTATACGTCTAGCTGAAGATCAGCAACAAGAGATGGCTGAGGTTATTAGCGAGCTACCGGAACCTTCCGTTTTCATCAAACACGTGTGCTTTACAAATTTCACCAAATTCAATTTGCCTACACCGATCTATCTGAATGTAGTACGCGATCCAGTGGAACGTGTAATTAGTTGGTTTTATTACGTAAGAGCTCCATGGTATTTTGTTGAACGGAAAGCAGCCTTTCCCGATCTACCACTACCACATCCAGGATGGTTAAAAAAGGACTTTGAGACATGTGTACTTAGTGGTGATCAGGAATGCACTTACACTCAAGGTGTAACCGTGGAGGGTATTGGTGATCATCGTCGTCAAAGTTTGTTCTTCTGTGGACACGATTACGAGTGCACGTGAGTTTAACTGAAGTCTTTTAACAGGTTAAATTTATTTAAAATTTTCTTTTGGAATTCCTTTTATTAGACCCTTTAATACAGTGGGGGCACTGGAACGTGCCAAATTTGCCGTAGAACAACAATATGCTGTTGTGGGTGTCCTTGAGGATCTTAATACAACACTTTCGGTACTGGAAAAGTATGTGCCGCGCTTTTTTGAAGGTGTACGCAACATCTATGCAAGTGAGTAGTTGTCCTTCCCTATAATTCAATTGAAGAATTCAATAGAAGAAACCAAAGCACCTTTCAGGAAGGATTCTCTTTTCAAAGTTCTTAATTGTTAATTTCCTTTCTCCTCCTTTTTAGCCAGTGCCGAATACCTGACAAAAATCAATAAAAACAACTTTAAACCTCCAGTTAGTGAACATGTTAAGGATATTGTACGTCGAAATTTTACCAATGAGATTGAGTTCTATCAATTCTGTCGCCAGCGATTGCATAAACAATATTTGGCTGCACATTTGCCTCAACGTATTATGACCGGCTCTTTAAATTAATAGTGTATCCTCTTTACAAAAATCCTTTACTCACACACTTTACTCATTCCACATACTGATCCATTATATTCTATATATGTATGTATGTATATGTATAATTCTCTTGAGATAGAAGGGGAAAGAAGTATATGTTGAAATACTTTTATCCTACTTCTTTTTTTTTTTTTACTTTGCCCGATCGACCAATTAGTCATTTGGATAAAATGTTTTCTGTTGTGTATATTTTGAAAAAATTCTGTTTATCAAAAATATTTTTTAGTTAAAAAACAATATATATTTATATTTAATTTAGTTCTTATTGCAAATGACAAAAAAGAAAAAGAAAAGAGAGAAAATGAAAAAAATGCATTCGAATTGTGATGTCTTTAAGTGAATTGTTGAAATTTTTGTTTTAGTATTTTATAGTTATTTAATGTACCTAGAACTAAGCTCACAAAGTGTATAAAAAAAAGAAAAGAGAAAACAAACAAACAAACAAAATTTAAAATAATCTAAGACAATTGAGGTATTCATTTACTTTGTGTCTATTTTTTATGCTTAATTGTGGGTCGTCATCTAATAACGAAACAAAAACGAAGAAAAAAAAACAAAACGATATTTTAGAGAGCAAGAGCTCAATCCATTTCAAAATATTGATTGACTATCGTGGACTTTAGGCAGCGTTTAATTTGGCGTTTCTTACTGGAAAAAGGAAATACAATAATTAAAAACCAAAATTAAAAAAAAAAAAGGACAAAAGGACAAAACTTACTGTTTATTCCCATAGAGGAAAAAAGCTTCATCAGGCATCATAACCACACCGGGACCCAATATCTCTTTGTGAACTCTTAAAATATTCTTATTGGGCGTAGGTTTCTTAGAGCATTCCTTTAGACGTTGGGTCTGCCATAGATAAAGAGACATTGGATGACTTGAAATCAATTCAAGAACACGTTGATCATATAGTTCCAGCCATGCTTTACCATTCTCTGCCCGCACGGCCTTTAGCTGAGGCTGAATGTGCTGTACTATGGTTTCTAAAATTTGATCTAAGGCTAAAACTTTAGGCAGTTGATAGACACCCAAATGGAGACGCCATCGGGCCATAAATAAACGATATATACGATGATAGTCCTCATAGCGATATTCAATATGCTGGCCATCTTGACCAATGCGGGCATTTAGAAATATTTGATTAAAATCCATTTCCTTATTGCTAAGTATGCCCAGACGTTTATTATCACGTCGCAGATAATCCCATTTATCAACATCCAGACCACAGCGACGATTATGAACAATATCAAAGATATAGGAGTGACACAGCATTGGAAATGATAACATTTCCTTACAGCCAAGAATTAGGGCCTTAATCAATTGTACTCCACGACCATTTTGATCCTCACGTAATTGAACTAGCTCAAGACTTTGGGCATCGGCGAAAATTGTGTCCACACAGGCAACTGCATTCGCTTCATGCTATGAAAGTAAAATTGATGATTTCAAAATTGACAAATATTTCAACTTTAAATTAAATTAAGTTACTAACATCAAATTCGCCCTGGCACACCAATTCCCAAGCATGGGAAAATGCTCCATGTCCTATGTCGTGTAGAAGAGCGGCAATTTCAACAGCATTGCGACACCAAATTGGTAGTTTCGGTTCGATGTGTCTTGAGTTTTGTTCTAAGGCATTTAAGTGATCCTGGGCACTTTTGTAGGTACTGGTAAATAAATAAAGAATTTTAATTTATCTTTTTTGTTGTTGTTAAGAAGATAATTTACCCCAAACAATGTTCATAGCGCTTCTGATTAGCATGAGGCTGAAGCAAAGGAATTAATCCCAATTGATTTACATTTCTTAAGCGTTGAAATAATGGATGCTCGACAATCTCTTGTATATGGGCGGGCAGGCATATGACACCATGAATCTCATCCTCGATCAACATCTGCAAATCAAAATTAAATATAAATATCATTAATTACATATACATACTTATAGTTTATATACCCTAACGAAAAGATATATGTATATAGATTGCCTTTAGGTACAATTATTTTTAGATTAAATATTGCATTTCATTTATTGGGAAAATTTCCGTTGAAAACTGATCCATCTACTCTGGCCGATTGCACTTGGACAACTGAAGCTAAGTCTGAACCAACGATTTTTAATGCTGAACCCACAATTTGAGGCAATTTGATATTGGATCAGCTTGGTTTGGCTTGCAACATAAGTAAGAAGCATCAACAAAACTCAAGTGGTTTTAAAAGAGTAGTTTCTCTTTCAAAATTTTTATGTTTTACAATGTGAGTAGTTTGTGATAAATAAACAAACTTGAATGGCTTAAGAATATTCATATATCATAAATCTAAAGTTAATGCAGGCAAACTTAAAAATAATTAACACTTTATTTAGATCCAAACTATTTAAAAATTTTTTTTAAACTAAGTAATTCTGGTTATCAACAACAACCAAAATCTAATCTGAAACTATTTCTATCAAAATACTTTGATATACTTTAATTTTATAATCCAAATGATTCAATAACTACTTAATTTTTTAGTTTTATAAAGTGTTGCATACTTTTTGGCATGTAACGTTTATATGCTTAAGACTTTTAAATAAAAATGCAAAACAAAAGATAGGAGGGAAAAAATAAAAAGTAAGAGTGGAAATGAGAGTGAGAATGTTTTACAGTGATTTATAACCTATAGGTATCAAGCCAAAAGCTACCGTTTTTGTTTAAATATTTGAGGCTTGACTGCACGAGAGAAAAAGAGACAGAACGATATAAAGAAACTTAATTTGTATTTATCCCCATTTTATTAAATTTGCAAGCAATTTTTTACTCACGGCACTTGACCTGGAATTTCCAACATCTTTGGCCTGCTGTTGCCGCATTAAAAGTGTTTGAAGTTGATGGGGGCCATGGCTTATTGGTAACTGACGAGCTCCACTGCTTGCCACACATACTGAAAGAGAAATTTGGAATGTCTTGAAACTATTTCTATTAAACATGGTTGCAAACGCTTTGTGCTTTTTTAAACAAAAATAAAATACGTTAATGACATTACAAAATGTTGTTTTTAAAACTTCTTTTAAACTTGTTTGTAAGCTATCGCCAAACTTGTATCCCAAAGAGGGGCCAGCACTGTCTACAGCAATGAAACTCACGTTCAGCCATTTTTGAGGAAATCCAATCGTTGCCGCCTAATATAATGCCACGCCCACTACGCAAGCACCACAACGCTTGCACCAACAACAACGACGTATTGATTAGCTTTCGTTGCTTAGGGAGAAATATTTAATGTTTACAAACTTATGGCACAATAAAATGACAACATACAACAATCTTTGGTGTTGCCAGAAACATTAAAAAATACCAATAGCCGATTGTCTGTTATCGAATAATATTTTGGGAAGTGCTATCGGCGGGATATTATATTCATTTTTTGAATTTAAAAATTGCATAATATTTTTTAGTGCCAGCATGTGACATTTCATTTCATATTTCTTTTATCAACAGGCTACAACAAATAAATCAATGAATGACACTAATTACATTGAACACCTGTGTCGCCAAAAAAAAAATTTTTATAATAATTAGAGCTAATTCAATCTAGCACAACACTCTAAATGAAGCCGCTTTAAAGCAAATTTTTATCTATTGTATACATATGGTATGTGCATACATAGATACGTCTACATATATGGGTATAAATGAGTGGAAACAATTTTCCAGAGAACGCGCCGACGCAAATGAAATGAAAGCGACAGTTGTAACTTACACACGGACAGCTGACTGAAAGTGAAACGATTCAAAGAGAAATCATTTAAAACAAAAGAGAAAATTGAAACGCATATCGAAGTAAATTAAAAAATTTTGCATATAATTTTAATGTTTGTACATAGTCCAGACATATGCATGTATGCATGTATAAGTATAGTATGACAGGTGTTCAATGGAACTATCATTGCCATTAGCCCCATTTCAAAATCCAGTTTTAATTTAACCCATATATGTATGTATGTATGTATGTATGTATGCTTGTGCCACAAATAATTTCAATAGGCCAAGGCCCAGATAATTTGTTGAACAAATCTGCAAAATCCAAATAAAAATTGCCATCATTGTGCAAACAATTTGGGCGCTTAGAAATATAAACAAAGAATCCTAATCTGAATGTAATGCCGGTTCACAGAAATAGAAAGCAAGGCGGTGGGGTGCAGAAGAGCAAAAAAGAGAGCGCGCGAGAGACAGAGAGAGAAAGAGGGCAAAGCAAGTGCATACAGTGGGGCAAGTGGAGCAGTTAATGGAAACTAAATTTATTATGATTGCATATGTTTTTTGCACTATTTATTTTCATAAATGGATTTTTTAAATGTATATCCTGAAATGAACAAAAAAAATACTCTTTTTATAGTGCAATGTAAATAGTTTACTTATGTAGTAATTGATCATTTTTTGTAAAATCATTTTTGACATATGTAAATTTTATATTTTTCACAGTTTTTTTTTTTCATTTTCAATATTATTTTTTAATAGTTCACTTTTGTGTTAAATATTTCATTCATTACCTTTGGTCAAAAAAAAATTGTTCCACTGCTCAATAGTTAAATAATTTAGCCCTAGGTCTCCTATGCTCTCTCTCTCTCTTTCTCTCGCTCTCTGTCTCTCTGTCTCTCTCTCTCTCTCTCTCTCTCTCTCTTTGGTACGCTAAATCTGTGGCTCCACAACCACCCAAAACAAAAGACACCCGCTAAAAGACTGAGAGGGAGCAAGAGAACTTCCAAATTTGCCGACATTTTACCTCAGTTGCCACACGACAGGACAGCCAAACGGGCGACCAACGACAATACTGTTCAATCGGAAAATAACCGATAAAAGAAAAACAGTTAATAACATAAATTGTTGGATAAATCAAAAGATATATATTTATATATATATATATGTATGTACATATACATATGTAGAAATATAAATACTAATTAGCGGCACTAGAGAAAAATCCAACAAAGCCAAAACATTCAGAGAGAATAATGTTAGAGACTCTCGCACTCTCTTATGCTCTTTTGCAAAAAAAACAAGAAAATATAACAGCAACAACAACATTCTCATCTCGCTTGTAGTATATTTGTGTCTGTGTATCTGAATGTGCTGCGACCTTGCAATGCCCTCCAAGTGTATTTGAGGTTTCATAGTATCTGAGTAAATGAAACGATGTTTGCATCGGAACAAATTATCCTCCAAGTCGCAAACTGAGCACTCACATGTTGTGACCAGAAGAGACTCATCTCGCCATGAAGAGATGAACAGTGCGCTGGTAAAATGATAATAAATGAAGAAAAAAAATATATATATAATTGAAGATACAAAAATTTGAAATGAAATTCAATTGAATTGAAAAATCGTCTGTGGGTGCGTGGGCGTGTGCGAGCGTGTGTGACCCAAAATTCTACTACTACTACTACTCCTACTATTTCCTGGTCAAAAAGGTGACGAAAAAAATAAAAAAAAAAGTGGAAAAAAATTAAAAAAAAAGAAAAATAAATCCAATTTTGAAATAAAAAAAATATGTGTATCGGACTTGGCCCAAGGAAAATTCATGAAAAGTGTTATCTAGGAAACTAGGTGAAAAGTGTGTGTCTGTGAAAGTGAAAGTAACCTAGTAACAGTGACCTTTCCCACCCACTGGGTCAAATTTTTTTTGTTTTTTTCTTCCTTTTTTTTTGGTTTTGCTGCAAATTAACGGTGGCAAAGCACGCACATACATACGTATTTATATACAAGTATGTGTGTTGGTTATATATTTATGTGTATATATATGCGAAAATTTATGTGGCGATTCTGACAACCAATTTCTTTGGAATTATATTAATATATATATATATATATATATACATCGTATCACAGGTTAGTAGTGTTGTAATAATTTAACTGTGTTGAAGAGTTAAATAATAGTTATGTGTTTTATATACAGTTAACTTTTGTGTATATACATTTATATATATATATATATATATATATATATATATATATATAGCATATGATGTTTTGTTTGCATTTTTATCATTTTCAAAATTATGTTATATTTTTGGCAGAGCATTAAAATTGTTAAAACTTTTTATAGGCCAAATTTTGTATATACCACTCTCTCCCTCTCACGCTCTCTTTCTCTCTCTCTCTCTCTGTCTCTATATACCTTTATTTACTATATAAGATATGCATTATGTTTATGTATGTATATACTTGAATATATGTATATGTCAAATGTCGCTAGGTTAACCCTTAAAAAGCCTAAAAGCATCTTTAAATTAACTTAAGTTAAGCCAAGTCAACCCTTAATAGGATAAATTAAAACTCCTTTGAGGGCATAGCGAGTCCTTTTAGAACAAAAAAAAAACTCATAAAGAAAGATTAAAACAGATTTTTAAACCCAAAAAAAAACAAATAAATAATCATATAAAATAATAAATCCGTTAAATATAAAATCCATTTACAAACTAAAATTTAAATTACAATTTACTCAAATTTAAAAAGCATTTAAATAATGCTTACATAACGGTAATTTAGGTAAACATTAAACATTGTTTTGACAAAAATTAAAAGAATTAATCATTTATAAACATTTTTGTTTTAATTTTATAAAGTTAAAAAATATTTTTAGAATTTATTTTTGGTTAAAAAAAAAGTTTTAGAGCTTAAGTTAAAGGATTTTTTTTTTTTTTTTTTATTATATCTCAAATGTAAAGTATAAGTTTAATTCCATTTGCTTTAAGATATTGACTCTGAGTCCTTTACTTTTATATGTTTTTTTTATAGTCATGCATACATATATAGTTTTGACCAATATAATATTCCATAAATTATGTTTATATAGTATATATATATTTAAGATTTAGTCCCAACAAGTGACGCTCACGCAAAATTATACAAGCGACAACAGCTGGCTAGCTGGGCTGACTGTTTTTTTTTTTTTTTGGCTTTTTTTTTTTGTTAAAAATAAACCAAAATATAGCATTATAAATCTATATATAATTATTTATAACATTTTCTTAAAGGCAAATTGAAGGCAAAGGTCTTATATTAATCAATGGACGTTTTTCTATGCAGACAAACACACACACAATGACAATCAATCAATATGAATGTTGAGCTTGACTTACACACACAGATACAGATACATATGTACATATAGGCGGCTCCTCTTGTTTTTGTTTTTTGTTTTGCATCGCGTCACGCAGGCTAATTTGTATCTAACAGATACGCCGATAGAGTACGAGTATTGTGGTGTGGGTGGTTCTTTTTCGGATAGCGCGTGTATTTTTTTTTCGTTTTTTTTTTTTGTATTGTATATATTTGTATGACATTGCTACCCAACGAAATGTCAAAAGCAGACAAAGCTAGAAAACAAAAAAAAAATACGGAAAAAAACTCACAAAAACAAAAACTAAAATACTAATGTGGAAAATTGACTCGTGATGTTTTTTGAAGTTGTATATAACTAATAGAGATACAGATAGTTTTTCCTATAACAAAGCTTATTTTTGATGCAAAGGTTAGGATCTTATAAAATCATGTGGGGGTAATATATATATATATATATATGTTTATATATAGCAAATGACATGTCGATGACTTTTAAGTTTAATTATAAAATTCTTATCAATCTAATAAAAGCAAAGCTATAAAATATTCAAAACAAATCAACAATAAAAGAAATTACAGCAACAGTTCAGATCGAAGAACTATATATGGCATAGAAAACTAGCTACCAAAAATCATTTTGCAAATCTAAGAAACTATTTTTAATGGTTTTTCCAATCTTTTACTCTAGGAGAGAAGAGAGAACTATCTTTTATAACGCACATTGTTAAAACTATCTATATTACTAATCAGCAATTTATCTAATGTTTAATGAAGATTCAGTTAACACAATAACAATTTTTCAATTAAATTGCACAAGTGTCAAAACAAATATATAATATAAAAATATTCTATAACAATTTTATTTTCATTTATTAAAGAAATAATCCAATTATATTTTTTAGGAATTATAATTAGATTTTTTATAACAACATTAAAGAATTATGAAATAATTTTAATTAGTCAAGTGACTAATTTACACAGAGTTTTTATATATTAAACTGTTAATTAATTGACAGAAAAATTATTAAAAATGTTTATTGGTTTTTAAATTTAAATATTTAAGGAAAGGGTTTGATTATTTCTAATATACATATATGTATATCTATAAAGTTAAAGTAAAGAATTACAGAATTGATAGATATGTTACAGACAATAGATATGTTGATTTGTTCATGAATGCATAGATTATATATACCATATATATATAGTAGAAAAGATACAGCAAAAACTAAAAATGATCAAATAGAAGAAAATAATAAATAAATTCTAATACAGTTGCTACTTAAATTTTAATTATATTCTTTTGGAATGAAAAGTTTTCTTTAATAAACTTACACATTCAAACATATTATTTCATATATATAAAATATCTCTTAGTTTACTTTACTAAAAAGTTGACTAAATATAAATTAACATTTTTGCTGAATATTTTTTTTTTTTGAGATTTCAGTTTATTTTGTAGAATTTGTTTGATCTAGGGTGATCGGGTTCAACTTTTGTCATCCAAAACCATTTAGTTTAATGGTATCAAAATGTTTTTTAAGCTATCCCAAAATAGAGACTAAATTTTTGATTTTAAATGGTTAAAAAAAAAAAGATTATTGAAAAGAATAACAAAGAAACATAAATAGTTGTTGTAGAAAAACGATCGACAAGATAATTTTTTATTCTAAATTCTTGTTTATTATGATACAGTCTGTTCTTTTATATTTTAACTATAGGGTTGGTATCACGATCAGGTATCAATATATATAAATTTATTTATGTTCCAAGCGGTCTGATAAATCGGTTTACTTTGTTTTGAATTTGTTTCTCATATGAGAGAAATGTGAAATGATCAAATTACTTCATTAAGTCATATAATGATTACATACAAGTATATATATACATATATATATGTCCGTCTATATAAACATTGTTAAAAATTTTTCATTTATATTCTAAAGTTTTATACTAAAAACAATAATATGGTAAAAGCAAATTTTGTTGTATAAATAATTTTGTTTCTAGGATCAGGATCAGAAGTTCTGTAAGGAAAAAAACCTTTCTCTCATTATAGTTTTAATTTTAAAATAAAAATCGTACCAACAGATTATACGAGGACATATTTTAATGATACATTTAAAAAAAAAAAAACTAAACAGAAAACTTAAAAAAAATCAAGTATAAAATGTTAGTTTGGAAATAATTGATAGATAGGTAAAGAGATAGAAAAATAGATAGATGAATAGATAGATAGATAGGTAGATGGATAGATACAAAGATAGATATATAGATATATGGAATATGATTAGATGTATCGACAAATAGATGAATAAATGGATAGATAGAAAGATGGATATATGGATAGATGGAATATGAATAGATAGAGAGATATATAGGTAAAGAGATAGGGAGATAGATAGATAGGTAGATGGATAAATAGCTAAAAAGATATATAGATAGATGGAATGTGGATTAGATGGATAGACAAATAGATGAATAAATGGATAGATAGAAAGATAGATATATGGAGAGATAGAATATGGATAGAGAGATGGATTGATAGAGAGATAGATAGTTTGATAGATAGTTTAATAGAATATGTATATTATTTAAAAATATATATAATCACAAATCAATATATTTAAAACTGGAGTAAATTGTTTTTGAATTAAGATACAATCTCTATCAATAACTTTGCCTTAAGTTATTATTTGGTATATAAAGTATTGGTATTTAATATATGTATATAATTTTAGAAATATTGCTTAGGTATATTACGTATTAGTCCGATTTCCTGTGCGAGTATGTATATGTGTGCGTGTGTGTGTGTGTAGGTTTGTTTGTTTGTTTGTATGTGGCATCGGTACTTGTTAGGTCATTTTTTCACAAAGCAGAGACACAGAGAGAAGTACGAACCAAGTTAGATTAAAATTGACGACGCTGCCGATCACGAGAATCGTTGCTCTATAGAGATGCGACTGCCTGGCGACGACGACGCAGCAGCAGCAGCAGAAGCATCAGCAGCTGCAGTTACCTTTCGGTATGATGCACTACGAGATTACACACAGACTCACAAATGCCGCCCCTGGCTGGTGTTTGGCTGTAATTTGCGTTTTTGGTCTGCTCTGCTTCGATTTCGATCGTTGCCTTCTTATCAATGCCAAAAAAAAAAAAAAAAAAAACAAAATACCAAAAGCAAAAACAAAAAAATACAAAAAAAAAAAAAAACAAATAATGCCACTTTCAGTGTATTTTTGCCACCGTGACGCTGCAGACGTGGTGCAGTCCATGTACGAGTATAAACCGCACACGGATACTTTAGCCGTGACAGTGCAGCTAACAAAAAAAAACAAAATAATAATTTAAATATATATATTGTTAGTTAAGAATCTATTATAAAAAAATAATCAATTATCAAATTACCGTTCAGTGTAAGTGCAATTTAAGTAAGAGGATCGATCGTATGTGTCGGATCGAAAAATGGAATGATCTAAAAATAACAATTGCAAAGTCTTTATGTTATCAATTGAAATCTCTAATCGGCATTACGGCATGATTACAATATGTACAGCCCCACCACCACCCACTTATGTACCTATAATCACGTGTAAAGCTTCTGGTAAACCGGTCATTCTAGACCTAGCAACATCAACCAAATGGCGCATCCAATTATCCATAGATGGACAGTGTTTTTAATTGTGACAATTAAATTGTTCAAACTAACAAATTCACTTTCTCTTCAGAAACTTGTAAAACTTGTACTTTATATTAAAGTTAAGAAGTTAACTATTTATCTGGACTATTGCGGTGATTTATATATATTAAAAGTTTCTAAATAGTTCTCTAATTTGAAAAGCCTAAGTCTTTTTATAGTTATAAGTAGCTTAAGTTGATTTTGTTTTTCATCACTAATTCATCTAACAAATTATTAAGAACATGTGCACCACTGTGCCGGGCGAAAAAAAAAAAAAAACAAAGTTAAAAAATTATTATATAGTATATAAAAAATCTATATATAGTAATATACTATAATCCCATTATTTATTATGGCGCCTAACAAACTAAAAAAAAAAAAATTCAAAAAAAACTGTAAATTAAATACGATTCATAGTAAAAAAATAGAAAAGAATTTTCAAATTTTCTTTTTCACTAAAACAAAAGATAAAGAGAACTCAATTCTATGAAAGGAAATTTCCAAAAAAAAAAAAGTATATGAAAAAGTTTTTCTATTGTTTCATTTATCTTTAGATATATATATATAAAGTTAGCTATATCTTCTTATATTATGATATATATATATATATATATAATTTGTTTTTCTTCATTTGGAAAATATCCAAAAATTTGTCTCAAATGTTTTGATTTGCAATGCGTCTGCCCACTTAAATATATCAATTGAACGTACATTTCAACTTAAGTACTGACACCCATTTGGGACAATTTAATTCAATTAAGGAATTATGTCTCTACGCATCTTATTACTCTATATATGGGTGAGAGTATATATATATACATAGATATATAGGTATATATATATACTTATCTTTCAAGTATCTTTGCCAGAGGAAGTAAAAGTCAGCTGCCCATGGCAAAATTGAAAAGAAAGTGAAATTTTTACAATCAAGAAGCAGATTGGTGTATATACATACATATATATATATATATGTATGTATGAGAGTGTGTGTGTGTTTGTGTATGTATGAATTTTCCATAGTTATTTTTAGAATTTCTTGTTTTTTTTTTTTCGTATTTTCCTTAAGATTTTTGCGAATATAATAAAACTGACAAAGAAAACTCATGCTTAACTCAAAGTTTTAAATATTCACTTGTGATTCATATATATATATTGTTGATTATTTATTTATGAATAATTGTGAATAACCATAAGAAATTACTAGCTGCATTTAAAAGGGTTTATTTTGCTCTCTTACTCTCTCTCTCTCTCTCTTTCTCTCTGTCTGTGTCTCTTTTCACTTTTCTCTTCAACGTCATCTGTCTGGCCTGAAACGCAATTAATCACTTGGCCCTAAGCCAGCTGAATTTTCTTCTTTTTTTTTCGTTTATTGTATAAGTAGAAATATGAAGATATATCTCAGATATCTTAGAGATACATACCACTTGTATTTTGATAAATCTCCCAACAAGTTCTGATATATATATATATATATATATATATATATATATGTAGATGTATGTATATAGTTTGATAGATAAATCTCCAAAGGTTCGATTTGACCTCCTTAATCACTTGATTGTCAGATGACAAACTAAAATTTGTTTCTTTAATTAAATTTCCTGTTCGTTCTGCCAAAAATAACTAACACAAAGAGAAGATAAAAAATCAAATAAAATGCCGTTTAAAAGTTCAAGGCCAATTTACTTCGTTTCTATTGGCTTATTTAAAAAAAAAAAAACAGAAAAAAATTTAATTTTTTTTTTTTTTGAAGAAAATTCAACAGCAAATAGAATAAATTATCTGTATTAATTGGCCAATCGGTTGTCTTCAATCTATTGTAGCTTTTTTGTGGGCGTAACTTAGTCTAACTAAAACTAAACTTTGCCAAAATCAAAAGAAAATATTTGAAAAACCCCAATCTAAACAACAATATCAATATACCCTGTAAAAAAGTTAAGCTAAACAAAAGGTCCTAAAAAAGATTTTTTAAATTTACCAATTAAATTTCATTTTTTTAACTATAAATGAAGTTGTCTATTCTTTTAATTAGTTTTGACATAATTTAATGGAATCAATTCAAATAAAATGATCTTTAGTTAAAAACAGTGCAATAGCTTTTTATTTTGTTTTACTTTATATTTATTTTTTTTTTTATAGTAAACAAGAGACAAAGACAGGAATAGATCAATTTTGTTACCCTTTAAATACTCTTCTTTGATTAGACTCACGGGTGAACACGTGCTACCTTTCACTCAATTCATTTTAAAACCTTTTTAAATACTTTGAAGTGATTAAATAATAGCCTTATATGTATATAGAATGGTCGATCTCAGATCAATCAATCAATCATTATGTTTACAATTTATTTTGATTTATATTATATTATTTCTTACAGATATTTCGCTCTATTGCAGTGTAACGTAAATGAACGATCCCGGCGATATACCATTAACACAGACTAGTAATACGCCGCCGGATCCGGACAACCGGCCGCCCTGCAGCATTATATCCATAATACCAACAATAGGGATGTCCTCATGCCGTGGACGTGCCGAGGCATTTGCGCGAAGTTTGTCCTCCAAGCTGCGCACCTTGGGATCACAGGTAAAGTAACAAACAAAAAATGCCAACCTAATACACAAAATATCATAAATTTTAACTTTAAGTTAAGTTTAAGGTTTTTATTGAATTATATTTCCACTTCTACTTCCGGTACAAAAAAATGTTGCATACCCTAAGGCGTTTTTCTAATGAAAATTTGTTGCTGATTATTTATGTCAAGCAAATGTAATCAATTTTTATTCTAATAATTTTTTTTTTGTCTTTGACAGAACAACGAGGTGGACGGCAGTGGAGGAGGCGGAGGCGCTGGTAGTTCTGAGGCAGAGCCAATCATTAATGGAAGTCTTGATCCCTCCTCGAACAACACTTGGGTGAATGTCCATGAGTCCGAACAAACTGTTACCGATTTGCAACCATTGCGTCATGAGTCCGATTCGTTTTTTGATTTTGATTGTGAACTGGAATCGCCTGGCAGTCCGGTGGATGAATGTGAATATCTGCGGCTAATAGAAACCGCCTCAAATACACCGCACAATTCGACAGCCGAGTCGGGTTATGCCTGTGCCTCGGCAGCCAGCAGTCATAGCAGCAGCACTGATGGTCCATATTTTGATGCAGCTGCAGGATTAACGGGTGGCTCATCAGGATTAGGATTAGTGAATGACCTAGTAATGGTGACAACACAGCCACAGAGCCAATTGAATGGCCTCTTAAATGGTGAAAAAGAGCTTGACGGGGATATAAAAGTTGAAAAGAAAGTTGAGGAGAAACTGGCTCAAGAGGATGATGATGAGGCACTTGTTCAGGCCCAAATACTCAGTGAACTGCATCAGCAAAGTAATAATTTGACAAACGATATTTTGGAACAGACGGCAGCTGAAGAGAGCTTAAAGAATAACAGTAATGGACATCAAACAGAAGCCAAAGTCGATACCGACATAAATGTACCTGCAACAACTGAACCTCCTACAGAAACAGTCCAATCCTCGCCAGATATTACCCCAGACAGTGGGGTCGATGAGACAGATAAAGAGAAATCCACTGAAATTGAAACACGAACAGATGGCAAAACTCTTTGTGTAGATGTAGAAATCGCCCAGATCGAGCAGGCTAAGCAGGATGTTGCTGATGTGGCTAAAGCTGCCACATCATCCAAATCTGATAACCATACCCATATGGATACAACAGACGATGAGGATGATTGCCGACCGCAACGTGTGCGTCGCTGTTCATCCCTAAAGACAGGCAAAACTCCACCTGGAACGCCTGGTCGTAAAAAGATTGTACGTTTTGCCGATGTATTGGGCCTCGATTTGGCCGATGTGAAAACTTTCCTTGATGAAATACCCACCATACCCAAATCCGCCTTCGAGGATCTCGAAATATTGGAGTCTGAGCCACCACTGCAATTGCTGTTGGGACCCAAGCCGGATAGGCTATTGATGCCACTATTCCAACAGCCGGGCGGCCTGCCCACATTCCTTGATGCAGTGCGGGAGAAACAAGTATCACTTGAAAATGCCGCCGTCTCGGATAATATCAATCAAACAATTTCTGGATCGGTACGCGTTCGAAATTTGGACTTCCATAAATCGGTACACATACGATACTCTTTAGATGGTTGGCGCAGCTATGCCGATCTTCAGGCCAATTATGTTGAAAACTCTTGCGATGGTTTTTCCGATAAATTCACATTTGTTCTATTTGGGAATTCGTTGCATGTGGGCCAACGATTGGAATTCGCTGTTAGATTTCAATGCAAGGGACAACAGTTTTGGGATAATAACTATGGCGCCAACTACTGCTTCCAATGCTTGCCAAGCTCAACAAACAATTCGAGCAATACCAGTTCGAATCCGAACTCATCGAGCTGCACTGTGACAACGTCCGCGTCAGTGGTGACTGGTGCCGTATCCGACTCCTCACATGCGAGCAGTTTGGTCGGTCTGCTAAGCCCCACGGCGGGCGATGCCTGGTGCAGTTCGTTCTACTAGGATATAAGAGGATGATGAGAGGATCAATAAAAAAAAAAAAAAAAAAAAAAAAAGGATCAAAACAGAGCAGCGCAAGGACTCCCATGGAGGCAGTAGTTCGATGGCAAGGCCTAGTTTTCCCTTCCCCCCCTGAAACAGACAAAAAGCAAAGTCGTGGGACAAAAAGAAAGAAAAAAAATTTTTTTTTTTTTTTTTTTTGCTATTTTTATAGAAACAGAATGAGAACGCGAAAGCAGGACGACTAAAAAAAAGAGAAGAAGAAGAAGCTAGCATGCAAAACCAAAATCCCAGACAAAAAACCAAAAAGAAAAAGATAGAAGAATTAGAATGAAGAAGAGAAGAAAATGAAAGAAAGAATGCTAAAATAAAAAAGTTGTTCGATCAAAATTTCAAAGCGAATGAATCCCAAAGATAGTTGTTAAACCTATTTTATAAGGAGGGAAAGTGATAACAAAGCTATTGGATATAACGATTGATCAGTTATTTAATGTGTCGATTTCTAAAAATTTCTAAAAAAAAAAAAAAAAACAAACAAAAAAAAAGGAACAGACAAAAAAATTATAGTTTAAACTATTAATTTGATGGTCCAGACATTAAATTGCTTCTCTTTTTTTTTTTTTTTTTCTTTCTATGCTTTAAAAGAGATCTTTCGTTGTTGATATTTTTGTTTTTTTTTTTTTTCATTTTTATTTTCATTATTATTATTATTATTTTTCTAATCCACTTTGTTTTCGTTTGAATGAGCAGAGAGTTAGGGGCTTTTAAAGAATTTTCAATAATTTGTTTGTTTTTTTTTTTTTTTTATTGTAACAAGTCAAAAAGCGAACAATATCTACTATATATCTTCTAGTCAAATCAAGTTTACATTTAAATACAATAGAAAATTCAAGTCGCGGAACTCAGAATCAACTTGATTGGAAATTCTTTTCCTACCCTTAGCCAGTATATTATTTTTGTTATTTTCTTTTAATTTTCTTTTGTTTTTTTTTTTTTTTCTCGTTTATATATAAATATATATAATTTTTTATTTGTTCGACTTATATGTGTGTGTGTGTAATTTTTTTTTCTTCTGTATATCTTGATGACTATAATCTATATATTTGATATATATATATATATAAAAAAAATAAACCAAATATTTAATAATAAATTTTGATTTAACTTTTTTATGGATTATTGAGTTTTTTAACATTATTGTTAAGTTTTGAAATCGGGGATTGGTAAACACCAAGTGTAACGAAAGTTATCACCAGAATGAGAATTAACCACTAAAGGATTAAACTACATATATACTTACAATACATGTAGCCTACTATAAAATATATCAGGGAATAATGAAATGAAAAATGAAAAGTTTAATGAAAACAAAAGCAAAACGCAAAATGCAAAACGCTAAAAACGTAGCTACCTCATTAATACCAAACACAAACAAAAAAAAAAACATATATATATATATATATTGTTGTATTGCATAGCAAAACGTGTAAAACAAAAAGAAAACCCAAAAACCAAAACAAAACCAAAAAAAAAAAAAAATAAGAACAAAAATACCTAATAAAAACTTTTAAAGTTAAAAATAAAAAAGTTGAGAAAACCAAAAATTTTATAATTTTAAACATGGTTTTAACGTAAGTATTTTTTAAATTTTAATATAATTAAAAGAGAATTAAAATTAAAAAAATTTATAAACTATATTATAAGGAAATATTAGAAAGATAAATAATCTATAATGCCATTAGATACTTTTGCCTTTAGACAGTCTCTTAACAGACCTTTCTACCCCACAGATCATCTTTCAGTTGAGATATTTTACAATAGAAGCTTTATCCAAAATACTTTTTGATTAGAAATTTCACAAAAAACAAAGTTCTAAAACCAATTTTTAAAAGATTTAAATATACTTCCATTATACAGTTTACTTTTATATATATAGGATATAGGATATCTATATATGTTTTACTAGAAACCAAATTTCTAAAAGATTCAATTATATTATATCTATCAACTACCTTTAAGACAAGATATCCTTGCTTATTTATTTGAAATATGAAAACCCAGATGGTCATGACTTTAATATAATATTAGTAGTTGAAAACATCTAACAATATCTACTGCTCTATAGGAATCAGTATATATATATACACATTTTGTGGAGAACACAAAAATCTAAAAACTTAAAAAAAGAAAAAAAAGTAAACAAAAAAAAATTGAAACTGGACAAATATAATAAAACCGGCAAGATGAAGATGCTTAATTTGCACCAATTGGCTCCGGAATTTAATTCCATTGCCGCAGTCACTGGAGGATTTCGTCCCATAAGTCTTAACGAATTCCGGGGTCGTTATGTTGTTTTACTATTCTATCCGGCAGATTTCTCATTTGTCTGTCCCACCGAATTGCATGCGTTCAGTGATCGTGCCCAGGAATTCCGGAATGTTGGTTGCGATATAATTGCCTGTTCGACAGATAGTCATTTTGTCCACTGTGCCTGGATGCAGCAGCCACGTAAAATGGGTGGACTTGGTGAAATGGATATACCCTTATTGTCTGATAAATCAATGAAAATTTCCAAAGATTATGGCGTATTGGATGAATTAACTGGCCTGGCCATGAGAGGATTATTTATCATCGATCGTGAAGGTATCATAAGACAAATCACTATCAATGATGTCGGTGTTGGACGTAATGTGGATGAAGCCTTACGTTTGGTACAAGCTTATCAATTTAGCGATGAGTTTGGTGAAGTTTGCCCAGTTAATTGGAGACCCGGTTCACAGGCCATTAAACCGAGTAGTAATGGCAAAGAAGAATACTTTAAGAATGCTCAATAAATCACACAATTCCATGGAGTGCAAGCAAACAAACTCTAAGACACATATTTACAAAAAAAAATATTATTTTTTAAGAAAATAACACTTAACAAAACGAAAAACACTTATATACACAGTTTTAACTCAAACAAATTACACTATTATAGACATCAAACTGTTTTTCGATAAACTTACAACAATCTGTTAAGGGATTTTAAAAATAAACTATAGAGAGTCTTATGATAAAGCTAAAAAATGTTATTAACAAATTTTTTCATTTTCCATTGATTGAATCTGTTTATTACAATTCGTAAAAACTGTTTAAGCAAGGAAAGAGAATGAGTTTGAGTTGATTTTCACGAAAAATGGACCTCAATTAATTAACAATTATTATTTTTATACTCTTGCATATTTATATAACATATATTCTTGATAAGCATTAACAGACGAGGCGATCTAGCCATATTCGACTTTTTGTCTGTCTGCTTCTTTGCCCTTTTCAGACCTTAAATGTGAAGCCTTGTGTTTGAAACTTGGTAGATAAGCTTTTCGGATCTATAGGTTTTGCAAGTATAAAAATTAGACGGATCGGACTACTATATGAGATTTATTTTAAACCAAAGTGAGGATAAAATATAAATTTCTGATTGTTAATTAGGCTAGAACTGCAAGGGTATGTAAATTTTGACAAGGATAAAAGTAACTTCTCTGATATTTATTTTTCTTAAAAGTCATTTAAAAGTTGCTCAAATAATGAACAATTTTTACCCTTATAATAATCTGTTGAACAGTTTTAAGATCAAGTTAAGAAATCTTAAAGGTTAATTAATTAAATAAACTTTGTAACAATCTATATTAATAACTCTATTAATTGTAGCTTTTCAATATTTGTGGAATTGTAAAATGTATTTTTCAAAAAATTGAATTTCATCCTCTTAATTCGTTAGCCCCGTTTATTTTCGAGCTTCTGTATTATAATGTTTGGTATTAAAAAAAACGTTTTTTTTATTGTTTGTTAATTTTTTAAAACATGTATTATATATTGTTAATATATTTCTTAAGTTCTTTAATACGTTTAGTTTTTTTTCTTTAAAAACTTCCTTGCAGCAATCAAATTTATGAGTAAATTATGAGTTCACTGACCCAATTTGATTTGTTACCAATTCTTAATGAAGTTCCCTTCACCATACTATAATCGCCCCATTATCGTCACACCCAAGCAAAGTTTCTTTTTCTTTTTTTTTTGTGTCAGCTTCATAATTGATCAAGAATATATATAGGCATATATACATTTTAAGACACAATTGACTGCTTTATATATTTTAAAAACTATAAATTAACAGCTTAACTTATTTTAAAAGTATTTTACTTTTGTCTGACTATGAATATGAATCACCCAACGAATTCAAGAGGACTTCTAGTATTAACCTAATTAGAGTACAAAAGGACATTGTTCTTTTAAGAGTCAACCACTTTAACTAACAACCATTTGCATTCCCACTTAATAAAAGCTTTTCCTATGTTAACAAGATTTCAAATTTCTTTGCGACACTTTAAAAAATGTTGAATTAATTAATCAAGAACAGAAGTGAACATTAGTTTAATATGATTTATCATTGTTACAATGCTAAAAATAGTTTTCAACTATTTAAACATCAAAGAATTCACTTTTTAAAATTTTAAACAAAAAGAGTGAGCTGATTGTGGTTGTAAAACCAGTGTGAAAGTTCTTGTCGATTGACGACATGCGAGTCATTCATTAATTTTTATTCAAATTAACTTAACCATGATCTAACAAAAAGAAGTATACACAAAATATTTTGCACGTAAGCACAAATATGTATATATATTCAAATGGAGACCATTTAACGGGTATTTGTAACAGTTTTTTTTTTTTTATTTTTTTTTTTCAAAATGAGTTTCTTTCCATAAATATATGTATGTCCGATATTTAGAGAAGACTCGTGGGCAATCAGATTTCAGTTCTCAAAATGAAGCCAATCATACAAGTCGGTATAATTTTAGCTGTATTTGCCTTTCAGGCCTTGGCCACGGAGAAAGATGCAAAGTCCGCTGATAAGCCACGTTTGCTGACACTACAAACCCAGGCCAATCCAGCTCCAGCACCGCAGCAAGTTATTGTTAAAGAGGAAACGGATCATAGTTTTTATTATCCACCACCACCACCGCCACCATATCATCATCATCAGCAGCATTGTCAATGTCCACCTGGTCCACCGGGACCACCAGGTCCTCCTGGCAGGTCAGGTTATCCAGGTGCACAAGGATCAAAGGGTGATAAGGGCCAAAAAGGTGATACAGGATATCCGGGAAGGCCTGGTCCCATCGGACCACCTGGTCCACCTGGTTATCCTGGTTATCCTGGCTCACCATATCAAAATAATCCACCACCACCACCACAACATCCAGGACCATATTATCCACATGACGGAGACTACAGATATCCAAGTATCGATTTTTATAGAAACAATGACCTACAGAATCGGGAATATGATGACGATGACAGCATTGAGAATAACGAACGTTCCCTAAAAGCCGAAACAAAACACTCTTCCATACCAAATGGTTCGAAAGTCTATTTAGCATTTACACCATTTAAGAATCCCTTTCAACTTCAATAAATAAAAAAAAAGTTTAACTGATTGAAACCGAGAAAGAATATATATAGAAATTTTTTTAATGTGTATTTAAATAAGTTAATGCAACGGTAAGGGTATACATATATTGTGTTGCCTTACAAAGAGAATACAGTGTGTCATTTACCCCAAATAGATTTCCAAAGATTCCTTATCAAGTTAATAATTAAAATACTCAAGCTATAGAAAAAAAAAAAATTTACTACTCTTCCTAGTGTTAGCAAACATCATCATCCAAACGTAATTCCGGTTCCTTTTCATCATCCTCGGTACGAAGTTCTGTGAAATCTTCATTAGATACTCTGAAATAAAATAGATGGAAACTCCTGCTTTGCTTTAAATATACGTTTAAAACTCACTTCTCAAAGTCATAGTGCGGCAAGAGACTCTCATCCAATGACATCTTCGATAAGGAAACAAATCTCAAGAGATTGCCCAATCGAAGTAAACCCAATAGCATTAGAAACATGCCCGATACATGACTGAGCCAAAGATTATGGGGATAGAGTATCAAAGAGATGCCCATAACCACATATATAGGTGTGGGACGCCAACCACCAGCTAACCAAGAGACAAAACGCCAACAGGTTAGACAATTGCCACGGCTATTCCTGCGATAATTATCCCTAAGATATTGAAGTCCTTGAATAACTTTGAGATGTCATAAAATTATATTAACATTTACTTACTCTCCATCACTGATTTCCTGAAGTTGTAGAAATAAATTGATTAACCATTTAATCTCGATAATAAGGACCAAGAAAGCTGCAAAACTTTAAGAACAAATCAAACAAAAATCTCATAAATTAATAGAAAACTTTTGGGTTCTTTTTTGTTTTGTTTTCTTACAGTACATAAAGTCCAGCCTGATAGCCATGGCTATAGATATCAACACCCACTCCGCAAATAACTAGAAAAAAAAAAACACAATCAAAATATGAAATTTATATATATATATATATATATGATTGTGACAAATATTAACATATATATATTCTATATTTTATTTAGTGCCGGTTTTCTGTTTGCTAAGCATAATCCATAAAATATATCAGATAGAAAAAGGGCAAGCATCCCTTTGGGGAGATGCAAAAGTTTATGAAATATCTCTGAAAATAATTTCAATATAAAAAAAATTTTATTTATAAAATTTGATTTGCCTTGCAATATAATAAAAACTACTTTAAATCATAAAATTTTGATTTTAAACTCAACATAAGTTTTTCTTATATTCGAAATTTAGAACTGTTTAACATAATTTGATATATATAGAATGGAATATACAAATAAAACAAAATAGTTTATTCAAGACCTTAATTTACTATATTTTTGCCATTTTTTTTTAATATTGTTTGTTTATATTATTTTAACCAATTGAAACTTATTTCCATTATTATTTTCTATATATCATAACACAAGAACTTTTTAGGCTACCCTCTCACAATAATATATTCATATTATAACCACTTTATTTGGTTGGCTTTAGCTTATGTCATTTGATATCTATTTCGATGTGTAAAATATGACAAACAATGAAATAAAGAACAAATGATTTTCCTTTTTGGCCAAAACTCAATCTAATTAAGTAATTTTTTCTATGCCAAACAAGCAAATCTGATTAATCAATGTAGAGAAATGTGGAAAAACCAAGAACCAATTACATTAAATGTGCCAAATACAAATAAAAACTATCAAAGCAACGACTTTAAGTTACCCTATATTAAATATTAATATTTATTAACAAAGAGTACTCTAAAAGTTTTTTTATTAAACATTTTAATTATATTGTTTTTCCATGATTTCAATTCAATTTTTTATTAAGTTTAGATACATCAATATACCCATTACTTATATAGGGTATAAAAATTAAATAATTGGCAAACGTAAAATGTTTGGAAAATAGATTTTGGCGCCTGGCGCCAGACATTGGACGTATGGAAAAGTTTAGTGAAAAGCCAGTAAAATAAATGCACAAAGGATTCCACTTTGGCAAAGGATGCTGAAAAAAAAGGAGTTCAATGACATCTTAATAGTACCAAAAGCAGATAGAACCCTTTTGTATACCAAAGCTAAAGTTCATGTACTCTAACGTATAGTAAACATTTGCTTTTCTTTTCTTCTCTCATATGATAAATGGGTTTTTTTTTTTCGTAAAGGGTATATTGATCATATTTATATATATTTATTCGAATTTAAAGTTTATAAGCTAATGGTTAAATCTTTATTTAAATACTTAAATAAGTTCAGATTTCAATTGAGAGTTTGTTTTGAGAGCTTTATCTTTTCGATCTTTATATATTAACTAGTAAATACTATAATATTTTATATCTTAATTATATAGAGACCACTTAATAGATTATATAGATTATAAATGAATTATATAACTACAATATCTAATAATTTAGTCAATTTACTAAAAAATTTAATAATAGTTTTTAATGAAAAAATTATAGAAAATGAAGTAAAGAGTCAAATAATCCTTAAGTTCTATCTATCTTTTCATCCAACATTGTTTAAGATTATTCCAAATTCTTATAAGATCCAACTAATAGAATTATCTAAATGGCGAACCCAACTTTTTAATAAAGTATATACAATATTCGAATATAAAGTCCATTTTTTTTAACCATTGCAAATACATTAAACCATTTTCAGATTAACTCCCCATTTCTGCATTAGCTGTGAACTTTAACTTTTTAGTTTGAAGAAGTTTGCCAACTTTAAGTATTAAAAACTAAAGTACAGTTGCTTCACTCACATGAAAAAAAAAAATATATATAGAATAAATTAACATTTCAACGCATTTTGTGCATATGCGTTTAGATATAAAATATTAAAGTAATTTCTTCCACATGAAGTTTCACACGTTATATACTTACCGAATGAAGTCAGCAGACCGAAAACTCTTATCACAGGACGTAAACAGGCGCAAGGATCGCCAGGTTGACGAAGGCCAATTTGATGTTGCAATTGCATTTCGTTAATTAAAACACAAAAATACTAACTCATACATATTCCATTAACATTTACAATATTTACTCTTAAATGAAATCTACATTCCTTTTATCACTTATCACTATTGTTCACTTATTATTATAATTCATTTTTTCAAAATCCTTTAATTTTAAGCGCCAAAAAAACCAAAAAAAAAAAAACAAACAGAGAAAGTATATATTTGTAAGGATATATATATATAGAACACAAGCCGTCCGCACGCTCCCAACTACGTTGAGTGAATGAAGGAAGGTTTGCCTAGCCTGGTAGCTAAACACTAATCTCGTTGTCGCCACTCAGGCTGCTTATGCTTCGTCCATGGAGGCCAAACCGAGCCAATGCGGCGCTTCACTATGGGTCACAAAGCTTAAATGTTGCTTAAAAATATGTGAGAAAATATTTATTTGATATAAAAAAATTTAAAATTTATCTTTGGATCTTTTCTTTATAGATATTTTTCTAAGATTTTTGCTTTAAGTCTATTTTGTAATTTAAATTATTACTTAAATCTTTAATAAGTTGAAATTATATTGAAACCTATTTATAAATTCAAAAATAATCGTTTTTCATAATGTTTAGGCCCACAGTTTATCAAAATTTTGACTCTAAGAGAGTATAACTATTTCTATAATGTTTTTTGTTACTATCAACATTGTATAAATAATTAAAATATAAACTTTTACTACATTAATTTCAACAATTATATATAAATTCATTGATTAATTGGATTATAATTTTTGTCAAGGTTTTTACAGTGCACTTAAAAAGTCTTCACCTTTTAAGTACTAGTTCGATTTTATTTGGCTTTTGTTTTTCTTTCTTGTTATATCCTTGCAAAAAGGGGTATATTAGTTTTGTTAAAAGGATATATTTACATATATATAAATTCATCCTAAATGAGCTTTCCCTCTGCTTTATTCTGTGAGAATCTTGAAGCCTAAAGAATCGAAAGTCTTTATAATTATTAAAAGCAAATGGAAAGATTTATATCTAAAGAATATTTAGTTTTTTCCAACTGCATTGACTACAGACTAAAAAAGGTAGAGTATTAAAACATCGGCACTGCAAATGCTAAACCAACTTACTGGTTGTTATTCATCTTGATTTTACGTTGGCTACGTTTCAGAAATGTTCATAACCGGCTGAAAATTCGGAAAGGGGGAAATTGCCAAAGCTCTAAAACGACAAAAAAAAAAAAAAAACATTTTCATCTAGAAAAGACTTTGCCTTTACCATTTACTCTCCTCTCCTCTCCTTAGCTGACACCTACCTTCCTTCTCATATATTTAAATAAAGCAAACAAATTTCTTAATGTATTTTAAAAGCCTGCAAAATTTTCTCTTTTGCCCTTGTGATGATTTGATGCCAAGATGCTATCAGTTATCTCTCTTTACACTATGGTGTTAATGACATTTCCAAAAGGAAAGGAGCTAAACAGAACACTCTAAGGTCTAGATTTAACTAAGGGTTTTGTTTTTTGCCAAAAGGCACATTTCTGACTCTCGTAAGAGTATTTAAGCCGAAAGGAACAATATGAGTCTATGATATAAAATGAGGATAAGAAAAAGAGAAAATATTCCCAACTAAATTACTAAATTAAATTAAAAATAATAATTACAGAATTGAGTATTTTCCTAGTTGAAAAATTTCTATTAATAATGAATAAATAATTCCTCTAAATAAAGTATGTAATAACTTATATAAATTAACCTTTTTTTGTTGCATATTTTGAAAGGAAAGAAAAAAATGTTTAAGAAAATATTAAGCATATATATTTCATTAATTTTGATTATAATATAAAGGAAAAATATTCCAGTTCATTCAAAAAATTTAACTTGATATAAAAATGTATTTTTAACTCATTATATTTGCCTTGCTCTTGGCCAGTAAATCAACGTTTAAGTGATAAAGTATTTTATAACTGATAGATAAAATGAATAAGTATATTTCCCTTCTTTTTTACATACTGTTTTATAACTATTGATAATTATAATTACTATATTTTCTTTCTATCTCACGTTCTTTGAATCAATATTCAATCATGAGATCAAAATTATATATATTGTCAAATGAGTTAGCAAATCTCCACTTAACCATATTATGAAAAGTTTAAAACCAAATTTAAAAAGCTCTTTAAATGGTCATTCACTTGCCAAACTCTTTGCGTCGTTTCATTATTTTGGTAATGCCGGCTACCATGGCCAATTCGGGTAGCGCCAATTTGGCATCTTCCTGAAAATCGCAGCGTCGTGTTAAATGCAGCCAGGCTCTCTCGGGATTAAGTGAGAGTGGCATTTGTAGCCAACTGATATAGTCGATTTTCAATGATCCTGTTAGCAATTGATCGAATGGTGTATTGTTACCAATAAAGAACATTGATTTCAAAACTGATGTCTTGGATTCACTGATTTTCTGGCCTTGGACACCCTGAAAGGGACTGGGTTCATCGGCAATGCCCAATTGTTCTAGTAGCCAATCCTTATTGAATTTTAAATAATTATAAACCACCTTAAGGACCTGTTTGCCTATATTAGTGGTAAGAACATCACTGACCAATACTTTGGCTACATAATCTGCAACACCGACATCCAATTCCATGGCATAGTTATTGGGAGGACTATGAGATAAACGATCCGAATCGATGGCAACTAGATCATCCATTTTAATGGTACTCACAGCACTAGCTCCTCCACCACGACAATTACTGCGATCTGTGTCCAAATGAATACTTTCCTTGGCCTGCTTAAGGAATAGATCGATCTGATCCGTATGCTTATCATCCTCATCAATGGAGCAAATTGCCTCCGAAATAGCATAACAGTGCGATGCCTTCTCTGGAGTTTGTCCTGGTTTCTCGGCTGTTTTAATTAACTCCGTATAGAGGGCGGCAAATACCACTTGAAATAGTACAGAATCACCCAAAGGACGTGTCGACACCGGTATAATGTCCTGCAACAATGATGTCACCTTATACAAACCCTCGGGTAAACAATCCCAAATTTCTGAGACACAAGTTAAAGCCAATGACATGGCCTGATACATGCTGGCTCCATTCTCCACCGCATTGATAAGCATCTCGACCACACAATCCATTAAAGGATATACAAAATGCATGATTGCCTCCAACCAGGGTGTGCGCTTTTGATTCCAAACTTGACGCTTGTCCAAACAATCGCTCCAACCACTCACAGCATTCTCCTCGAGAGCCTTTATTAGACAAGATTTGATATCAGTTGCCTTACCCACAGCCACAATCAAATAGGTGAGAGAGAGGACAATTTGGTAATTGGATTGTCCCACAGGATCTATCATGAAAAGTTATCAGATTAAATATAGAATGAAAAATAGAATATTTATATAGGTATACCTATATCTCGCACTATTGATTCGGTGACATTGAAACACTCGCCCCGACAAAGGAAAGCTTCGCATTTCAATGGTGCACCTTCAACTGCACTAATAAACGAATGTTTGGCCACATTTTTAAAGTTCTCCGATGAGGGTAAATGTTGTATTAAATGCCTCATTATAATGCCCGTCAAATAGGCATCTCGCATTAATAAAATATTTAGTAAATATGACCAATCTGCCTCTGGAAAGGCAAGCAAAACACGCAAATCCAATGATATGGCCGTATGGGTGGAAAGATCGGCAAATTCTGTAACCCATTGGCAGGATTGCTCTTTGGGAAAATACCGCGGTAATGCAAATATAAGCCAGGCACTAGGCAATCCATGACGAGAGCTAAACATTTCCATATTATCAAGACCCTTACGAAAAACCTATGGTTTGTTTTTAAAAGAATCCTTAAAAAGTAACAAAATACAGTGATTATAACGTACCTTAGACAAAACGCCCAAAGGAGCGCCACGTAGTAAAAGACAATAGAAGAGATCCCTGCACTTGGCATGTATGTCCCTAAGTATAACACTATGCTGATTTAATTGTAATCCCACATAGGCCTCACCACTTTCACAAATGTGGGGCAAAAGTTCCGCGACACACAACAGCATATTGCAAATGTCCACCAAATGCAATTGAGATCGAGCCACACTTGTCACAATTTGTGTATAACGAATCGTTAATACACTAAGAGTCTCATTTAGCATGCCAGCAAAGATCTTTTGGGCCATTTTCGGTGGAACCGAATTCCATAAATCATTTTTAGAAAATAGCATATAATGCCACCACATTTGAACCGTATAGGAACCTCTTTCCGATTCGAAAAATGGTTGAGAATCCTCCCAATTTAAACAGTCAGCATCTTGAATAATATACAATAGCAGAAGGCGACAATGTAGATCAAGTAAACGCTCAGCCAGAGCTTCGGACATTTGGGAATATTGTTTAAAACTTAATTTCAAAGCGCCACCCTTCTCATCACCCTTCGGTGGACATATTGTTGTAGTTGCTGCCTGCATGTAGACACCCAATGAGTTCTTAACCACTGAGGCGGCTCCAATTGTGGCTGTTAAAACAGATAGATCAGCATGATCCAATGATTCCTGGGAAAGTCGATGAACATGCTCTAGTAGTAAATCGGCCGATTTCGTTACCAGTTGAACAAACTTATCCGGATCGGAAGTTTTTACCGTAATGCTACTCTAATAATGTTATATAGAATAAATATTTATCTAAATTTACAAAAAAAAAAAAAAAACAATTCCACTTACAAAATCCCCTTCATTTAGTTCCTTTTCAGTGTGAAGCAAACCGGAAGGCTTACGATACGAAGCAAAGTATTCATCTTCCCACCTTAAATGAAACATATAGTTTGTATTTGTATATATACAATTTTTGATTAACCTACCATCTTATTAATTTAACAGCTGCAAAAGAGGCATATCTAGGGAAATCCAATTTTCCACCTACGACTCCAATACATATAGGTTCCTGAAGTACTCGTTGATGGGTCTGATAATATATTGATATTTGGAAATCGTAACTTCTCTAAAAAGTTAACTTAATATATACCTGATAAAACTCTAAATCTCGTTGGAGTAATATCGGCACACGATCCATTAAATTTCCTTCTTCAAGAACTTCCATATTTTTGTTTATATATTTAAGATAAAATTTTTGTTTCCTAAAATGATAAACTGATGATTTGATATTATTGAACAAACAGTGTTTCCTTAAGACCGTTGCTAAGGCAAAGAGGCAACAAACTGCGAGGGTTGCTACTGAAGATCTTTTTTAAACTTTCTCTATCTTAAGATGTCCTTTTAATCATTTTTTTGATTTGATTAGATTTTAAAAAAATTCTAATAATAGTTTTCCATATTTTTAAATTGATTAAGGGATTTTGTTTAAAACAAAAAAAATTTGGTTATTCTTAATCGACTTTAATTGGACTAAATAAAACTTGAAAAATGGAGGTTTCTTCAAAATATTTTCCAATTTTTACTTAATTTTGTAAATAAGCAATTTTTTAATTTTAGTACCTTTATCTTATTTGGAGGAATTTTGAGATCAAAAATTCAAAAAATTGCACTATAAATGGGTTTTCTAGATTTCTTGAATATTAATTCTTTCTTCTGCATTGAAATTAGAATTCAATATTTTTAAAGCAAATAGAAAAAGAGGGAGAACTTCAATTTAAATGATATAGACAAAAAGAGAGAGGACTTCAATTTAAAAAATATATTTCCCAAAGGTTCTTTCTTTTTTCGATCCTCCACCTAAAAGTATTCATTCATTTTGTTTGGCATCAAACTGATAAGAGCCTCAAAGTGAATTATGTTTACTGTTTCAGTGGTATACAGTAGAGATTTGCTAGCTGGGAGATAAGGTCGCCATGGCTTAGCCTGCACTGTATTCGAATCACTTGGTTTTAGTTGATAATTGACCGGAGACGTGAACAGGCGGACACACAGCAAGTAGTAAGTATATATATAATTTATTTTGATTGGGTGTGGAGATATACTGTATATGGTCGTATCAGCTTTGCTGGGGACCCCGAAAAAGTTTCCATCTTGGAAACAAGGCAGAGTCTGTTGGTTTGCTTATCACTCGATAAGCTTCATATCTGATTTGGTCATCAGCAAGTCGTAAATTTCTTTCTGATTTCTCCTCAGTCCCAGCATGCTAAGACAATTGAGAAATGTACCGAGGTTGAGCCGAAGTGCGCCGAGCCTACATCGTTTGGCCTCCACAACACCCAGTTATTTGATTGACCAGCCGGAGTTTAGTTTTCTTAAGGATTTGGGACTGGAACGTGAAAATCCCGGTGTTTATTCCGGTCAGTGGCAAGGGCGCGGCTCTTCAATTGTTAGTTATGATCCGGGTACTGGGCAAGCTATTGCTTCAGTTCGTCAAGCCAATGTCCAGGAGTTGGAGCATACTATCGGCCTGGGCGTAGAGTATTATAAGCAATGGCGTCAAGTGCCTGCTCCAGTACGTGGCGAAATTGTCCGTCAAATTGGTGATGAGCTGAGAAAGTACAAAGAACCGTTGGGTAAATTGGTCAGTCTAGAGGTAGGAAAAATCTACAGTGAAGGTCAAGGAGAAGTACAAGAGTTTATCGATATTTGTGACTATGCGGTGGGTTTGTCTAGAATCTACTCCGGTCAGGTGATCAATTCAGAGCGAGCGGATCATACCATATTAGAGGCATGGCGTCCCCTTGGCTTGGTGGGAGTGATCTCGGCCTACAATTTCCCCAATGCTGTATTCGGTTGGAATGCTGCTATTGCCCTAACCACTGGTAATAGTGTCCTATGGAAGGGAGCACCCAGCACTCCGCTTGTTTCAGTTGCCACTACAAAAATTGTCTCTGAAGTTTTGAAACGGAATCATTTACCACCTGTGGTGACACTGTGCCAAGGTGGTACAGACGTTGGTCAATCATTGGTGGCCGACAAGCGTGTAAATCTTGTATCCTTTACTGGCAGCTGTAATACTGGTCGTCAAGTGGGCATCGCTGTTCAGGAACGTTTTGGCAAATCCATACTTGAACTTGGTGGTAATAATGCTCTACTCATAGATGAGTCGGCAAATCTCAAAATGGCCCTAGATGCAGCTCTATTCGGATGCATTGGTACCAGTGGACAGCGCTGCACCACCACCAGAAGAATTATTGTCCATGAGAAACTCTACGATCGGTTTGTTGATGCCCTTGTGGTGAAATATAAGCAACTGCTACCCAAAATTGGACATCAGCTAGATCCAAATACCCTTGTGGGTCCCGTGCATGCACAACAAAATGTGGAAAACTATAAGACTGCCATCCAAGATGCCATCAAAGAAGGCGGCTCTTTAGCCTTTGGTGGAAATGTTTTGTCAAGATCAGGAAACTATGTGGAACCAACTATTGTAACCGGGCTTGCACATAATTCTCCAGTTGTACATCGGGAAACCTTTGCTCCCATTGTGTACATTCTGAAAGCCAAAACCCTAAATGAGGCAATATCTTGGAACAATGAGGTCGAGCAAGGACTATCCTCAGCCATTTTCACAGAGAGCATTGATCAGGCATTCAAATGGATTGGTCCACAGGGATCTGATTGCGGTATTGTCAATATCAACACAACCACAAACGGAGCTGAGATTGGCGGAGCATTTGGAGGTGAAAAATCTACTGGTGGTGGCCGTGAATCCGGCTCTGATGCCTGGAAGCAATATTGTAAGCGAGCCACTATTACTGTTAATCATTCTGGTCAGCTAGCCTGTGCCCAAGGTGTAGTCTTCAATGTCGAGTAACATAGTACAGATCTAAAAAGTCAAATAAAATTTTATTACACAAATTTAAAACTAATTATAAGTTGTTATAATTACTTAAGCAATGGTACGCAAACAGTGCGTATCTAGCTAAACAATTGTGGTAGAAACAAGAAAGGTTAAGTAAAATTTAAAAGCTATTAAAAAGTAATATTATTTACATATACTGAATGAGATCAATGGAAAAATGTGAAATGCAATAACAAATACATTATTTTTTCAATTGATTCTTTTTCTAGTTATATATATGTATATATATATTTATAATAAAAAAAAAAAATTTAGTTTATTCTCCTGCTTCAAAACGCCACAAATCCACCTCAATATCCTTGGACTTGTGCTTATGGAACTTGTAGCTGGCATCTATATTGTAGCGCAATTCGGCAATAACAGAGCCACTTACATCCCATTTACGACACCTCTTTTGGATGTGATCACTGCAAGCAAAATTAAAAAGGAATGATTAGAAAATGATGTATCAATTAGAGGACTAAAACCTACCGTGTGGATGTCTTGTGCAGAGAATAGACTGCGCCATTTGACAAAGCCAGGGCCACTTCAAGAAATTGCATATCAATTCCAGCATTGTGCTTGGTGCCAAACGGCGGATTCATGACAATTGTATCAAATGCTTTTGCCCACCTATTAATGCCTCCCTGTTGCAATTGAAGGACATCCGTACGCACACAATCCACATTGGGTAGCTCCATATCCTCCACATTGCTTTTAAATATATCTATTGCATCCCCATCTATCTCAAAACCAATCGTGAACTGAGATCCCAATAAATGGCTGGCAATGCTCAGCATTCCACAGCCACAACCCAAATCACCCACTAATTTGCCCTCAATATCGTCATGCTGGGCCTGAATATGGTGCATCATGCAAGCGGCAATGTGTGGAGGAGTCGGATATTGTTCTAGTAAAATTTTTGGTTTCTCAAAGCCATCCACACTTGACAAATATTCCTCCAATTTATTAAGTTTAAGACGTGCCATTATTTCGGACTACTGGTATTAGCTATAGGTGTTATTGTTGCTGGCGTCGTTGTTGTTGTCGGTGTAGGCTGATCTAAGCGTGGTAATACGGGTATTAAACTATTGCCAAAATATGAATCCTGCGTTATAAAAAACCCAAATGAGGAGGAGCTGGTCGGATTGAAAGCAGCCCGAGGAGGGGTAGAATTGGTGGATATCAAATCTGGGGTAACGGTTGTAGTAGTTGGTTGGCCAAGCAACTGGGGAGCAGGCATCTGTAAAATGTAGTAAAAAATATTTGTAAACAATATAAAGTTAACAGTTTAACGTTAGAAAAAGTTAGTTTTTCGCACTTGATTTGCGTTGCTTAGTCCCAGATTAATTATACCGCCAGCTAGCAGTTGTTTTTTTGTTTGAATCTCCTCCAGAATTTTGCGGTTTGTCTCGGCTTGTTGGGCACTTGTATTCGGAAAAGCCATCAATTAAACCAAAATTAAAAAAGGTAAAACGAAAACTGAAAAATGGCGTGGACGAGCAGTGTGACCAGAAGATTTTAATAAATCTAAAGCCGGGCACATGGACACTCAGAAAATATTATTAGCGGTTTTTTTTTTAGTTTTAAAACAACTTGCTATTGAAACGGACGTATCTGGCTTCAGTTTAAGTTTTAATAAAAATGTTATATTTTTATAGACGTATTTATTATTAGAAGTATACCAACCATTTCGCAAATTGTTAACAGAGTGCGCCTAAAAATCTTACTCCATTACGGCCCTGAATCTATCGATAAATTTTGTACATCACTAGCGATAAACAAAGTACAGAGAAATACACATTTCACCGTAATAATAATAATAAACAAGCGGTTTAAATAAAAACACTTAGATTAAAAAGATATTCAGTTGCTTTTTTCTGTTGAAAATCTAAGCGTCTAGCGTCCAGAAAGAGAAGGATTAAAAGGCAATGAGCATGAGTGATGACGACAGAGATATTGACATTGAAAGCGACGTAAGCAATATTTACATTTGTATACACATAACATATACATGTATGTATATGTGTACATGAATGAGTACACGTGCACGCATAATACAACTACATATTTTGTTTTCTCACCAGGATGATGCCGACTCAGACAATGGCATGGGCTCTTCACGCCATACCAGCACAGCCAACTTTACCCAAGCCGAGAAACGAGCCCATCACAATGCCTTAGAGCGAAGGCGTCGCGATCACATTAAAGAGAGTTTCACTAATCTTCGAGAAGCTGTGCCAACATTAAAGGGTGAAAAGGTGAGTAGAAAAGATAAAAAAATGCAAATAATTTAATGAATATTAAGTTCTAATTTTGTTATTCTTCGAAAAAAAAGGCAAGTCGCGCTCAGATCCTGAAGAAAACCACCGAATGCATACAAACAATGAGACGCAAAATAAGCGAAAATCAAAAAGACATTGATGAAATCAAAAAACAAAATGCCATATTGGAACAGCAAGGTAAATCAAACATTTTCTTTTATGGTACATACTTTCGTATTCTATTGTTTTCTTTTAATTTACGTTGCAGTTCGTGCCCTAGAAAATCCATCGACGAATGGTGATTTTGTTGAATACGTGAGCGAAGAAGAATTGGGTAGCGAGGATGTTGATGATGATGAAGGATTGGGTCAACAGGATTTCAGCAGACGCAATAAAAAAATGAAGACATTTCACGCGTAGCCCTGGAAATGAAATATCTTATGTCGAATATTATTATTATTTATCCATCTTGTGCTACTCTAATTTGTGCACATGCAAAAAATCTATAAAGTGCTTCATAAAACGTATGTTTTCAAATATATGTTCAAAAACCAAAAAATTCGGTTTAATATGTTATTTAAATTTAAGACTTGTAAATAATGTTCCAAAGCTGATGCTGTTTCATTTTTGCTTAAGCTTCTGCAAGTATAAGTTTAATCTGAAACTTTTATATTCAAATATCTATATTATATCTAGGTATAGGGGATATCCCTATAAGTTATTAGTTGGACAATTTCTATTTGGTTGGTGTGATAGAGAATATAATAGAACTGGTGGGGTAGGAATCTAAGCTTTGGTATGAGATCTTTTTTTTCTTTTGGTTCTTTGTTTTTATTAATTTTTTCTTTCTTATTTCTAATGGGACCGATTCCCCACCTCTTTTCTAACTTAGTATATGCCCATGGTATAAGACGTTTAAAACATTTCAGCCACAAAGTCAATATAAAAACATTCTATATAAATTTAAAATGTTATTTAAATTTTAACACTAGCGCTAGCAGAAGAAAGACAAAGAGCACAAAGAGAAACATGTAACACATTTGTCTCGGTCCGCCACCCTGTTTGGCCAGTCGCACGACTCGCGTCATTGTATTGTTTAGAAATCCTCCCGTGCGATCCATGTCATCATCCAAACCGCGCAGCAATTTATCTTGATATCGCACCTCATTGCCTATATCAATGGTTAGGGATTTCAGAGCGCCGATTTTCTGTTTTAATTCTTCGGCTGCGCGTTCATTTTCAGCCTCCAAGCTATCTGGATGATGTGACTCCTGCGGTGAGGAAGAACTAGGAGGCTGTTGATTTAACGGCTGGTAGGGATAGTTGTTGCGTCGCATGCTGCTTCTGCCGCTGGAGGTAGAATGCGCCAGTTTGAGCTACAATGTTAAAAAAGTGAACGTAAGACAAACGAGAGTTTTAACTAGATTTCATGTGCCACGTAAGAGTGACAATAAAATATACTTAGGGTCAAATTAGTTGTCCACCTCTGTCCATCTATGGTATCAAGATTCCTTAGTAAGTTGTGATCCGCCCTTTGTTTGGTGAGTCAACTAATAAAGATCTTATTTACTAAATGACGGAGTTTGTTTAAATTTCATGAAACTTGCAGTAATAAATTTATAGTGTGGCCAAAAGACCCAAATATAACAAATGCCTAATTCGTTAAACTCTGTAATTAAAAAGGGTTTAAAAGTAAGAAAGATATACTAGACTTTGCCCCGATTATACAAAAATAATTCAGTTTTAAACAATGTTCCAAAGCAACAAATGTAATCTTAAATCCAATTTAGTAAGAAGTTGACACAAATAGTATAAGTCAGCAAGTTTGCAGAATAAATGTAAATAATTGTGTTACTTAAATTTCAAAAGTCTACTTTGTTTATTCCTTTATTTATTGTTTTAAATTTCTTGAAATGGTATCATAAACCAATATTGTAATAACTAATCTAAATATTACCAGAAAGATAAAAATGTTCAAGGTTTTCACAAAGATTGTGGATTAGATACTTACAACATTTGTCTGTACATTTTTTTGTTTAGTTTACTTTTTAGAACACATTGACATTTTTACAGTAAATAAATAATATGAATAAATCAAAGTAGCCTAAATTCATTTATATTTGTAAATAAAATGTTATATCTTATATCCAAACTATTATATTAAAAAATTTATCTTATAGCATTTCTTTGTTTATCTTTAGTTGGTCACACTACTCAATTTGTTGCTCCGCAATATTAATTCCCTTTAGTAAACCCCCAAGATTCGGCACATTAAAGTCTAGTCAAATCAATAAAAATACAAATTCTAAGTTTATTTAGATAGTTGTGGACAGTAGAAAAATTAAACTTCAAGCATCGGAATTAAAAATTATAGTTTTTATTATTGCTCAATGTAATTGACCCTGGAACAGGGGAAAAGGGGAATTTGTAATACATATATATTATATATATCTTCTGACTACGTAATAAAACTACTCAACTCTTTCAAACTGATAAGCCATTCTAAAACACGCGACTCAAACTGATATCATTAAATAATACAAATTTTTGTTTTTAGCATGGAATCTCTGGAGACGGAGACAGAGACAGAGTTCTCGATCAACTTGTCCCAATCGAATGGCGTGGTAGGGGCTGTGGCGCAACGATTTGGTGTAACGGTGGAGGCACTACGTTTACTGCTCACACTGTTGGCAGGTGAGTAGTCATGGTGACACTCAATTTGGATGACAATATCACATAATCATTTTACCATTTAGGCTATCCCATTGCGGCGTTTTATTGCAAATTCGTTGTGAATACGCATAGAAAGACGCTACACCATTTGTATTTTGCCATCTGTGGTGCAAGTCTATGTTACTTTAACTATGGCCTGGACATTTATCATTCACTCTTGGGAATATTGACCACATATGTGCTAGGTCTTTTTTTTAGGCAGAAAACTCAAATTTTCTTAGGCATTAACTTTACTTTTCATATGGCATATCTTCTGCTGGGTTACTATTTTACGGCAAGCAATGAATATGACATATTGTGGACCATGCCGCATTGTATTCTAGTCTTACGTATGATTGGCTTTGGCTTTGATCTTACCGATGGCCTTAAACCTTCTGGTGAACTTTCTGCGGATCAAAAAGATACAGCTCTTCCGCATTTACCAACGCTGTTGGAGCTGCTGGCCTTTGCCTACTTTCCTAGTGGTTTTCTCGTGGGTCCCCAGTTTCCGTATAGGCGCTATGAAAGCTTCATTGCTGGAGAATATCGTAAGCACGATGGCCAATTGGAGGCTGGTATGCGTCGCCTTGGAGCAGGAGTTCTTTATCTTGTCATATGTCAGGTTGGCTTAAGTTTTCTACCCGACTCATATTTCCTATCACCGGAGTTTCTCGAGGTGTCCTTCATTAGACGAATCTATTACTTGGGCTTTTGGGCCAAATTCTCATTGTACAAATACATATCATGTTGGCTATTCACCGAGGGTGCACTCATAAGCATTGGATTCACCTACAAGGGACAAGATAAAGATAATAAGGCAGACTGGTCTGGTTGTAGTAATGTTAAGCTTATACTCTTGGAAACGGGCAATACAATGGAACATTATGTGCAAAGTTTTAATGTTAATACCAATCAATGGGTTGGACGTTATATCTATAAGCGTTTAAAGTTCCTTAACAATCGTACGATAAGTTATGCTGCGGCTCTTGGCTTTTTAGCCATCTGGCATGGCTATCATAGTGGCTATTACATGGCTTTCGTTATGGAATATATGATTGTTAGCACGGAAAAACAGGTGAGTCATAAATTTAAACCGATATTAATTTGATTATAAATGTTGTTGTTTCCCTTCACAGATATCTCGTGTCTATGAAAAGGAAATACTCCCCAAATATGGTCACATACTTGAGAATTCCGATATCTATAAATTGGTCTCTTTCTTTGCCCTCAAATCGTACAACATTGTCTATATGGGATGGTGTCTAACCGCTTTTGTATTTCTTAAATACGAACGCTGGATTCGTGTGTTTAGTGCTGTTAATTACTTTGGATTCATCTATATGCTACTCTGGGCGGGACTTTATCATTTATATCGACACTTCTCTTATAAGCCAAAGCGTGCCACTGTTGCGGCCACAGATACAACAACAACAACAAATCCCGAAAACCAAAAAAAGTCCCAATAGAAATTCGTAAAACATTTTAGATTTTCATTTACTTTAATAATACGTTTTATACGTATATTTCTTGAAAAAAACAACACAAAAAAAAAAGAAAAGGAAAAACATTTGTTAAAAACTATTTTCTGCCGTTTTGCCTAGTCAAAAAGTTCTTATATGAATATTGGACAGACAGTTGTGAAATTGTTAAGATGACATACATATGATATGAAATGCCCTTCAGTTCAATTAGTAAATAAGTTTGCTTTATAAGCAAAGAAAAAAAAACAAAAGAGGAGATCAACAACAAAAATATATCTACCGACTTTCTATAAGATCTTTTATTCCAAGAGAAAGAAACGGCTGACAATTTCGAGACTTAAACTATTTAGACAAGTTTATACGATACAACGACGATAAGACATTATTTTAAATACATATACATAGATATATATGTTTCATATGCTCATTGGATGTCAATAAAAAAAAGTAAGAAAAATATCTTAGAGAAGTGCAAATTGTACTACCATATTATTAAAGAACAATTTTACCGAACGATGGATTAAATATCAAATATATATAGTTGTACATCTTAACCTTGAAAGAATTTTTGAAATGAAACAACAAATTTTAGTTATTTTTTTGATCAATTTATTTTGTGATCGTTTCGTTTTTGAGAAAATGAACAATTTTTATAAACCAAATCTTAATGCTCCATTGGTTGGGCATCTCCGCCAGATTCCATGCGACGCTTAGCACCGCTTCCCATACCCAGTTCCTCTACCTCGTGTTCATTAATCTCGCTAAACATATAATCATCCTGATACTCTTTTAAAATCTTGCTGGAACGATTCTCATCCAAGAACAATGAATAGACCTTTTTCACATCCTCCGTGTTCACCTCGGCTGCCTTGCGACGACGACAAACCAAATTGGCGGTGGTAATCAATTGTATAGCGTAGCGTAAACTAGTATCTGTCGCGATGCGTGTAAGTATGGTAAGAGCATCCGGATGCATAACGCAATCCTCTTCTTCGCAGCGAATTTTGAGAATCTCCTTGACTTCCTTTTCGGAATATGGAACGGTGCGTATAATAATCATGCGATCGAGTAGATCAATTGGAATGCCATGTGGACTGCGATAATTGGTACCGCGTATACGAGTAATGCCACGATTTGTGGCCATAACCACGACCGGGGCCATATCTGACTCCAGAGCACGATTTAGAAAAGAGAAGCACTCAATATCCAGCATATGGACTTCATCAATGAAGAGAACACCGGGATTAATTTCAGCTTTGCCTTCCTCACGCCATTCCAGAACTTTGTTATTAATCTGATCCCTAACTTCCTGTTTAATCTCGCCAGTGTCACCCGAAAAGAGAGCAAGGAATCCATGGGTGCGACTGTTGATTACATCAATCTCATGCAAGGTCACTGTATGGACAACTTCCTTGCGCTTTTGTAGTTCACCCTCAGGACACTGCACGAAACGAGCCTGTGATCCAGTGGCATCATAATCTCTGGCTCGCGTGAAACTGCGTCCTAGTTTATTCACCTTGCCAGAAGCCTTGTCAATGGTGATGACATCGCCAGCATGTATCTTTTCCTTCATAAAGCATTCAATGATCTTATTGCCGAGATCATAATTGGTTTCCATTTCAGTGGTCTTAAGTGTAACCTTGCCCATCTTCTGACCAGTTCCAGAGGCTGGACGTTCAATCTGTATTTCAACAACTTCGCCCTCAATGATTTCTGTCTCTTCCTTGATGCGGACTCCAATACTTTTGCGCAATGCTTGCGATAAAGCTTCAGTTTTGCTCATCTCCAGCGAATAGATCTCCGATCCAGACATACTAGTAAAAGGCGTTTCAGTACCCAAAGCTTGGGCCATGCCAACAGCTATAGCAGTTTTTCCAGTACTCGGCTCACCAGCCAACAAAATGCAACGTCCAGCTATCTTGCCTTCGCGTACCATTTGAACAACAACACCAGCAGCACGACGAGCATCCTTCTGGCCCACCATGCCTTGTGAGACGGCACGTGCTTCAAGTACATCATCCAATCCCAAACCACGAATATGTGAATGAGCTCCAATGCGTTCTATGCGAGTTATATCGCGAACCTCAATCTTTTCAGCCTCGGCCATGATTCTTGTTCTATTCGTATAAAAAAAAATGTACAATATTCAATATTTTCTCCTTACTGACTTGTTTGGGTTTAATAAACAACTGAAAGCAATTTGAAAAGCTTTGTTGCCTTAGCAAAATATGAAGCAAAACGCCGGGCCACTACGCTGTGTGACCATAAGTAAAAAAATCATTTCACAAAATCTCTAAAAAATACTAAAATACAATAGGTAACCAAAATACTTTAACTAGTATAAACGTTTACCCCATAGTAAGTGCAAAAATGTAACGATCAATCAAGTAGATAAATTTGAAAAGAAAAGTATATATAAAGGGTTTTTTTAATAACTTAATTTATTAGCTATTTGGCTATCTTGAAATTCCTCTACATTGTCTACTGTTGGATCCCTTTTCGACCGTGAGACGGTAGCTAAACTAGCTGGATCCTGAAATAGAACCAATCGTACAAACGCCAAATTTAACAAGAATGATTGACCTAATAGTTCCCGCTGATATCGCTCCAATTGTCGAAACGTTTTGCATAATTCAAAAGGAAAGTGAACTTCTCCGTGCCGACGGTCTTGTTGGCCCATCATGGCCAACATAGTGTCTTCGGTGGAGACACGCTCAGTGCCGACCAAGTGATTGAAAAGCCGCGCCGCAAGAAACCGACGCAAAAAGAAGACATTATGCTTGGATTGGGTAAAATCGCTGGAGTCTGCTCTCGATGTCAGGGCATAACTTATCATGGAAGTTATTTGGGCTTTTTGTATATTGACATTTTGCTGGTCAATTGAACCAGGATTACTGTTGATCTGTGCCATTTGCGGACTTTCCAAAATATAGCAATCAGCCTCGGGAACTTGATGGACAACATAGTGACAGCGTCGCGTTAGTTCGCCCAAATGAAGTTTTTTATCATTTAGCTCATGGTGCTGCCAGTGCGTGAGGCGAGGGCAAGCTGACATCGACTCCAATTCTATACGGGACCAACTCACTGTTGTAACCCCAATGCGCACAGCCACACTGGAAGTAATCCGTTTTCGTTGATCGTCATCCACAGGCGGGGTGCAAAAAGGTATCGAGCGGACTTTTGTAGATTTTAGCACAGGCTTCACCACATTTCCATCGGTGTCAAGTAAACTCTTGTAGAATTTTTGAACCACCTTTAGACCAAATCCTTCGACATAAAGTATGTCAGTCAACTCTTTTAGTGGACCGTTTTTGGATTTCCAGTTATCCAACTTCTTTGCACGTGTTTTAGTTATGTCAAAACTGCAAAGAAATTTAAGTTAAGTTATGTATTTTAAATATTCTTTGTATGCACCTTAAAAGCTCTTCCACACTTCGATCATTAATGACTTGAAGGATCTTTTGGCGCTGATCCTCAGTGTAAGTTGGCAAATGTAAAACATTGTCCAGTTCGTTTCCAGGGTTATTAGTAGAGCTACTCGTACGATACACAAGTGTATTGTTGGTCAAACCAAACTTCAAAGCTCTTCTGATCACAGTTGTAAACATATTTTATATAATCAAATCTTGTTTATGTTAGAAAACACCGGCCCGAAAGCTATTTGCATGGTACTGGTACATGGTATTACACATTGCTTATTCAGTATTTTTAATATCTCAGCTGTTTACAGTCATATTTTTCAACACTAAAAATAAGATTGACCAACACTGAAAATAAGATTAATCAACACGGAAAATAAGATTTCCAACACTGGAATAGTATTGACCAACACTGAAAACAAGACATCGCGATAAGTTATCGATAACCTTTTCAATAACTTTTTGTCCATCTCTAAGCAGTTCCAATCAGAATGTTTCGCACTGTGGACGAGCGGTTACCGTCACTTTGCATTTTACGCCGTTGCGTATAAACAAATAAGAGACTCGTAAATCATTTAATTGAATTAAAACAACAAGTTTGCCGAGTGCTAAAATTTTGTCATTAAAAAAGTTCAAAGGGGGAAATACACAGCGTAGCTCTCTACGTGTGGAGAAGAATAAATGAAATAAATAACTCTCGCTGTCTCTCTCCCTCTATACATGCTCAATAATTCTTAAGGATGACAACGGGCGACACCAACAACTCCTACAGATATGGCAATAATAATAACAACAACAATACAAAGACTTCCCCCACCAGCACAGTGCCACCCGTAAATGCTCAATTGATCGTAGATATGGAAAACAATATCGCTGGAATTTCATTAGATTCACCATCAGCCCCAATGGCAGATATGGATATTCCCTCGCCACCTAATCTTGATGAAGATTCATTGGAAAGTGATGTCCTCCTAATCAACAGCAATGGAAATCGCCGTATGCCAGCACGTTCAAACACCAACGCGACATCAGCATCCTCTTCCTCCTTCACCACCGCAACAACGACAACGTCATATCGAGCCAAACTTCGTAGCAATTCCTGTTGGATGTGTGTCTATGGTTTTATGACAAGAAACTGGTATTTAAGTTATCTAGTTCCAGCCTCCATACTGGGTGCAATACTCTGTATTGGCTGGCTAACACGAGATTATGCCAAGCAATTGCTCTTTTGGATTGAGACACAAAATCCCTGGATTACTTTTGGTATATTCATGGCACTGTTTACACTCGTCTCGTTTCCCATTGTTGTTGGTTATTTTTTACTCCTTATTACTGCTGGTTATCTATTTGGCTGCTGGCGTGGCTGGTGCACTGTGATTTTGGGCGCAAATCTTGGAATTGCCATTGCCCATATTTTTATACGCAGCTGTCGTCATCGGATACCATTACAAAAGTGAGTATACAAAAACAAATATTATAAGTGAATCAGAGAATTGTGTCAGAGAACTAATATGACCCTATATACTATATATACATATATATATATATCTGCCATATACATTTTACCTATTTGTTTAACTGTTTCTTTTTTAAAACACAACTTGGTGAAATTATTGTTACCAGGTAATACGATAAGAAGTAGCTAAAGTATAGGGAAAGTATTGTTAATGTATGTAGTAGTGGGTGGAATGGGGGCCTGGTGGAGTATAGTGATCAAGTGCAAGTACACGTGTCTCAAACATTTAAGTATTTCTACCAATATACGGAAATTAACACGTTTTGTGTTGTTTATTATTCAAATACAATTTACTTTTATTGTTTCTAAAAAAGAGTTGTAAAATTTCAAATAGTTTTCAATTTCACAATTCGTTTGATAATTTTCAAAATTTTATATTGTGTTTTGAAAAAACAACTTCTTATAATTGGGCTATTTTAAGATATTAATTATATATATATATATATATATCTATATACATATTCAGAGATTATATATATATATATCTATATACATATTCAGAGATTATATATATATATATCTATATACATATTTAGATCACTTCACCGACAACAGAGTGAAAACAATCTGCTAAAAATGTTTATTATAAAATTTAAATAAAAACAAAATATTTATACCCTTACAAAAGAGGAAATATTCAATATGCAACATATAGAAAGTAGGAACTCCAACTGTATAAAGAATATAAACTGAGATTATTACTATTTAAAAATATAGAAATAGTCCGACTTTCCTGTTTTAAACCAATCTTCTTATATATATAAATAAAATATATTATTTATATATTTTTCAAACTTTTAACTTTCTGTTTTATCTTGTGTTTCTTAAATTCTTGCTTTCAAGTGCCTTAAAAATATCTTTAGAGTACTTTTTAAGTATTTTAAAAATAATTTTCAAATGCTACAGCATTTCATTTTTTTTTTTTTTTTTTTTTTTGTTCAAAGTAAACTATTTTTGAAAAGTCCTAGAAACACACACAAGTTTTATTTAACATACGAGAGGCATAAATCAAATTAATTTGCCCACACATTCTCAACGTATCCCTTTCTATATCCTTTAAACTAATCTGCAATGCGATGCAATCGAAATTTCAAGTATTTGATAAGATATATATCATATGGCAATCGGCGTTGGTCTTCCCTGAACGCTACAGATTACTGCAATGTGCAAATAGCATTACCCACCGATCATGTATCCGAGTTGGCCAAGATGCTTAAACCACAGCCAGTGCCTGTTATACGTCAGCGGCATAAATATAATGCACTGGGACTCTATTCCGAAAGTCCGTTAATGGATGAGGAACTTTGGACAAAAGAGATTCATTTGCATCGCCAAATGGTTATGAAGAATTTAAACAGTTATAAACATTCATCAACGGAGAAAAAAAGAATTTCAATTCAACGTGTATTCGCCCATGTTCTGGTAATAGCAGGAACTGAAGAGATACCATTAGCCCCTGGTCATCCCTTTATACAAAATGCCAATTTTCTATATCTTTGCAATTATTTTAAACCTGGCGGTGTTTTAGTCGTTTTACTTAATCGCAAGAAACAGCTAAAAACGTGGCTTTTTGAGACAATAGAAGATGTGAAATATGATCCAAAACTTTTTCATGTCGATGAAATTTTTGGAATATCAAAATTGAAAGAAAAATTATGTCAATTGGTTAACGATTTTAATGCAGAATTATGGTATAGCTGTAAGAGTATAAACTGTTCTCGAATTGTACAAGATGTGGCAGATGAATTGAAATGGAAATTACAGTGTCCAAGTCATGTACTACATCATACCCGATCTTTAAAGACCAATCTCGAAATTGAATGTATAAGGAAAGCAAACTCCATAGCGTCACAATCGCTTCAGGTGTTAATTAAAGATCATGGTGTTGATTGGGAAGATGATAAACTGAAAGCCGTTTTCGATTACAAATGCCGGCAACAGCATGCCCTTCAATTTGGCAATCAAACGAAAGCCAATACATTGGGTGGACTATGGTTAATGGAGGCAAATTGTCAATATGCCAATTATTGGGGTTGCTTAACCCGTTGTTGGCCCATCGATGGGCGATTTACACCACCCCAGAAAGTGCTCTATGAAATTCTACTTGATATACGTTACGAAATTTGTAATATGATACAAGAGATTGGCTCAAGGACAACTTGTTTAGCCCGCTGTCCTTTAGATCTACAAAATGCCTATTTAATTTTTTTGGCCGAACATCTCAAGGATCTAAGAGTTTTGCCCAAAAAACTAAGCGACACCAAACAAATTTATCATCAGGCATCCAAATATAGTTGCTTAAAAAATGTAGTAAAGCACATTGGGCTAGACTTTAAGGACACGAGTACAAAACTCATGGAACATCCTCTTAGGCCCGGCAATGTTTTAACCTTACAAATGTCCATAGCCATTCCAGAAGATTGCCTACATGCCTATCCCGAATTTCGTGGTGTTATCTGTGTATTGGGTGATACTCTCTTGATTAATGATAATTTTGGCATCGAATTTCTAACCGGAGAGTGTGTTTGTGAACGTCATGAGATTGAAATGTTGCGTTACCATGGTCTTTATGGTGCACGTAATATAGAACGAAGCGATTCAATTTAAAGGGGCTGACACACTAACTTGACCTTGTTGTGCTAAATTTCCGTTGCTAATAGAGCAGGCGTATTAAATACAATATACATTTCTCCCCCTTTTTTAATCACACATGATAAGACCCAAATAGAAGTTACGTTTACTCAACATTTTATCATATATTTTTGTTGTTTTTTCCCCTTTTTTTTGGCATTAAAGTTTTTTATATTATAGATGGTCTTAGCAGCCTTTAGTTAGTCGCTGTTGATTGATCGTGCCAGGGCTACAAAGTAATTATATAAACCAATTAACTTTTTAGCCTCTCCTCGTAGTTATATATATTTATAAATATATGTAAGATATGGCGACGATTATTTCTTCTTTTGTATAAATAAAACACAAAGTTCAAACTTGACACAAATTTTCCATGTTGAATCATTATAGCAGCTGGTAAAGTACACATTACATCACACAAATTTTAACAGAGAATACTTTTAAGGAAACTTATCTTAAACAAATATCTTAAAAGTATTGATAAAGTTTTCCGTTACATCTATAAAAAAAATTGCAAAAACCAAAGAATATTTAAATACTATTAGATTTAACTGAAAATCTCCACCATTATATGAAGTAATATAAAGAATATTATTTATTATATTTTATGGAAAAAACCCTCAGATTTTAAAAGAACATATGGTTTTTTGTAAAGCTCTGAAATCTGAGCTACTGTTAACTTCTTTAAAAAAACTTGATCTTAAGATCTCTTTTGGCTTATCAAAAATCTTTTTATTCCACTCTGTTTGTTTGTTCTCTGTTTTTTAAAATAATTGTCCCTATATAGTGACCTTGAGACTTCTGTAAAGTAAAAGTTGGCTTTTGAATATAGAAGTAAGGAGAGAAAGTGTTTACCCAGACCTTTTTGCCCTATGTTCAAAGAAAAGTGTTTAATAATTAAAGGAATCCTTTGGATTAAACACGACTGTCACGCAAGACCTTTTGGAAAAAAAAGAGTAAGATACTTTTTTAACTCAAATTTTCATTATTAACAATAAAAAAAACAAAATTTTAAACAAATAAACTCCAAAAACTTGCTACCAATATAAAAGACTTACAAATATAATTGAATAGTTAATGCAATATTCAAATATTATATCTCCAAGTTAATATACGAGATGTAATAATATATTTAAACATAATTTCATTATCCTATGTTTAAACGAAACCTTTCCCCTACTCCATTTAGTAAAACCATTTAACCATTTTGCTTATACTAAATCAAATTACTAGCCACATAGATTTCAAATGATTTTTATTACCCAATTAACGTGGCTTGTATGCGGTCTTTGATTTTTATTACTCAGTCGTTCAATATAATTAAACCTCACCTACCTACTAATGGATATATTGTATATTATTACTATATAGGTATATATATGTATATGCTGACACAAGTTGACTGAATGCGATAATAATCAGCATTTAGGTAGTTGTTGGCCCAATTTAAGTTAATTGAGTTATCGAAGCAAATCAAGTGAAAACAATATGTCATAATTAGGCTAATTCTCTGTTACAGTGCGTGCAGTTATCAATTTATAAAATAATTGTGATTGAATTGGTACACATATAAAAAAGGTTGTTTAATAAATGATTATTATATATTAATTATTCCTATCTCTCTCTCTCTCTCTCTCTCTCTTTCTCTCTCTTTTTTCTTTTGATTTAGATTAATCAAAAATGAGACTGGACGTGCCATAATGCGTGTTATTTCTGGCCCAAAGGCATTTAAAGTTGTATTCTTTACACGTCTAACTCCCATACCCTTTGGACTACAGAATGTGATATTTGGAGTAAGTTAGACAATAACTAAAACAACTAAAAGAAAATAAGTAGAAATTGTTAGTCAGCGATGCTAACTTTCTCTATTAAAGTATAATTTATGTTAGAATGATTACTATATCCATAAATTAAGTGTACTTAACTTATTTTAAATTTGAGTTTCTAACAACTTGTTTTCCCCTTCAATTTTTGTTGTTTGCATTCTAAATAGTACACAAAACGTTTACACTTGTTGACAATGTTTAGTAAACTTTTTTTGTTTTTGTACTAAATATAGCTAAGCAAACAAAAAAAAAAAACCAGTTTTCCTTTAAATGATGCAATCAATTTGAATTTAAACAAAAACAAAAAAACATCTCTGTACTTGTTTTGATTATTTTTGTTGTTGGTATTTTTAGATCAGTTCAATTAAGACTACGGATTATCATGTGGCCACATTTCTCGGACTACTTCCAGCCCAGACAATAAATGTCTATTTGGGTTCCACTTTGCGTTCCATGCATGAAGTTCTTAATGATAATGAGACAAAGTTAACTGGTTATATTAGCTTTTTATTTGAGGTAAATTTTAAATAATATTTCATTATTTTATTTGTACTAAAATTTATTTTTGAAGATTTGTTCTAGAAGATTTGTTAGGTGCCATCTTAAGGATCAATTTAATAATATATATATATATATAGAAAGCTATAGAACGTAGCAACTTCATTGTATTAAATTGTCATCTTTATGGCCATCAATATTTATTTAACTTTAAAATAATTTGGCTTATTTTAAAAGCCATATTAGTGAGCTTAACTAAATGCGTTTATATAAGTTTTAAATGTCTTTTTTATGTAAAATATTTTCTACTTAAAAAGATTTTATAAAACTCCTATAATATATATATAACTTATTTGATAAGAATATCAAGACACGCTTTGGAGCAAGAAACGCATTGGTGTTCATTGTTTCAGCACTAGCTGATATATTTATCGGAATTCCACTCAACATTCTTATTCAAAAATTGATTTATAATAGAAATAATAGAAAAATGTTTTCTTCTACAGCTTTCTATACTGTTTTCTATAGTAATTTTGTTATATATTAATATTCTACTATACCTAATAACGAAAAAATGTTAAAAGTGGACAAGAGACATAATTTTACCTCATCTACTTCTCATCTAGCTTAGTTAGAAGATGGCATTAAAAAATTTTACTTTATAACTATTTAAAAATTAAATTATTTATATAAATTTGAGTTTGATTATTGTAACTAATTTGTTTTGTATTCTTTTCAGGTAATTTGTGGCGTATTCCTTATGTTTTGGGTGATACAGAAAGCGCGTAAGGAACTCTCAGAAACTTTGCTTGCAGTTGATTATGCCAACGATGGCAAACATCTTGATATACAAGTTTAGCAGGAACTTTTACTGCTCGATTAAAGACTGCAATTATTTAAATCGAATTAATGGTAATTAAATTACTTAATTAAGGCAATTGATACCAAAAAGAAACAAAAACCAGAAAAAGAAAAAAAGAGAAAAATTATTAGAATATTTGTCATTATTTTTACAAAATGCCCTCTCTAACTCTTAAAACAAAATGATATATGCATGTATATATATATACATATATATAATGTGCCTAAAATATTAAGTTCACCTCAAATTGCTCACAAAGTTAAATTAACAATTGAAACAAGTACCGAATTTCAAGTAAAAAAAAAAAAAAAATAATAATAATAACTATAAACTAAAGTAAACTAATTAATAGAAAAATGGAAACTCTATCTGCCTGTAGGATATCGCCATTTGCGTGGCTTTTTGTTCATATGTCGATCCAAAATGCTGTCAAGTACATTTAAGGTAAAATCCACATTATCAAAGCTAATGCATATTGGTGGACAAATGTTGAGCACCTAGAAAAAGAGTTGATTTTAAAATTAATCAGTCAATAGATTTGCACATGACAAATAGAATATATATATATACCTATATAGTATAATTACCTTAATGTATATATGTTAAAAAGTTTTGATAATGATTTCAATTAATGTTTGTTTCTTTTTTTTTTTTTATTATTATTATTAATAATTACCTTTAAAATGAGACCTTAAAAATATTAAACAATTATACGTAACGGATAAAAACCGAATCGTTTAAATTTCAAATCAATAGCCAGAATTTATAAATACATAATTATTAAAATTGTAAAAGATTTAAATTGTTTTTTTTTTTATGGCACAACTGTTTGACAGCCGACTAAGATCGGACAAGTAGCAAATAATTGATAATATTTAATAATATTTATTTAACAAAATGTAATGTAAAATGTATAAAAATTTGTTATATGTTAACCAACTTTTTGTGTAGTAACAAATTAAATTAGAGTATCAGACTTGTTTTTGTATTAAAAAAAAAAAAAACATTTTTTTTTTTTTTTTGGTTTTAACTAAATTTTAGCTAACATTTTGTAAATTTAAAAAATATTATTTAAATCCCAGTGAATTTGCCAAAATTGCATAAAAATTGATACTATTTCTTTCTCTATCTCTCTCTCTGTCTTATTTGATTTGAAATTTTTTAAGTTTTTGTTTTTTAAATTAAAAATAAAATTGTTAATTGAATTCATGCACTAATTTTTATTTGGCCAGTGTTTCGTTTATGGCTCGATCTAGAACATCCATGGCAAACTGAACATCGTTTCGATTGATGCACATTGGTGGTTTAATGCGGAAGACCTAGTCGTATGAAGGGGGATTGGGGAGAGAGATGAAAACCACAGATTAATAAAAATTGAAATGGGGTTAGGTTTTTAAATGATTTTTTTTTGTTTTTTGTTTTAGTAGAAACTTGTTCAAAAACTCACATTCCCATCCAGTCCGCCGCGTCCAAAAAGCACACCCTTATCCTTGCATTTCTCCCAAATCTCAAGTACATGTGGCATAGAGAGTGGGGTCTTGGTCTCCCGATTGGCTACCAGTTCAATACCAATCATCAATCCCTTGCCACGAACATCTCCAATAATTTCATGACGCTGCTGCAATTCACCGAGACACTTGAGGAAATAAGTGCCCACTTGTTGGCAATTGGATTGCAGTTTCTCTTCCTCTATCACATCGAGCACAGACATGCCAACAGCACTGGCCATTGGATTGCCACCAAAGGTATTGAAATGCAAGGCTTTGTTTAGGCAGGCAGCAATCTCTGGTGTTGTGACCACAGCGGCCAAGGGGAAGCCATTTCCCATTCCCTTTGCCATGGTAACAATATCGGGTATATAGTCATGACCCTCAAAGCCCCAGAAATGTTCTCCAGTTCGTCCGAAACCAGTTTGAACCTCATCAGCAACAAAAACACCGCCATTGGCCCGTACCAAAGATGCGGCACGCTTTAAATAACCCTTGGGATATTGCACAGTGCCACCCACACCTTGAATGGATTCGGCAAACATGGCAGCCACTTTGCCACGTGGCAATGAATACTTGAATGACTCTTCCAATTCCTTATAATAGGCCAGACCAGCCTGGCATTCATTGGGATCACAGCTACAGGTGCGTTGTGTCTGAATTGGTGAATCCCGGCATGCTGAGCCACCCCATATGCCACGATAGGGATCGGGATTCATAACATGGACTATGCCATTGTTAACTCCAGGCAAGGGATACCGCCACGAGGAATGCGCCGTCAAGCCCATCGTATAGGGCGACATACCATGATAGGCATTACGAAATGTAAGTATATCCTGATTGCCAGTATGCAGGCGAGCCATTAACATGGCCAAATCATTTGCCTCCGATCCTGAATTAACAAAACAAACGCTCTTCAGATTTCCAGGCATTTTTGCCACCAATTTCTCTGCATACTCATGAATCTTTGGATGCATATAAATGTTGGTTGTATGCCAAAGTCTGGCAATTTGATCGCTTAAAGCCTTATTCACTTTCCTGCAAATGGGTTATCAATAAAGATTTATCAATCAGTTAACTGTCAGTTAATACTTACGGATGACAATGGCCCACAGATACAGTTACAATGCCACCAAACATATCCAAATATCGACGACCTTCATGATCATATAACCACTGCATATGTCCTGCATGAATTACCAATGGCTTCTTGAAATGGGCCAATAAATTGGGTGTCAAATGATTTTGACGTGTCTTCAATATTTGATCATATGTAGGTCCTGTGTAATTAGGGGCTTGATGATCACATTCCGGAACATTTGTCTGTACCGGCGAAGGCTCAGAAACGGCAGATACCTTGGATTGGCTAGTAGAAGAAAGAAGCCGCTTGGCTTGACCTGGAAGAAGTAAAAAGCAAAGTGTTAGTGAAGGGAAAGATATGGTAAATGAGAGTATTTAATTTTTACTTAACCGAAATAATCAACATTCTGTTACAGTAATACATTATAGGGTATGTATGTACATACATATATGTACATATATGTTTATATACAAACAGCTGTGCAATCAGGCGATTTCTGTGTTCCATTTCTTTTACGCCGTATCAGAGCAGCTTCTCTCCCTCAGTTCCTCTCCCCCTATCCATTATTTTGTTTTTAATTTAGAGCTGATAAGAATTCACCCCCCACGATTCTAAAAGCCTAGGGTACTGGAATACTAATTATGTACTGAAAGCAAATATATATATAATTTTTATGGCAATTTAGTATTATCTCTGCTAAATTGGTATTAACTCGTATCAAGGCCACGTGCTACAGACATGGGCAAGGAAGAGGGAGAGAGAAAGTGCTGCACTAAAAATATGTACATATGTATTTATATATACACTCCATATACAAATATACATATTTATATATATCAGAGTTAAATAAAAAACTTAAAAGTAAAATATTAGTTTAAACCTTTGATAAAATGAATAATTTGCATATAAAATTTAACGAAACACAAAAATATATATACAAACTATATATATATATATACATATCTGATTTTCAAAACAACTGTTTTAAAAATTTGGTAGAAAAAGGTTTTATACAGCATTTAAGTAAGTGAACTTATTTATTACAAACTAACTTACCGGTTAATCTTCTTGACATTATCATTTATATAGATTTATTTCTCTGCTAGTAATTTCACACCCGCTCTTCTTCACTAGAAACACAACTGTGCGTCCCGGTGTCGGTCAAGCAACTAAAAAAAAAAAAATCTTTTTAATATTAAAATACGTATAAAGTAAAATGCCTACACTCAGGTGGTACTCACTTTCACCTCTGTTATCAGTTGCAAGAAGAGAGTCAAATAAGAGAATAAGAGTCAAGGCTAACGGCTTTTACTTTAAATACAAATTCCTTCGTAGGGCGCTTATTTTTTTTAAAGTTCTCTCGTGAGTTCTGCATATTGAATATTCGTATTTCGTAAATTAAAATTCCATTGGAGAGCAATTAAAAAGTTAATCAGCATGTATATACATACATACATACATATGTAAATGTTTTGACAACTTTGTAATTATATTGAAACGAAATAAAACATGGATGTTGTAAAATCAAGAAGCAATAAGGGGTTCGGTTTTGTCAATATAATATTTAATACTGAGATTGATTACCATAGCTTGGCTAACAAAAAGATTTTTGACCAAAATAATGCTTGCTAAAGAACCACTAAAAGTTTTAGCAAAAAGATAAATGTTAAAGGAGATAATTATATTATGTGGGCTCGACTTGAAAATTTAAATAGCCCTTTGTTTAAACGCCGGCAATATTAATTTAAAGTCAAATTAAATTACCAAAATCATCTTTTTTGTGTTACAACTGAATGCAAATAAAATTGTAACTGTAATAGTACAACAGAAAATAGAGAGAAATGAGATATAAAAAGGGCGTAGCTATGTATTTATCTTATTTAGGGGGCCCTCTATGAGTTGTCAGTGTTTCCTCTTCCTACGCCCATGCACTTAATTGCATAGATAGAGCTTTGCACGCATACATTCAAAACTTATTGAGTTAAATACTTGTCATTGCGAGTGAGTAAAATTCAAACTTACTCAGTTCAGTTAACGGTTCCTAATATTGAGTGCAATGCAAAAAGTACTCAAAGCTCTTAATAACCTCTAATTAATTACTTTTATTAAAACAGGGTGTGCTTATTAAAGGGAAACACAGTTTGTTTTAAATTTTTGCTAAGAACACTATAATTTAAAATTAAATAGGTTCTGACACGAAATGTTTAGACATATTTTCAAATTTATATTGCTTAAATAATAAATTAATAGCTCGACTAACAATTTAGTTTCTAAAGTTGGCCGTTAGTAATCTTGTAATTGTAGTAGTCACATATTGTTCATCAATCAAATCAATCAAAATACATTCAAAAGTGAAATCAATCATAAAAAAAGAGTGCACATAAAACAAAAGAAATTGAATACAGAAAGTTGTACTGTCAAAATGCTGAGAAATGGTTGGGTAAGTTTAATGATAAATAATTAATTTTAACCCTTTTCTTGGTGTGGATTATAATTTAAATTTGATTGGTAGATGACCTAATAGGTTAAATGTCTAAATATATACTCTTTCTTAATTTATATTCCTGAAAACTTATAATAATTATTCTTACCACAACATAATAAATCGGTTTATTTTATGTAGAAATAGTTTCCCTCTACTTGGCTATTAAGTTTTGAAAATTCCCTAAAGCATACAAATAAGTTGACGATAAAGTTATTAACCTTTTTTTTTTGCACGATTTTCCATATGTATTTTTATTCAAGCACAAAACAACACAGTTGCACGGGATTTGTTTGTTTGTTTGTTTTTTTTTTTTTTGCATTTGCTTATAACAAAAATATTTGTGTGTTTTTTGTCGTGTAACGATCTAATTGAATTTGTGTTGACCTTAATTATGCACAGATTCCGTTTTATTTTATATATATATATATATGTGTGTGTGTGTGTTTTTGTTTTATTTTAAATTTACAATTTTTAGTAGCTTTTGTTTTGTGTTACATATTTTGTACAACATAATTTATATATGCTAAGATTAATCATAGTACAAGAATTACATAATGCTTTTATCCTCCAATTCTAAGTTCAACCAGCATCACCAGCTTTGCGCTTTGATTCTCCGCCTTCTGCATCTGCTACCCATAGATCTACTATTCCACAGCTCCAAGCAACAAAAAATTTTATTGAGACATTTTAAAACTATACGAACTAAAGATAAAGCGCTAAAGAGTGGCAATAACAATTTTGTGAGAGATGGGAAGGGGTGACGGGTGACAGGTGATTAGGGGAGGAGGGACAATACATATATGCATATGTTGCTCGGTTGCCTAGTGAAAATCTGTATACGTATCAGGACTTCTTGGCGTTGCTGTTGACTGTTGTTTTTGTTGCTGCTGTGATCCTGACTGTTGCTCCAAATTGGCAGCCATTTGCCGTAGATTATCTACACCAGCCAAAAGTTGTCTAATACACAAATCAAACAAATGAAATTGATTAAATTTGGATCCTTTTTTGATTTAAATCGGAATAACTCACCTTAAATTCTGTTCGGCATTATCCGCTGCACGCAGCAAATCTCTGGATAATTGATGTGTTCTGGACGGAGGGCGTGTTGTTGTACTGCTGTTTGCACCACTGCTGCTAGTGCTACCGCCTCCAGGCGTGTTAACAACAGTTTCTCCAATGCCATCCAAGTGGCTAGGTGTTCCACCCACAGCCCCATCTGATGAGCTTCGATTTACCCCACTGGCACGAATAGAAAGAAGTTCGGCCTAAAAGAGATATAAATAAGATTTGAATCAAGATCATTATAGAATACACCCTTCCTCCTTTCAACCAGCACAAGGTAAAGAAAAGTTATTCATATCTATGCGGTATTCCTTTATCTATTGTTTAACTGGATTTTAAATTCTTATACCTACCTCAAGTTGAACCACCTGTCGCCTTAACCTTTGCGTATTCTGAGCATTTGCACTACTGGTCAAGGCTTCCCTACGTCGCTGTGTCTCCACCAATTGGAGTAACTGTTGCTCGGAATCTTGAGCTCTCCTAGATTGGGCCTGAAGTTCCACTCTCAATTCCTGCAATTCACGCTGAAGTCGTTCATTCTCCTGACGCAGTGTGGCGGTTTCCTGTTGCTGCTGCTGCGGCGGTGGCGAGTCCATTGAATTAAAAGGTAATCCGATTGCAACATCAGCCAATCGTTGACATGAATGGATAATGGGACCATCGGCTAAGAAATCGGGTAACATTTTAACAGTGGAACCAGTTACTAGCTCGGAAACGGTCGAAACGGCTGAAGCGGTTGAAAAGGGAGAGCATGATGCACCTATAGGTGGAGCTGGTAGAGAACTGCAGCTTTGGGCAGCACTGGGCAGGGCAAAGGCTCCTAATGCTCGATCTATTGGTGCCTCGGCAGCGCCTAAAGGCGAATTCGGTGGCGAGCACCAGGTGGGTGCACCATCGGGCAAATGGTCTTGCACAAAATCTGGTAGACCGCCACCACCGTTAGAGGCTCCACTTCCTGTACTGGTTTTGGCCATATCCAGTGGCAAATCTAGTTTCAATTTGGGGGGCGGAGCTGCTAAAACCAATCGATTGGGACGCAAGTCCCGATTCCCTGACATAGGACGGCGGCGTGGCGATGACGAGGATCCGATTGACGTAGATGAGGAGGAACAAGCAGTATCATAGCTGGAATAAGACCTTGGCACATACCGTGTATGACCCGAACCTGACTGCATATTAGAGGCAGCCGATGGAAAAATATCTGAAAGTAAGGAGAGCACTCAGTTTCTGGAAAAGATTTACTCATATTACAAATTACCATCGTCGGTTAACCGCTCATCATAGAGTCGTGTATTGCGTACTTGGGACAAAGCAATATCGCCATCAAAATCTTCATTTTGGTGCAGACGTAGATCGGGACGATGGAGACGACTTCCAGTAATACCAGGTCCAGAACCTCCACATGCTGCATATTCCGCAAGACTCGCCTGCGAGTCAAAGGAACTGAAGCGAGGCGATCGCTTCATTTTTGATGAGGCAGAAGATGAGGATGCACCGCTTCCATTTTCGGGCGGTGCTTGCATATACGAAGCTGAAACAGATTGGGGTACCTTCGGTCTGGCTCCTGTTGATGTCTGCACAGCAGTGTCCACAGAGGTTACTGTGCTGGAGGGAGCTGTCACTGTTCCGCTACTATTGAGAAAATGCTTAAACGAAAATGATGAGGGTGCCGCTGCTCCGCCTCCCACCGATGAGGAGGATAAAGAGCCACCTCTGTTATCCACATAGGTGCTATAGCCACTACTGCCGCCACCGACTCCTCCTGACTTAAGCCATAAATCGGGTACAAGATCATTTACTCCACTATGGGAGCTAATTAGAGATTCATCGTCCAGCTTAATCTGTGCATCGCCACCGCCAACTAAGTCTGTTGTTAGATCGCCTCCTCCCTCACCACCCTCCCTAACAACACCTCCTCCTGTCAGGTCACTGTGTTGTTGTTGCTCTTGTTCTTGTCGATTGGCCGTATCCTCTGTATTGCCATTGTTGCCATTGGCCATTGACGCTCTGGCTCTTCTCCTGAACTACTAATGCCAAGTATGTGTTAACAGTAAATTTTATCTATTTGACTACGTCTAAAGTGCATTGGCCTCCGTTTTTCTTCAATTTATCCAGCCGACTTTTCTTCACTTTGGCCTTGCGTTTATATGGTCACACTATTTAAAAAAAAACTAAGTATCTGAGATGCCATTTTGGCCATATTTGGCTACACTTTAACGTAATTATAGCACAATTTAATTGTTAATCAACCTAAAAGAAAAACATTCCTCTTTTAGCCCCACTACCATTTACACCCATGGTTCAACTAATATGCTTTTAAATATTTAACTATCTGAATCGATAACTAGTTTTTATATCGAATGGTTTTGTTGTTGCTTGTTTTTTTTTTGCGTTGTACTTTCATTTTTTGTTTAGAAAAAAGTTGGTATCATTCGTCGCCTTATGTTATCGAATAGTCGATAAATTACCACTGTTGTATAGTAAACAAAACGCAATGCAAGGCGCAGCTTGACGTTGCTGCGAGTATTATAATTGGAAATTTTTTACTTGAATTTATTAATTAAGACGTATTTCCATATCAGGAAAAAAAGAAAGGTAGTGCGTAGCCCCGCAGCAAATACAAAAAAAGTGAATGTGCCCGAGTTACAACAATAGCAGCCGAATTGACGAAAGAAAATTCTTCCCAAACCGGTCGACACGCACATATACATGCATACATTAAAATTTTTTTTTATATGTACACACATGCAAATGCATGCAAAAAATGCTATTTTCGTGTGAAAGACATTGAAAATTGTTAAGCAAAACAAAAACTATAACAACATCTCTCATCTCGCCCTGACACTCGTTACGACAATCTCATCTCATTGCCGCTTTCTGTTTGAAGAAAACTTCTCTGTTCGCGTGAATTGCAAATTGGTTTTGCAAACAACACAACCCCAGCTATATCTACCGCCCGCCCGCCCCCCATCCTACTATTGTTTCGACATCAATCGCTGCTCTGTCCCCTTCTCCTGCCCTCGTTTATACGTGTGCGTGTGTTCCATCTTGAGTTGTTGCCGTTTTTAGTGCATTAACGGTTGTCCCAATTTTTCGTGTGGAAAGTGCAAGCAGGACAAAAATTTGGTTCATCTCTGGATTTTGGGGGCGTGTCAGCATAAGGGTGGAGAACTAAAGCATATGAAGAAGTGCAATATGTGTGAGAGGAGCTACAGCTGGAGGTGAGTATAGTGAATCCAAAACAAATCAAATTCCAATTATCTTTCTACCCCTACCCACACCGCCCCATCCATACACCTTTTTCTTATTTATGTAGTTTGAAGAAAGCAGCCGAGGCCGGGCCACGGCCCCATTTATTGACTTGTCTGTTTCTCTCTTTCTGCTGATGTTGGCTTCTGCGCCCCCCTGCCTCTGCTTAGCATTTACCAAGCACATTGGTACAAAGCTGATGCATGGTGCATTCATTAGTGCATTAGTTGATTCAATATAATTAAAGGTCAAAAATTATATTTGAAAAGAAGCCATAAATTTAAAAAATTTGTCTATGTTTTTAAATTGCATAAATATATAATTGGGAATACAAAATATATTGCTGCTATATTAAAAAAAAAACAGAGGTTTCTTATAAGAATATAGATTCCGTCCAATTGTTCTTATAGTGCTGGAAAATAAATCAAGGTTTCTTTATCTACAGATCTTTCGTTTAAACAGATCGTTTCGTTGAGAATTATGATAGTTCGAATCTAACTAATTTCAACCAAGTTATAAACACATTCGAAAATACATAGATGTAATAGTTTGTATAAACAGATGAAGAACTAGAAAGACGGGATGTAAGTATCCATTTATACTTATCTTAGAATGACTTGTGCGTTAGTTTAAGAATATACCGTTGATGTTTTCATATAACTGTGACAAGTAGTTCCGCTATATATATATAATTGTATAGTCTCCAAAATATTTTAATATAAAGCAATATATAACAGACATACCACTAGATATGTTTGTACACAGTGTCTTCATTATATTAGCCATTATTGCTATTGCTACTACAAGAAAAGATAAATTCAAACCGCAAAAATGTACGAAATGTATAAAGCAAAAAATAATGATAAGCTTGAATAGTTCGAGTGCATATACATGCATATTTATTACATTTGGTTGCGCATCGGTAAATTCTTTATACTCTGATTGAAAACAAATTGATTTGTAACCACTGCACATGCTGCGTTGTAGGCTTTGCACGTCTGTCATTGCTCTGCTACTTCTATTATGCCTTTTGTATACAAATGGCGCAGTGTTGTTGTTCTTGTTGTTGTAGTTGTTGCTTTCATTACCAGTGCATTCCACTTGCTGTTGTTTTTGTTGTTGTGGTTAATGTTACTTATAAATATAGCAAATGGATCTCGTTTTGTTTAAATTAGGGCAGTTAATAATACAAACCATTCCTTTGCCTCGCTCTTCTTTCGTTCGCTATCCGATTGCTGTGGTGCATTGTAAAAATAATCAAAAAAAAAAAAAAAAAAAAAAAAAACTATATCCATCTTTTTCTCTCTTTTCCTTTTACATATGTACATACGTATGTATTTTTATGCATTCAAGCATAGTGCTCCCACGCACACCTACCCGACCAACCAACCACCCACCCACCCACTTTGGGTCACGGCGGCTGGATAATTTAATTAACGTATGTACTTACCCTTCAGCACCCGTCGTTCATTTCATTTAATACAGTTATAAGTTAATAAATATTTGTAAATCTTAACATTCGCTGAACTGTGATGGGCCTCAATAATTTTGCCTTTCCCTTTCCGTTTGCCACACACAAACACCTGCTGCAATGATTTGTATTACAAGTAAAACAATTTATAGTTTCGCTATTTGCATTGCATTTCTTAAGTATGCAGCGGCTCCTTTCTAAAATATATATATATACATAAATATATATATAGTTCATATTCTTGATCAGCTAAGTATAGGCATGTTTGCTTTGTCTGGATAGACGGCAAATCAATTTCAGTTCTTCTTTGACTATCTGAACAATAGGACGATTATATTTCTCATAACATGAAGTATTTACATTTAATTGGTAGAACTTGATCTATTAGTTATCAATTTTTTTCTTTAATCTTTATCTAATCTATTTGTTTACTTTATTTTTTAGTGTGGGCCATAAGGCGCAACAAATCTGGCAAGGATTGCTCTAAGGATTGAAAGTTTTTTATAAACTGTGGGGATCTTGCTCAAATGTCGTCAAACGGCGGCATTAACAGTGCCACAAATGGGCGCAGTGGTAGCACTGGTAGTGCCAATATTAATTTGTTGACTGGTGTGGGAGGAGGAGCAAGTAGTGCATCTAAAATATTGCCAGATTTAAAGACTCAACGTAGCAATAGTGGCGGAGCGGGAGTTGGAGTCGGAGGATGCAGTTCCCTAGCAACCCATAGGCGTGATAATTCACATGTGGATTGTCCAAAAGTTGAAAAGATTTATACCTATGCACCGCCTCAAAGTAAACTAATGACTAGAAAGGATCAGGATGGCTATCTGGTTTATTGTGAAGGCAAATTGCATTCGGGTACACTTCAGAATCTAATTAACCACATGGTACCGAGCCATGAATATTATCCAGATGAGGATTATGTATTTGCCTTTCTATTGAGTGCGAGACTTTTTATAAGACCACATGAATTGCTTGAAAAGATTAGCCAAACGTGGGAGCAACAACAGCAAACGGCAACCGATGGTGGCATGGGCTCGGATGTGGTAGATGATGCTGGACAAGGACCGCAATGCCATAATACACATCTTACTATTAACTCTGCCTCGCCCATGACTCAACGCAAGGGAACGACAACTGCTGCGAATTTGGATCCAAAACCCCAGCAACGGACTTTTACACAAAAATCGGCCCAACATTGCATACGCCTGCTATCCGAATGGATTGAGATATTCCCCTATGATTTTAGAGATGAGCGTCTAATGCAACAAGTTCGCATTTTGGCCAGAAAATGTGTCTACATTGACAATTCGCTGGGCAAACAGGTGTCCCGTATACTCCAATTGCTTGTCTCACGCTTGACTGCTTTAGAAAAATATGAAGAATTCCTACAGCAACTTGGCAAGCAGCAGGAGGACCAAGTGTTACCCAATAATCATCAACACCACCAGCATCATCATCATCATCATAATCCCTTTCAGACATTTCTGGGCAGCAGTAGCAATGGAAATTCTGCTGGAGGAGGACATGCAGGAGGTGGTCTGCTAAATGCAACTAATTCAAATTCATCAAGCGGCAACAATTCCTCAAATTCCGCCTCAACTACACCTCAGCCCACGGATGATGTATTCGGTATTATGGATATTTGCCCAAGTTGTGCCAATTTGGCACATCAATTAACAGCCATTGAATTGGAAAGGCTTAGCCACATTGGGCCCGAAGAGTTTGTTCAGGCCTTTGCCAAGGATGCGGGAGGAGCAGGAACAGCTTCCTCATTGAACGATATGAAAAAGACTCGGAATTTGGAATCATATGTGCAATGGTTCAATCGTCTCAGTTACTTAACAGCTAGTGAAATTGTTAAGGTATATAAAAGAAAATAATAAATAATAATTATCATATTATAATATAAATTTTGGAAAACTCTTTATATAGTATCCGAAGAAAAAGCAGCGTGTACGTATTATTGAATACTGGATTGAAACGGCTAGAGAATGCTTCAATATTGGTAATTTCAATAGTCTAATGGCCATTATAGCTGGTTTAAATCTAGCACCGATTGGTAGACTCAAAAAAACGGTTAGTTCGACTTGGTGCATATCTTTTAATTATAATTTATTAATTCTATTGTATATATTTTAGTGGTCCAAAGTGCAATCGGCAAAGTTCTCTGTGCTGGAACATCAAATGGACCCAACATCGAATTTTAATAGCTATCGCTCAACGCTTAAAGCTGCCATGTGGCGCTCTGAGGGCGCCACAGAAGAACGTGAACGCATAATCATTCCATTTTTTAGTTTATTTGTTAAGGATTTGTATTTTTTGAACGAGGGCTGCTCGAATCGGTAAGTTAGTTAATTAAGATTTATTGAGAATATAATTGACTATATCAATTGATTTATATTATTATTCGTGTTTCCTTATAGCTTGCCAAACAATCATATCAATTTTGAGAAATGCTCGCAATTGGCCAAACAGGTCATGGAATTCAATGAATGGAAAAAGGTCTCATGCCCTTTCGAGAAATTGCCACATGTCTTGACCTATTTGCAGCATCAGTCTGTCCTCAATGAGAACACATTGGCGATGGCCTCGTTCGAATGCGAACCGCCCGAGAATACTGAAGAAAAGGATCGCTACAAAACTGTGAAAGCCGAAACGAAGCAACAACTGTTGCAGCAATTGCAACAGCAACAGTAGCTGGGGTATAATTCACCCCACTGCAGAGATAAGGGGGAGGGATGGGTTGGGGAGTAATAGTACATTATAAGCGCTTGCCATGTTTATTATTTTTTTTTTTTTTGTCGTCTACTTTAATACTAAGGTTCGGGGGATAAAAGATTTTCGTGTAGGCTTTGAAAGCGATTTAGAGATTGATTAACTAATTAACGAACTACTTAAAAAAAATTGAATATTTTGATTTTAGATTACATTGTGGACATTTAAGTTCTTTGTAAGCATCTCTGTTGCCAGTAAAATCTTAAATTATTTTAATTATTAATCCTACAAATTAATATATTATATATATATATATATATATATATATATACTTACGAACTAACAAAATGAACATATGTACTTAAAGCATTTTTGATTGTCGCAGCTAATTTTAATATAATTATTTATTTTTTCAAAGCAAATTGACAAAAAAAAAAAAATCTCTTAGGTAACCATTATATTATATATATTTGTATCTGTAAGTGAACAGTATTTATATATATTTATATCCATTTACAAAAAAAAACAACATTTTTTATAGCTAAATTAAATCTTTTATGAGGACAATGCTTTTTCTGTCTTGACAAATTTTTAAAAAGCCATAGAACAAAAGGCGACGCTAAACAGAGAGTGTAACAGCAACAACAACAACAGCAATTTGACTTTTTCTATTTAAGGAGTCTATTTTGTAATTTCTAAAACGAATTCTATAAATGGAATGGAATCATATATAATTAATATTAACTATAGTGGGACTAAAACAACAACAAGAACAACAACAAACATTATTGATTACAAAAAAAAACAAACGGCTTTTCAATAAAAAGAAAAATTTAACAAAAGTGAGTTTTAAAACAACGTTATTTTGTTTAATATATTTAAAAAAGGGTTTAAAAGCTAACCAATTTGACTATCTCGCTTGCACTCAATTATTAGCTTGCACTCTTTTCTTTTTGGTACGAGTTTTCTTGCTTTCTCACTCTGTTTCCCACTTTGCCACTTTGTTGACTTTCACTTATTTACTGTCTCTTTTCTTTTTAAATATTCCATGACTTACATTTTTCTTTTCCCCCTCTTATTTATAGCTTCTCCTGACTCTTCTACACTCAATTAAGTTTCTGAAAAATGTAATATAAATATTATTTATCATATTCATTGTGCAAGGATTTGTCAAATATGTTATGTATTAATGTTTGTATAACTAATTATTATTTTTTGACATTATTATGCATTTTATTTTCATTTAATTTTGGAACTTGTTTCGCTTCTATAGCTAAACCTTTCTAAAATTCATATTTTTTTCTTTTATCTGTGCATTGTTAATATTTATATAATGAAACAGCTAAAAGTTGTTTATAATAGACTTATACATTTCATCTGAATTTTGCTTAATTGCAAACCACCACCCAAGTTCTAAGCCGGTTATAATACTAACTGGTTCTAAAGAGCAATTATAAAACACTGTCTTCTTTTGGCAGAAGGTTTATATATCAGAGAAGCGAATAATCTTCTCATTACATACCCTAAACGAAGTATTATCCACTATAAGTATTATCTCAAAAAATTTACCAGAATTTAGTGGCAATGACAACTTAATATTTTACTATGACAGCAGCAAATTTAACAATTAAGATAGGAACTACAGCAGACAATGCGCAAATTTATGGAAAATCCCATAACCAAAATATATATGTACATACGTATCAGAACAGACAGAACAATAATGGGTATCGAAAATATAATAACAATAATAATTTTCAGTAACAGCAGCAACAGCAATGATTACATACAACACAACAAAAGCTATGTATAGGCAAGAAAACAATAATGAATATAGGAACTCTGTAAGTCATACAACAATGGAAACAATTCAACTACAACCTACAATTATAACAATAACGAATAACAACTAAACGAACACCAGAAAACATAACATAAGGACACCGTGTAGCAATGAATTATAAAAAATTTCAGATTTAACTGAACAAATAATTAATACAGGGTTAGACTTTAAATTAATTTGTTAAGTAAGTTTTTTTGCAATCCAGATTTCTCTCAAGTAGTACAATTTTAGGAATCAGGCGTTAAGCTAAATTTGAAAAGGATTATCAAAGTGTGGCCTGATACCAAATTTAAAAAAAATACCTATTTCCTATGTCCCTGTCCTTTTTTTACAGTCAGCTGGCAATTATCGATACCCAAGCGATGCACCCATTTTGAAATGGAAAAATTCAAATTAAATATGAAATTGTTTAATAAATATGTTTAAACATACCTTTATATAAAAGATATATGAAACTTTGAAATTAAAGAGATTTTGATTAAGTTTCAAACTAAAAAAGGTTTTTTCTTTAAATTCTAAAAGCTTAAGTGTACTTTATTATGTACCTTCACTGCATTTATGAAAAGTTACAGCTCCTTTTTAATAATTTACTCCTTAAAGCATTTTTATATAACCATTAATGTGTAAGAACGATTGTTTCTTTTTAATAATGTTTCGTTTTAAATTGCGCGCATCCGTTTGACAGGAGTGAATTCTGTATTTATCGAGTCCCCAAGTTCGATGACGTAACGCATGACGTTAGTGTTAACGTGAAATATGTAGTCCATCTACATGTAGTCAGTCTTATCTGTCTTCTAGTCTTAATCAGAAAGCTTGTGTCGATGAAGGATGTTTCGCAATGCGGATAGAAAAGTTCGCTATTAATTACTAATTTTGGGGGAAAAACTCAACCCAAATCGAATTAACAATTTTTTTTTTGAGTACAAGTGCATTCGTATATGTGTGTGTACGCGAGTGTTTGCGGGTTTCGGTGCTCAAATAAAAAAAAGAAGAGAGTCCCTAACGGTTATTTGGCCAAAAAAAAGAGAACCTGTTGTTGTTGATACGCCGTGTCTCGGTAAATTACGGAAAAATCGATTTTACTGGTTTCTTTTTTTTATTTGTTTTGGTTTTTGCCTTTGACAACAACAAAAACATCCTTGACTTGATGTCAGAACAATGAAAAATCATAATAAATACGCCAAATTGCCCCAAGATTTGGATTTGAGTTATCAATGTGGCGATGATTTGGATTTACTACCGGATACAGCAGCTGATATCGACCTAGATGTGGATACAAATGAGTTGCATTTGACTCTGCCTGCCGGCGGCAATCGCAATCAGGAACGGGACCACCAGGACGACGACGATAGAGACGACTTTGACGACGACGACGACGACGAAGAAGGGGAGGACGAGATTGTGTTCGCTAGCGGCGGAAGGCGTAGAGGATTGCGTCTGGCCCCAGCAACGAAGTTGGCAGCACAAACTGCTGCAACACGTAAGCAGCAAAAACAACAACAACAATACCAACACCAAAAACAATTGGAGCAGTTGCATAGCACGAAGATAAATAAAATTTGCGGGCTCGGCAGCGACAGTGTTATCGAGGTGAGTGCGCGTGGGAGTCAATACAATTAATTAATTGCATTTTCCCATTTATTCTTCTCTTTTGTTTTTATTTTTCGTACGCTCTCTCAATGGCCATTGTTGTTTTACCATTCAATACACTTACACACACACACACACACACTAATGACAAATATTTTGTTGAAAAGTTTTAGTTTGTGAACTCTTATGGGAGATATTTATTATATATATGAAATAAATGAGTTTATAGCTGCAGGAGAGTAAAATAGTTCCCAAAAGTTTCAAAAAATATATAAAAAAAAAAAACTTTATTTAATTTGATTGATGAAACTTTTTTCAATGATTTAATGTATTTTAAAATTTTAAACTCATAAAATTTAAACTAAAATATAAGTATATACTATATTATAGCTATAGTCCAGTTCAATTACACTAACCTACTTAACAATTTGGCCAATAAAGATTGCAGCTCTTAGGTTGACTCTGTGCCAAAAAAGCTAATTTGAGGTTACTTAAAGAAAAGCCATGGAAAAGTATGCAAAAAAATTGCAAAAATAATATACATAATACATTATTGATCAAAATCAACAATTTATATAAACTAAAGCTTTTAATTTTCAAAAATCTTTGAAAAAACGTATATATAACTTTGTATTTAAGCCTAGGTTTTCCTCTTCGTTTATTTCTATTTGTCTCCATCCAATATTTATTTGCCAAAAAGCGGCTAAAAAACTAACGCAGAGATAGAAAAAAAAAGCGTTTGAATCATATCGTAGTAAACCCTGGCCTACGGCTTGATGTGGAAATAAAAGTGAGTGACACGACATGTCTTTGTCCCTTAAATTGGAAAAAAAAAATTGCAAAAAATTCTATCGGAAATAAGAAAAGAAAAAAACAGGAACACAAAGCAAAAAGAAATTGCTAGGGAACAAAGTAAAAAAAAATCAAACAACGAGCAAAGGTATGAAACCAACAAAATGGAAAAAATCAATAATATGACAAAGATGTATATATTCTTGTTCACCTGACTGATATTTTAACCCAAATAAATATTTCAAATCCTTATATGGTAGCCTATGTGTATATCCTTGAATGTTGTAGCTACTTTTGTTGATTTCAATCTGTACAACCACAAAAGGAACAACGAAAAGCAAAGGAATGGAATGTCCTTTGGTTCGAAACTCTTTAAGATCTATAAAGATATTATACAAACCCTCTTAAGAACTTTATAGTTACTCCCAAAGAGCTTAAAACCGTATTCCTTCTCAAGATCATTATCCTTGGTTACTCTTTGCATTTCAAATTTCCTATTAAAATAAACGTGTTATACTTTAGACAGGTGTGTATTTTAGCTGAGTAAAATACTAAAATTATTGCCAAGAGATTTCAGTTTAAGATACATAGATACATACATACATACATATTTAAACGACCAAGACAAGGCCCCGATTCCACAGAGTTCTCTAACAAGAAGTTCATTTGCTAAATTACGCGTTAAAGCACAACTAATTTGAATGTCAGTGTGAAATACTGCAATTAATGCCTCAGGCGGAACGACAAAGTAGAGCAAAAAACACAAGAGAGAAGCTAAATAAGAGATTACTACAAAGTATCAAAAGAAAAAATTAAGGCACTGGGACAATCAAAAAAGAAGAAAAAAAAAGCACATTAACAAGATTCAAAAAAAAAAAAAATAAAAAAAAGTGTGGTGGAATCTTAAACGTTGTTAAGTATTTGATATATATATACCATTTACTCTGACACATAGTGTTGAAATGTGTATACATATATATACCTGCTACCAAGAATCAATAATACTTCATTCGGCCACGTACTTAGAAAAGTAAATTACATATGTACATGGGATAAATGGGTTTTCTTTTGACCTTGGGCATGAGTAAGTATATATGTATGTATGAGGGAGGACTGATCAATAAGTAATTGAACCCTTGAACATTCTTTATAAATCAGGTGCGTTTGTCGTGCTGACCCGTCACCATCTGTTCTTAGCTTAAATTAATTTTAATAATTCATACAAAAAAGTGTATATTAAATTGACATTTTAGTTTTTGTGATTAGTCATCATTAAAACTATATACTCTGTGTGTAGACGTCTTTATCAGATTATAGCAAATTTTATTTAAATTTCAAACTTTAACTTGAAAAAAGTAAAGAAAAGAACATATATTTCAATACTTTTTAGTTCGTTTTTTGAAAATATTTATATTTTGGGACATAAAAACATATATATTTATATAGCTGGCAAGAAATATAGAAATCAGATAAAAAATATATTATAATTGAAATTAAAATTTGTTATGCCAATTGTTTCTTTTCAATTACTAATCCATATATATTCCATATTTAAACGTCATAATGAATATTCATACATTTTACATACATACATACTGCTCTATATACTTACACCACTTTGTCCCCTGTTGCTAAAGGGTGATAAAAAAAAAAATCGCGTTTTATTTTTATATGTACTTACTTATGCAAATGGAATAAAATATAGACAGCTGACACATTCAGTGACATTTCATAGTTAATAAGTTGAGCAATAAAAAGAAAAAAAGTCACGCAGATAGCATATCAAATTAATGCTTTAAGAAGGATTAGAAAAAGTGAAAGCAATCTAAAAATATAAAGTTAATTATTGTATCATTGGTGTTATGTCAATCAAAGCCTTTTGCTTTTCCTCAAAGTATATTATCTTAAAATGAATGTCTAAAAATTTAAACCCAATCTAAGCAAGATTTTGGTAAATATATCAGAATTTATAAGGACGTAAACGAAAATTATATTATCCAACATGCATCATTAAACCTATTAATTACATTTTAGCCAATTTTCTTTGAAATTTTCCATCTCCTTTGCATAATATTTATGCCATAAGATGAAACAATATTGTTTAGAAACTATTTAATAATGCAAACATTTCATTTTGTGTATGTATTTGTTGTTATTTCAAGTTTCTCTCATAGTTGTTTAAACAATTTCACTTCATTAAATTTGATCTTCTAGTTGAGAGTATATTGACTTTTGGTTTGCCACGCCCTTTGTAAGAGGCATTGCTTAAAAACCACAAAGTACACAAAAGGGAAACGAAATCCCATCCAAGCTCCATCCAAATCGTCCCAGCAATTAGACAATAAACAGGTATTAGTATTAGGGAAATCGAGGCCTTAATTGTTTACCTCCTCTAGCCAACATGTAGACGATTTTTGCAATCAATTATGGCAATCAGAAAAGAACTTATCCTTGGTTCCCTGGGCATGATAATCAACCTGCATAAATGTCGCTTCTAGTAAACTGGAAATGGAATACCAGCCAGCAGCATAAGGCAGGCAATGACTAAGGGCAGTCATCTGCACCATAAAGAAGGACCCTTAAAGTCGAGGACTAGCAAGCACACTACATAAGTACAACCAAAGAACTTTCACGTCTGTAGATGCTCAAATATTGACATATGTATGTACACGACTATGTCCTGAAAGCCCTTTTTTCAGTTTTATTGTTTAATTGTGAATGGGTAAACAATTTTTTGTTTTCGGGAGCATTTCTTTTTTGAATTTGTCCTGAATCATTGATTCCAAATCAAAGGCCCCATCGAATGAGAATTTTTGAAAAGGTATACAAGGGTATTTGAGTACCTCTTTTATTTGTTTAACAAATGCTTTCTCTAGTTGGATAAACAAACACATTAATGTATAATGAAATTGGAGATTGATTATACATTTTAGAGCCATTTCTATTAACTGAGAGTTAAGCTTAAACAATTTCCAATCATTATTAGACTTTTTTGAAACAAGCGAGAGAGAGAGAGAGAGGGTAAGTGCTGTAATTTTAGCCATTTTAATATACCCAATACCCTATTCTTTTAATAATAAGAGTAAAAAAAAATGTTTATTTGGCTAACAAAAATATGAGCAATCCAAAAGAAAATAAATGGGAGAAGGAAGGAAAACCCTACTCTCGAGTACTGCAAATGGGATGTAGAAAAAAATCCGAAATGACTTTGCTGCTAACCTTAACAATGATTTTACACAGATTAACCTCAACTTACGACTAGTCTCAGAGCCACAGAAAAAGAAAGAAAAAAAAAGAATGAAAAGAAATGGAAAGAAGAAGTACCTAAAGATTAAAAAGCAAGAGCCATACCAACCAAACCAACATACATATGCGGACAAGAATGTCCAAATGAAAACTTACTGGATGATGCAAAGGCCATCCCCGAAACACCCTCAGACGTTCCTTTGTGTTTGAATCAAAGAATGGTTAACAAAAAACCAAAAAGAACAAAAAAAAAAGAGTTACAAAAAGAAAAACCATGAGTAAACTCCTAACTCGGCTATCCTTTTTTTTTTCTTCTTTTTATATATGTAGCTGTTGTGGCCGACTATGCAAAAGCTAAGCAATCGAGGGATGACCTTAGTGTTACAGGCAACGGGTCAACTTTTATAGAGTAGATTTTTGAGTTATATTTTTCAAAATTTGCCTTTCAATTAAGTATAGCTAATAATCAACAAAAATACTTGAAAATTATAGAAATATTTATGTGTTGGCTTAATTTCTTTAGTAAGAATTTCTTAAGTGAGCAACATTGGGTAACACCATAACCAACTCCTTCTATTTGAACTAAATATGTATATATATTTTGAAATTTAAATACTTCTTAAGTTTGCTAGTATTATCCATTAAGTGTTTGTTATACCTTCTGCTAAGAGGAAGGTCAATAGTTTTATACGAAAACCTTTTAAACTATATTAACTAAGGCAAACGTTTTTATACTTACTTTATTTAAGCTGATATTGGCTAAAACAACATGGCTCATATGTATAGAATCACGTATATTCCTTTTGATTAGAAAGTTTTTACAAATATAGCCATGATTCCACCTTTTAGTTGAGTCTTCTTTCTAAATACATACATACATATATCTAATAATAATATTGAACCCACCAGAATGATGATAGCTTAGAAAAAATTTGTAGGTAATTTCCATTATTTTTTTAAAACAAAATTTTCAATCAAGTTTTTTTTTAAAATGACTTATATAAGTTTGCATTAGTTTGTAGATTTTGAAATTTTGTTTTAATTTGATTTTTATTGAAGGAATAAGACATAACAAGTACTTATCGGTGGTTACAAATATATTGAAAGTAATTTTTATAAAAGTAATTTTCATTATTTTGGATTATTTTTATTTCAATTGGGTTTTTTAACCGTTTTTTTTAACTTCTCTTCTGAATACTAATAAGAGTTGTGGAAGAATAATTTAGTTTGGGATTTTGATTAGTAAAAGTCTTAAATAAAATAATTTTTTAACTTAAATTAATGGATTTATCATGAATTTAGGTACAGTAGACAGTATCTAGATTGGGTAATAGAGATTTTTAAATATGTTTAATGGAACAAAATTCCAAATATCACATCCTACTTCAGAGAGATACAGCGATATGGATATGAATCTTTGTAGATCAAGATCAAGGTTACATCTTTTCTATCAATTTACTAATACCCATTGAAAGGGTATAAAACCTAAATGATTAAATGAAAACTGGCCGATGAGCATACTCCCTATACATTCATACATACATAGTTACATATATAGGTACTCGTTGTAGGGACATGTTCGGTAGATACGAGAGAGTTTGTAAAAACAGCGAAAGCAATTAAAACGGCAAGAGAAATGTTGGGTGCGGGCAATGTAATAGAGGAACTGTATAAACATACATACAACTATACAAACAAACTAGTACATACATATATATGTATGTGTGTACATATATCGAGCAGCAGCAGCAGAAGCAGTAGCAACAAGCTGTCATTTTTGCCTTGCTTTGCCTAAGCCTTTACCGTTACCTTTGCCTTTCCCTTTTGCATACAATTTTCGCCTGACTCGGCATATTGTACGCCAATCCCTCTGACGCTCTTCTGTTGATATGTGCTGTCTGTCTGTCTGTCTGGCCAAGCTTTGGTTATGTCAATAATGTCAAGAGAGGTATATTTTTGCTTCTCCTACCCTCCCTTCCCACACAATTCTATTCCTGCTTCTCCTGCTACAATTCAGTGTGTTTGTGTGTGTATTTATGTGTGTGTGTGCCTTATCAACAGCTGCAAAGCACACGAAAATTGTATTGTGCGCCATTTTTGATGCGCATTTTGATGAAGATGATGATGATGATGATGGAAGAGGAAGACTAGGAGCATAAGCATGATGAAGAAGAAGATTGTTGAAATAGTCAAATAGCATTTACCAATTTTTGATGGGAGGAAGGTCCTTAACATTCCTTTATTCACTCACATGCTCAAAATACCACAAAATTTCATTCATATAATATAGGTACATATTTTTCATCAGTTGGCCAAGAGTATGCCAAAACTTTTGTGTAATTCTTTTCAAAGTCTTTTAAACCTGTCGTTAAGTGTTTTTTGTTTTGTTTTTGTTTTATTGCTTTCATTATTACTTTGAAAAGCAACAGTTTAGATTCCTTAAATTACAATTGAATTGGCTCATCAATTCTTTAAATACGAGGGTTGTTTCATTTATTTGTGATTCCTTTAAAATGCAACAACAATTTATCACAGAAAATGACTTTTCCGGCTTTATAAAATAATTTTTTAAGAATAATTTCTTTCAAGCTGAATTTGTCACCCCAAAATAAAGTTTTCAAGGACCTCTTGTAGTGTCAAAAGATGATGATTGATAGTCAAAACGATGGACATTTACGATTAAAATTGTTTGTAACACCTTTTTTAGAGTAGTAGTCGACCAAAGTCCTTTTTAGCTCTAAATGGCGAAAATCATAAATCATTGTAAGAAAAATGCTCTTGAGTTAATACCATTTTTTTTAGCCTGATGCAAAATGTTGATTATACGGTTTATGTATGTACATAGATAAGAAACAGCCCTCGCATTAATCTAGTAAATATGTATGTATTACCTGAAACTGGCCTGTAGTCCAAAGATAATGGAGCTGCAAAAACATGACCACATCTACCACACACAACAAGAGACAAACGAGTGAAAAGTTTTTTAAAAACGAAATCATGGCCAGGGCTCTTACACTTGACAAAAAAGAGGATAGAAAACCTTAAAACTTTTAACAATTTCATATTACAATCCAATTTCATATTTTAGTTAATACAGTGAAATATTCTTAATTAAAAATTTCAAAATTAAGTATGAAAAAAATAGCTGCTACACTCATTATTAATAGGTTTAAAGACCATAATATTTCTCGTAGTGCATAACTCTGTTTAGAATCCAACACATTGCACTGGTGAAAAGTGAACTTTTTTACCTGGTGGTTTTTCCGCAATTCCAGCACAGAGTGAAAAAAATAGGAGCATATGCCGTGTAGAAAACGAAGTGCACAAGATACAAGTTTGGTTTGGTTGTGGAATTTAAATATGAACTACGGGTATTTGAAACAAAAAAAAAAAAAAAAAGAAAACTGATGGTAAAGAATTTTCATCCAGGAAAAGTTGAGAAATTTCTCTGTGTTGCTATTTTATGGACACTTACATTAACTCTCCTATGGCTATGGGAACCATCTGCACTTTCTTCTCCAGTAAAAGTGCTTAAAAATTAGATGTGAGGCAATAAATTTTCGTACATTTCTACCTGATCCTGGACAAATTTTTTAAGTGCTCGCCATACAAATGTATATATTTCTATCTGTGTGTCTTTCTTTCTCTCTTTTTCTACAAATTTAAACAAATAAAATCCTTAGACACAAGAGTGAAAACAGGCTTATGAGAAAACTGGTAAACATGTGCAAATTAGAAAAGTAACATTGAATTCTTAATTTGTTTAAATTTTGAATAGAATAATAGAATTTGAATTTGTTTTATTTGTTTGTTTAAATAAACTCAATAATATTTAAGTCTCTTCATACAGAGTTTCTTTTAGGTTTCCTCTTTCTCTTGGCATACAGCCGTATACGTAATATCGAGAAATTAGACTAAATATGTTGCATGGGTTCATGCTCTCTAAACAAAGTCCAACTAAAGAACTATGTTTAATGCAGAACAGTTACTAAATTAAGTGACGCTATAAAAAAAAAATACTTGCTCTAAACGTAACAGGAATAATAGATATAAAAAATTATATATATATATAAAGTAGTTATGTAAAAATATAAATCTAGTAAGAAAACCAGTTTTAATGTGTGTGTACTTTTCATGAGCAAACGGCACTTACTTTTATTTACATATATACATATGTATGTATATATATTTTTAGCACTTTTCTTTAACATAAAAATTTAAATAGTTTCAATTTGTTGCCTTGTTACCTTGCCCCAACATACAAGTACAAAAAACTCATAAAATTTACACGAAAAAAAAAGAAAGGAAAATATACTTTTCTTTTGGTCTTAATGGCTTTTCCTTCAACCATTTACTTATCACTTGAGAGTGAGTCATATTTTATCCTTATTTCAATTAAGAATTTAAGGCGCAGTGCGGTTTTAGTAGCTATATATCCATATACCTTTGCCCTGCCTCTCTCTTCACCTGACCCTGTCATCGTTTTGCTTTGTCAATCCTATTTGCTTCCCTTGTGTCATGACACTCAAATTCCAATAAATAACTTTCATGGGGGCAAACTGCAACTTGTATGAAGACTTATGTATGTATATATATATATATATATATATATATATATATATAGATGCATGTCGATATTGGTTAAAAAGAGAAGAAGAAACTAACCAAATATAACGTATTTGCACCTGTACCTAAAATGTGAAATGTGGGAAAACATTTGCCAGTTTAGTTGTCTCAATATTTCTCTATTGTTGCCGTTTGTTCTTGTTGTTGTTGTTGTCGCCGCCACAGAATTGTACAAAGTGTGCCTCGGTTTGAAGTTGGGGTTTCTGGTTTTTCGTGGGCCATGAGTTTTGGGGGCAGAGTTGTTTTTGCCTCGTTTTAGGTTTGACATCCTTCCAGCAGTTTGTGGTCGTCATTTTGCTGTTGGAAGCGTGCGAAATCTTGTTAATGTACACGTACATACACATAAATACATATATATATATATATATATTTATATGTATTTACCCATTTTTCATTTGCATAAAACTGGCGCAAATTAAATTTACAAAACAAACAGGAAAAACAAACATTAAACTTAAGCGAAACATTATTATAAATTGGACCTACAGAAATTTACCAAAATTTTGTACAATATATGAAATTGATAATTATTATTATAAGCATATTTTTTTCTATTTATTTTATAATTAATATTGTTTGATTAGTTAGTGAAAAAGAAAAAAAAAAACAGAAATATAACCGAATTTTATTATATTATCGCTACTTTTTTGAATCACACAAAAATGAAGCTCTTATTTATTTAGTTTTTGCAAAACTAAACAGTTTTGTTTGAGAGATTAGTTTAAATAGTGGAATTAAATTAAATTGAACAACAAATGGAAATTTTGTGTATGCTAGTTGTTTTTTGAAAGTATGGAAAATAAAGCTTTAAAAATTAAACAAAACAGTGGCAGTTTATTTTAAATTAATTTTCTCCACTAAAAATACAACATTAAAAACTTTATAATCCGCTTTTAATTTCCATTTCAACACAATTTGTGAAGACCGTACCTTTTGCTGATCTCATCTCTCATTGATTTGTACTTCAGTTTCCAAATTGACATAACAAGTCCTCTCAATGTCAAGTATCTCAAAAAAAGATCAGTCATCGGTTGTCTCACTGGCTACAACAAGTTTTGCTAGTACCAAAAAGGAAAATGTAGTAAATCCATCATTGCTGCGTTCCCAAAATGAATTTCCTGATAATTTATTGCGCAATCGTAAGGATAAAGATTCAAATGTGAGCAGTAGCGAAAATTTGAATACTAACAAGAATAATAAAGTTGATAAAAAGAAAACCGATGAAGAGTCTGAGGAACAAGAACTTGAAACAGAGGTAAGAATCGATTTTAACCATATATGAAAGTTCTGTTATCATATAGGTATATTACTGATATTCTTAAAAGAATTTCTTTCGTCAGTTAATGTCTAAAAAGACTTAGAGTTATTTGTTATTGTAATAAGGGAGATATCTTATTGAAATCGGTAAGCAAGCTATATAATTTAAAACTCTTTTTCAATATAAAACAAGGAATAATTTCTTCTCTATAAGGAATTTGCACGGATCTAGAAAAATTTTGATATACATCTATATATTCATTGTACTAAGAACATTTTTATATAGGTTAGAACTTTTTGCTCTTCAATGAAAACTGTTACAGGACACACATTAAATATTAACATATTTGTAAAGGATAAACATTATATATTGCCAAAAAGCTACAGATATCTAAACTACATTTTGATAATATTTTAGTGTCTTCTTTTTAGCCGTGCCTTTTAAATTTTACATATAATTTGTACAGTAGTTTTTACATTTTTCACATTGGATCTCTTACTTGCTCCTGAGCTAAGATTTTTTGTTATAAATTATAATGTTAACATTGTGACACAATATATATGTAGGTACGTTGTGTTAAGGGGTGAACAACATTGTAACTTTTCCCACATTTAGGCGAGACTTTAGTTTTCGTTTTGTTTTTTTTTTTAAAACAGGATATCCTGTATAGTTGGTAGCGTGGTTTCCGTTGCAGTTAGTGCACTTCTCTTTTGTTTTCAACTGTGGTGCATGAAAAGGTTTTAGCTATACAAACTGAAACAGAAAACCGCATAGCTTTTGGAAAGTTGTTGCAGTGTATTAAATTTAGTTGTTTATCTGACTTCTCTGAACTTCTCTGAAGAAATTATAAATATTTTCTAAAAAATTAAAAAAAAAAAATACAGGACAATGTATTAATATTTGTTAAATTTGAAATCTTATAACGTTTATCAATAAACTCAACTGTACTTAATATAATGAAGAAGTCAAATCGAAGCTATCTATACATATGGGAACAGAAATCCATTAAAACGTCATTTCCAGCTAGTGGCGTCTGTTTGCCATTATTTTAGTAAGATAAACCTTGATAAATATTCAAATAGAAGTGCAATCCACACTTGAAATAGAGCAACATTTTGGTCCACTGGGAGAGGAGGGTGAATAAATAAATAAAAAAAAAATAAATAACTGCAACCGCCCAGTTATCGATGCGTTGAAGTTGATTAAAATTGATATGCCAAAAGCTTTAGCCCAACCCCATGGTTGAATGTCAGGCATCAGGCATGGCTGAGGGGAGAATTGGGTGGAATAGTTTGGACATGTGAGTTTATCAGTTTATTGTCTGCCACAACAGACTAAGTGTATAAACCATGCCGTACACCGTATTAAGAGCCACTGTCGAGACACTGAGAAGTTCATTTTGAGATTGAGTATCTTCACCCAAGTGCTGGGCCATCGATAAAAACCTTTATGTAGTTTACTCTTTAGAAAGTTTGCATAGTTTCAGTATGTCGAATGTTGCGTCTCTAAAGTCAATCAGAAATGATCGTTTATTATATAATCTGTTTAAAAATTTAATACCTAACTGGTATTTATCGCACAATTACTTCATAATTTTCTTTCTGCATCCTTTAAAACCAAATTTATTATGCTACCTTTTTAGGGGTAAAAAAAAATATTACTTATCCGCACATTAGTCAAATGTCATTATTCTCTCTCCATTCAAATGCTATTTGAATAGTGCTGGAATAAATAAAAACTTTCTCTCATTTTGTTTAAAAACAATTTTTTTTAGTTATTTTTACTGGCGCAGTCCTTCAATTGTACAAGAAGAAAAGAAAACGCACAAAAAACTATTTCAAACTTTATGCTCTTTATTTTTGGAAAACTTTTTCATAAAGTTTGCATAAATTGAATATATGTATTAATGTAAATACATACATACATACATACATACATATATACATTATGCCTCAGGAGTTTAGGGCTGAAAAGAAAATAATTTAAAAAATAAGTGAATGTACTTAAAGTTTAAATTATTTCTAATAAGAGTGCAATATTTTAAGAGGAATATTTCAACTTAAATTATCTTTCAGGAAAAACACTTTAATCATTATCTTTACTGTACATATATATCATAATATATATGTTCGTAAACAGCAAAAAAAATTAGAAAAATACGTTAAATCTCTTTTTTTGTCTGAACCTTGATGAAGGCTTTTAAAAACCTTGGAATGCTTAAAAGAAATGTTAGAAAAAGAATATATATTTTAATTCCTGGAAAATTACAACGCTTACAAAAACACACAAAAGCAACAACATCACAAAAATAAAAAGGAGAACTAAAAACTATAAAAACGTTTGGGCCACAAGCAAAAACTATGCTTCCTTCTATCTACGGCGTCTTTTTTACCTTAAGGATACACTGAGTGTTAGCAAAATATATACTCTATATACATATATACATATGTATGTATATGTATGCGTGTATGTATGTATGTATGTATATATATATATGGAAAAACGCTTTGTTACTATAAAACAGACATGGATGCCAAACTATGGTTGGCTGAAACTATGGCGCCTGGCTAACTAAAGTGGTAATGGGAGTGATTGAGACGACAGCATTGGGAACAAGTAGCAAATTCCACTAAATTTGTGTCCATCTATCACACCTTTAGTAAAGAAAATGGCATTATATTGATGTGATTTTTCTAATACAAAAAGTTAAATTGAGTTAAACGGCTAACTTTCTGAGGTTGTGGCAAGAAAATTGCATTTAATTAACAATAAATGTTTAAAAAGTTTTAGTTGACTTAAAATGTATGATGAATTATGGAGTTACTCTCCCGCCCCATCTACTTGATAACAAGTTTCTGATGGTCGACGCCTTACTTAATGTGACCACTGTGGCATATAGTATATACATATATATATATATGTATATATGTATGTAGGTGTATGTATGTGCGTGTGTATAAGTGTGCTTCCTGTCTGGGGCTTCTTTTCATCCCAGTCTCCAATTTGTATGTCATCACTGCCCTTGCTCATCGTCGTCGTTGCTTGTCGTCTGTGCATGCCGGGAATGCAACGTCATCTGCCTTTTTATTTTATTTTACTTTTTCTTTTTTTTTTTTTTATCTTGTAGCGGCTCTCGAATGTCATGCTAGGGGATGAACAACGCCTTCTGCCTGCAGGGGTTGTCAACTATCATAATGGTCTTAGAACCTCAACCTCAACCCCACCCTATACCCCATTTGCAATCTCAACTTTTCGCGATTTCTTTTCTAGTGCTTTAGAACATTTCTCTACATATGGCAAGGACCAGGGCCAAGCAGGTTCAGGCAAAGTGTCTAGCAAATATTTGAGTCACTTGAGATTTATTCGTTACTATTAAGTCGACTGCAACGTTTTCCCTACATTAATTATAGATTTACTCTGTAGGAGAAAAAAAAAATAAGGTAAACCTTCTACTTTTTATGACCGCTACAAAACCAATTTAATCGTTTGAATTTATCACAATTCCCATTTAAGGATGTTTCCAATTGCATTAGAAAGAAATACCTTGACGGTTTAATTTAATTGGGAACGTCACATTTTTCTTTGAATTTTGATATTTGATTGGATTTTAATTCCGAAATCGTTGGGAGTCTTATCGTGCAAACTTTAAGCACAATATGCAACGGTTGATTTGCCGTTAACGTTATAACGAAATAAAGAGATAAGCACTGGTGTGGGTAAGAAGCCTTTCGGCTCTTTAGAATGCGAGCTTAAATTTTAAGAGAATTAGTTTTACCCTTTAAAATTCATAATTTAAATATATTACGCATTATATTACATATGTTTGTATGTACATATGTATGTATGTTTGTAGGTATGTATATCTATTAAGAGCTAATTAAAGGGCTTAATGACATTCATTTTAAAGGGATCAGTTACCTGATGCTGGTAGACTTAAAGGATTTACATACATTTATTCGTTGAATTTTATTCATTTGCGTTAAATGCATGCGAGACTAGTTCAAAGGGCAGGACGAATTTTCTCATTGAACACCAATTTGAAAACACTTCAATCAAACTTCTCTCTACATATCGTATACATACGCACATTTGTATTAAAGTTGTGGGATTTTCACAGTTACTTATAGACCGGATAAGATTTGATCATGGGACTGCGAAATTCTAACATTAGATACATACATATGTACAACAAATGTATGAGAGTTTTATATTTACGTTCATATGATAAATTATTGTTCATTAATCTAACTACCTGATTCTCAAAGCAAGTAAAATGTAAATATCTTGGCTTAAATAATTGGAAATCCCACATACTAAACTGATTTACATAAGCTATTAGTATGTACATACATACATATGTAGTAAAAAACAATCAAGAGTTTGACCTTCTAATGAAAAGTACATGCCTAAAGATCCCCAAGATAAGCATTAAATAAAGTAAAGTGATGCTACTAATGCAACTAATGTTTAATACATACATACATATGTACATACATATATAACTATTATGCAGATATTTGCAATAAGTACATACATATTTACATACATAAATACATACATAAATACATACATGTGCCTTTTGTGCACACTTCATTAACAATCTTAGATATTAAAATTATTTGTAAATTAATATGAAAGATATTTTGTTATTATTGTGTTACGATCAGTTTCTCGTCTCTCGGCGTATCACTCACAATGTGCTCTCTCTCTCCTAAGCTTATACTCTCTTGCACACAATTGTTGCTCTTTCCGTCACTCTATTTCTATCTCTGTTTCTCTCCTCCTCTTTCTTTCCATACCGTACTGGCTCTCTATCTCTCCCTGTCGCTCTCCCTCTCTATATTTCCCGATTTTGAACGCTCCACAGTGTGCTAGAAACACAGATTTTTGGTCAAAATTAATGATTTCCAAGAAATGATTTATCTACTGCTGATAATATTGGTATTTATTGTTCTCGGAGTCATTGCGTATAAAAATTAATCTATTTCGGGGAGTTTATAAATCAATATGAATGCAATTAATAAAAAAATGAACATATAAGGAAAGTTTATGTTTTAAAAATGTGTACTGTGGTCACTTTTTATAAGTTTAAATCGTTTATAGTCAAGATATGGTTTCTACATTTTATGTGTTTAGTGATGGATTTTTTTTTTTTTGGCATAAGAAAGTGTAATAAATTCTATTGAATATATCCATGTATTCAATTGGAATTTTGTTTAATAACCCCTGCCATAGTGCCCATTGTGCGGTCTCCAGCTCCATTTGCTTCATTCCAAACGTTTCTCTCAGTCTGGATTTCGCCGTCGCTTTGTACACGTTGCTCATATCGGTATTCGTCACTTTTTGCAAAATGAATTGAAATAAAGAGAGGCAAAACAAAAGAATTACTAGAACAAACAAACAAAAAGTAAAAAGAAAACGAAAGAAAAGTTCTGTGAAAAATTTCGAATTCTATATGCATTGAAAATATCGCGTGAGTTTTGAAAGAGAAGTGCAACAGGAAAACTGAAACGCTCTCGCGTTCTCCCTCTCTAAAATTGTTTTTGTGCCGCCTTTTGTTGTTGTTGTTGTTCTGTCGTGATTGCCCTCGTTCATTTGGTGTTGTTGTTGCTGCTGCTGCCGCTGTTGTGTTTTTTTTTCTACCTGTGTAAGCGTCTGTCCATCAGCCATTAAATCATCAATTCTCAGTCTCTTTAGCTTTTCGTTTGCCAAACTAAAAATATTTGTTTAGTAGCGTTCTGAGCGTTGCCGGCAAAGCTTAAGTAAAACTCGTATTTACGAAAAAAAGAAGAAATAAAAGAAAACCCATTACAAAAGATTTGACAAACATACTTACATGCATACATATGTATGTACATTTGTGCAGAAATATGTTTGTACATACTTACACATATACCGTATGTATGTATGTACGTCAGTATGTAGTTATCAAGTGAAAGTGTGCCAGCAGCACATGACAGTAAAAAAGCAAAATAGTATTGTATCTGCAAGAAGTAGATTCTCACGCCACGTTATCGTTTTTCAAATTGCCTTGCAATATATGAATATCAAAAACACGACCAAGTTAACATAATACAGTTCGTTTTGCCACAATTGAGACCCTTACTCATGTTTATTGGAATTTCCTCTTATGTATTCGCATCATAAAAGTACTTGAAAAATAAAAACATACATAAAAAATGTTGAATTTGGTAAATATAAGAGGATCAACTGACTAATCATATTTACATATATGTATTATAAAAAGGAATAATCAGTCATACAGATAATTTTGCCACGTCTGATCAAAATCGTTCGACTATATACATATGTTTCTTATTTTTTTTTGAAAACTAGACATTTGTCAGTTGTTGTTTAAATAAGAACAAAGATAATAAATAAATATCATACAACGCACGTACAATTTCAAAAACGTGTGCTGGATGCTGCTACCTAAATTGTCAAACTAGATAACCCTCAGCTAAATTCATAGCTAAAAAACCAAGCTAGCAAGAAAACTTTTTATCTTTTTAAAAAACAATTTAATTGATTTTTGATAGTTTTTTAATATTAGTTTAAAACTTTTAGAACAAAAATGTTTTCAGGGTATACCCCACTGATAACCCTTAGCTATTGTACAGTGTCTCATAATATATTGTGTACATTTTATTGTTTTTTTTTTTAGCTACATATATTCATTTCAACATTCGTGTCTTTTTATACACTTTTGTCATTTCTGTTGCCTTTATTTGCCTTGGAGAAATACATTCTTTTGAATAAATAACGAAAAGTCAATGACCCACACGTGCCATGTCTGAAAAATTTACGATTAAAATTTGATTTTCATCTCCTACGGTTTGAAAATGTTATCAAATCTTGCTTTTAATGATAACAATTGCCATAGTTTTAATATATAGCAGCTTGATTTTAAAACAAATCAAATAATTATCCCATAGAATTTTATATATAAAAACTTTCAAGGGTAAAATTGATCGTGTCGTGCGTGAGTATTCTTTTGTTATTATTTATAATTTGTTAATGACAATATAATAATAATATTATTGTATGCCAAATACCTTGTGATCTTTTTATGGGAATACACAGTACATACCTACATATGTATGTATGTACCTGTATTTATTGATAAAACGCATACACCCACACATTTATGTATAATGATAATGTATTAATGATAGAGAAAGACGTCAATATTGATATTCAAATCTCGTGCGTGACAAAATTCCAACTAATTAAAGTAAATAGCCGGAGCAACTAAAATACATACATACATACATACAAACATACGTACATTGAAACTGTTCGTCAAGCTGAAACGTTAAATGTAGAGTGGAGTGAGAGGGTTAAAACCCATTCACTAATGATAAGAATTCGCCTCATTGTTGCTGTTATTGTTGTTGCCGTTTTTCTGTTGCCAAAATGATAGTCATCAATGCGTCTGATGTAAGTGCCTTTTATGTTAACTGGTTTTTTTTCTTTCCTTTTTCTTTTTTGTTTCTTATTCTGGGTCGTTCTCCATTTTCTGTCTATCATCTAATTTAACTGGTGTTGGTCCATTTTTGCATGAATTTTGCATTTTATTTTCAGAATTTTTATGCACGATGCTTAGAACTAGACGTGGAATTAGTATATATATCGATAATCAGGTACACAACTAAATGACAAGAAAATAAAAAAAAAAAAATCCCAAACACATTTACTAATATTTATGGGGAATTGGCAAAGTGTTGAAAAATATTAATATTTTCAAATATATTTTTAATATTTTATTTAGAAAAATTAAAAATACTTTTGTAACTATATTTTGTTCAGTATTGAAACAATCTTTATTTTTTTGTTTAATTATTTGCCTTCAATAAACAAGTTATTCTACATTAGGAGCATAGGTGATAGGTGATTTAATAAATTCTAGTTCCAACTTTAGAAAGTCCTTAATATACAGAACCAAGTTTCTTAAAGTTTATTTAAAGCAAAATTGCGTATTCCAGAGAAATTAAGGTTTGAATAGCTTTCTAATAAAAACGATTTTTAATGTTTTATATATATTTATTAAACAAGTTTCTAAATCACTGCCATATATCATTAAACACGATTTCTTTTATTCTAAAATTTTAAATCTTAACTTTGAATTTTAGATTTTCTTAAGCATTTTGCGTTCCGTGTTCTTCCTTTTCTACATTCCGTATTCTATGTTTTGCATTCTGATTTCCGTTTTCTTCAATCTAGACTTTCCTAAATTTGTTTTTCAAAACTTTTTTTTAACTATTTTTCTAAATACAGTTTTAACAATAGGTTTGCACATTTAACAGCATTTAATGAAATCTAAAAGTAAATAATATATAATTTCAATTTAAATCTTTTAAAATATAATTGCTTGAATAGAGGATTAACGTTTATAATAATATTATTCATGTCTATTTTTGGGGGAATTTTTTAAGAATTTAAAAACCCATTTTGTGTTAGCTTAAAAAAGTATTATAAAATTTGAGTGTATGAAACTCTTTCTCCTCCTCTAATTCCACATTGTCACAATAAAAAGAAATCATATGACACAAAACAAAAAAAAAAAAAAATTATATATACATATAAATATAATAACTAGTAACTTAAATAATTATCTCTGTATATCACACACAATTTCCATACACAATTATTTTGTGCTTAAATGATGCATTAAATTTTGCAAAAAAAAAAAAAAGAAGAAAATTACCGGAAGCTAATTACGGTCATATAGAAGCTGATATACTCTTTCATTTAAACTTGTCATATATTAGCTATGGCATCTGACTTCAGTGTCAGTAAGTTATCTATGAATGAATTGATATATGCATATATTGTGGGTGGTACCAGTGTCTGGATGTATTCGTGCTTGTGTGCTATTAAACACTATTCATGGGATCATGCTATATGCCATATTTTCTGACTTTTGGGTTATATAGTAATATATTTATTGATATATTTATATGTATATAATGTATACTTGTTGTAAAGATGACAATAAAAGCGAATAAATGTGGTCACGAGTCTTTCTAGTAAAAAAAAAAATTAAGTAAGTGAAAAGCAAAAGTGTTTTTCATTAGACAATTTTAGGCTCAATAAATTCGATTTGTGTTAACGATCAATTACTGTAGATGAGACTTGGTTACATTGTTTATATGTCATTTGTAATAAAAATGTTTATATTTTATTGTGAATAGAATCTTATATAGATGTATGTATATATATATATATTTGCTTTATATATCAATGCTTTTAAAGTTCCCAAGATTTTATTTGCTGCTTAGTTTTTTAAAAGAAATTTTATTTCTCATTCTTTTGGCTCAAACCAACTTAGTAGTTGCTATGGCTTAAATCCAACTTGAGAGCATTTTTCTTATTCATCAAAAGGTTACCTCAGGCGATTTTCTTTTAGTTTCTGACAGAAACTTTGCATTATTACTATTTGTATTTCAACTATTTGTTTAAAAATTGCAAAAAAAGAACCTTCCTTAATATTTGAGCAAAATAAATATTATATATTTGTTAACTATTTTTGTCTTTATATCTGTGTAAAATAGCCCTTTAAAGTTAAGCTTCAATAGTTAAGCTAGTTTCAAGTCTGAGACCAGACGATAAGAATTGACATTATTAGGATAAATAAACATAAGGAACTTTGTCAATATATATACAATTATTTGTAGTCTTTCATTTTAAGAACGATTCTGAATAACTTTCCTAAAAAGTAGACCAAGAACTCAGACCCAAGAAACTTGCAAAAGAAAACCATATTGTATTTATAATATTACCAATGAATCTCTAGTTTAATTATCTGTAAAATTTATATATCTACTAACTTAAATGCACGTCTTTGTTGGCCAATATTTTACATGCACATTTATTGCATACAGCAAAACAGTCAATAGGTAAAAAATACTTCCAAGTGAAACGAAATAGAAAATTTTTAGATACATCGCATCACTGACTGATTTTAATTATACAATTTATGTACATTTTGCCAATGGAGATAAAGTATATAAAAAACGGTAAAAGGCAATAGCCCAAATGACCAGATGTTGAGAATGGTCAAAAGGAAATCACCTTTACTCTCTGTTTACATTTCTTTGTGCCACTTGATAGAATAATGCAAATTAATTGTAAAAGTGGCTGAAAAGGAATGATAATAAAGAGAGATATAACATTTGATAAGATATTAAAGAATAATTTCACAAAAGGGGGAAGCAATTATTACACTCCTACACTCTTTTTTTCCCACCTCAATACACACTTTGTTTAATTAATAAAATGTTGAATTTAGTAACTTGGCTTTCTTTCTAACACTTTTTTTTCATATTTTACAGACGGGTCTAACCCTAACACCTGAAATGTTGCTCTCCACATCGGAATCATCAACGCATAGCGCCTCAGAGGTAGCTGGACGTCTTCAAGTTGATGTACGAACAGGTCTTAAATGGACAGAGGCTAAATATCGGGCCAAAATTATAGGACACAATGAATTATTGCTTGTCGAAGATGATCCCACATGGAAGAAGTATATTGAGCAATTTCGAAATCCTCTCATTCTATTGCTCCTTGGCTCCGCCTTAGTATCGGTTATAATGAAACAATTTGATGATGCTGTTAGCATTACCATTGCCATTCTCATTGTGGTTACTGTGGCATTCATTCAAGAATATCGTTCCGAGAAGAGCCTGGAGGAGTTGAAGAAATTGGTACCACCAGAATGTCATTGTTTGCGTGAGGGACGTCTTGACACATTTCTGGCTCGTGAACTGGTGCCGGGCGATGTGGTCCACCTTAATGTGGGGGATCGTGTGCCAGCCGATATGCGGTTATTCGAAGCAGTTGATTTGTCCATAGATGAAAGCAGCTTTACCGGTGAAACAGAGCCTGCCCGCAAAATCACCGATGTCCTTTTGAATAATACAAATGTCAAGGATCATAGCAACATGAAGAATATTGCCTTTATGGGCACTTTAGTCCGTTGCGGCAATGGTAAAGGCATTGTGGTTAGCACTGGAGAGCGCAGTGAATTTGGCGAAGTCTTTAAAATGATGCAGGCGGAGGAGGCACCAAAGACTCCTCTACAAAAATCAATGGACATTTTGGGCGCCCAATTAAGTTTCTATTCATTTTTGATAATTGGCGTTATAATGCTCCTGGGATGGCTTCAGGGCAAACCCTTATCCGAAATGTTCAACATAAGCGTATCCCTTGCCGTGGCTGCCATTCCCGAAGGTCTGCCCATTGTGGTAACTGTCACCCTGGCCTTGGGTGTTATGCGTATGGCCAAAAGGAATGCTATTGTCAAGAAGCTACCCACTGTGGAGACTTTAGGATGCGTTAATGTCATTTGTTCAGATAAAACAGGCACCTTAACCAAAAATGAAATGACGGCCACCATTATCATTACATCCGATGGCTATATGGCAGATGTTACAGGTGCTGGTTATAATGATCAAGGCGAGATTCATATACGTCATTGTAATAACATTGAGATGGCCAAGGCAAATATTACAAACCTATTGGAAATTGGTTCTGTTTGCAATAATGCTTTCATCCAAAATGGCACCCTACTGGGTCAACCCACAGAAGGTGCTCTTGTTGCGGTGGCAATGAAGAATGGCATGTATGCCACCGCTGAGAACTATGTACGCATTCAAGAGTATCCTTTCAGCTCGGAACAAAAAATGATGGCCGTCAAGTGTATACACAAATATAATAATAACAAAGAGGAGATATTCTTTGCTAAAGGAGCATTGGAATCCCTACTACCACAGTGCACAAAATATCAATTTGGCACTCAAACAGTGCCCCTAACTAAACAAAATGAAGACGAATTCCTTGCTGAGGCCTATGAAATTGGACGCAAGGGTCTCAGAGTCTTGGCCCTAGCAAAGGGAAGATCAATGCAGGATTTAATTTATTGTGGCTTAGTTGGCATAACCGATCCACCCCGGCCACTAGTACGTGAATCTATCGAAATGCTAATGCATAGTGGAGTTCGTGTCAAAATGGTAACTGGAGATGCCCAAGAAACGGCCATGGCAATTGGTAAGTTAATGTTTATTTAAAGAAACTATATATGTCTAAGAAAGTGCTAAGAGGGGAGATAAATAGCTGCGGCACCCTAGTTATATATAGTTTTAGTATTCTGAAACATTTGAATTATGTTTCTGATATTCTTGAAATTTTTGCTGCTGCAATTTGCTTCAGACCAATTTGAATCTATACAGTTCAGACAAGTAATATATATACATATGTATGACTGAACAAAAATATATCAAATAAGTATAATGGTGAGAGTTTTTTTTTTGTTTGCAATACGTTAGGTATATAATTAAAGCCATTTGTAAAATTTAAATTGTTGATTTCTAATCTGTGATTTAATTTTCAAGTTAATTGTTTACAAATGACAGTTACAAATGAGTTTAAATATTATATAAAGCTTAAATAATACTTATTTGAGTTAGGTTTTTAATTTAAAATTTTAATTTCTCTTCATAATTTCATAATATTTAAATCTTTAACTGATACAAATCAAGCCTAAAAGTATGCTACAAGAAATTAAAACAGATTTCAAATACACAAAATACTTAAAGTAAAGTAAATTTACTTTTTACATTAATAAAAATATTTGTGAAAGCTTAAAAAGTTAAACTAAACTAATATAATTGTTTGCCTAGATACAACCTTAACTTTAATAATTGAAAATTGTGTTGGGAAAAACACAAATCCTGCTCTAATAATTTTGCGCAAATGGGAGCTTAGTTAAACCAATTAAAAGATAATTAAAAATTAATGTAAAGAAGATGAAAACTGTCATAGAAAATTGTTGCTTAATGGACAACATAGCATCCTTTAGCATTTATAGTTATCCTGTTCGATCTGTGTGGTCAACTTTTGATAGTCTTCCTTTTAATTATATCTCCTTTATGCTTTTGATTGAACAAGGTATGAAAATTTGAAACACGGCAATTGAAAATAAACAATTTCAATGCTAACAAAGTTATCTATCCATCCATCTATCTATCTATCTATCTATGTATGTGTGTATGTGTCTATTTATGTTTGTAGCCTTTGGCATCCATCTATTTCACTCATACTTGTATCTAGCTAAAATGCAGAAAGCTCAACTATAATATAATGCAATGCACAACAAGGAAAACACAAGCAACTAACCAACTAACCGAACCAACCATCCAGCTAGCAATCCAGCTATCCACCCAGCCATCATCAGTCGTCAGTTCCAGAAATAATTAATTGTGTCTTCACTCCAATACCATTTCCATTGCCGCCATTCCCGCTCTCATTCCTATTGGCATTTTATCCCTCTTCTACTCCCATTGACATTGCCCCTTGTACAGCTTTGTGCCGGAACGTCACGTCTGTTGCGGACAGGAGTTCATCACCGTCATCATCATCTGCAATCCAACATTCATCATCACTGTAGATGAAAGACCTTGAATGAGGGAGCAAAAAAAAAAAAAGAAAAATAAAAAGAAAAATCTACCGTGCACTTTGCGTTTTTACGTTTCCTTTTCAACTAACAACAAATTCATTTGAATATTAAATTTGCATTTTCTACTTGCATATTTACTGAAAAAACACGAAAAAAAAAATAATTCTCTATTCTCCATCCTGCCTCTATTACCCTCCTCTTTCTCTCTCCCTCTTTCTTTCTCTGTCTTTGTTTGTCTGACTGTGCGTCGGTATGTCCAATCATTTCACTTATTCAATTTTGGCTGGGAAAATCCGCTTATGAAGCCCAACTAATTGGCCAGGATTTTGCCAACTTGGCCAAATAAGTACTAAAAAGGGAGGAAGGGCTCAATACCATTGGCCAATCCTTAGGAATTTGAACCAAATGATGATATAGACAATCAGTTGCCTAGAAATAAACTGAGATGAGAGATAAAAACAGCTGTGACGCCACACTCTCCGTACCATATCCAATACACACACACACACACATACATAAATACTCACTATAATTAAGTCTTTCATGTTTGAATTGATTCGCGTCTGCCATTTGGTTTGCTTAATTCACTACATGAATGCAGGATAATTGAATTTATTGTTGTATTTCGTTCAGGCGGCTTAATTTACCGAATTTTCTGAAATTTTCACAATCCATGGCATTTCGTTGCGTTGCGTTCCATTCCGTCCCGATCCCTATCAAACCAATTATACAGGAGAGAGCCTAAACATATCGTCATCAATTCCGAATGAACGAAATGTGCCCCAAAAGCTGACACACAGATCCAATTAGTGAAATGCATTTCCGCTACCAAGTACCATCAGAGCATTCAACTGACTTTGTCACACTCCTTTTCACTGCCAGCATCATGTCGATAAACCAATGCCCATGGCATCAGCTTTAGTGATAGATGGTGGGGAGAGAGAGGAGATGAGAGGCGGGCAGCGGCTTCTCTACATGTTTCATAATAATGATTGACAAAAGGTGTAATTGATTGGATTTTAATAACAGTTGATGATGTAAATGTAATTGTTACTCCCATTAATGATGTAATTTTTCGTTTTCCTCTTTCGTCTCTACTTAAAATGTAATAACAGTTTGTTGCATAGTTTTAGGCGCCCGCCCCCCACATAATCCATAATCCATATCGATTACCTTGAAAAAAAAAAAATATATTGAAAGAAGAGGGGCAGAAGCGGCGCGTGTATGGGCAGGAACGAACACCGGAAAATATTCTAGCAGGAAGCTTTTGAAATGGATTTTCTAATTTTAATCAACAAGAAACGTATATATACATATATATATAAAAGGCAAGGGAAAAACTTCTCCTTTTTCGTCTGGTCACGATAGCAAATTTTGTATGAAAAGGACGACTTTGAATTGATTTACCCACCACCAAACCATCAACCAACCCATCATCCACCGTTTCTCTAGATGATGGCACACTGTCACTAGTTTTTCTTTCTTTCAAACTTCACTTGCTCTAGATGAAGATATTTTTGCAGTGACAAAAGAAATTTTCATTCTTAAAAGTTACTTTTACTCTCTTAGAAGAAAACAATGTACCTATATAAGAAAAACCTTAAAGTCAAGTGTTAAGCATGAAAATTAGAAAAACTAACTAGTAAACAGCCTTTAAGTATAATTATTTTTATTTGTAATAAATTGTGTACTAAGTTTTTTTTTTCCCCCTGCCTAATAATTATTAGTGTTGTGTGTACACAGTATTTGAAATTCGGCTTCTGATTACGATTGCGAAAATTTTTCCCTCATAAACTTTGGCAACATTTTGTTTTACTCACTAATCGGCTTTTGGTTTGCTCTCGGTGGTTGCTTGCTTGTCCTAAGTGAAATTTTCCTCTTCCACCCAATCTTCTCATAAAGTTTCACTTCCTTTTATGGCCTCTATACAAAGTTTTCTTCATTTGGTTTTGGCGTTGACTTAATGGAGGAAAAACTGTTTTGATTTCTATTTTTTTCCATTTTTTTTCGTGTTTTTCTTGAGTGAAACTAAAAACAGTTTTTGTTAATGAAAGCAAAGAAATAGAATGCCATAAAGAACTTTTGAACTCTTTGGAAATTGTAGTTTTGATAAGTTATTCAAATATATATATAGGATATAAGAAAGTCGTTGTAACTTCTCTCTCTCACACTCTCTGCTTACTTTCAAAATTTGCGTGTTTTGCATTCTTAAAGAGGGCTTAATACAACTTATATTCTTAACAAGATTTTTGTTTCTTTTGTTTTATCATATTCAATCATTTGTAAAAGTGCAATAAAGTCCTTTCAGTGACTTGAATTCGGAAATGGGATAATATTCTATTAATTTTTTTTTTTGTATGGCAATTAAGAAAGTTCTAATTGAAAAGCCAGAATCTTATAATTGGTGGTAGAGTGGAAACTACTTCATTTTATTATAGAAACTTATCTTTATTTAGATTAGATCAACTGCCCAATGAAAGTTAAAAGATAATAAATTTAAATAGATGTCGACTAGAGAAGTTTTTCAATTTATAAGTTAAGCATTTAAAAACTAAATAAATAAGCAGAATTAATGTAGAAGAGAAAGAAAAGAAGTAAATTTTATTTGTTTTCATTAGCAAGTTTATCTAAAATTTTTGCTTTATTTATGTAAATTTTAGCAAATCTTATTGGCATCGATACGATACATCATCAGACACTTTCTGGCCAAGAAATTGATCAAATGAATGAACATCAATTGGATAAGGTGGCCAATAATGTGAGTGTATTTTATCGTGTGTCACCGCGACACAAACTGGAGATTGTAAAATCATTGCAACGAACTGGAAATATTGTTGGCATGACTGGAGATGGTGTTAACGATGGTGTGGCCCTTAAGAAGGCAGATATTGGCATTGCTATGGGTAAAAATGGTACAGATGTGTGCAAGGAGGCAGCCGATATGATATTGGTTAATGATGATTTTCATACCATTATGTAAGTATATATTTTAAATTAGAATTAAACAATTCATTAATCAATAATACACAATTTCATTTACTCTTCTCTTCATCTCACTGTAGCGCTGCAATTGAAGAGGGAAAGGGCATATTCTATAATATAAGGAATTTTGTGCGCTTTCAATTATCCACTTCAATTGCTGCCTTGGCTTTAATTGCTTTGGCCACATTAATGGATATTGCCAATCCATTGAATGCCATGCAAATTCTATGGATTAACATTATTATGGATGGACCACCAGCTCAATCATTGGGTGTTGAGCCCGTCGATCATGATGTATTGAAGCAGAAGCCACGAAATGTGAAACAACCAATGATAACAAAATCGGTGGTGGTTAATGTATTGCTCAGCGCTAGCATTATTGTCCTTGGCACTTTATGGGTATTTCAGCGAGAGATGGCCGATGGTACATTGGGAAAGACCAAACGGGATACAACAATGACATTCACCTGCTTCGTATTCTTCGATATGTTCAATGCTTTGTCATGTCGCTCACAAACTAAAAGCGTTTTCACAATTGGCTTAACCACAAACCGCATGTTCCTGCTCGCTGTGGCCTTCTCAATTATTGGCCAAATGCTTGTCGTTTATTTTCCGCCATTGCAAATGGTATTCCAAACGGAATCTCTAACAGCATACGATATCATATTTCTCGTCTCGCTCACCTCCTCTGTACTGATTGTCTCAGAGATCAAGAAATGGTTCGAGCGCGCCATGGAACGCAAAATGTATAGCACGCGATCCGAACTAGATTTTGTATGACAAAACGCAAGCGCTAGAGATGTGTTGCATAAACAAAAAAAAGCCGATTAAAAAATAAGCCAAAAACAAAAATTTCAAAAAAAAAAAAATAGAAACAAAAAAAAAAAAAAAAAAAAAAAAAACCAAGTGAGCAGAGTGCATAGAGAGAGCGATGAGACAGAAAAGGGAGACATAGTGAAAAGATCGAGATGAAGAGAGAGCAGCGAAGTGTGCGTGTTAAAACTTACATTTTGAATATCCAAAATTTTTCTATAGATCCTCGTGATTTCCGGGCGTCTTCATGATCGTCGTCTTATCAGTGTAAGATTTCGCTACTTTTGAAACTCAAAATCTGCAATTGATTTCATTTGCTATGTGTGTGTGTGTTTTAATTTTTTTTTTTTAATCTTCACTTTATATTTTTTAAGTAGATCAATTTCTGTGTAGTATGCATTTCTACTATTATTTTTATTATTATTATTATTACTATATATAATTATTTTCATAATGCAGCCCTAAAGCTAGGGTAAAGGCTTCCTGCTCCTCTGCGGGGTTTTATGAATATCAAAATTTATGTTAAAAACACTTTCCAACTATATAGATACTTGATCTATATAAGCAAATTTGTATCTGTTTGTCAGTCCGTTTAACTAGCTATATCTTATTATTCAAATTTAAATATTTAATGTTATGTATAGGGTTTTTCTCGATGTCGGTATGCCGATTTGTTTACTGTATTTCTTTTTTGTTTAAATATTTGACGAGCAAAGGAACAGCGAAAAAGTGTACATTAATTTTGGACAAATGTTTGTAACAAAACATAACATATTATATTATATACTTGTTTGATCTGCTTCAAGTCAAAAAATGTCTCACTCAGTTAAAAAGCTATAGAAGCTACAAATATATATATATATTTAAAGAGATCATTTAATTTGATGTATATGTCGGAGCACTGGACTAAAACTTAAGTGGACAATTTTCAAATTGGTTTTAAATACATACAAATTGGTTTAGACATATACATACATTAATTATACATATATATATATATATATATATATTGACGTTTAGCACAAGTGCACTCTCAATTATGATACAGTCCGAATTATATTTATCTATAATTTTTTTTTTTTTTTTTTTTTTTTTTATTTGTATTTGTTTTGTTCACAAATTGTCTTTTGCTTGGAATTATAAGAAAAACAAAAGCTTGTCAATTTCCATTAAAAAATTTAAGATTTAATTTAGAAAACTAAAACACAATATGTTTCATATATAATTTCTTTAATGAAAAACAACGACAACAACAAAAAAAAGCAAACAAAAGAAACATAATTAATGTGATATTATTTTAAGCATGGAAAAGTTGATTTAATTTAAATATAATTTGCTTGATTGTTTTAAAATATATATTCCAGAAAATAAAATGAAAATATTAATGCTTTATAAACAACAAAAACAACAACAGCAACAACTACTACAATAATATTATCATCAATGGCCAATATGTACTACTATATTTATATGTGTATATTTTCAGTAATGAGAAATTCGAGATAAATTTCATCAGTAGCAGGCCCTGCCCCCCACCACCAAATGCCCGCCCTCCACCCCCCCTTCCACAAAACCCACCCAAACAACGCATCAGTAATGTGAAATGTGAAAAGGAATTGTGTAAAAGTGGAATCCAAATGGTTGAAGGATGAAAGACAAAGGCGAATGGCAATGGAGCTTAGAGGAGAGGAATGGAGAGGAGAGGAGTTAAAGGAACAGGAAGAGGAGAAAAGCTAAAACAATGGTTTTTTTTTTTTTTCAAAAGACAAATTTTGTTAACTTATTCGGCAAACAATCAATTTTGTGTGTATGTAACAAAACTCTAGCGCAGAGAAACAACAAACAAAAAACAAATGATTCATTTTTTGAAAACAACAACAAGACAAACGACAAGAACAACACGTTGAAATTGTATGTGAAAAAGTGAAATATATACATTCAAGTATTTTCACAATATATTTATATTTATGTATATGAATTGAAAGGATTCAATTAGTTGGCTAACAACAATTACAAACAAAAACAAACAGCAAACCAAATTCAAAATATTTATTATAACAATTTATGCACAGATCAAAAAGCAAGTTTTTCTTCTTCTACAAACGACACAACAAAAAAAAAAAAAAAAAAAAAAAAAAAACAAAAAACATGTAATGGCACATTCTGCAAAAATTCAAATGTATTTAATAAGAAATTTCAATCTAACATTTATGTCATGGCTAATATTTGTAGTAGATGAATTTACAAATCAAGAAATCCATAAAATCAATTTGCAATAACAATTTTTGATAGCAAACAAACAACAAACGGTTAATAATAATTATAATAACAATAATAATAATAGGTTTTCAAAATGATCAAACAATGAAGTCAAAATCAAAACCACAAGAAACCGAAAATAGTCAATTACATACAGAACACAAAACAAATAATATTCAATATGTATTTATATAAACAAATAAGAAACCATTTATGGCTTATCCTAACACTCAATGCAAGTGCGAATTAGAATAACTTAAATATTGATTAACTTATTTGGTAAATATCTAAAAACAGAATTCAATATTGTAGTTTTGGGGCATTCAAATGTCTTTGTCAAATTTCAAACCAATAATGTTACATTATATGGAAGATTTTTATTACAAATCTTGTTAAGAAAGGCAAACTTAATATACATCTACATCTATCGGTTATTCGTTCTTGAATTGAGTGTTATTAGGGGCAGGCAGTAATTGGTTATTGCGACATGTTCACATTAGGTTCAGATAAACCGTTTTATCCTTGAAAGTATACAAATTGTTTTATATTATTAATGATATTAATATCATCAGTTCAACATTCATCATATCAACAGGACTTAGATATAAGGACGCAGAGTAAATTTTTTCCACAGCACAAAAGAGTTTTCATTATATTTCACTTTATCAGCTAATCATAACGATTAGTGTAGATGATGCATATCAAGAATGCAAAGCTTACTCTCACTCGGATTTGTCTTGGATCAATTGGAGGATCGGAACAACTTTTGCACATTCTACAAAATGATACCTAAAACGAAAGGGAATTAAATCGGGCTAAATATATATACATATAGCTGTATATGGGTATAAATTTAATTTATCGGACCAAGCAAAAAATTTATTTACCGCACATTAAGCAACGCTCTCATGTACTCATACCTACACATCAAAAAAACTAAAAAAAAAAAAACAAGAAAAAACAAAAAAAAAAAAAAGAAAAACGATATTCATTTAACCAGTCAAGCAAAAAATATCGCCTAATCATTAAACTATACATACATACACTCACGTCACATTCGTAATGGTAACAATAATTAGTAAATTAAGTGTATTTAATTAACAACAACAAACAAAACTATTGGATATGTGTGTGAATGTCTGAATAATGAAATTAACAAACTACATAAAATTGCAATATACAATGGATATCTAAAACTGTAATTGCAAATTCTCGCAATTGAAATAATCTAAATTATTAATAATTATTTCAATTAATAGTACATGCATTCATTATCTATAAAACGATACCTACAGGAAATATATTTAAAAGCCCTTGCAGATCACAAAATGTACACTTCAATAAGAAGCATTCTAAAACTAAACTTATCTGATTGATCAGTTTTATCAAGCAATTGCAGGGGTAAATAAAAAAAACTTCTTAGATCTTTTAAAGCATTATTTTTAGTTAATTTTTAAAGAATCCTTCATGTAAACGGAAGAAGAAAAAAAACATGTCTAGTTCTAGATCAAAACTTAAAGATTTCTTGCAAAAATATTCTTATATTAAACAACATTCTTTGCATATGCCGTATAGTACGGTGAAATCGGCACGTAGTGTCTTAGGTCTTTGAATGTATACTTACAAATTGATCAACTGTCAGAATTTTATAATATTTAAAAAGTTATGTCGACGTCATCGCTTTCAACTTGTACCACCATTAACAGATATATAGCGAAAGTATGAATCATTCTTAACATTATCATTTTGAATGGTCAACATTTGATAAGCAATTGAAAAACATCTGATTACTTCGTTATGACGGATGTGTGGCAAAGACGTAGATTGGAATACCGATTATAGATAAACTCGAGCATGCACGTTTGTAGTTTGTTTTCAAGAACTTAAATTTTCAACTATTCTATTTTTAATATCTCTTATGAGTCACTGTGAAAATTTTAAGTATAATTTTGTTTTTAGATTTATGATTGCTAATATTTTAGTGTAGGCATGATCATCCATCTGTCTGAATAATGATCTAGAACTAGATTTATTTTTAATATAGTTTGTTGTATACTATGTACGGAGATCTAGTTTGCAGGGGATTTCTACTTGTGACACTCCTACTTGGTAGTATCTAATATGCCTTCAAATGCCTAAAACTTGCTTCGGGTTTACCAGTTTGTATAAACTCCACCTGTGTTGCAATTTTATTTTAGTTGATATATTTTTTTTTAACTAACTTTCTTACCATTTAATTTATGTTGGCTGTATGTACAAAACAGAACTAACAAACATTTCTATTCTTACAGTATTCATTAAATAAAGAAAACATACTATAACTAACTGTGCTATTAAGTGTAAGCATAAAGGATAACAAAATAAAATATATAGACAATTATCCAAAATAAATGAAAACAAATAAAATACTCTTTATCTGTCATTCAAAACTCTACTTAATATATTTCGCAGATTTAGTTAAATAAATTGTGGTCTATGATATTTAAAATTGAAATACTAAATATGTTAAACAATTAACAATACTAATTTACATAAATTATATATATACATATATATAATATACATATATATATATATTTAATAATATTCAAGTCGATGCAAATATTTACTAAATAAAATTAACTTTGTGTAGTACTAGATACAAGTGGAAATATATTTACTAATGGTTTCATAGTATATCCTGCTTGACGTCAATCGATTGGCGTCTTAAAAAATTGGGCAAATGCAGGGAATCACAAATGCACCCTATATGTATGCTACAAAAAACATACATATGTACGTTTCTGTGCCACGCTTTCATGATCTATAAAGATTACAGTAAAATATTAGAAAATCTGGATTTCCAGATAACCTCCACTACTTTTGATGCAAAAAGAGCTATAACTCCACAGGACGATATTTGATTTTCGCAGGACTTGATATTTTATGTTCCTCAGGAGCAGAAAAAGATCAAATCCAAAGATTTAATCTGTCAAAATTGACAAAAAAACAGAAAAATCTTTGTAACTCGGCCGATTTAAGGATTATCGGAATGTCCATTGGACAAAATATAGTCCTTGTTAATTGTGATTGATTGACATAATCGGATCCTGGAAAGTCCTTCAAACAACACAGAAAGATGGACTTTTCTCTCCACAGAAAAACGTGAACATCTCGCGAGTCATTTAAAGGATCAGGACGAAATGTTGGTCAAATGAATCTAAAAAACAAGGACTATCTTCTGGCCAAAGGATATCTCGATAGTCCTGCGGGGAGCTGAGATATCGTTGATTTTGTGTTTTTCTATAGTTTTTCTACCATTTTTGAACTTGCCGAGAAATAAATTTTGTGGGGTATACTTTTGGGGTGCAATTAAGATTCCGTTGAAAAAAATACAAGTCCTGGATTCTTAGATGACCCCCATTTTTTATGATGCCAATCGATGGAGATCGTCAAGGACATTCTAGGAAGCAATGTCCTTTCGTCCTGCAGCGAAAAATGCAAAAGTTAGAGCTAAAAAACTTAAAAAGTATAAACTTTACGAAGCCATAACTCCGCAGGATAATGTCCGATTTCCACCGGACATGATTTTTTGTCTTTGTTTTTTGTTTTGTTTTTCTTTCCAGGAGCAGGACTATCGATCTGCATCCAAAGATTTCCAGGATCCAATAAAAAATTCCCTTGTAATTTTTGTAAGGGGGTTAGCCATCAAAATTGGCCGAAAATCAGAAAAGTCCTTGTAACTCGGCCATTTAAAGGACTATCGAGATGTCCTTTGGCCAAGAGATAGTCCTTGTTAGTTAACGTCGGCTGAGATAGAAAGGTCCTGGAAAGTCCTTCAAATAGCCGAGAAAAACGGACTTTTCTCTCTACAAAAAATAGCATATATCTTGCGAGTCCTTGAAAGGATCAGGACGAAACATGTATAAAATAAATTTCACGATCAAGGACTATCATCTGACCAAAGGACATCCCGAAAGTCCTGCGGGTTCTCGAGATATCGGCAATTTTATGTTTTTATACCGATTTTGTACCATTTTTGAGCTGGCCGCGAAATAATTTTATTGGGGTATACTTTTAGTGTGCAAGTAAATTGCCGCGAAATTCAAATAATATAAGTGTGCAATTTAGATGCCGCGAAATTCAAATAAAAACGGTAAGTATATTTTAGCATCCGTTAATTTTGAATTTCAAATTTTTTGTAATTAAAGATTTTGTAGCATACTTTTGGGCATAAAATAATTTTTTTGTAGCATACTTTTAGGCGCTCGAACCCATCCCAAAAATATGCAGCAAAAATCATAAATCGGGTTTAACCGCCTAAAAGTATGCAACAAAAATTAATTTTATGCCTAAAAGTATGCTACACTTTCGTACGTTTCGAAAAATGAAAAATAGGGGTTAAGCGCCTAAAAGTATGCTACAAAAATTGAAAATCTGTTTAACCGCCTAAAAGTATGCAACACAAATTAATTTTATGCCCAAAAGTATGCTACACATTCATAGCTACCGAAATTGAAATATCGGGGTTAAACGCCTAAAAGTATGCAACAAAAAATTATATTATGCCCAAAATTATACTACAATAAATTTAAACCAAAACCGTAACGGAAAATTTAAATTTAATTTACTTGAGGTAAAAGTATGCTACAAAAACAATAATTTTTTCAAATTTTAACCTTTAATTTACCTTTTAATGGCCAAAAATTATACTTAAACTAATTTTCAGCGAGCTAAATTATGGTCAAAAAAAGGTTAGAATAACACAAAATTGACTATATCTCGGCTCTACGCAGGGCTATCGAGATGTCCTTTGGTCAGATGATAGTCCTTGATCGTAAAATTTATGGTATACATGTTTCGTCCTGATCCTTTCAAGGACTCGCAAGATATATGCTATTTTTTGTAGAGAGAAAAGTCCGTTTTTCTCGGCTATTTGAAGGACTTTCCAGGACCTTTCTATCTCAGCCGACGTTAACTAACAAGGACTATCTCTTGGCCAAAGGACATCTCGATAGTCCTTTAAATGGCCGAGTTACAAGGACTTTTATGATTTTCGGCCAATTTTGATGGCTAACCCCCTTACAAAAATTACAAGGGAATTTTTTATTGGATCCTGGAAATCTTTGGATGCAGATCGATAGTCCTGCTCCTGGAAAGACCAAAAAATCATGTCCGGTGGAAATCGGACATAATCCTGCGGAGTTATGGCTTCGTAAAGTTTATCCTTTTTAAGTTTTTTAGCTCTAACTTTTGCATTTTTCGCTGCAGGACGAAAGGACATTGCTTCCTAGAATGTCCTTGACGATCTCCATCGATTGGCATCATAAAAAATGGGGGTCATCTAGGAATCCAGGACTTGTATTTTTTTCAACGGAATCTTAATTGCACCCCAAAAGTATACCCCACAAAATTTATTTCTCGGCAAGTTCAAAAATGGTAGAAAAACTATAGAAAAACACAAAATCAACGATATCTCAGCTCCCCGCAGGACTATCGAGATATCCTTTGGCCAGAAGATAGTCCTCGTTTTTTAGATTCATTTGACCAACATTTCGTCTGGATCCTTTAAGTGACTCGCAAGATGTTCACGTTTTTCTGTTGAGAGAAAAGTCCTTCTTTCTGTGTTGTTTTAAGGACTTTCCAGGATCCGAATATGTCAATCGATCACAATTAACAAGGACTATCTTTTGCCTAAAAAACATCTCGATAGTCCTTTAAATAACCGAGTTACAAAGATTTTTTGTTTTTTTTTTGTCAATTTTGATGGCTTACCCACTAAGAAAAATTGCAAGGAAATATTTTATCAGATCCTGTAAATTTTAGGATGCAGATTGATTGTCCTGCTCCTGGAAAGACCAAAAAATCATGTCCTGGAAAAATTGCACATTGTCTTCCGGAGTTATAGCTCTAAGAAGTTTATCCTTTTTTAGTTTTTTTACCTCTAACTTTTGAATATCCTGCGACAGAATGAGCAGACATGGTTTCCTAAGATGTCCCCGGAAATCTCTGTCGTTTGCCATCTTAAAAAATGGGGGTCTTCTTTGTATCCGGAACTTGTAATGTTTTATACAATCTTACATGCACCTTCTAAGTATACTATACAAAATTTATTTCTCAGCGTACTAAAAATTGGACATTCGGTTATAATGTATATAGAAATCTTGTTGTTTTTTGTCAATTAGTTATTATATTAACTTACACCGTTTGAATATCTTTTTCACTCACTTTAAAAGTATATTGCATTTATTTCTTGATTTTGGTTTTTTTGTCAATATGATCGCTACGCTTACAGACAAGGGGGGGCTAGTTAAAGATGAAGAGAACGGGCGCTGCACATATTTAACGGAAAAGGTTTTTTCTTATAGCAGTAATGTACTGATTGGCAACTGGATGGAAAGCCGATATCGGCATGCAGTAAAAAAGAACAATGCCATCTTGCCGGGAATGATGATAGATGATAAATGCGAAAACCATCAGACAGCCAGCCAGGCAACGTACACTGCTGAAGCCTTTGATATAAAGAGGGCAGCAGCTGCCCACAACATATTGAGGGGTGAAGTGAGAGCTATTAAATTGGGGCAGGGCTGCAATGTGATATTACGCGATGCAGACAAATTCCTAACCAATTGTACCACCATGAATAATCTAATGTTTAATATATGGCCAAAAATGAGACTTGAAGAGTGCTTAAAAATGAAATTGCTCGGCAAGACAATATACAGGCGGAGTCGATTCAATCCCTTGGATAGCTATGGCAATAATAGTTTACTAGTTAAAAAACCAATTAAGCAAATTGGAAAAATTCTGGATAATGGCATGACCAGTTATGCCAGGGATTTTTCGCGTAAAGTTTTGGAAAAACATAAAATGATATCTAAACAAAGGGATAATCCTAAATATGTTCAAGAGGACGATTTAATTATCGATAGGAAAATATTGGAGCAATTGCAAAATGCAGAAAAACTAATTTCAAATTAAGTTTTTATGATATAACATTTCGAATATTAAGATAATAAATAAATTATAAGTTAAACGTATACTATACAAAGAGAAATAAAAAGAAAATTTCAAAAAATAAACTGAAAAATTGAATACTTAGTTTAAACAAATCCTTAAATATAGATATATATTCTATTTATCATAAATGCATTGTAATATATGTCATTCGACGACAATAACTAGAGAGTTACTCTTATCATGTTTAGTTATTGATAACACATTTTAAAGTTAATTTTTGTTGCTCTTTGTTGAGTTTCTAAACGAAATCTTTGTTTCATTTATGGCCACTAAAATGTTTAATGCCAAACAGAAATCGACAATGGATAATCTAGCCCCCATGCCATATAGTAAAAAAGTTCTTGTTGGCAATTGGTTAGATCGTCGGAATAATCTTGATGGCCAGAGTAATGCAATTTTACCCGGTATGCGATGTTCTGATAGTTGTGAAAAGCATCGAACCCTTAATCAAGATACTTACACAGATGTTGGCTTTCTTGGACCTGAAACTAAACAATGTTTTCAGGAGAAACGTATGATGGCCTATGAGAATTATCAAAAGGGTAGAACAGCATCTGTACATTTTATGGATAATGAAGAGTTAAGGCAAAACTTTACAACTCTCAATACATTGGTATTTGGGGATTTGCTTCGGCAAAGTCAGAGATTGCAATGCCAAAATAATTTTATGCCAAAAATTTCACCAAAACGTGCAATACAAAAAAAACGGGAAATTGATATGATGCAATGTTTTGGCAATCAGGCCAATAGACAACATTTTGTACAAACTGCACGGGGCCAAGAAAAATTGGAAAAAGCCAATCAAATGCAGACAACATATTCAACATCCTATAATCGTGCAATTAAGAGAAAAACAAATTTAGAATTTGATACCGATTTTAATGGCGTTTCATGTCCAAAAATTTCAAAATCATATTGAATTTTCTATTATCACAAACAGCTGATTCAACTATATAGACATTATAATAGATGCGATCATTTATTATTCTGTCTATATTGATGTTTCAATTGAAAATCCAAATATATGTATAAAAATATTAAAAAAAAAAATAAAATTTGTGTAAGAAAAAAAAAAAGTATTAAAACTTCTGGTTCTTTTTTTTTTTTTATATTACAAGATTCAATTTATTTCAAATTATTTTCTTGTTAATAATATATGTTTCCTTTGTTGTAGCTTTTGCGCTTTCATATTTTTTTTTTTTTTTTAAGTAGTTTCTATATGTGTTAATGCCAAAAAATTCATTGTATCTTCCATTTTAGTAGGTATATTTTTTTTTTGTTGCATATGCCAGGGAGCGCATACCATTTCCTTTTTGTTTTTTTTGCTTTTTACCTTTATCTTTTGTTGAAAATTAGTGTTAGGTCGATAGACGTTTACAATACTTTTTGCTTCTGACTTGCTATATAATATATATGTATATATATATATATATATATATATATATAGATATATATATATGTATTTTTTTTTGCTTTTGTTTTTTTTTTTTTCGTTTTTGTTTAATATTAATTAAGTGTTACGGAAAGTAAAATTTGACGACATTAAACTAGACGACGACGTTTACTCGCTTAAATATGTGTTGGTTTTTTTTTTTTTTGGTATTTTTTATTTTGGATTTTTTTTTCCTTAAAATTGTATATTATGTATACGGTTTTCGATTTCTTTTTTTTTTTTTTTTTTTTTTGTTTTTTTTCGGTTAAATTTTGGACTGCCTTGATAGTTAATTATGCTTTTTCCTTTTTGGCTGACGATTATGTTAAAAATTATGATTAAAATCTTAACCAATTTAATGTTGTTTTATACGTGTGTGTGTGTGTGTGTGTGGTGTGTGTGTGTATGTGGGAGGGAGTGGTTAATAATTGCAATTGTGCAGATTGTTTAGTCTTATTGTTTTGTATTGAAGGGAAAAGATTGTGATTTGGTTGATTGTGTTTAGGATAGATGGCTTTTGCGGGGTTTCGAAGAAGGGAGGGGTGGATTCTGTTTCTGGTTCTGTGTAAATGGTTTCAAGAATCATGTTCTCTTTTATATTTTTTTCCAGTTATACACATATGCAAAGTATATGTATTAACTACGCAAATATGTTTTGCAATTGCTTTGTTTGTTTTTAAACGCTTCTTTGCTTACAACAACTAAAATTTTGAATTTGAATTAGTCGTGTTTCGGTTGATACATATATATGTATCGATTTAGTTATGGTAATCATTATCTTTATGTATGTTTGTATTTTTTTTGTTGTTATTCATCGTTTTTGTGTGTGTAATGATGTGCTGATGATGTGTTCGCTTTTTGGTTTTTGCTTTTTGAAATTTCCATTTCGAAATTGATAATTGCCTTACATTTAATTCAATACCTTTTTGTTTTTTTTTTTAAATATTTTTTTATATAATTTTTTTTTTTTTTTTTTAATTTTTGTTTTTTTTTTTTTTTTTTTTAGTATTCGTTTGCTTTGCTTTTCTTTGCATTTTTGGTTTAAGTAATTTACTTAATTTGTATTCTTCGTTTTTATTTTCCAAAAAATGATGCTTATACATTTGGCTTAAATTTACAATTTTGTTTTTGTTGCTCCGAAAAATGTAATTTAATATGTAGTTGCCATAAAAATAGACGTTTTTCTTGGGTTGTTTTTTTTTTTTTTTACTTAATCTTTTAGTTTTCTCTTTTTTCTTCTTCGTTTTTGGTTTTTTTTTTTTTTTTTTTTGGAAAGGCCGAGAGTGTTTGTCATCTTTGTCTTTTTTCTTTGCTTTTATTTGGTTTGATTTCGTTTTAGCCGAGAAGTGTATCCTTTTTTTTTGTCTTTTTGCCAACATTGGACAAGTCATCATTTTTTTTTTTTTTGTTTTTTTTTCTCCTTTTGTATTCCATTTTTTTTCTTTGCTTTGCTTTAGATTTTGTTATCTAAATTGTTTAATTTTCTTCTTCTTACGTTTTGTGTGTTTCTTTTACTACCAAACTTTTTTGTTGTTTTTGTTGATCCTTGATTTAAACAATTTATAATTTGTTCGAAAAAAGTTTGCCCCTAAAAAATTTGAAATGTTTTATGTTTTATGATGCATTTTTTTTTTTTTTTTTTCTTCTTTAAATAATTTAGAAAACAGTTTTTGGTTATGCTTCTTTTTTTGTTTTTAAATAGTTTGTTTTTTTTTTTTTTTTTTTTTTTTTTAAATGTTTTAAATATTTTGTGGGTATTCTTGTTTTAGGCTGTAATTTATTATTAGCCACAATTGATTTCTAAACTTGAGTCACGAAACTTGTATGCCAGTGTTTTGATGTTGTTGTTGTAGTTGTTGTTGTTGTTGCTGTTCTTGTTGTTGTTATTTATATTATGTTGCTGTTGTTGTTGTTGTTTGCTGCTTTCGGTCTTGTTGTTGTTGTTGTGTATAAAAACAAAAAATAATATTAAAATAAAAGGGAAATACATGGAAATATTATTAAATTGTTAATATATATAATTATATATATACATATATATATAAAACAAAAACTGAATAATCGCTTTCAAATCGAACTAAATTGTATACATATATATGTTCTTGTTCTGTAGCCAGTTTTATTGCAATGTGTTTTGCCTGTTGACCAATTTTTTTTTTTTTGTTTTTTCTTTTCTTTTCTTTTTTTTTAGGTATTTTTTTTTTGCCAGTAAAGTGAGTTTTTTTTGGGTTTTTTTTTTTTTTGGTTTTGCTTGTCTCTTGTAATATAAAAAAAGTTTTTTTTATATATATATATATTTTTTTTTAGTTTTTTTTTAAGTTTTCTGTTTGTGTTGGTTTCTGGGGTTTTTTGTTTTATTATTTTTGTGTGTGTGTGTTTTTTTTTTTGTGGTTTTTATTATTATTTTGTTTTTTTTTTTTTTTTTTTGTTTTTGGGAGTTTTTGGTTTGGCGTTTTATACATGTATAATTTACTTTTTACAGTTAATTAAAATTAGAAATTATATAGAAATTCATATATAAAAATGTTCAACAATCGTTCTTTTAGCTATTGTTAGTTTGTCGTTTCTTTAAAAAATATATGTATGTATATAGTGTATTTATTTTTTCATTTATTTTTTTTTTATGTTCATTTTGTATTACTTATTTCCATTTTTTGTTTTTCATTTATTTTATTTTTTTTTTTTAATTTTACTGCACTTTCTGGTGTCTGCGGCTGCATTTGATTGGCTTTATTAACTGATTTATGTTGTTGTTGTTGAAATTGTTTTTAAAAATCTCATCAACTTTCCTTGTTCTATTGTTGGTTGTATAAAAATTGCTTAATTCGAAAAATGTATGTTTATTGTTATTGTACTATGGTTGCTGCATCTTTGTATCTAAATCAAAAGATTCGTTTGGTTTATTGTTGTTGCTGTTGTTGTTGTTTGTTGTTACTGTTTCTGTTTACTGTTTGCTGTTACTGTTTTTCTATTTTCTGTTCATTTATGTAGTTTGTCTCTCTATTTTGTTACTATGTAATCAGGCTATTGATTCTTGTATCACTATTGCGTTTTATTTGATTTGCATTTAATTTGATATCAATTCTCTCATTATCCATCTCTATCTCTTATACGACCTGCCCTGTCTATTTCACTCTGTCTCAATCTAGCTAACTCACTGTTTAATTTCCAATAAAACAAATTCTGTTATCTGTTTAAAAATTATATAAATACATTGCATAAATATAAAAAACTAAATGTACAATTGTTTTAATAATATACTCGCAGAAATTATGTGTACTGATATGAAAGATATTTAGGAAAACAAATGAAAATTTTAAAACAATTTCATTTACTCTTTAATAAAACTTTTTTTTAAATAACTGGATTGCCATATTTGTATGTATATAGGACACACGAGTGAGTGAGATGGCAAGTATGCATTGCATTGAGAATTGAATTTGTTTTAATAAGAATTTCGTAAGCTAAGTTGGTATAGTCGGTGTTCCGACTTTGGAATGTGTGGAATAACTATCTCACTATACTGTTCCATTTTCATTTCAATTTCAGCGCAAGTGTATTCGTTTCTATTTAATTTTACTTTCACTTTGTGGATATGTTGCGTTCAACTGAGAAAAAAAAAACAAACACACTCAAAAACCAAAAACAAAATAAAAAGAAAAAAAATAAATCACTTGAAACTCTTTTTTTTTTTTTTTGAGTGCATTTGAGCGCACTTGTTGCATTCGTATTAGCTAAGTGTATTTGCAGAATTGAGTAAAATATATATTGATTTATTCACATACATACATACATACATACATACATATGCAATATAGTGTGCTTTTTGGTGCTATTGCATTTTGCATCTGTATGTGTGTGTGTGTGTGTTGCATTTGATCTATGTACAGTTCTTTTTTATACAAAGAACAAACAACAAAAATAATAAGAGAAAAGAGAAAAAAAAAACCAATACAAGAAAAGAAATTAAACAGTTATAAACAGAAAAAAAGTCATTTTGTTTCTATGGTTCTCTTATCTTTTTTTTTGTTTTTGGTTTCTCTTCTCTTAAATGGTGTCTCCCCGCTCGCTTTGGTTGTGAGACATGATCAGCTATTTCTATTTTAATTAGTAGTCCCTGTCAATTGTTTTATAATCATTACAAACTGCCATAGTACATATATGTATTAATGTTAATTATAATATAAATAAATGCCCATATAACAAAGTGTTCATTCTGCATGTGACGGGTTGGGGGTGATGGGAGGCAACGAAAAACCACAATTTTATCTTTGTAACTAAATAATAATGTATTCATTTAAAAAAGGGATTTTGTATTAGTTATTGGGAGGTGTGGGAAAGGGGTTCAATGGTTTGGGATAACGGTATTTGTATTGGTATTGATTTGATTGATTCATTCATTTTGAAGTGCGCAACTTTTAAAAAATATGAATTTCATTGCTTCAAATTATTTTTGCTTTTGTTGGTTTTCTTGTTATCTCTTTTGTTTTGTGTTTTGTTTTAGTTTTTGGTTTGTTTTTTGTTTTTTTTTTTTTTTTTTGTTATTTCACTTAACACTAAATCAAATTATGTTTTATTAAATGTTACTATGTTCTTTCTAGTTAACTTGTTCTTCATTTATTTTCTCTTTTTACTTATTTTTTCATTTTTTTCGTGTTTTTTTTTCTCATTTTTTCAGTTTTTTTTTTCCATCTGTCGACATTTACTATTTGCTTTCGTTTCGTGTTTCGTCGATATACATAATTTTATTTATTTATTTATTTTGTTTTTTGGGGCTTGTAAAAAATTCGATAAAATATTTTCGGTACTATTTCATTTGTGTATGGGCTTCGCGTTTGTTGCCCAAAAAAAGGGAGCAACAATTTGATATACATTTGTTATAATAAGTATAAATAAATTATTAGTTCTATGGGCACATTGTGTGGTTTGTTGCATGTTCTTGTTTGTTATGTTACGTATTGCAAAAAAACTACAACAAAAAAAAAAAAAAATTGAAAAAGAAAATGGTTCTGGAGACCCATCCACCCATTTAATGTATAACAAAATCAAGAAGAAGGCAAAATTTGTAGAATTTGATACTTTAGCTCTATGGTTGCATCTCTTTAACTCTCTACTCTCCCGCTCTTTCATTTTTTCTCTTTATTGTAGCTCAGTCTTGAACTTAAAATTTTATAATGGATTTACTATGGCTTTCATTTAGATGGCTCATTCATATTTATTACAGTTATGTATGTATATTCATTTTCATCTGTACAATTGTCTCAGTGTATATATGTATGTGTGTGTGTGTGTGTTTGTGTATGTATTTGTGCATATCTAATCTCTAATGAGGAACCATATTTTGATTGTAGCTGACTTGAATAATATAAAAAGTAAATAAAATAATATATATGGATTAAGGGTACTCCAGCCACTCTTTTTTCTTTTTTGTTTTTGTTTTAAAATAGTCTTTTTGCAATAGGTTTTCTTTCTTTCTTTTTTTTGTTTTTTTTTGTGTTTTAATCTTATTTGGTTTTGATACGGATCATCGTTTGACATTATAAACTAACGAGGCTATTGTTGATCGATTCTCTTTTTACTTTTCAGTTAAATGAAAACAGTTTCATTGGTTCTATTTTACAACTGGCAACTGCATCTCTACTCCCTCTATTTGTCCGTCTGTCTCTGTCTCTCTAATTATTCTCTGTCTCACACTGTCTTTTTGTCTCTTTGAATTAGTGACCTTATTTTGTTTTTAAATATTTGTTTTTTTTTTTTTGTTTTTATGTCAAATATAAGTAGATATATATCGTATATACTAGGTATATAGAAGAGTATGCATTAATACATTAAAAAATATAATACACCATACAATATAATATAAATGTTTGTTTAAGTATAAGCATTTTGGTTTTTGTTTTTTTGTTATTTAGTTGGTTTCAATTTTTTTTTGTTTTTTGGTTTTTTCTTTATGTTTTTAATCCATTTTAGTATATGTATGTATATAGCGACGATATCGTATCATATTGTATCGTATCGTATCGTATCGTGTCTTGACATTTGAGAATTCAACTAAAAAAATCAGTTTTATTCGTATATATGTATGTATTCGGGGTATATTCAAACCAAACATTTGTTTTTTTTTACTCTTTTCTTTTTTATTTTTAGTTGGGCATTTGTCATTTTCAAATTGAATTATTATGCTTTTCTTTCTTTTATATTATTATTATTATTATTATTAATTTATACTTACACATTTTCATTGTTTTGTTGTTGTTGTGTTGGCTTGTTGCATGCTGCATGTTGCATTTGTCTTCACATATTTGTGTGTGTGTTTGTTTGTTTGATTTGTTTTTTGTTTTTGTTTTTGGTGGTTGACTTAAAACTATTATCACTATTGCAGAAAGCGGCTGTACTCAATTATATTTGTATACTATATATGAGATCGGGTGGCATATACATATATATTAGGTCTATTCTTTGGGCATATATATGTAAATATATGCCTTTAGATTGTCCTTTCCATGTTTTTACCTCCCTAACTCTTTATATCTTTGTTTTGTATCTTGTTCTTGTTGTGGTTTAGGCATTATCTATGAGATTTTTATCTGTATCTGAAGTGTAAGCCGGAAGTTTTATAAATTTTCACGTGTATTTTCTTTTCACATATTATGTTCATTTGTTTTTGTTTCTTTATTATAAATTTTCATTTTTATGATTTAGCAATTCAGTATTATATATTTTGGTTTTGTTTTTTTAAGAAGAAAGGAATTTGTTTTCGTATTTGATTTCTCTTGGTTTTTCTTCGAAATTTTGGTTTTGTCAAGTATTCATTTTCTTTTTTTCCAGTTTTTTTGCAACGAAAAGGAGCTTTCGAATTTTCACATTTTCATATAACGTTTTCGTTTTTCTTGTGGTTCGTTTTGATGTTTTTTTCTTTTGTTTTGTGTTTTTTTGAATGTTTGTTTTTTTTTTTTTTTGCATGTTTCCATGTTGCCAAGTTTGTCATGATTTTCTATCCTTGCCTTTTCCTTTGGTGTGTGTTTTGTTGTTGTTGTTGTGGGTTTGGTGTATGTATGTATGTATGTGTGTGTGTGTGTATGTATGTTTGTGTGTTTATATGGTATGTTTATATGCTTTTGAGACTGCAATTATTAAATTTCTGCTATAAAAATTACTTGTATTTGTACTATTGGTTATTTTAAAATTGGGCTATTGTTTGTTTGGTTTAGGTTTAAGGTTTTTTTTTTTTGTTTTATATTTATTACCGTTAATTAGCAACATTTATTTATTGCTCCTCTTTGTATCTTTAACTATTTTTGTGGGTACGGGTGCAGTATTTATTCGATTCGGTTCGGTACTGATCGGGTTATGATCGGATTCGGTTCGGTACGGTTCGGTTCGGTTCATTCGATTCGTTTAGCCCCTTTTATTGTTCTAGGCTTTTTTTGTCTCTTTCGTGTAGCTATCTCATTCTAAGTTTGGTTTTTTTTTTTTTGTTTTTTTGTCAAGGCCGGTTAAATGTTATATTTGAATAACGGTATTAACGGTATATTCATTGTGTGATTCCACTGAAGCAGCTGTCTAAGGGACCCCTCTTCTTCATTTAATTAGTTTTCTTTCTTTCACTCTCTCACTCTCTCCATTTCTCTTTCTTTCTCTTTTTGTCTGTGTGTCTCTCTTTCTCTCCCTCTCTCTCTTTCGTTTTTTTTTTCTATATGTGTTTTGCTTGCAACTACAAAAATAATAAGTGAATTTAAAATAGAACTTATAGAGAAATTATATAAAAATAATAAATATATAGAGGATTTATGGAGCATTTTTTTTCGTTTTTTTTTATGTTTTAAATTTTGTTTAGTTCTTAAGAATTTCCTTTTTTTTTTGTTATGTTATGTTATGTTATTTTTTTTTTTTAATTTTGTTTTTAATGCCTAAAAATTTACAAAAGTTTTATCGTTTTTTGTTTTTGTTTTTTTTTTGCATCTTTTTTTTTTTTTTGGTTTTAAATTTTGTCTTTTTTTCCATTTTTTGTTTTACTTTGCATTTATCACAGTGACATTCAGTCTAAGTTTTTGCTTTTATTGGAATTATAGCATCAATTTGCCACAATTTGATTTGATATATTCTTTCTTAGAGTTTTAGTTAAACTTAAACTAAACATAATTTTGATTTTAAAGCCAAAAGGTGTCTTGTTTCATTTCGTTTCGTTTTTGCATTTTTGCTTCATCGTAAAGCCAAAAAAGAATTATTTTAAAATTTTGTCTAAAAGGCCTAAAAGTATGCTAAGTATTTTAAACTTTCCTTTGTATTTAATTTGTTTTATAGCAAATCCAATAATTCCAATAAAAGCTATCGTATAAATTTGTTGTAGTGCCAAACATGCAATTATCAATTTTTGTTTACCATTGGGCCTAAAATGAATTTTAAAAAAATTTCGACTAACTTTTTACAATGCCAAAACAGTTTTTGTTTTTTTGTTTTTGGGTTTATCATATCGAGAGAACTATATACATATTTATATATATGTATGATTTATAAAACTTTTGTATGTTTGCTGTTGTTATTGTTTGCTGTTGCTTTTCTTTAAACTTTTTTGTTTTTTTTTTTTTTTTTTTTTTTTTTGAGTTGCCGAAAAACATTCTATGTACAATTTTGTATGAGGAAAAACTTATATAACTTATTTATTTCATTTCTTGTATCACAAGAAACAAATGTGCCCGAAATCGAAAAATGTGTGACTGCTGTTTGCCCCATTTATATATATATATATATTATAGAAAATCAAAAATTTAAACAATAAATATGAGAAGAAGAAAATTAAAGAACCTGATAAATGTGTGTAAGCAATAAAGATGAAATGTGTTGTTGGATTGGAGAGCTCGACTTCTACTGCAACAAAACTGAAAGATAAAAAAAACAAATTGGGGGAGAGGTAAGGGGAAAAAAATTATAATTAAATATATATATATGTACATCATATATATATATAAATATGTGTGTAATATTTTGTTTATTTATTATTAAATAATATAAAGCAAACATAACCTAAGAAAAAAAACGTTAAAATCAGTGGTCAACTGAAGAGAACTTATACATAATTCACTATACAAATAGAAATAGAAATATATAGTTATATAGATATAGATTAAATAATGAGTAGATGGTAGATTACTAAAACTTAACCTAAGGCTTTCCTTTTTCTCTTTCCATTATGTTTTATGCTTTCTCATTTCTTAACTCTTCTTTTCATTCCATATGTCAGTTAATTATTGTGTTCATTGTGTATAGGAAATTGTACGCCATTTTGGATTAGTATAACAATTATAAATGCGTTAACGGTACATTGGAAAATTTGATAGGAAACTAAATTTTTAAATTTATTTTGCATTTTAATGGTATTTAAATAATTTCTCTTACTTTCATTTCACACAGTTTTGGTAGCATAGGGACGACAAAGGAAGAAAATTGGGGAAATATTTTGATTTTCTTTTCTGGTTTTTGTTTTTTTTTTTGACTATTGAATGGATAAAGGTATAGGATATGGATTTGAAATGGAAAAGGGATTGGGATTGGGTATGGCACCTAAATAATAGTCACTCAAATCAAATTGCATTTGTCACTATTCTCAATAGTTGTTTTGCTCTCTGTGTATTTGTGTGTGTGTGTGTGTGTGTGTGTGTGTGTGTGAGTAAAAATACCATTTAAACAAATGCCGAATCACTATAAGTAAGACTAAAATTATTATATTAAGAGAATAAAAGAAAGCGAATAAAAAATATTAAACGATTAAAACAAACTAAAACATAATTCAAAAGGGAAGACATTTAAACAAATCTATATATAATAAAATTTAAATTGCATTCCTTTAGTTGTTTGTTTAATATATATAATGATAAAATCACATTTCAATTCAAAGAGAAATTAATTCGTTTTATGTTTTATGTTTCTTGTTTTTTTTTTTTTTTTTAAAAAAAATAGTTTCAACACTACAAAGAAAAAAAAAAGATAACTCAAGGGTGTGGAGCAAGTGAAATATATATATAGTAGTATCGTATAATTATAATCCTTTATTTTGTGTTTAAGCTGCTCAAACATTCTCTTTGACGTCGAAAGAAAATCAAAACAAATTGCTCTGAGCCCATCCATTCATTCATCCATATCCTTATTATAATGCCCTACCACTTATCCGTTTTCTCTTATCGACATCATCATCATAATTATCAATATTATTATTATTATCCTTCTACTCGTACTATCATAATTGTTCTGTTGTTCTGTCTAATTGTCCTTTTTAAACCTAACATTCCCCTTTATTATTAACTCTCTTCCCCTCGCTCTCGCTTTTTTTCTGTTACTCTTTCTCTCTCTCTGAACTATGATAAAAATCGTATAACTTAATTTATGATGAAATTCTAGTTAGTGTGTGTGTGTATCAGAGTGTGTTTTTGTATTGTTATATATATATATATACGTATATATATATATATATATATATATATATATATATATATATATATATATGTGTGTGTGTGTGTAGTCTTTAATGCAAATATGAAGATCTTATAACGAAAGTTATTAAAAAAAAGGAATCGTATAACGTTGTGTTTTGGTTGCTGTTCTCTCGCTTCGTTTTTTTTTTTTTTTTTTCTTTTCTTATTTTGTTTTTTTTTTTTTTGTTTTTCTGTTTATCGATTGTTGTAAAAGGAGTTTAGAGTCCTTTTCAAAAAGACTAGTACTCGTCTTCTTTTTCTTTTTTCTTCATTTATTTTCCATTTCTTTTTTGTTTTGTGTTTGTTTTTTGTTTTGTTGTTTGTTTCATTTCTCGCTCAATGGCTGCCAAAACTATGTTTTGTGTGTGATTGTGTTAATTAATTAAAAAAAAGCAAAAAAAAAAAAACATATATAGTTAAAACTAGAAGAATTTACGTATGTGCACTATAGGCAAAAGGAGAACTTAATTAGTATGTGTTTGTGTGTATGTGTTTCTCTGTGTGTGTGTGTCTGGGTTTGTGGTGGGGAAATTGGGGGGAGGTTTTATTTGATAATCTTATTGAATTCATCTTGGCTCTTATTGATGACATCATAGAGATCCGAATATTGAGTGTATATGTGGATGTATTGGTATTGCGTGTGATAGAGAGGGAGGTGGCGGTGGTGCAGCAGCGGTGGGCGGTGCTGCAGCTACCCCATGCTCTGCATGTCCGCCATGATGGACCGAATGCGGAGTGTGATGAGCTGCAGGCGGTGGTGGCGGTAGCGTTATTGATAGCGTCACCGTTTGAGGTACACTCACTGATGAAACGGATGGATCCGTTGTTGTGGATGCTGGTTGTGCTGGCGGATGGTGTCCACTAGGTTGTTGTTGTTGTTGCTGCTGTTGTTGCTGCTGCTGTTGTTGTTGTTGTTGCGATGCCGCTCCAGTGGTGGGATGTCACTGAGCCACAACCGATGCGGCCGGATTCTGTTGCACCACCACACCACCGCCAGGCGCCACTGAATTCGCTACTGTGACTGTTACAGGTGGCGTCGGTCCGCCACCATTTGCATGTGCCACACTTGGTTGCTGTTGCTGCTGTGGTTGCTGCTGGAAGGGATGCTGAAAGGGTGGTCCATAACATTGTGGGAAATATAGCTCATTCTTCACCACCGATTGTTGGACAACTGCAGCGGCTGCCGCATTTGCTGCAGCTAAACTTCTCACTGGCAATATATTGGATTTGTTGTCCACCGATGATGGATTATTGTTGTTGTTTGTGAGAAATTGTTGAGCTGCCAGATGGCTTTTGGCATCGTTCATTAGATGGGTCACAGTATTATTATTGTTTTGTTGCTGTTGTTGCTGCTGCTGTTGCTGCTGCTGTTGGACCTGCTGACCATGTTGCTGCTGTTGCTGACGTCGCACTTTGGTGGTATTGGGATTCATATGATTATCAATATGTTTGGTTACCTCATTTTCAGTGGCAAACCGTCGCCGACAATTTGGCATAGGACAACAGAAGGGTCGATCCCCCTAAATTAAACAGAAACGGAAATTCACACATTTAGTTAATGCTCTCTGAGATTCTACACCCGATGAATGAATAATAATGTTAACTTAGGATTGGCTTAAGCTACAACTACCTGGTGGGTACGCGTATGCTGATCCAAAATCGCCTTCTGCCGGAAATCCTTGCCGCACTGTCCACATTTATAAGGCTTCTCCCCTGTGTGAATGCGCAAGTGCTGTAGAAGAAAAGGGAAGAGTATAAAATAACAATCTTGAGTTTTGGTTTACCAAACTAGCTATAGTTAACAGCTAACTAAAACTTCGTTTCCAGTATCCTTATCGAATTTCTAACTAATCATTTGGATATACATTTAAGGAATCCTTGATAAACTACGCATGCGCCAAATGCCAATGACCGACAACATTCTCTCTTTACATTTTGAAATTTTAACAAGTTTAAAAATGAACGAATCACAAAATTTTCCCATCTTTAGGATCTGCAATGCCTTTTAACTAACCTTTTAAAGCTAAAACTAGTTGCGAATTATAGCTTAATGCAATCAAATGCAGATATACCTTATTTTATTTTTATTATCTTTAAGTATTCACCAATTTGTCATCATAGATTTACCTGATTTAGTATGGTTCTCTGGCGGAAGAATCGCGGACAGTACATACAACCGAATGGCTTTTCATTTGTATGTATACGCAAATGTTGCGTCAAATGCGATTGCTGACGGAAACGTTTACCGCACTCCGGACACGGATATGGTCGTGATTCGATGTGTATGCAACCATGTTGCAGTAGAGTGGTCTTTTGTTTAAACTCCTTATCACAAATTGGGCACCGTACATAAAGTGGCATATTCGCTGGCCTAACGCCAATATGTTGTAGCACCTCCGGTAGGATCTTTTGACCTAATAGAAGAATAAATGATTAAAACAGAAATAAATGAATCTGGACGAATAACTTACCCTTGCCATCCTTAAAGTATGAGGGATAATGCATGCCACCGCTACCATCGGGTGTACCCTGTGAGTCATCATCATGATAGCCACCACCACCGCCAGCAATATCGCCTTTAGTGTCTGGCTCGTCGCCTGGAAAAGGCACATCCGATGGCCACAGTGTTGGATGTGGTCCATTCTTGAATATGAGATGCGGTGAAACATCTGTGGTGGCGATTGATGTATGGATTTGTGGTGAATTGGTAACGACGTATTGATCCGCAGGAACCGGTTGTACATAGAAATAATCAAGAGAAAAGTAACCACTGTTAGCAGCTCTTAAATCTGGCAAACTGCTAGTTAACAAATCTTCAAACGAATTGTTCATCATTATTCAAGAAAAAAAAAAAAAAACCGGAAATAGAAAATTCTTTAGCTGTTGACTGGTTGAGATTGTTTTAACAAGTGAAAGTGAAGTGAATGCAATCAATTAACTCAAATAGTTCTATTTGATATTGCAAAGCCTACTCTGGACTAAAAATTCAATCTCAACGAATCAACGAACTGTCAAGGGACTACACTCAGAGAAAAAAAAAACGAGACTCGTGTGTCACATAATACAAAATGTCATTCAATTAATTTGTACCTATATAGACAACATTTCGAACTTATAATATGTATGTTATAGTAGGAGGGTCTTTAACGAACTAACTAAAAACAAAAAAAAAATAAAAAAAAAAACAAAAATTAATTTATAATTTTAATTCTAAATTTCATTCAAAAGCCATCTCAGTCACAAGTGTGCTACCCCGGTTAGAAGATAATTTAACCGATTCAATTTCAATGGATTTATAGATTTTTAAACTATATATATATATAAATCGGTAGATGACAAAGCTTAAACATTCCTCTAATCAGACGGACATATGACATATCGGATCGAATCAATATAACCCCATGGAAACTATATCTTTTATGAGATAGACCAACTGGAATTCGGTATTTCGTTAAGATCTGGTAATAATGGTAATAAAAAGAATTCTTATAAACGTTTAAAGTTTCAGTTGCTCTATTAGCTTTCTTCCTATCCGATCAAAGAATTTTCATATATATTTTTCGAACAACAACAACAACGAAAGAAAAAAGGAAAAGGAAAAAACTATTTGTTATTGATTTTTAAGGTACATTGTTGATAATATCGAAATGTGAAATTTGGAAAAAAAAAAACGTATAAATATCGATATCACAATATTAATCCAATCGTTAAACGAATGATTCATCTTCTTCTTCTTTTTTTTCTGAGTGTATTGAATTTGGAAAATGATTTGACTTTTAATATATATATATATTTTTTTGGTTTTGATCGGTCTAAAAGATTGGGTTTGCATAATAATAATTTTGCAAGGGCAATTTGTGTGCCAAAAGATGATCGGTGATAGTCTGGGTCTGTCCCTAACAAAAATTGGTTGTTGTTAAGTTGTCGTCGCTCGCCTTGGTGGGTGCGCACATGCTGATTGAGGATGGCCTTCTGGCGAAAGTGCTTGCCGCACTCGGGGCAGGCGAAGGGCTTCTCACCCGAATGGATGCGTATATGCTGATTGAGTATGGCTCGCTGTCGGAAGCTGCGCGAGCAGTACGGGCAGGTGAAGGGCTTTTCATTGGCATGGATGCGTAAATGTTGCGTCAAATGTGATTGCTGACGGAAACGTTTGCCACACTCGGAGCAGGGAAATGGCCGGGCATCTGTATGTATGCGATCATGTTGCAGTAGTGTGCTCTTTTGTTTGAAGTCCTTGCCGCAGGTAAGGCACTTGAAGAGACGCAAATCACTGTGGGGCTTATTCTTATGGGGACGCCCCGGGCCATTGCCAGTACGTCCACCAGTTTGTGATGGTGTTGGACCATTTGTAACTGTTGGTGGCGTCTCATTGGTATTGGCATTTGTATTGCTGGGTGCACCATTTTGTTGCCCCGGTAACAGTTCCGGCAATGTATATGTTGACGATTCGGCTGCTCCATTTTGCTCCATACCAGGGAGCCCAGACTTGTTGAGATAATGCAAAGGCGGGAAACCAGGCGGCGCCATAAGGCCGCCCTGCGGTCCTGCATGACGTGAGTGGGCATAGTAATCGGGCGTTTGGAATTGCTGCTGTCCATTGCTGGGATCTCCGCCTGGAGGATGTGGATTCCCACCGCCCGTTTCGCCGCCTGCAGCGTTACTGGTTGCATGTTGCTGTGTTTCGTTACTATTTTGATTTGCTGATTGCTGTTGCTGCTGGTTGGCGAGCTGCAAACCACAAAACACAAAGAAAAAAAAGGGAAAATTAAAAAAAAATATATTGAAAATTGTTTGCAATTGAAACTTTATTGTAGAAGACGCACCTGATTCATGGCATCCTCATCGTTTGCCCCATTTGCCCTCTGTTGTTGTTGCACCGATGGATATGGGCTGGATGAGGGCGACACCTGTTGTTGTTGCTGTTGGCGTCCATCGCCACTGCCAACATTATCCCTTGGCTCCGTTCCACCGGGCGGGCTTTGAGGCTGATTTGCTGCTGCTGCAGCGGCAGCTGCTGCCTGAGCAGCGACCTGCGCTGCGTTCTGTTGCTGCTGTTGTTGCTGTTGCTGTGCACTTAGATGCTGTTGGGCCTGTTGCTGTATATTTGGATACATTTCGCTGCCCCATTGCGCTGCCGCTGCGGCAGCTGCGGGATTGCGTTCAGCATCCTGAGAGTCCTTATATAGCACATACGGCTGGCCCGTATCCTGGGTAATGCAATACATTATCTGGCGGGGCACTTTGAGGCCAGCCGCTATGCATGCCGCAAATGAGGCCGAAAAATTGATGGCCATATTTGTTGTTGTTTTATTTGCTCTTTGTTGCTACTGTCCTCGAGAGTCGCAAGCTGGATACTTGGCAAGTATCGTAGCTCTTAAAGTCAACTTAATAATTCCTTGTTTTTGTTTTACTTATTCTTTCACTCTCGATTTCTTAATCTCTCTCTCTCTTCGACTCTCTCTCGCTCTCTCTCTCTCTCACTCTCTCTCTATTGTTTTTATTGACTTTTTTTGCACATTTTTGTAGCAGTTTTTCTTTATTTTGCTACTGCCTTTCTTTAAGCTTTTGTTTGTCTCTCATTTGTTTTTCTTTACGTTATTTCTCAACCTCAAAATTCCTTTCTTCTTAAGTCCGTTATTTTTGTTTTTGTTTTTGTTTTGCTTTGTTTGTTTATATATTTTGAAAATTATAAATATCCCCTTTTTGTGTGTTTTGTTTTCCTTTTTACTGATTTCAAGTTTTGGATCTAAAAAGAAACAAAAAAAAAAAATATATATAGAATTAAATTATAGAATATTTTGTAAATACATATATATACTTAGAATATGGTAAGGATAATAATAAAGTCCCTTTCCTGATAAATTAACAGACTTTTAGGTTTCTTAGAAAATATGTTTACGACTCCATGATGAAAGTATAATAGGCGGGTCAATCTAACTATATCCATTATGTCCGTCTGTCTATTTCTATGCACATTTCAGACCATAAATTTCATGCTGTGTGTTTAAAATTTTCAAGATAAGCTATTTGGATATCTAGGTTTGACAAGCTTCAAAATTGGTCAGATCGATTAATTATTACAAGTCAAGATCAATGAAAATAAATCTTCAATGCAAACTTTAGTCCAACAAATATAAGGAAATCAGCCTTACAAACACAAAAAGACACTGGAGCAAGAAAATAAAGTACATTAAATGATTTTTATTTTCTATAATTTTACATTTAAAAAGTTCTAGGTTTAGTTTCAGGTAATAATCCATAATTATTTAAGAAAAATTGCTATTAGCTTGAACATTAGCAAAGAATTAACATTTTTTCTTCGAATTTGAAATACTCGATGACGCTGATAACTCCTGAGAGCTAGCTATAATTAAAGTTTATCAAACGTAACTTATAAATTAAGCAATTATATAGCTTGAATTGTTTGAAAATATATAGATTCGAGATCTATAGCATTTCACATCTCTTTTAGTATCTCGAGTTGCTTTTTTATAATAAATCTTCTTAATAATAGAATATTCTTTTAACAGTCATTGCTAAAAATATGGGTGGTCTCTCTTTTACCATAATTACAGAACTGGTTATATTTAAACTTTTATGCTCTTACTAAAATGGCTAAAATAGTCACTGTAGTAGCTATAATCAAGCTAAAAATATCATTGGAAATGAGTTAAGTTAATTAATATTAAGATTTCCAACAACATTTTGAAAAGCAAACTAATTTATTATAGTTAAGCCCTTTGTTCGACCAATCGTTTCAGTGCCATGGTCAACTCTCTTTCAACAGATAGTTATAAAATTGAGAGACTTGTTTGCGTTGATCCCACATATCGATACACACATACATATACACAATCTGAACGTATTCCATATCCTCCTGCCTTAAGTTCTATGCAAAATAGTAAATGTTTACTCAATGGTTGCAAAGTGTTTTGCATATTCAATTGAATTAGTTTCATAAACTGTATAATCATTTTATAAAATCAAATTTAAATGTTGGACAAATGAATATGATGGAAAATAGAATTGGAAACACATTTGATGTCGTCCAGATCAATTACGACGAAGTCAGAGCAAAGAGTTCTGATTGCGATGAGTTTTGTTGTGGGGGGGGTCTAGAAGAGAAGAGACAAGAGAAAGAACGAGAGAGAGAGAGAGAGAGAGAGAGACTAAACTACCTTGAACCCGTAAAATGAACGCAAGATACACCTCCAATGCGAGAGAAGAGGATAGAGAGTGATTGTGAGATCGCCTCAGAGCACTACTGAGAGATTGTTTGCAGCAGTCGCGCTGCAGTCGTTGCAGTCACTGCAGTCGATGCTATTTGTGAATTATTGCGCTCCATTGGCAATGCGACAGCATTTACAATTTATGCGTTCGTTGCCGTTGTTTGACTTCTATCTCGATTCGAATTCAGACTCATAGCAGACATAGTGCCGATCGTTGAGGCCCTAGAAACACTTTTTCCACATATATTTTCTATGCAAAACACATGATCCAGTTTAATGATCGGTTTACTTTTCCATTATTTACATTATTTACATGCCATTGGATTTGATATTGTAAATATTTAATTTGATTATATAATTTTGAAAAATAAATCATATAATATGAGCCCTTTCATGTTTTTTATCTCTTTCACGAGGAGAGCTTGAAAAGTAGTTTTAGACTTCCCTATTGGATAAAATAATAACTGAATAATTACACGATTTCCACGATATCTATCGATAATAAATAAATATTAACATTGTTTTTCAATTACTATGGAAATTTGTCAATTTTTTTTCTTAGCTTTAACAAAAGATTATTTAACAAATTGGAATGCCAACATGGTATAAGAAATAGTTAAAGAATCAAGGGCATAAAACTATGGAAGGATCGTTATATTAATATTGAATGTCTTAAAACATTAGAAAGTTAAATTAGCTAATGTATTGGGATCCTTTACCCAATTATATATATTAGATAAGCTTATACTTAATTCCAATATGGACGGAAACCCTAATTAACTCCTTCCCTTTCGCGGAAAATGTTTGCAGAAAATATTAAGATTAATTCTTTATGTGCAGCAAAGTTTCCTCTATAAGACTTAGTTTTTATTATTAATTTGTATATTTATCCAATTATGAAAACTCCTATTTAGATAATTTTGGTAGATATAGTAACCTTTAGCAAATAAATTTTTGAAATTCTGTTATTAACAGTGAAACATAAAAGTTTTTATCCACACATTCTCTGTGTATCAAAGCTCAAAAACTTTCGTTGAACTGTTGGCTAGACGAACCACAGGATTAACAGACTGAGAGAGAGTCGCGTGGGAAAGGGAAGAACAGATGAATATTATTGGATAGTCTGGCTGCATCCACTCACTATATGCTATATGCATTTTCTATGTACTTATATCTCTGTCGCCATTTATGTAACAAACGAATTTTACTTCAAGGTTAAGGCGGTAAACAAAAAGAACACTTAAAATTAAACCAAGAAAAGGAAAATAAAAAACAACCTAAAAAATAAATAAATGAACAAAAAAAAAAAAACAAAAAATGTTTTTGCGCTCACTTCGTTTTGTAAAATGAAGCGCCAAAAATGATTTTTTGTAGTTTTGTACAGCAATCTAATTCAATGTGTATTGAAAAGCTTTGCCAACAACTATGTATGCATGAAACGAGGCATAAAAAGAGAGCAAAAGCGGCATGGGCATGAGAGGGAGAGAACCAAAAAAGAAGAAAAAAAAACCAAACACACACACATTCAAAAAAAAAAAAAAAAAAAACAGAGCGGGAGAGCTTTTGAACTATGACGACAGGTATAGGTAGATAAAAAAAAAAAAGAATAAAAAAGAGAGTTACGAGTCAATGAAAACAATTTGCGACCAACCCAATCTGAGTGACTCACAATTTCCACAAGAGGGCACAAGGCAGTTGTCGTTCTACAAGAATGCCTGTGCTTGAAACTAGGACATTAAAGGAGAACATCTAATGATCATAATTAAACGAAATCGCCCTCAATTTCAATCTCTTTCTAATTAAAGTAAATGCATAACTTTAAATGAAATATCTTTAGTTGGTATAGTGTATTTGAAATGGTCGTCTAAACTCTCCTCACCTGAATTGGTTCAATAACAAGTTTCTTTTTAATGATTTTTGTTTTTTGTTTTCTTTTTAGCTTGTTGTTTTTTCAATACATTTTTGTGCTATACAAATGCATTGGATCTCAAAATAAAATGTAGACAAACTATACAATCAAATGTTAAAAAACAACAATACAAAACAATAAACACATACATATTCATATGCTTGGTATTGTATTCTATTGTTTATATAAAAAAAAAAAAAAAAAAATGTATGTATATTGGTTTTGAATTCAAAAGGATATATGAGAAGATAGGCATACTCTTATTTTTAATAAACATCAGAGTCGATTTACATTTAGAATAACTAAGAACCAACTGTCACCTGATTTTGTAGTATATACAGATCAAATTTATTTAAAACTCAAGTCTAGGGCATCTTCAAGTCTGTTTCAATTATTATAATTTGTTTTATTAAATAATGACAAACATTTATCATCAGAGATTTTGGTTTATGTAAATGGAATGATTAAGTGGAAATCAACAAGTAATTATACATTTTTTTTAAAATGAAATAAAATCCCTAAAAATGTATTTTGAATAACTTATAGAAGAAGCTTCACCACTGTTTTATTATGTTGACTCAACCCTCTCTATACGCTACTTTTAGATATATATTTATGTTTCCCGCGCTTTGCCCCAAAGAAAATAAAGAAAAAGAAACAGTACTTTCAAATTGAGAATTTGGCAATGGATCTATAATAGATACACGTACACACATGTGCATAGATACATTTGTATCTTTATATTTATATATATACATTTTGATGGGTGATTCTGCTGGATTTGGTATTGTTGAACGATTTTGTAAGTTTTTATGTTTTTCAAAATAAAAATAACAAAATTAATTATTTCATTGCACATAATTCATCATTGTCTTTCATAGTCTGACATTCGTAGTACTATCCCCCAACAGAGTCGGTCCCCACTTCGTTCTACACACATACAAAGTAACACAAAAACAAAAAAGACGAAAAAAGCGCAAAAAAATAATGAATTTAGCCCCAAGCGGAATTTTTGCAAAAAAAAAGAGAGAGATGAGCAAAAAAAAATTGAGCAGCTAGCAATACGCCTTAGGGATACCCTGTACATAAAAGGGGTGCGCTCCTTTGCTAAAGATTCATGCTATTAAATAAGCAATTTTATTTTATATCCTGCTGTATTTTACTCTTTTGAATTGTTAATAAAATTTAATGGATATTGATTCAAGAAAGTTTTACATTTCTTCTGAATTAAGGAGTTATTAGTGGGTGTAAAAAGTCAATGTATAAAATTTAAGAATTCAAATATCTTTTTGAGTGGACGGATTAAGAATAATATGGTGTTTAAATAGGCTTTTATACCCTGTTAGTGTACAGGGTATACAACAAAAAAAAATTACAAATGATTTGTGGCAAATTTTGCGTTGTTGTTTTTTTCTATCCGTCTCTTCTCTGATTTGCTTGTTTTTTTTGCTCATTAGTGCCGTTTTGTGTGCGTTTTTACTCTCGACTCACTGTTGTCCCCACCACCCACCCTCCGATGTCACACTAGCTCAACATTTTGTGTTTTTTTTTTTTTTTTTTCTTTTTTGGTATTTTTGTCAACTTGATTTTAAGCACAAAAACATGTTTGGATGCCTTTTTTTCTGTTTCTGTTTTTTTGTTTTTACCCAACTGAAAACATTAAATTTATAAATTTGGGAATTTTGGTTTTAAGTGTTTGTCGCATTGATTAATCATTTCCTAGAGTAAAGCTTGTCTGGAAAGGATTTGCCTATCGCATCTTCTCTAACTTCCATTTGAATGAACCCCAAAAATTGTTGTCATGGCGTTCATACTCGTATAAAACTAACCTCAAAAAAAAATGTTGATTGCTTCAGCTATAAAGGAGGAGAGGGCGACTGAGAGGCAGGCAGAGCGAGAGAGTGAGAGAGAGAGAGAGTATGAGAGGAGAGAGAAAGGCAGAGGCAGAGGAACACACACACACATATACACGTGCTTGTTAAGTTACACAGACACCCCCGAAATGAACCGAAATTTTGTATCTGACGAGTGCACACACATACAGACGCACGCACACGAACATTCACATACACATTTACAGGCCGATATGCAGTCTGCAGATACACAGAAACGATGCGAATAAAAATCAAAAACTAAAGACGATGACAAAAATAAATAACGCGATATTTGCTTCTTTCTTTTTTTGTTCCTTTTTTTTGTTTTTTTTTTTTTTTTTTTTGTCAGTTTTATTTTATACAATTTGAAATAATTAATCCATTTCTTCTTCACTTTTAATTTTCAATTTATATATTTTGTTACAGCAGCATTTGGCGGGTTCTGCTTTCAGTTAGCCTCGGTTGCTCACTTTAATTTCATTCCACACAGTTTTCGTCGCACTTGTTATTATAGTTGTTATTGTTGTTTTGCCACTGATGATAGTTACAAATTTTGGACACATTTTTTTTTGTTGGTTTTTTTTTATGTTTTTTTGTTATTATATATGTACATATGTGTATGTACATATTGCATTTGACAAAGCATTCATTAGTTGCCGTATGAAAAATCGAACGAAATGCCAAAAAAATAACAAAGTGAAACCGAGTAGCCGAGTATCCCAAAGCTGAAACGAGACCTCCAACTCAACTGGGAGCGCGGAGCGCGCCAACATTTAGCTATGGGTCTGGGTCTGCCTGCTGCTCATCGGATAAACTGAGAGATAGAGACACACACACAGAGAGAGAGAGAGAGAGAGAGCGACTAGGAGGAGAGAGAGCAAGATTAATGATTGCGAGAGCTCGCTCGCTCGCTCACTTGAGATGAGAGTACGGGAATGAGTGAAGTGGAATCTCTCTCTAAGCTTTTTTAGTCAAAACATTTGCAATCTTTTTAAACGTTTTTTTTGCCGGCGCGCCACAGTCGAGGCCCCCCCACACACAGAATATGTAAACGGAAGACAACTTTCTTTGTATTGGTGCAGTCGCCCCAAAAAGCTCGCTCTGGCTGGCGTCTTCTCTTATTCTCTGGCTCTCTCCTTCACACACACACAGACATACATTTTGCTCACTATTTCTCTCTTCCTATGTTCCTCTCTCTTCCGTTCTGTTGTCGACTTTCTAACACTGACGTCGTCGACTTCACTGCTAACTATTAGCGCGTGCTGACGTTACTACTACTGCCTCTTGCACTTCGTGTTGATACATACATTTTTGCTATCTTCGTATTACTGTGTGTATAATCTGTTTTTATACCATGTACCCTCAATAGGGTAGCCAAAGGGGTATACTAAAATTTCATGTTTATACTAACAAAAAAAAAAAAAAATAAAAGAAAATTAGAACCAGCTAGATAAACTTCTTTTTTGATCAAATTCATCTGTTCGTTTCATATAGGAAGGATTGTAGGAAAAGAGCAGTTATAAGTTTTATATATGCAAATTGATCAGTGATAATATTCTTCCTTTTAGGCAGTCTTTATTTATGTGCACGTGTTGCCTAAAAGCTAGGCGAAGGGATAGGTAATGCATACCAACCCCCTACAATCTCCTCTGATTTGTAGATAAAACTCATTCCATTTCTTTTAAATAGCAAATGCTTGCCAACATATTCTCTCTTATCAATACATCCGTTAGCACCCAAAATTTCAATTATATCCGATTTTAATCATAATTTAAACAGATTTTTAGGGTATCTTTAAATCAGCCGTCTAACCTAATCAGTAGAATGGAACAGTTTAGTATACTACAACAATTGCTTAAAAAAAAACTTAAATTTTAGCATAGGGTATTTAAAAGTCAACAATCTGCTTTTTGTTGTTGCCTGTTTTAATTTTGGAAGTAGCTGTACTTTCTAGCTATCGAAAAATATTTCATAAAACTGACAAAACAAGTTTAGTTATCACAACTTAAAAAGCTAAATTCATATAAGTAAGTACATATATTCAAACGAATTAGACAATAATTATAAATTTCAAAACATATTTCTTATATGTATGTATATATGTTTGTTTTGGTATTTATGTGAAAATGTTTCTATAAACATTTATTGCAAAACCCTTTCAAATTTGAAGACTACCCCTGTAGATACATGCATACATACAGACATATTGAACTAGTTCCAAGGACAAAGTGAGATACGGCAAACAAGTAGCAGCCATCGGGTAGCCCCATTTTAAAGTAACAAGAGTGGGCAGCACCTTGAAAAGTTACAAACTGTTGAGAGAGATTCTGCAAAGTCTTCACAAATTTTCACAAACAGTACTTTGTACTGAACTTTTATAAACATTTAATAAAAGAGTCTAGTAGCCATTAAACTACTGTTTAATTTAACATACATATATATACATAAGTACAAATATATATATATACATATATATAGACTTATAGCTGACTTAATGCCTTTACTGCCTGTTTCTCGTTTACTTTCATTTAATGTATTATTTAAATTAAAATTTTTTTTGGTGTCCACATTTTTGCTATGTTGCAAAAACAGGGAAACAAGCAAATGACAAGTTGTATTTTTTTTTTTAAATTGTGCTAAGCTAAAACAAAAACACAAACAAACAACAACAACAACTATTACTAAAATAAAATTGACGATATAAATAAACGACATTTTCTGATTTTCTTTTGCAAGAAATCCATCATTAAGCAGTATTTAAATTAAATTTAGAACTTTCATTCTTTTTCTTCCTCTTGTTGTTGTTGTTGTTGCAGTGCAGTTTCTTGCTTGTCGTGTGCCGCTTGTGCTTGTGCCTCAACTTGTAACTTGCCGTTGAAATGTTGCAGCAACTTCCTGTCAATCTGTTTAGTGCCAACGTCAATTTATCCTGTTATACTCAATGTTTTATATACCCATTTAGTCGACTTGTTAACATTAAATCCTTATATTTTTTTTTTTTACATAAAGTCTCAAGTGGAAAAGTCTTGCCACTGGCTGGTTCTGATAACCATATGGTAAAAGGGTATAGAAGTGTAGTCAACAAGTATGTGAGAACAGAGATAGCAAGAGAAATTTGCAACTATATATATATATATATATAATATAAATGTAGATTTCTTAAGGCTTTAGGTCCTTGATTACTTTTTATAGTCATGAAACATGTAGTAAATTTACGATTTTTCCCAATAGGCATTAGTAATAAAGCAAGAAGTGGAAGAAATGTAACTTTTCTTTTGGTTACATTTTAATTTTTAGAAACCAGAAATTGTTTTTACTTTTCGTTTATCAGGCCAAGTAAAGTGAAATGAAAACTTGGCCTATTGATAAAAATTTATATACAAACACACAAAGAAACGTTACTTAAAGATAAATAACATCAAGTAAAACATTTTTCAAAATAATATCATTCAGTTTTACTATGGATTTGGTTTATTTTTCTATTATAATTTGCAAGTTTTTCATTATATACGTATACTTGATTTTTCATACGCCCTGTTGGTTATATTACATTAGATTTAAAAGTCAATTTAGACATCTAACACTCTAAATACAACAAATTTTGGCTTTTTATTTGTTATTTCAAATCAAATAGTTAAGATACAATAATGCACCTAAACAATCCACTGATAAAAACTTGTGGACAACCACCCAAAACTATTTAAAACCAACCCAAACTATTTCAAATGCTGAAGTTAATTATTCTAAGATTATACCAAATCATCTTTTTCAACTGACTTAAGGATTACAATTCTATAAAGTAAAGTAAATTCTATTTGGCATTAATTTCTTATTAAATATTAATACTCTTTTATATGTGTTTTGTTGATTGCAACATACCCTTTTAGAATAGAAACATATAAAGAGAGGGGGTGGGGGGAAAAAAAAAACGAGTCTAATGCCTAATTACCATTTACAAGACAGTGACAGTAAAATGCAATTTAGAAAAATATGCTTAAATCATAGAAAATCCCTGTTTGCCACAGAGAGAAAAGCTACTCAAGTAGAGAAAGACGCTTGACAAAAGGAAACCATGCGTATTCGTAATTCTAACACCTTCCCGCGCACTTGCGCGATGGCTTGGCTCGGCTCGCTCGTTGCTGATGCGTAAAGTGTGAAAATCCGCACGCATTGTAAAACCAACTAACTTACACCCCTCTGTCACACACACACACACACACACATACACACTTTTTACCGTACCTATGTATGTATGTGTGTACGCACAAAAAATTCTGACCAAAACTTGCACCATCGCCTTAAAACGTAGAGCCGGCCATCCCACCCTTCACCACTGCATGCTTTGGAGTCCGCCTGCGCCAGCTTGTTGGCCTGCTTGTTTAATGGCATTTATGTAAGTAATAGGATTAGGCCAGAGACCATGGGTCATATTCGCCTCATAGCATTGCTAGAGACATTACCTCAACACCTATGCACCGCACCGGAAACTAAGAACTGGTCGAGTGTTCACGTAATTCTCTTTACTATTCCATCACACTCATTTCATATATTCCTTAACAACACTTCTGGTTAGTCAACGAGGATTTTGTGGAATTAGTAAATAACTATAGCACGTAACTCCCAATTCCCCATTTTGCCAGTATCCCAAAGGTAATTTGGCTTTCAGTCATTATTATTATTTGTTGAACTGCTCAATATTTAACCATTTTTTTGATTAATCAAAATATTTAACGAGAGACACGTGGAATAAATGAAACAAATATTCTGCAGCTATGTTCTCCATCCTTCTCTTTAAGCCACGTCAGCTTAAATTATTCCCAATTCCCACGTAGTTATTAGTGCCAATTTAGGATAATTGCATAGGACAACAAGAGAAAAAAAAAAAACTAAAAATTGAAATCAATACATTTTTGATTCCCGTTACCACAAAATGACCTTGACATCAGTTTTTCTTATCCTTTTTTTTTTTTGACGAATGCTTAGAATAACTTTTATAACTATTTAGATAACTTCCTAAGGAATCCTTTCTTTACCTTTAGATGAATGATTGTTGAGTATCTTTAGGCCATATTTTGATTGGAATTCAAATTTGGTTAATGATTAGAACTACAAAACCAATCGAAGATGTGGAGGGCTAATCAAAAACATCTTATTTTCTAGGCTTTCAATTAGCCATATTCATTTCGATAAACAGAGAACATAAGCCATCTTCATTTTAATAATCAAAATTCTATAGCTAAATAATTAGAAAGGTTTTAATAACTAACATTAATAAGATCCTAAATAGATTTTTGTATAGTTTTTAAAATTAATATTATAAAAAACAGGAAAGACAAAAACGTCAACTTTACGAGTCGGAAAAAACAAACCAAAGATTTTTAGGGCCAGACATTAGATATCGAATATTATATAAGAAAAGGTTCTTAAAACCATATACAGAAAAAAAAAGATCAATCAATCTCATTAATACAGATTCATTAAACAAACAACCTTATTTTGCCTTAAAAAAAAGATACAAGAACTTAATAAAAAAGAAATATAAACAATTTTCAATAATAATTATAGTCAATTGAATTTCTCTTCCATTTGTTACAAGAATTTAATATATTCATTAGCTTTTATTAAAATTCTCATTTAAATATTTAAACGGTCAAATATTTTAAAAAGAAACTTCTTATAAAGAACTTATTTAAAGAATATATAGAACTTATTTGAAAAATATAAATTTCTCATTCTATTCATTCTATTTCTATATTCATCTATTATACTTCTATAAATGTATAAATAATATAGTTTCAATATAATAAAGTTCTTATTTTTTGGTACCGTACAAATTAATTATAGGCAGAATCAACTGAATCTAATTGCTGAGATTCAAAATATAATCGACTAATTGAAAAAAGTTAACTAAATTATTGACCTCATCGTCAAATGTGAATTATTTGATTTATTTTGAATTTTTCCTATTCGTAAGGGTATAAATAACAAAGGATATTTTTTAGTAGCTGACAATGGACATTGTGAATTCGATTTGTTATTTCCCACATAGTTGAACATAAATTCTTTGAGAAATTTTTACACATGCATTTGCAATTGGAATGCCAGAAAAGTGCACGTGTTTAACGTGTTCTGGCAGGAATGGGTAGAGTGACAAGGGCTGCAACCAACACCCTTCCTCTCTATAAAAAGTTCAACCCTTTACAGTTACAGGAATAAATAGTAGTCCTATCGGTTACTTAAGGTTGGTCAGTTACAATACAACATTAGAATTTGTTAAGAATCTTTGCTTTTGTTTATATTTATAATGAAAATTAAAAAGTTGCACAGTTTACTAAAAATTTTTGAAAAACTGAAACAATACACCTTGTTCTACCTTTTCAATGTTCTGTTCTACAAAAAGACAAAGACAAATAGAGGGGAAGAGAGAGAGAGAGAGAAAGAAACCTTCACAGCTAAAGAGTAAAAACAATGACTTTAACTTACATTTATTTATGATGTTATAAACAAAAAAGTACAAATCCCACGCTCTCTTACCCACCCACTTTCCCTCTTCTGTTCAAGATATAGGTATATATATGTATATAGTACATATACATATATATAATACATATGTCACGTTTGTTCTAGTCTTTATTCAATGACATATCAAAAAAATGAACTCAAATGAAATTATAAAATAAAACTAGCTAAGCAGCTGCCAAAAAAAATGAAAAAAACAACACCAACAAAAGCCAAAAAATGTGCAAATCAGTGAGTTTGTTAGGGGGGTAGGGATGGGGAGTTGCGAGAGGGCCTAAGAATTGAGGTGGGTGAGGTGGCTTGTTATTGTTGGCTTGGCGATTCCTCCACTGTTGCCAACGCAGCGGAAAATGAAGCCCTGGCCCTAAGTTTCAATGCAAGTTTTCATTTTGAACGATAAGAGATCCACGTCAGCTGTTCTTTAAACTATATTTCTATATAGTCATGCGATTTGAATGAAATCCAATAGAATTTTTTGATACTCTCATTAGTGAAGGACATTAAGTAACAAATATCCTTATTTAAACATATGCAACCATATGGAAAGTATAAACTTATCCTTTACAAATGTGGCAAGAGAGTTTCGCCTCCATTAAGATAAAAGAAAAAAGAAAGGCAAAAGTTTTATTCAACTCATTAAAAAATATAATATAAAAGATATATGTATATATATATATATATGAACATTACTTCCTTCTGTATGATTCAATCGTCTGAGAAGAATGTATGTAAATTAAAAATGTCACTAACAAGAAGAAGAAAAAATGTTGGAAGGAAGTCCGAGTATATAATTGCGCTTTTTTTTAACCTTTTTTTTTTTTTGTTTGGTTTGGTCCCATTGAAAAACTGCAGTAGCTACGCAAGTTTGGGGTGGTGCAAAAGGGGAAGGTGGAGAAAGAGATAGAAAGAGATGGAGAGTGAGAAAGAGTCAGAGGGATAAAGAGGTAATCTCTCTGTATATGGTGAACATCGCTGCTACCAGCTACCAACAATGCCTACTTGAGTTTCGATGCTCGGAAACTGTCCATTCGGTTCGACTGTCGACTGTCTCCACCTCCACATCTCTTGCGCCACCGTTTCCCCTTCTTTGCGCTGCCTACGCCACTGTTTCGCTTACTGGCCTGCTGCTGTTGCTGCTGCTGGTTGAAAATGACTGGCGTCAACTGTACTTTTATGCTCACACGCACGCACATACGTGCACATTTTCCTCTATATGTAATTCATTTCTCGTTCTCGCACATTTGTTTTATATACGAAATTTTATTTCGAATTCATTTAAAATATGTGTAATGCTTTTTTTTCCTTTTTTTTCATTTCTGCCCGTATGTGGGCGGTTTATCCTTTCGACTTCTGTGCTTCGATTGTCGATGGACAAACAAAAAACTCAACCAGCGAACCAACCAAACGACCCACCCACCCACACTTACACTCACAATCACACACACCCCCATATCTCCCCAACCTACCATCTACCCCTATCTACCTACCACTAACCACTGCCCCCGCCCACTTTTTGACGATTGTGGAGTGTAAATATCAGACTGGCCGACGCGCATTTTTTCGATAATTAATTTTTTGCGCGTAAATGCAATTTGCATGTAGATGAGAGTATGAACATGTACACACACAGACACAGAGATATATATATAAATGTATGTAGATATACAGGGAATACATGTACATATGTATTTATATACATATGTACTTATTTTTTGCGAATACGTTATATAATATGCGGAGAGGCCTGACCAGGGTCTGTATTTTATATGTTAAACAGAGGTGTTCTTTTTTTTTTTATTTTTCTGTCGGTTGTTGTTTTGTTTTGCTTTGCATACTTTTTGGCGCGCATTCTCGCCATCCTTTTTCTACTGTCACTGTTGCCAAGGGGGAGAGGAAAGTTGTGGGGGCCTTTTATATAGCGTCATCATTCGACGTTAACTTTTGCACTGGACTGTACCTTTTTTACTTCTGCAATGGCCATTACATTTGCCCATCGTAAAGGCAACCAATTTTCAATTAATCTACGCAATCCATTACGCACTTTTTAAAGACCAAAAAAACAAAAACGAAGAGAACAAAAAAAGAGGGAAAGAGTTGTTTAACTTTACGATGCAAACGTTTTTTATAATTAAAAAAATATATATTTTAAATTTATGATTTTAGATACTTTAGGGAATTGGCGACATATATGGTCATTAGGGCGGGTCAATTTGTATGGAGCGAAAAAAACGTGGTAAGCGTACCCCAGAATCGGATTCTACGAAGAATTCTAAGAAAATTTCACGAAGAAACTATGTCCCTAAAAGGACTTCCTAGCCTCCGCTGAGAAGGATGAAAGTTGCGGGTTTTGATTTTTTAGCGGTTTTTCACGTATTTAAGGTATTTTAAAAAAAGTTACACATTTTTCAGTCAGTTTGGGGTTAATTCTAATTTATTTTTTTACAACAAATTTTATAAAAATTTTTGTCTTTCGATGAAACATGTATTTTCTTTTTAAATTGACGAATTGTGCAAAACAAGCCATATCCTGATGCTGACTTAAGAAATTTGCAGAAAAAAGTCTGTAACTTTTTAACGAATTGAGCTATAGATCTGAAATTTAAAATGTATATTTGGACCCATTTTAGAAGTTTGGACAACTTTACAAAAGTGGGCGTGGCACTAATGGGGGCGTAAAATACACAAAATATAATTTTATTCAACTTGAAAAAATGCATAAAAAATTAAAACATTGTAAAAAATGAAAATAAATATATTATATATATTTTATTTTTATTTTTTACAAATTTTAAATAAATTTAAGTATATATTTTTTTCAAAAAAAAACCCTCCCTACTTTGTCAGTTTTTAAGGTCTTAAACGATTTTCTTAAGTCACCGTCATTACATTATCCCGATTCTGTGGCAGTACAAAATGTATATAGATATAACTCCGATATTTATTATCCGATTTTAACGAAATTTGGTCAGCTGATACCTTTTGGCCATATCATGTGCCAAATAAAAATACGCTACCTTTAAAATAACCCTTTCTTTCTTTTCTTTTACAATCACTTAAGTAATAATAATATTTTAATACATCCCGATAACTTGGCAAAGTTAATTCCGAAAATCCACTTGGTATGCCAATCAGACTTGCGACCTGGTTGATATTAAAACTTGACGTAGGCATAACTACAAGGCTATCATTTTCCGAATTGGCATCTATTGACATCGCTAAAGTTTCCATAGTTTAAAAAAATTAGCACACGTTCTTTTTTTTGGAGGGACAATTACTAAGTGAACCAAGCGTTCCTTACGCACCTTTCTTAATCTTTATTTAATGCAGTCGACAATGTTCAATGCCGTAGATAGCTAAATTTGAGAACAGAATAACTTTCCAATTGGTAATAATGTTTTCAATTCCCCCTTACCTAAACCACTGTTGTTTGTTTATAATTTTTACCGTTAATTCCATAGCAATAAAAGAAACTGTTACAGTCGAACTTTTGTAAAACAAAGAAGAACTGACAAAGAAGGGTTTTTTTTTTATGAAAATATTTACTTAAATTTATTTAAAATTTGTAGAAAATAAAAATAAAATATATATAATATATTTTTTTTTTCATTTTTCACAATGTTTTAATTTTTATGCATTTTTCAAGTTGAATAAAATTATATTTTGTGTATTTTACGCCCCCATTAGTGCCACGCCCACTTTTGTAAAGTTGTCCAAACTTCTAAAATGGGTCCAAATATACATTTTAAATTTCAGATCTATAGCTCAATTCGTTAAAAAGTTACAGACTTTTTTCTGCAAATTTCTTAAGTCAGCATCAGGATATGGCTTGTTTTGCACAATTCGTCAATTTAAAAAGAAAATACATGTTTCATCGAAAGACAAAAATTTTTATAAAATTTGTTGTAAAAAAATAAATTAGAATTAACCCCAAACTGACTGAAAAATGTGTAACTTTTTTTTAAAATACCTTAAATACGTGAAAAACCGCTAAAAAATCAAAACCCGCAACTTTCATCCTTCTCAGCGGAGGCTAGGAAGTCCTTTTAGGGACATAGTTTCTTCGTGAAATTTTCTTAGAATTCTTCGTAGAATCCGATTCTGGGGTACGATTTTCGCCAAAAAAAATTGACCCGCCCTAATGGTCATATATATGGTAGTGGTTCCGGTATCAATATATTTTTTAACTTAATGTATATATTACATTTTTAACGTAAGATAAAGAAAAATTATATATTTGTGAGAAAAATAATGTTGAAAAATTTAAGCAAAAAACTTCAAATAAGGTTTAAAAACAATCGAAGAGATATGTTATCTAACTACAAGTTATATAGAAGACAAACCGATCGTACTACTTCAAATAGTTTTTTATATATTTTCTCTTTAAAAAACAACTTTAGAGAGCATTTGATGGTGGAAATTTAAAATACTGTTAGAACTATGTCAAGTGAAAGATGTTTATACATATATAAAAAAACATAGGCTATATATTTTTGATCTTTTACAATTTCTATCATATCAATTTATCTTAAATTTCAACAACATAACTAACTATGTGATTTGTGAAAAGAACAGGGGTTAAGACCTAAAAGTGAAGACATTTTTAAAGGTATATAAGAACCATAACTATTGAACCATGAAATGAATAAAACAAAGATATTATATATTTTTTATTAAAGGAAGAGCCATAAGTAAAATATATATAATATCTTAGTTTATAATATAGACAACTAATGCCTTAACAGATTTAACAAAAGGACTAAAGCAGTACTTTTAAACATGATATATATTTCTCTATGATCCTAAAGTTTCGTCAAGTTAAGATCAAGGATTGGTTTGTATTAATTTAGCAAGCTTGATATGATGATCAGGAATATATATATTATGAGTTAAAACATAAAATTGAAATAAATATGGACTGATTTAAACAAAGTTATCTGCTAATTGTTTTAGGAATGATTATAAAATTGGGAATAATTTTAATTTCAATATGCATATTATAAAGAGATATAACAAAAGGAATTTTAAACAAAATCCCCTTTTTATTTGATTGATAAAGAAAATAAATAGTTTTTTTTTTTTCAAGTTTAGTCACAAATTATGCACATAAATCACAAAAAATTAAAAGAAAAAGTTGCACACGATAAGATTATAGATATTCATTTTGTTTTTCTAATCGTTAATTTTTCTACATGCTCATTCCTATACATAACTTTTAACAATGGATTAGATCATGTTTTGAGGACTTTGACTTTGTCATATAGTACCCGATGTCTAGCATGAAAAGCTACTTTCCCAAGTTTTCTTTCATAGAATGGAAAAATATTAAAACATTTGGATGGAATCGAGGAAATGCAAACTTTAGGGATTAAATTTTCTTTGTCGTACTTATATCTAGTATAAATTAAAAAAGTAATAACAAATAAAATAGTTTTAAGAAATTAAATTGGAAAGAGGTTATATATAAAAAAAAAAATCTGATAAAATTATTTATATCCCAAAATATAGCCTCCAACTATTAAAACTAAAATTAAATCTACATTTATTTATTAATATAAATTAAATAGTAGAATATTTTCAGTACTCACCGAATTCGGTATTATTGTTCCATAAGTGTGGCCAAAGTGTGGAAATTTGTAAGTGTTTTTTTTTTTTGTTTTTTTTTTTTGACCGGAATTTACTCTTACCAATTTTTAACTGGAAATTCTCAAATATACGCCCACTTTTTTAGTTGGTAATTGGTCTTTTGGTGTGATTTTAGTTATCATAAATGGTATACAATATTTAATCTGAAAGTTTCGTTTTTGTTTTTCACTACTAATCTTAGCTGATAATTTTTCGAAATTCTTTTTTTTTTTTTTTTTTTTGTTGGCTTTTTTTTTGGCTTTTTTATTTGTTGTTGTTGTAATATATGTTCCGTGTTTGCCAATCTTTAATTTCTTATTAATTTGAATAAAGATATCGTGATATTTATTTTATATATTGTTTATCTCTTTCCCCTTCCTTTTACTCTCCTTCTTCTGGTTGTTGGTTACCGCATAAAGGTTAGTTAAATGTTTGTCTTTCACCTTTTTTTTTGTTTTAAGTTCTTGTTGTTGTTGTTTTATTTAAATGTTTTTTTTTTTTGTTTTTTTCGTTTACTTTGAAATTGTTTCCTTAGACATCGTTCAGAACATTTTATTTTTTTGTTTTTGTCGGAACGCAAATTTTTTTTTTTTAAGACGAAAAATTGAAAAGTTGAAAAAAAAACGTTGAGAAAAACGATTTTTTTTTTTGTTTCTCCACTTTTTGGGTTTGGCTCAAACAGAAATAAATTTAACAAATTTTGGCTATTTCCAGTTCTTGTTGATTTTTTTTTCTTTTGTATTTTATTTATTTATTTTTTTTTGATTTCTTTTATTTCGGCTGTTGTATTTTCTGTTCTGTTTTGCTTTCGTTTGCTTTTCACTTCTGTTTCGTTGCTATTTTGTTTTTGTTTTTTTTTTTTTTTTTGTTGCTTTTTCTTTTCTTTTTGAGTTATTGCTGCTGTTTTTTCTCCTTTTTTTGTTTTGTATTTGATTTTGTTGTTGTTGTTGTTGCTGTTGTTGATTTTTTTGGTGTTTGTTTTGTGGTAGTTTCTTGTTAACGGCTATGAGCGTGGGGGGTGGCGGGGAGATTTGAGTTTCCTGATCATAAATATATATATATAAATTTGTATATATATATCTATCCTTTGGGGCTATATGGATTTTGTTTCGTTCTATTTTTGTTTTGTTGTTGTTGCTGCTGTTGCTGTTTATTTTTATGTGTTTTGTTGGTATCGGTTTCGGTTACGGTTACGGTTACGGTTTCGGTTGTTTGATAACTATTTTCGTTATTCGGTTTCGGATTTGTTGTTGCTTCTTTGTGTTATGTTTTGTTTCTATTCTTTTATTTTGTTTTTTATTTATTTTTTAATATTTCTTTTGTTGGTTTCGTTCTTTTACTTTCTTTTTATTTGTTTGTTTGTTTGTTGTTTGCTTGTTTTATTTCGTTTCTTGTTGTTGCTGGTTTATTTCATTTTGTTGTTTTGCAAGTTCTTTTGTTGTTTCTTTTGTTGTTTATTATTATTTCAATTATTTTATGTAGATTTCGAATTATTAGGTTGTTTCTGTTATGGTTACTATTTTGTTTGCTATTATCTCTTTGTTGTGTGTATTATTTATTAATATTATTATTATTGTTATTATTAATATTATTGTTGCTGTTGTTGTTATTGTTGTTGCTGTTGCTGTTTGCTGGTTGGTTGTTGTTGCAGTGGTTGAAGTTGTTGTAGTTGTTGCTGTTGTTGTAGTTGTTGTTGTATTCCAAATTTTGTTGTGAATTTTGTTTGTTAAATTTTGAGAAACTAACTAAAAATCTCTTTTTTTGCGTTTTTTTCCCGTACAAACTTAAAGTTAACTATTCATTTAATTATTATTATAATATATTTTTTTTTTTGCGTTTTTGTTGTTGTTGTTGTAGAATTTGTTGTTGCTTGGTGAAATTATATATATTTTAATATATAATAAATAATAAAAATGATGAACTGATTGCAATATTATTATTTTTATATTATTATTATTATTATTTTTATTATTATAATGATATTTCAAGTATTATTTGTTCATATTACTAATTTTAATAATTAACAAAATAATATTTTTTATTAAATATCAACAACGTTTTAACGTAATCTTTAAAAATGTTCCAAACAGTCAAAAAGCACCTGTAAGAGAAAAAGAAAAAGCGATAGTGGAAGAGAAAGAGAGAGAGAAACAGATAGAGAAAAGTTGATAAAAACAGTTAGTTTATGATATTTGATTTCCTTTAGACAAAAAAAAAAAAAAAAAAGCCGTCGGTATTGACCAAAATCGAACCGACGTCTTACCATAGATAATATATATATATTATATATGTATGTATATATATATATATATATAATATCATGGCATTTACCAGATTGCCCCCTGTGTTTCTCATTTCCCATTTCTCATTTTCAAAATTTCGCATTGATTTGCTGTGGTTTTGCTTACTTCCTGTTGCCAAAATATGAATTCAATACACAGACACTCATGCGCACACACACACACAAATACAAGCATACATACTTACTCCCTCCTTCCAACAACATGCCAACATTCAACACACACACATACACATATTTGATTTCTAAACCTCTACACACACGCACGTATTGTCTAAACAACAATAAAAACAACAGGAGACAAATAAAGAGGGAGAGAACAAGAGAGTGTGTAGAAACAGGGCCAAAGGACAATGCCGGTAACAGGTAAAACATAACAACAAACTAATAAGAGACGGGTGCCACACAGTGGTCGGTTGTTGTGGCAAGAGAAGCAGCAACAGCAACAGCAGCAGCAGGGTAAAACGAGCCAAACAACAAAAATTTTCAAGTTCAAAATGCCGCCTAGATGAGAAAACAACAACGAGAGTGGGTCACCGCGAGGGTAGCTGATGGAGCAAAGAGCATGGCATAGAGTGAATAGAACTAGGAGTATGGCAACCCAACAAACAATCTATACATAAACAAACATACAAACAAACATTTATATATATATATAAATATATATATATATATATGTATATTTATCTTGTAGTGTTATCTTAATGCACAAAATAAAAAGGTGAACAAAATATAACGAAAAAAAAAGGTAAATCGGGCCCCGTCGATTCAACTACACTACTTACTCATCTACTCTAATTTACTCATCAACTCGTACTTATAAATATATATATATATATATATATATATATATATATATATATGAATATATGTATATATGTATATGTCTGCACATAAATATCTGCAACATTTTCGCAACAGACAGACAGAGATAGGACAACTAGATTGTTCCGGCTGATGGTTAAATACCATTTTAATATACCCTTTAAACTCAATGAATAGGGGCTAGAATAGGCATGCGGCCAATAGCTAACCGACGGCAAATTGCACTTCGTGTGGGTGGCGGCAACACTCGTATAAATGTATCTGTAAGTTTTTCTATATACAAAAAGAAGGCACAAAAAATTAACTACACCTTTAGTATTTATATGTTAATATGCATAATTAAAATCTTTAGTTATAGATTATCCACATATATTATCTATATGATATCAATTGTCTTCAAGTTTAAGCCAAGTGCTTTATATTGTATTACCAATCGTTTCAATTTAGACATAGATACATACATACTAAACGTTTTACATACATATATAAATCAGCAATTAAAATTTAAGTGAATCTGAAATGGCCTTTTTGATGTCTGACCACGAAAAAGAATCCAAAGAGTTCCAAGACTTGTAAGAGCCGCCTTATATACAAGAAAGGACAATAGTATCTATGAGCACACACACACACATGGGCATACAAAGAAACACACACACACATACACAAAGTAGAATTCTTTTCTTTGATGACAAAACTTTCAACTAAAAATCTTGCAAAAAATAGTTGATGTCAAAACTTTTAGAATACTTTTTTTCTTTTCGTTTTTTTTTTTTTTGGGGGGTAATTTTTTTTCTTTTTTTTTATTTTGTGTGTTTCTTTAAAACGATGCACACAGATACATAGACATGTATGTACGTATGCAAAAGCACTCTCTCAAGTAAACGAAACAAAGCACACACTAAAACAAAAAATTATCAAAAAAAACAGAACGAAGCAGACGTGTTGTGTATGAAGTATAGGAATCTGACGAAAATCGAGAAGATGAAGGCAAAGCACACATATATACAAAATACACTAAAGAAGAACCACAGAGAAACACAGAGTACAGGGACTGGCGAAGACGGGAAATTTTTGTTAGCGCGAAAAACCGCCGCACGGTAAATTATGCGCGCGAGCTCCACGAAACGCACCGAAAACGGCCAAAAAGATGAATATGTGCAAAAATCTTTTGCATACGCTCAAGAACCCCATGAAATTGACGGCAACGACGCTGCCCAAGCCAGCGCCAGCTTAGGCAGAGCAACGTTGGTGTACACTGTACACAGTGTTCAAAGAGAGAGAGAGAGAGGAGAAAAAAAAAATATATATTTAAAAAAAGCACATCACTGATGGGGGAAAAGGGTGGGCGGCAGCAGCATTGAAGCGGCAACAAAAGCTTTTTACGAACTTTCATACTCAGACAACATACACACACACACACAAACAAACACACTCAAAAACGTAGTGAATAAATGAAACGAAGCGAAGGCAACAAAAAAGAAGACGATGACGGGGCTACGCGAATGTGTGAATATGGGGCCAGGCCACATTCAGTGAGAGAGACGACTCCAAGCCTGCCGAGAGAGAGAACACCAGACCAGACAAGACTGCTGCGGGTGTACTACGTATATGTCTGTATATGTGTGTCTCTGTCTGTATGTGTAAGAGAGCAGCATAAAGCAAAGCAAACAACAAAAGCGTTGGCGAAAAATATTTTGCAAAAAAGAAACTTGGAGGTGTATGTTTGAACCTGCTGTATCTGTGTGCCTGCCTGTGTGTGTGCATGTGTATACGTGCTAGTCGCGCGACGACGCACGCGTCGCTGTCGACATCAACGCTGACGTCGCGTGCCTTTGCAGTATGCTTTGGTTAGGGGAATTTGGGGGGTGCGCCACGTTGGTGTTGGGTGGACTTCAGGCAAGCAGTGAAGAGTTAAACGTTGGCACGCAATGCTCTCAGTCATTTCTGAGTATATATATATATATATATATATATATATATATAAATGTATGTATATCTCCGTATGTATGTCTTTTTGTTTGAGTTTTTGTATTCCTATATATGTATGTATGTATGCATGAGGAGCTGCGACAAGTCTGCCTTTCACACATACATACATATCTACATATATATGCATATGTATACATACATACATATATCCCCACCCATGGTCACTACTAGCTCTATATTCATGGTTCTATGGAGTTTGGAGACTCCGTTTTATTCCTTTTTAGGTGTAAAAGTGTTACGATGTGAAAAGTGCGAGAGCTTAGAATTGGGTAAATCAACTGGAAAAAAGATGAGGACGCTTATAAATTTCTATATATATATATATATGTATGTGTGTACATACATTCATACATACATATATGAAGATGCATATGTTTAGCAATGTATCGAGAGTCATTTCGATTCAGCTTTAAGAAGTATAACAAAAGACAGGGTTAATTTTGTTTGTGTCAATATTTCTATTGTTTCCCCAATTTCTTTTTTTTATTTAATTGCTAAACCACATACAAACAATGCTACATGTTGCAGCATCGACTTTTGAATACCCTTAATTGCTTCGATTTCAATAAGGGATAATATTGCTTTGAGAATCAAAAAGAGCATCCCAAAAATTGTCTTTAGAACAATAAAGGGTTATGTAAGATCGCCTAAAACCTTTATAAATCTTTAAAGATTTCTTGTTTAAATCGGTTAAAAAAGAATTTTAATGGCTACCGCTATTTATAACAAGTTGGTGTCATATTTACACTATTCTCCATATAAATGTCACACAACCAACTAATTTTATTAAACAAACTTAAAGATATATAACAAAAATATTCATATCTATAAAGAACTCATTATTATGCCTATTTTGGAGAGTTTGTAATCAACTATTCTTTCAAACAAAAAAAAAGAGTATAAAAAAGTCAGCTAAAGTAACTGAATGGTCGGCAGCCATAGTCAATAGTCGATCCAGACACGTTCGTTTGTATGAAATCCTTTTTTTATCTAGTCAAAACGATGTGATAGTTATTCGGCACATATGTATCCATTTAGATATATGTATATTTATAGATATATGTCCAATATAAACATTATGGCTTAAATACTAACAAAATGTTATGCATTTCTGTAAGTTTCATGGCTCTCTATATGTATAGGACTGATCTAAACATAAACATACATATCATATATGTTGTGTATGTATTTAGTATTTTACCATTTCTGCACAATGGTCGAAAAATTCTATGCATAAGCTCTTTTTATAGCCAAATAGTAGGAATTTGGTTAACGTAATTCAACAAAATGGATTTATGCCAGTTACAGAAATCAAGTGTTTAACTATGTACTTGATACAATTAAAAAAAGTGGTGGAAATGATAGAAAAAATGGTAAAAGCCACACAAAAGTGAAGCATGTATGTATGTAAATGCAAAATTTGAGTGGCATTTGAGGAGCTAAAATGTGACAACAATGTGTATAAACACAATCAAGGCATGAAATTCAAAATACGTATTTGGCGCCAATACGAAACGACAACATCTAAGATAAACCCATACCCAACCAACAGAAAATGCAGTGCAGGGGAGAAGAGACAGAGAGAGAGAGAGAGAGAGAAAGAGCGAGAGAGCACAATGTAGACAAAAATATTTGCCGGCTGTTTAGATTTTGTATGCCGGTACAATAGACAAACAAAAAAATCTTCCACTCTCTTTCCCTCTCTTGCTCTGTCTCTTACATACAGATGCACATTATCATCGCCCGCGCAGAAAAATACACACACACACACATACACACAGTCACACTCTCACATACACACACTTACTCGCATGCAAAAACACGAACGTCACACATGGCGTATACGTGTGGCAAATATAAAAACAGTTTATTTTCTCTCTATATCCTCTACCTCTACCTCAAACTGCCCCCCGCCCCCCCTTTTGCTTCACAATTTCCATCAGCTCTCTCAACTCTCACCATCGAAAATTCTTCTTCGGTCTTGAAAGCAAACAAATGCCCCTTAATTTTCTGCTTTGTTGCTTCATGCTTAGCGTGGTATAGGTTAGGAACTTATTAGATTCTATATATTGTTGCAGTGGGACAAACTCTGTTTGTCTTCTGTGTTAAGAGCTCTCACTATCGATGAAGAGTCTTCGATTTCTACAACCACTTCTATCTTCTACCTTCCACCGCAGCAATTTCAACCAATCAACCTTATCGCGAAAGTTGGTATTGCTGCCATTTAATGAGTATTTTTAGGAATAGTTTCAAAAGAAATATTGAATCACAAACAAAAAAAAAAACAAAAAAAAAAGCCGGTTTGTTGAACATGTTGAGTATATCTAAAGCTAGATATATACATTCATACATATATATATATATATATATATATATGTATATATGTTTGTTGTATACATATTAATGTGAATGTATATGTGGGTGAGCTTTGTTAGCTTAACAAACCGGCTTAAGAGTTTTTATACACTTTTGCATAAGGTACTACGAATACGGCCAGAATTTTGTAACTCGAAACAAACTTAAGTTTCTCTTATTTAATCCATTCTTGTTAGGCCTAAAAAAAATGAATAAATAATTGGAATTAAAACATTACTTAAAATATTTTTCCCAACCAAAGTTAAGTCAAAATGTTAATACCAACAAATTTGTTAACAAAGTTATTTCCTTTTACTTCTTTTTATTATAATTCAAGTTATTTGCAGTGTACGATTTTCTTTGGTTAGTTAATTTATATATTTCTATATATTCTTGTCCTATATTTCTCTTTTGGAACAGTAACAACGTGACCAGTTTCTAATGACTTTTTAAAGACAATGTAAGCAGCAATTGACAGTTTAATTGTTATGAAAATGAATAAGAACAATTTGCAAAAGGGCAAGGCCGCGAACATACTAAGAAACCCTCGCGTATATATCGTTGACTGGCTTTGTAGCCCATTGGTTTGATTGCCTGCTTTATGTCTAGTCTCCCATTAGCTGCTGTAGCTTAAATGTTGTATTACTATTTTTTTTTTCTAACTTGAAAACCGGAAAACTTTTAGTTGTTTTTGAACTTGAAATTAGTTGCTTTATTTCAGTTTTTTTTAATAGGACTATGCAATTATCTATATTATAGAAATTTGGCATCAAAGAATTAAGTTTTTTGAGTCTTTTTTAAGTAAATTAAGTAAAATATTTTGGTTACCAATTTTGATTATCAATACTTTTAAAAAGTCATTCAAAAATTAAAGAAACATTTGAATAAGTAAATAATGATCTTAAAAGACAGATGTTCATTAAAATAGATATATTCGTATGAAGCACAAAGTTTTCCTTAGATAAATTAAAGATTCTTTTAAAGTAACCCTCGCAGTTTCACATAAGTTGTTTAGCTACAGTTAATAAATGATCGTTGGATCGTAGGTTCGTAACCTCAAAGTTTTACATCTCACCAAAATTAGAGTGACCGAATTCTATAATGTTTTCAAGATCTTCACAAATGCCAATACAGTTTCACATCATTGGTGAACTTTGATACAGAAGCAAACTTAAATAATCAAAGATAGATTAAAATATTCCAGTAAAAATGATGTGTAAGAGTAACAGAGCGAGTGCAGGACGAACCATTTATAGTAAAAACGAAAAGAAGGGCTAAGAAAAATCAAGATATGAAAGGGAAAAGACACAATAATGAATGCTAAACATTGAATTCGTAGACCGTATTTGGAGTATAGAAATGTTTGCCATTCCAGCATTCAGATTTATATAACCATATGTTTAATATGTTTCTGTCTGTGTATGTGTGTGTATGTGTGTGTTTGTGTACGTTTCTATATAGACTTGTCTTAGAGATAAAAAGCTTTCAACCATGCAACAAAATATTGCTTTAAATAAAGCATCAAGTTTATAACACTCTAAAGAATTTGAATGAATGGATGATAGGATTCTAGATTCGATTCACATATATTCATATATGTATGTGAATGAAAAGATAATATTTCTGTAAATTACAGTTGCGTAAGCTTAACGAATGCACACACACACACACACGTACCTACTATAGTTGGGGAGTCTAATTCTAGAATTTGATGGGTGTAGACTAAAACTTTAAGATGTTTGCTTGAAATTTTTAAATCTTATCAAATTAATGTTTGCAGGATATATGATATTTAAAGGACTAAACTGAAATAGATGTATTTAAGTACATAGATAGAAATTTAAAGTTATATTACATACATATATATGCAAATGAAAGTATGTACCATACATATTTATTAATTTATGTATATGTGGTTAGACATGCATCTCTTTATATACATATATATACATATTACATATGTACATACTATACGTATGTATATATATATATATATAAAAGGTAGAGGGTCGCGATTACCATTTTTATAATTTGCAATGAAAAGGCTTTTAATTTGATATAAAGGAGCAGCACATACACGTGTCCAAAAACTCTCACATGGACGCTCATGGATGGCTTCTGGCTAAACGGTCTCTCTTTCTCTGTCTCTCGCTCACTCTCTGTCACTCTCTCCCCCCCCATCAAAGTTATGCAGATAGCGGCATATAATCCGAGAGCTATATAGGTATGTGTCTGTACATACATACATATATGTATATAACCTTTTGCACATGTGTATAGTTGGATGTATGTACATACCATACGTACATACATACATACATACATCTATCTATACATATGTATAGCACAGAGAGTACACATTTCCCGGTTGTTATTGCTTAATTTACAGCCTTGTCACTTTTGGTGCATTATACTTTTTCATTATCGCGCAGCAACCGAATCGACCAGCGAGAGTGAGTGAGTGAGTGAGAGAGAGAGAAGAGAGAGAGAGAGGGAGACAGAGAGCGAGATAGAGATGAAGAGAGATGGAAAGTGGGAAATAGAGTGAGAGAGGAAGCTCTCTTTTTTTATTTAATATTTATGCTCTCGCTCTCACCCACTACCGAATGTCCGAGCAATATGAAAATATAAAAAGAAAAAACGAAAAGCAAAACATCAAAGGGAAATGAGTTTTCATTTATGTAGCCTCACACACACACAAAAGAGGAAATGAATCGAAATAAATAAATAAATTGCACCTGTAAACCAAACCCAAACCCACCCACTGTGCTTGCAGCATCCACTGTGATTGCATTGCGCCCAAAGGAGACTTTCTCACAGGGCATGCGCAACAATAAAGGAGACGCAGAGAGCAAGAGTGAAAGAGGGAGAGAGAACCAACGGAAGAAAAAAGAAAAACATAGAAAGAGAGGCGCAGGCAAGGAAAGAGCACGTAGAGTTGCAAACAAAAGCTAGCTGCCTCATTCTAGCATTCATACATAGATATGTACATACATATAGATATATATACGTGTACATATATGTATAGGATGTATGTATGTATGTTACTGTATGGCACAACCGCACCTCCCGACCACCCGCTTCTCTTTTGCATGGCGTGCATTCAACCCGGCAACGCACCTGACCCGCCGTCAACTCCCCACTTTGCTTGCCCCTTTCTTTTTACACCCTATTTTAACTCTACACACTGTGCTGCCACCCAGCGACCGCCATCTCCCTCCGCTCTTTGGCCTCCATCCTCCCCCCCTCAACCCCTTTTAAATTTCGTGATTCTTTCTTTTCTTTTTCGAACTGCATTGTCTTGCTGGTTGTTTTCCCGGCAACAGGCCCCTACTATTACCCGCCCCCGCCTTCGATACACCGGCCGCCGTCTCGTTCGTTGTTCCGCTATGTTTTGTTTTGCTTTTGGCCTTAGCAAACTGTTGGCGCTCATTCGTTTTGCCTCGTTTTACATTTTGTTTAGGTTTTTGTTTTATTGCTTTGCCATGTTTTTACTTTGACTTTCATTCAAGACGAACCTTCCTCGTCGCGTCAGTCGTCGCGGCGGCACACAAACGCAAGCGCAAAATAAAAGAAAATATAAAAAAAAAAAAATATCATCAGGAAAACCCAAAACAAAAAAAAAAAAAAAAAAACAACAAAAAACTAGATGTAAAGAAAAATAGGAAAACAGGCAAAACTCTCGTTGCCAGAGAATATAGATCACAAAAATGGTTAACTAAACTTTTGCCAACGAGGTCGGTACGTATGTATGTACGTATGTACGTATGTATGTATGTATATATGTATCTTTGTTTATATATATACATAGATAGACTAGATGGAGAACAGATTTATCTAACAGATGTTAAAGTGAGCGTCGCATAGATGCTAATTTAAAGCTTCGATTTGACATTGGCATAAAACTTTCTAGTTAAAAGTTAATCAATTTATCACCACCCATTCCATCAAACAAACAAAAAAAAAAAAAAAGGGTCAATAAGAGACCAACTCACAAAATGCTTAATCATCTCATTCTCTTCTCTTCTTTTTTTTCTCTCTGTTTGCTAATTTTCTTCACGCCCCCTATCTAACCCTTTAATTAGGGAAAATGAATAATTCCGCCATACTTGTTCTTGTTTAGCATGCAAATTTATATACCTAAACTCTAGAGAATTTTTAAATATCTTTGAAATTAAATCTGAAAAGCTGCCCTTTTTTTTTGCATTTAGTTTTAAGTAGTACAACAAAAAGTTTCTGAAAATTTTCTATTCCAAGAAAAATATGTTTTTTAAAGAAAAAACATTTATTATATATATGTATATTAAGAAGTTTTTATATTGAATTTCATAGGTCAAGTATCAAGAGCCTAGGGAGTCAGAAAGCAAAAGCAAGAGAGGGAGTTAGCCTAGAGAGTCAGAGAAAAACATTAAGAATATCTTAACGAATATCTTTGTATTATAATTATTGAATCTTATATAAAAATAAGTAATGTTAATTCAAATATATACAGAAAGACGTTCTAAGGTCCTAACTGGAATATAAAAATTTTGCTTAGTCATCTAATAAATGGAATATAAAAATATGTTTGGTCATCTAATAATTTCTATTTCCAAATATTAGATGACCAAACATATTTTTATATTCCATTTAGGTCCTTAGAAAAAAAATAGAAATACCAAAATGTTTACTACAAAATTCTTTAAAAACTTTAGAGACTAAAATATTATGGATCTTAAAATGATGTAAGAACTTTCTTATAAAGCATCATTGAGTTGGCCCCTAATCAATTCATTATTAAGTATACGCCAGGCTGGCTCCTAATCAAATCAATTCTTTATTAAGTATACGCCAGGATGTATTTATTGTTTTTTTTTTTTTAACTTAAAATTATAGTTTTTTTAAGAGGTCATCAAATTGAATTAACATTGAAAATCACAAATGTTTTTAAACTTTTAAAATTAATTATTAAGTTTTAAAACACTTTAATTTGTTTAGTTTGTATTTAGAAAAATTCAACTTTATTTTTTTAATTTATATATTCAATTTTTTAAATTTATTATATAGGAAGAGCAGAGCTCAATTGATTTAATTAGAAAATATTAAAGTTTTATACACTTATTTTGTAAGTTTATAATACACACTTTTAAACACAATTTCCAAATAAATTATTTTATATTGAGATACTTTTTTATGTCTATAAAAAGTATCTAATTCTAAATGACACACATTTATCATACAAATTCATGTTATTTAAATTTATAGATTTGTTTCATTAATTTTTATATATTTTTAATTCAATTCCTTTACAGCATCTCGGAATATTAAACTTAAAAGAAGAAAATCTCTTCAATTTTTTTTATTGGTAATAATTATTTAATTATTCATCTAACTATTCCACAGAATTAATTAGAATGTTAGATATAATGATTAATTGTTTACACTAAAACTTTTCAGTTTAAATATTTTCCAATTTGGAATATATATATATATGTATATATATACATATATGTATGTTTAGCTAAGCACATGAAACATGAAATTGAAAAAACACATTTTAAAAAACAAAAATAAAATTGATATACATTTTCGTTTTGCACTGCGTGTTGTGGGATTATCTTTCGTTTTCCGTTTTCTTTTTCTTTTCTCTTTTCTTTTTTTTTTAGGTTTTTTTAGGTTTTTTGTTTTGCCGAAAATCCGCAGAATTTTTGTAGCTTGTTTCGAACACGAGAACGGAGTTTTCTAAACTAATTTGTGATAATCAGATGCATCAACAACGCGAACGACTAACTAACGATAACAAAAAAAAAAAAAAAAAAAAAACCACAAAACATAGCAAATGACGTCGGCGTCAGCGTAATAGAGAAATAGAGTATAGCAGAGGACAGTAGGGTGGGGAATGGGAGGCAGTCGTTTATCACTGTAATAGGGGTAGATTGCTCATTAATAGAGGAGGAAAGGGAGCAGGAGGCGAAGGAGGAGGTGATAGGGGGGAATGGAAGGGGGAGTCTATTTGACTCTTCTCCCAAAAAAAAAAAAAAAAAAACCAAGTGCTCTACTCCACTGGTCCTGCCACATATATACATATACACTATGAATGGTTGGAGTATGTGTGTGTTTGTTTATTTGGAGCTTAGGCCTAATTCGCCCCTTACACACACAGACACAGACACAGACATAGACATAGACACACACACACACTCATACATAGAGAAACATTCGTTCATTCATTCACTCTCACTCACTCACTTACTTCTAACGTATTCGAACGCGTTTTCGAGCGGCAGACGCCACGCACAAGTGCCAAGCCAATGTTGTAATACTATACTAAATCGGGAAAATAAAACTTATGCGACTAAAACGAAAATTTTTTGAATGTGTGTTGCTGTTGACAAAGCATGTTCGAAACTGATTTTTTTTCAACATCGCCCAAACACACTACGCAGAGAGTAAAAAAAACAGAACACAAAAAAATAAATATATGTATAAAAAAAGGAGAAAAAAAAACACAAAAAAGGAAAAAAAAAAAAAATATAATGCTCATTATAAAGAGCTCTCAAACTCTGTGTATCTCCCCAACAGCAACAACAACAACAACAACAGCGGCAATGGCAGCGGGTTGGTTCTGCCTGACTGGATCTCGGTCTGGGTCTCCCCCATCAATAATTAGCAGCCCTATTAATACAGAATTCAGTCAACTCCCAACATTGCCCAACTGGCGTCCGACCGTCCGACCACTCTTCCCTGTACGTCGATTGAATTTTGTATACATATATTTCTCTTTCTCGTTTCATTTTTTATTATTTTTTTTTTACTCCTTTTTTTTTATGTTAAATTATTCGATTATTTTGTTGTTTGTGCGTCGTCATCAACATAATCAGCAGCAGCAGCAGCAACAGCAACCGTTAATACGTAGCGCTGTAGGAGAGAGAGAGCTTCATGCAACAACCGCAGTTGCAGTTGCAATTGCAGCTAGCTGCAGCAGCTCTGCTCTGCCTGGATTTGATTCGTTGCCATATATTTATCCTTTTCCATGTGGTACATTGGCTTAATGTGAACATTTTTGGAGTGTTGCAATTGACATAAACATATTAAATTTTTCACTCATGTTGATTTTGTCTTTAACAATTGCATTTAAGAGCAAATTTTGATCATAAATTGATCACTTTGAATTAGTTTTTTCATTCTAAATTATTAGTTTTTAATACTTATTTTTTTCAAGAGTAATATTTTTATGTATTCCAATGACTAAACTTTTGACTAACTGAATAAAAAATCAAAATAAATCATAATTGATCAAAGGACTAAATCAATTTATATTTAAATATGAAATACTTACAAAATGGAAGACAAACAAAGATCACAATTTTGTTTATAGCGTTTACTAACACTACACATTTCATAAACACTATATTTCAATCATTTTCTAAACTGATCTGCATTTCAAAATAAATAACTTTAAGAGTTGTTGATCAACTTTGAAAAGTGTCTTTGAGTTTTAGTTTTCCAAATCATGGCATTTCAAGTTTTAATATTAGTTTGTAAAGGATTCTTCTCTTACAACCACAATTTCACAATTCATTTTATTTGGAAACACATAAAATTCCCAGGACTTATACTTAAATAGTTAAACCTTCAAAAATATTTGTTAAATCCTACAAGTATAGCTTAAATCTCTGAGGAGTTGAGATAAATATGTTTAATAAAATCAATTAACCAAAGCACTTTGCCTTTCTTTTTTTTAAAAATCATAGCTCTCCTTTAGATTTCATATAGTTGGTCTATTTTTGCCAAGTAATATAAGTTATTAACATTTTCTTAGACAAATTAAGAAACTCCAAAATAAATGTACTATATCCATATATCCATACACAAAAGGAACACAAAAAAAAAAGACAACGCCTTACTTGAGTTTGAAAATAAAACTATATATATATATATACAATTAATAATCCTTTTGTTAAATAATTGTCCTTAGTTAGATCTCTTTAATATTATAAAAAAAAAACCCATAACGACAAAAACAATACATTTTAATTATTAAATCAAAAAAAAAAAAAAGCTTTTATCTCGGCTATTTGGCATGTGTTTGTTGTTACTCATCATTGTTAATCTTTTTATTTTTTATATTTTTTTTTTTTTTGTTGCACATTCCATATAGCCGACCAACCAAATTGCAACCCAGCGAGGCGCATCCTCCTCTCTGCCACATTACCACAATTTTCCAGTTGGTGAATGGTGGCTGCATTATTTTAACCATCATCATTGCGTTTTATATATATATATATACATATATCTTCTATTTTTTTTATATATATTTTTTATGCAATTTTATTGTCATTATTTTATTTGCAGTGGCAGAAGTGAAAACCCTTTAAACATATAACTATATATCTATCTATATATAGGAATATATATATATATATTTATATATATATTTCTATGTATAGCTTTTTATTTTAATTGAACATTTCAGCGACTATCATATACTCAATAAAAAATTGTTTTAAATTGCTAATTATAATGTTAGCCTCGATATTTGATAGGCAAACCAAATGAATATATTCCAATTATGTTCAAAAAAAAAAAAAATATATATATATATATATATAGTGTGCTGCAGAGAGTTGCCAGATTTAACAAGAGATAGGTTATATCATATGATATATATATATGCTTGATCAGCTTCATTTGTTTAGAAATGTTTAGATTATGAAAATTTAATTAATTTATATAAACTTGATAAAGTTTGTTAATATTTTTTCCTAGTATTACATTAAAGTTAAACATCCAATTAAAGTTAGTACTTAATAAATTAAGGCAAAGGATTATTAAAAAAAAAATTTCCAACAAGTTGTACTTACTACTTACTTGGAATGCTGCAGCATCTTGAATGATTTGCCCATCGAATTGGTTCCTGTAAGTTACAATAGAGAACTGATTTACTTTAGGTGAATTGAAATTCTATATACTTATTTAAAATGTTAATTACTTATACCTTAAATACTTGGTATTAATAATACTTTATACACAAAGATCTCTCAAGAATCAAGCCATCTTTACAGACAAATTATGCATATATATATTTATTCAGTAAAGATCGCTTGACTATATCTATATATTAATGTCTGACAAATATTATGATGCTCTTTGTAAGGGTATGCTAAATTATAACCAGCTTATATAAATATATAAATATTTATACTATATATATATATATGTATATATAGTTTGCCATGTAATTTTGTGTACATAAAATTAACAAACACATAATTTACATTGTTATTGCAATTTATTTTAATTTTATTTTGTTTTTTTTTCTGCATTGACAGTTTATCAATTAGCTAAGAGGAGGCACTTGGCCTGGCCCACAAATTGATTTAATGACTCACAAAGCCCTCACTCATTGGCCATTTGTATACAAAAATAGGATAAAAATGCAACTGATTGGCTAACGCTGAAACTGAATCAAGAGATAATATCGATTTGGTTTGCCATTTAGATAATAAATACTTGTAATAAGTAAATATCAGCCGCACCCATTTATAATCCAAAATACATATACAACAAAATATTACATAAAAAATTATAAAGAAAGACAACAAAAAAAAAAAACGTATAGAATTTCATTCTCTCTTATTATAAATTTTTTTTTTTGAAATAAAAAACCATAAAATTTAAATAAAAATGGCTAAAATGCAGAGTATCTGAAGTGACTCTCAATTTACAATCTATTTAAAGAAAACAACGATTCAAAAATGGTTATTCATTGGATCAAATGTTTGAATTAAGGCATTAATAAGGGAATATTAAGACCATTTGTACAATAAGTAAACAAAGAACTATAGAAACTATAACAATTTAAAAGCTAACTTATTGGAAAACAAATGGAAATTACTTTCTAAAGCTTCGGAGATTATAGAAATACTTCAACAGTTGCTACATCAACATTCTATATAGCATCAAGGCAGAATAAACTTTCTTATGTCTTAATAGATAAAAGCGAGCCTGAAATATTGACCTTTAGAACTGCATTTGTTTGAACCAAAACATTATATGAAACACTTATTTTTAATATCTTTTTTTAATTGCATTCAACAAAACATTTTTTTATACCCTGTACCCATAGGGTAAAAGGGTATATTAAAGTCGCTAAATGTATGTAACAGGCAGAAGGAAGCATTTCCGACCCCATAAAGTATATATATTCTTGATCAGCATCAACAGCCGAGTCGATTGAGACATGTCCGTCTGTCCGTCTGTCCGTCCGTCTGTCCGTCTGTCCGTCTGTCCGTCCGTCCGTCCGTCCGTATGAACACGTGGATCTCAGAGACTACAAGAGCTAGAGCAACCAAATTTGGTGTCAGCATCCGTGTAGTGTCTACGCAGATCAAGTTTGTTTCAAATTTTTGCCACGCCCACTTCCGCCCCCGAAATTTAGGAAAAACGAATAACTAGAGTAAAATTAAAGGTAGCATATTCTTATTTGGCACACCCAATAATATGGCCAAAAGGTATCAGCTCACCAAATTTTGTTAAAATCGGACAAGAAGTAGCGAAGATATATCAATGTACAATTTGTACTGAAACGCCCAGTGCGACATTGCGTAGTAAGTGTGAGCGAGATAGCATGCGTTCGTTGCTGCCGCTTGTGAGGAGAATTTTAGTTTGAACTGATGGCAAATTTTAAGGAGTTTGATTTAATAAAGCTCCTCTACTTGGTACAGGGTATACTTAAAGTCGGCAGGGACGACTTGCTTGCTTCATTTATATTTTATAACCAATATTTTTTCTTTAGCCTAAAGAGTTTTGAGACTGGTCGTAGCAGTAAATCAATATTGCTTGTGAACAATGTTAGCCAATTGGGGTATATAAAAACCAATATGGAGAATATTGTAGAGGTTATAGTATCCCGATCCTAATGAACTTTGCATAGCTGCAAGAACGTAGCTGGATGCCCTAAATCTTTTACGACTTTGATTGCGATTGATTGAAAAATATGAAACTTTATATCAATATAACTATTTGTTTCAGAGTCTAAATGATATTCCTGATCGATCCGTATCAGAAATTATATTCAATATTAAGTTTACAAGATAAGCGCCAAAGCAACTTTAAAGTTAAAGATCTAAAGCTCTCTTTACTGAACGTTTCAATGTGAGCTACAAAAAAATAATATAAAATTGCCATTATAATTTTTATTTACAAAAAGATTCGTATGTAAAAATAAAGATCTTTAAATGATCTATTTGAAAATGTGATAACTTAAGTTATAATAAGTAAGTTTTTAAATTATTCGCAAAATTAAAGCCTTAACGCCCACTTTAAAAATTGTACTTGATAGTTTTCTAATCTTAAATATTTGATTTTATGCCCCAATTAAAAAATTTGAATATAAAACTAAAACTTATAACATTTTTCAAACTGTGGAATATATCTTATCAAGTCTTAACCTCAACTTTGATTTGATTAAAGTAAAATACTATAAAACAAAACTAAAACTAACAAAAGAGGACCTATAACTGAAACAAACACATTTCTAATCCTTTAAGGGGCTATCCTAATGTTTCCTTTTATCCATCCTGTATTTCCTTGTTCCCAAAAGTCTATTTCAATTTCTGTGGGTTATATACATATACCTACATATATTTCTTTAGCATTTAAGTTGACATTTTAAAATAGATTTTTATTTTCAAAAGATGAGTTTTTATGCCGCCAAAATATTTTTTTGGGCCAAAAAAGCAAACCTTTTGTAATTATGCCAATAGCCATCATCATATACAAAGGAATTGACTCCCAGCGGGCTTTTTGCTGTTATCAAAAACTAAAAAAAAAAAAGAGAAAGAAAGGAAATAAATGAAATGCTTGACCTGGCCTGGTCTGGCCTGTCCTTTTGAAGTTCTTTGAAAATTTTGATCTGTTTAAAACTTGTGTCAGCGTCGCTTGATAAATATTGATGAATTATTTATGAAATAAAAAGTTAACATTTTCTCCCCCCCTTTTCTTTTTCTCTATGTACATACATATATATATATACATAAATGTATGCACATCATTCGTCTGCCAGTATGTATTTTTGCATTGTATTGCCATTTATTTACTACAATGGAAAAAAAATATAAAACAAAATAAATAAAATGAAATGAAATGAAAAAGTCCAAAAACCAAATTGATTTTTTTATATTATTTTTGAATGTGTTATTTTGCATGAATTCGTGTATATATATACATGTGTGTATGTGTGTGTTTGTGCAACCCTTAAAAATCGCAACGGTACATTTTTCCTTGTTTTTTTAAATGAGGCGATTTCGATGTACGAAATTTTCATTAATACTCAGTCCAGCCGCCTGTTCTCTTCATAGAGGGGTAGTGGGATGGATTCAGGAGGGGGGGAGCGACATATATGACGGAGACAGCAACATGACAGACACATAGAGGTGGGGGTGAGGTGGGAGACAGGAAACGCTCAGCTCTGCCTGGGGATGGACATTGAGCTTGTAGGCTTAAAGTGCGTTTTATGTATGTACACACACACACACACATGTATATATATATAAATATATACATATAACTACATATGTAGAAAGGATTGCTGGACATTGTGAGCCGCGCATATGCAAAAGGTTTATATGTACACACACACACAGATATAAAATTCGTTTGGTATATATAAAACAGAACTTTATGTAACTCCGTCTGGGACCCTCCAAACTCCAATTTCTGTATTCTGACTGAATTCTGCAATGCGGTTTACAATTACGGCACCAACACACACACACACACACCTATACACCATAAACGTCAATCTATCTAAACTTTAAAACGATCGCGTTTGAATGTCCACCTTTGTTATAGTGAGTCCATGTTGATTTCCTCCCCTACTCTACCTTTTCAATCTATGTTCTATAGTTGGCTAAATGGCACTAGTTCCATCTTGAGATTTCAATTTATATCTATATAAATTGTTTGTTTCTGCATACTTATAAAGATATTATCTACACGGAATTAAATACATGTAGATCTATCATCATAGTTCGGATCATAGTTAAGCAATTACTTTTTTAATGATGAACAAGATAAAGAGAATAACCAACGTAGAAGGGAAAAAATGTTAACTTTCTAAATATTTCCCAATACTTCTCCTCCTTTTAGTAATGCTTTTGGAATTATAGACAATAAACGTGTAACTGTTAAAGATCCTTGCGTGTTATTTATCTAAATTTTACTGCATTTATCTTGAAAGTTCTACTTCAAATAGTTAGAACTCTTTGAAAACTTTTAAAAAGATGCAGAGGATATATATCCTTTTTCTCAATATTTCCGAATAGTTTATCTTTTTAGAAATGCTTTTGGAATTATAGACAATAAACGTGTAACTGTTAAAGATGCTTGGATATTATTTATCTAAATTTTACTACTTCACTGTATTTATCTTGAAAGTTCTGTTGTTAGAAAACTTTGAAAACTTTTAGAAAGATGCACAGATTTTGCACTTTTTTTTAAATACTTAAATTCCTAGTCTTAGTATGCAAACAAAAGGACAACTATAATTTATTTTTTTTTAATAAAGAAAAAGACAATTTTTCTTAAGATTTTGTTCCTATTTTCCTGTCCTTTATTTTCGTCTACATTTTTAAACTTAAATATAATTGTTTATCATTTTTTAGTTCATATCCAAGATGTATTCATTCAATAATATTCTTTAACCCTTTTTTTTATTTGAAATAAAGCAATCCCTTATAATTTGTCCAGACTAATGATAGTCTTGTTTTTATTTCAGATAACTCGGTTCTCATTTTGTCATCAATCAAAATTTGGGCTTACAAATTTAGTAGAATATTTTTAAAATAGCATATATAAAAAGTAAAGTATTATTTAAACAAATAAATGATTTTCTTTTAAAGGTTTGGTACATAACTTTTTGTCCCCCAGCTAAAAAATTAAGTTTTAAGGTCATCTTTATAAAACTTTCTTTTGCTAACTTTTATATTTATATATAACTCTATATACAGATAGATAGCCTCGCCTTTTTTAAGTTATAGTCGAAAAAAGAAATGTTAATATTGTTGATAATATGTATTATAACATTGCAGAATCTGAAATCAATTTCTTTTTTTTTTTTACCATTTTATTAATGGGAGGCCAGAAAGTGCACCCAATTGTAGATAGAGAGAGAGAGAGAGAAAGAGAAATAGAGTGAGAACGATATAGAAGGGGAATATGTTTTCTTCACATTGGCATATATGTACATACATCTATATATTTTTATATATATACAATATATATATATATATATATAAATTTATATAGGTGTATATATAAAGCATGCATGCATATGCCTATGTGTGAGTGTATGTATGTGTGTGTGTTTATATATATGCAGTGTAAACATAAAAAATGCAAATGTGCATGGCATAAAAAACCACCCACCCAATCTTCTCCTTGACTCTGCCACCGTTATTTATTCTGCCCACCAATTCCCTTCCTACCTCCCTCCCTCCTTCTCCTCACTCATCACTCCCATTGTCCACCCAATATGTATTGCCGAAAAAATGCAACATAAAATTCACGAAACTGTAGCCTTAAATGCATCCATAAGGGTTGCTCCACGTGATCCCAGATGTTGTGGTTGTTGCACGAATGCGCAAGGGGTAAGGAGGCGGGAAACGAGGCTTGTTTGAAGCATACAGATGCTTTTTATACTCTGTATTCCAATACCTTAAAAATCGGGTATTAACATAATTATAATCCTACAAGTGGATCTCAACTTCTGAAAATATTTTTCCCACTTTTATCCTGAGGGAAAGATATGGTAATTGAATATCTGGAGAATCTTAAACCAATAAATATTTATATTCAAACTAATTTTGGAAAGATATAGTAAATGAAGTTATATATTAAACAGTTCTCCAAACTTGACTTTAATAGTAGTTCGATCAGAATAGTTTCTTTAGAGGAGTTTTTACCGATTCTTATTAATAAACAGAAGGAACTTGTCTAGCTTATAGATGCCAATTTAGCATAAATATTTAATATACTCCGAATTAGATATAATATAATCAGATCAGAACTTCAGTTATTTATGGATTTATTATTTTTCCACATATCCTCTTAAGGATATACAAAATTCGATGCATTTGTAGTTAACCCATACTTGTTAGTTATCGGTTTGTGCCTTTTGGACGCTGTACAGCAAAATGCCTAATGAAGTTGGCTGAAAAGTAGAGATGGGGTAAAGGGGAAGAGGAAACATCAGGACCAGGGATGTTCAGCGATTCAACGATTGACAATTTTTAATGTACATTCAGGTGCAATATCCGACAGAAAGAAAAGGACTTACATTTTTGCCAAAAAGAGAGAAGAAAAGTGGACAAATACAAAAGGTGAAATGATGATGATAAAAAATTTGCTACATACATACGTATATATAATTGTTATTTTATTTTGTGTTTTATTGTATAATTATTTTAGAGTTTTTACTCAACATTAAAGATATGAGACAGACAAACTGAATTAACAAACAAATAAATTAATTTAATTTAATTATGTGAATAATATTATACAAATCAGGCTTATTATTATTTAAAAAATTGATTTCTTCAGCTAAAGTCGTTTATTCCCTACTGTGTAGAGGGGGGTTTGAGGGATGCTTTTGATGCTTTTTCAGTTTAAATACACCTTGGAGACTTAACAACTGACTGGCTATAGCCAAAAAAAAAGAGACTTTACTTGACCACAATACAAAAGAGACAAGAGAAATATATATATGAATCTTTGTCATTATTCCTTCAATATATATATATATCTGTATACATATATTGTAGATATATACATTTGAAAAATTAAAAATTAAATGTGAAAATAAACAAAAGGACTTTTTGTCGGGTCAACACAAGAAGTGAACAACTCAGTCAGCGACAGTCCTCACTCAATCCACTAGCCCCTTATCCTCCCCCTATACCCACCAAGCATTCAACCATTTTTGTGGGTATAATATTTATTTATTTTGGTGAATGCTTCAACGAATAATTCTTATTGTGCATATGAAATATTGAAATTTAGCCTGTGGGTTCATGAATGAACACAGAGGCCCACGTCCACACTCACAATAAAGACAAGGGAGGGAGAGAGACCACATTGCATGTTGCATAGCACAAGGGGTAACCCCAGTATGTAGAATGGATAGCTTCGTATGTATGTATGTATGTATATATGTGTGTATATGCTTGAAGTTGGCTTTTTCCTGCTGCAGCAGCCACTCGACATATTGAAGCATATTAATTAAAAGCATTTTTATTTATTAAAAGAACAGTATTCAATGATGATAGAAGAAAATTCAGTAAGAACTTCGATTGCACCGACTTGGAAATATCCTATAAAATGAATTGGTATCACCATGTAACAACACTTAATGTTAAAAACTAATTTAAACAGAAAAATTTATTATCTATTCTTAACCAGTATCAAAAGCTAAGTAATTCCAGCCAAGCATTTCTATCTATCTGTCTGTTTCTATACGTTTTTTCATTGGTAGTTTTAAAGCTATCTGAATGAAACTCGGTATATCAGCTTCTTAGGTACTTATGTTGATTAAGTTCAACAATTATTTGGATCGGACCACAATATCATATAGTTACCATAGGAACAAATGTTTCAATATGAAGCTTATGTGCTTTCGTTTTGAAAGATGTTGAAAATATACAAGAAATCAAATAATCGTGGGTATATAGTATTAAGAAATTTACTGAAATTTTATGTAGGCTATGAGATTTACACTTTCTAAATATTTTAGCATCATATTTCACTTTAAAAAATTTCTACTGCAAATCAAATATTTATATTTTTAAAAAAAATTTATATTAAGAATTACTAAGAAGTCTCTGTGGGATAAACGCAACTTGGATGAAACAATAATGGATAACAAGCAGCAACTGAAAAAGATAAAGATACGTCAAGTTTTGGGGAAAAAGTTAGAAAATAATGCCAAAAGACGTTCATTAAATATGATAAAACGTTTTTTTAAAGTCAATTTGATTATATTGGTACTACGCAGATTATTTGCTTGGGTCCAAAGCCGTTTTATTGGTCCGGAACAAACGATTACGAAGCGTGTGTTCACTAAAACATATTTATTTAGTCAATACGTTACCAATTTGGCAACGATACCAGAAGAAACCGATTCCGATATTAATGAAATTAATGACTGATGAGTTTTAAGCTTGAATCGTAGATGAATACTAAAGGTTCCTCAGTATCGTGGGGATACTTTCTTTCAATATGTTCTATAACTCAATCAAGTTGCTGTTTTTATAATGTTTAAATTAATTTTATGTAAAGTTTTTGTTTTAGTTTTGGTTATAACGTATTCATACACAACAAATACACAATCCACTTGAAAGTGAATAATTCACTTTAATATATATATTTTAATTAAATCAATTAAATTTGTTAGACTTATAAATTAAGTCAAATGCCAGTTATATTGCAAAAGGTGGGCAATTCTTTAAGTCATTTTAAGGATATTAGCTTTGACAGTTTCATTGAACTTCATAATTCTAGTTTACATGACTGCTGCTGCTGCTGCTGCTGGTGGAAACGATTTGATACAATGTATAAGAACAAGTATTTGCAACTGCAGCAGCAGCAGCAACAGCAACAGCAGGGTCCTCGACTGGAAACATTAATCTGCTTGCTCTTCGAGACTTTGAAAATGCTTGAAAATTTACAGCCACATTCCACACCCATTAACAAACCAACGCTAACAAGACAAACTAAATGATTTGCTCCAGTAAAGCCGGTTACCAAAGTCAAAGTGATCATCATCAATATCTAACTAGAACTAACAGATGCGGACAAGCTATATATATACAAACAGATGTATTATTCCGAAGTTTATATACTCTTATAACATGTGAAACGAATATAAAATCAATGATTTTATAACTGTAATAAATTAGAATAGATATAAACTCTGCTTAAGGTATTGCGTAACATTAGGTAAATACTTTCATAAATTCCGATTGAATTGAATTTCTTATTTTATCTAAGAATTGATGGGGAACAGCTTTTTCTATATAATAAGGTAAGATCCAAGGAACGAGAGAACCGAATTTGCCAATGAAAGTGATCAGCGACTTTGAAACAGTGATGTAGAAAAAAATGCGTCCAATGACATATAAGGTATTAAAGAAAAAGCGACTAACTAGGCAGTAACTTGAGAGAATTTCATCCCTTATTAGAAATGGTTTTTTAAACATCAAAAAGTGAAATTTAAAAATTCATCTTTGATAATACAGATTTGGATACAGATTAAACTTTAATTTCTAAACCGTCAAACTGAACTAATATAATTTTAAATTTTTGCTTTTTACTGTTTTAGATTTCATCAATTGCCCAGGCCTTTTATGTCGCATGGAAAAAGGGTATTCATATGCATATTAAAATCAATAAAAATAGCCAATACTAACAACAGACATGAAGAAGGCGGAGGAGGAGGTATTAATCCCAACCTCTAGTCAAACCATTTACACTAGTCAAATGCAACGAATTGTGCATTGTTAATGGCAATGCAACCAAATAAAGTCAAAAACTACAAAAAAAAAAAAAAAAAAGAAACAAACTTAAATGTAAAGTGGAGCGATTCTCGTTTTCTCCAATAGAAGTGGATGAATAAAAAGCTTTCCCGTCGCTATTGACACAGCAGCCACCCAAAAAAGAAAGAAACAAAAACTGCAATTCGCTCGCTCCCAATTCGTGTGCCGTCGAGTTGTAATATTTATTTATTTTTTTTCCTTTTTTGTTGTTTTTGCGGTTGGTCTCAAAATCTAAATTTCAATGTTTCTCACCAACACACGAGCGTGATAAGCTATTCATATGTACTCCATTTACCTAGTAGTTAACCACCGCCACAGCCGCTTCTCTTCCCCTTTTGGCCAAGCATCCATCTAGTTGTTGGTTAATTCTGCATTTGCTTCTTACCTATATTCGTGGGCCAGAAGAGGGAAAGCAAGCAAGAGTCCCGCAAATCTTAAATTCTGGTTAGAAAAGAAAACCGGTTTGTGTTTTTTATTTGGATTAAAGTTGATAGATGATAACCCTTTTACATATTAGTTCAAAACTTGTAATTAATAATCTGCAAATAGTCCAAATAGATTTGAGCTAGAAGAATTCATTGTAATATTGAATTGAATTTGATGTAAGCTAAGAGAAATAACTTACTGCTGTTCCAGAATATTATGTACTTTAATATTTGGTTAGGTCTATTGCATTTAACTTTGTTATTGGTTTATTTTCAAACATTCTTATCGTCGAGGTTTGAATCAGTGGTGGGATTGCGGACAATATCCACATTGTATAAACGAAATTCTACATTCTTTTGTCTCACATTTAATGTGATGATCATACAATAGAGAAGGACCAGCAATTGCTTGGCCCGAAGGACATAAGATGCCCCCATATTATCTGGGAAAATTGGTACCCCCCACTCACTACAATCGTAGATAAAGTATCCTCCACCATAGGCAGATGTATAACCGAAAGCGAGACGTCGTTCTTGGCATTCTAATATACCCAATTGATAGCGCGTAAAAAAGTAATTAAGTGCTTCCGATAGATTCATAATATTGGTGGCCGGAGAGCTATATAATTTTCCAAAAGCTGCAAGTTCGGTTTGTACTTGAAAATGAATATCTTGAAAGGAGCATTGCATGCACATATCATCCAAATCTAGATTATAATCCCAGCGATCACTATGCTCTACACTGGCACGATAATACTTATCCCCGTTTATTACAATGGCATCCAAGAGTTTTGGATTCCATGCATCCAAGCGACGAAATATGCTGCCCGCACAACAGGCAACTATTAAACAGCCAAGCGTTTGACGTCCCCTAACCATGCTGTCAAACCAGGTGGACCTCGGATGGAGGCTGCCCCAAAGTGACCATAAACGATCCGTTATCTCTATGTCATATTCCCGCCATTTATTCCGTTTCTGTTGATGTTGGGAGCCATTGAACCTGCGACTCCATATTGGTAGACAATTTTGAGGTACTAGCCATGTAAGACTCTCGGTCAATGCTGTCAAAGGACTCGATAGCCTCAGTTGCCTTAAAATACCGGCGATAGTCGCATGCGCTTCGTTTACATTTTCTTTGCTGCTCATTTTGCTGCTGCAGTTGAAGTTGCCGTAGCCTTCTATTTGAACCAAACCCTACTGAATCGTCTCTCATAGGAGAAAACTTATGGATCGTACGTTGACCGACTTCAAAACAGTCAACGACAATTTCACGCACAAAATTATCAGCACCCTCCCGACGATGCATGTTGGAAAAAAGAAATATATATTGAAAATAAACCAAATGTAATTTATAATGGTACTACAGACAGGTGAATTTTCATTATTTTTTTTTTTTTTGTGATGACGGAAACGGACAAAAATTGTGAACTGAGATGTTTTGGGGTTAGCCCTATCAAATGAATGACATTTCAAAGACTAGGCAAACTTTTTTGTAGGCTATGAATTCGAATAATTTGTTTCGATTTCGAAAAAGGTAGTAGAACTTTCAATTTAAAGTAAGAAAGCGTATACGATATACCATAATGATTTCGGCATTTTTTATAACGAGATGTTTAGGTTTTGCCGCCTTTTTGTCCGCTCCATAGATCGAACGATTCGTCTGATTTCGGCAAATATAATCAGATGTTTAAATGTACATACGTGTGTACATACATACTTTTAGGACTTAGCCAAACAGGGCTCACTTCTTTAATAGACTTTTTTATGCTTATATGTACACATTTATAGTTTTTTATTGTTTCTATTTACTCTTACCATTCCGTTAAATCTAACAAAAGAAACTGAAAAAAAAAACTTACCGTACCATTTTTCCTTTTCTATTTCTTTTTCTCTCAATGCTGCACCAACACATTGATTTGCTTACTTGCACTTTCTAACACTTCACTCTCACACAAACATAAAAAAAAAATTGCATTGGCACGAGCTAAGTTACGACCGCACACAAACACACACATTTACGCACGTTTGTTTTATTCTCTCTTTCTCTCTATTTCTGTATCGCACACATGTCCATCCACTGACCCAACACCAGCAAAGGTAGGCCGCGCCGTCGGAGCCCTAAAATTTGTTGCACTCTTGCCCGTAGAAAACTTTTTGGTGCATTTAAACAAATATCACACGGAATTGCATGCAAAAGGCATCAATTGAAATGTAGTTGCACTAATTTAACACTGATCTAATTTGTTCACATCCTTAAGCAGTTTTTAGCACGCAAAAAAAAATAAATTATAAAAACAATCTGCAATGAAAAGCGAACGCCGCCAAAATAAAAGAAACAGAGCTGCCAGATATTTAAACTAGCTGGGATCGCACACGACAAATCCTGTAGAATGAGCGTTGTTCTAATAAAAGCTGGTAGATGGCGCCACTATGAATTGATTGCCAAAGTGTTAAATATAAATGTAGATTTTTTATCGTTTTTTAAAAATTTTGTTTTTAATATCCAAGAGTACGTATTCTCAAATGCCACGAGACAGCCTACCTTTAACTCAACGATCATCCAACCCCTCCCCACAACCCCCCCAAACAATGATCATAGCCAAAGGTAATGGGGTAAACTTTTAAACGTTGATAACGAGAATCGCAAGCTAATTACCACTTGAAAGGCAGCCTATCAGGATACAACTGTACAATCATGTTGATGACGATGACGAATTGATGTGGCATTCGTAACTGCTTTGTTTTATTTAGACTTTGTCTTAACTCTGATTATTAAAACAGCTTAATGAATTGCAGAATTGGCATCTTACAGTAATTAAGTGGTCAAACTCATTATCAGGGTAATGAGGCATTGATTGTTATTCCTAAGACCGTTAGACGTCGAGGTGAAATTTAAAATTTTACCTTCGTATATAAATTTTTAGTCCCAATTGATTGGCAGTTATGACACCTTACTAAATATGATTGGCCAGTGTTTTGGTTAATAATTTGATGGATTTTCCGATGCCAAAACTCTTTAAAAATAATTTTTGTATTTTTATATTCCACTGCCTTTGAAAATTTTATGAGCGATATTGTCATTTCATCATCAAGAAATGCAGATTTCTTTAAAAAAAAATACCACAGGCTTTATGCCAAACAAGTGTTTGTCAAAAGGAGAGACTTAATAACAGACTAATGAACGAGGAGTGTATATACATACATACATACATACATACATATAGATTTAAAAAAAAATATATGTTTAGTAACTAATAGGCATTTCTAACATTCCTTTGCTAGTTAATATGCTCCATGACTTGCAAATTAAATTCAATTAAACTGCGTACAAATTACCATTAAAGAGGCAATAAAAAAAAACATTTCAGATGACATGGGGAATGCACAGAAGCCCATAACTATTGCGAATCATGCAGTTTAACTGATATATTACTTTGATACATAGCTGTTACCACTATTTGGAGGCTAATATAATGAAACAGTAAATAAAGTCGGACAAATATATCTAAAAAAAACAGAAGTATTTTATATTGCATTTGTTGATTTTTCCTCAAATATGCCAAGTTAACTTAATTTTCCTGCTGTTCACATTTTAGCTCACTTGAAAGCCCCTTGCAGTATGCAACATTTTCAATAATTTTAAGAGGCAAGCATGAGTCCTAAGCTTAGATGCTTAGTTGTGGAGTTGTGCTTAGTAAAAACTAGCTTTAAACCATTCAAATCAAAGTTTAAGTCCGTTTTTGTTAGGAACTTTCTGTATTGCAGAAATACTGTTGAATTGGCCCTCGTTTTGAACTAATAATATACATGTATTTATATACATATATTTTTTGTGATACAGTGTCATCAATTTGCATGTGGCCAGATGGGTTAATTTGTATTGTTAACATTTGAACGTGACTAAATTACAATTTACAGCATAAATATTTGTGGTGTGACTTTAAATCTATCGATTGTCGACCAACAAAATAAAATAAACAAAATAAATTGGAAAAATGTTAGAACATTGGCTGCATATTGATGTACATACAATATATATATATATATATATATATATAATATTGGTGCATACAAATGCAGTTCGCGATTGATATTACTTAGTTTTGCCTTACTCCATCTTTTTGGGGTCAATGTCGATCTGTTTTGTATATATATCTAAATAATAATATATACCCTATATACATTGATTGATTAACTAAATTAAGGTCTTTTGACTTTATAGAAATATATTTATCTTGAAGTTTTCCATTAGCTAATAAGCATTAAAAACTAATGGGTAAACTCTTTTAGCTTCAACTGTTTAGTAAATTCATGACAAATATTTTGATTTTAATAGTTTTTTCTAAATTTAAATGATGTCCCTACTTTATATAGGGTATCTTTAAATCGGTGTCGTTTTTGTTTTCTGATTCGTTTTGTTTGAAGGGAGGTCGTGTGCCTCTGGCTACGCCTTTGGCATCTTAAATAGTTCGCTGCGGTTAAACGCATATTTATATAAATTTACTCCTCACAGTCAACGATCGAAATAGTCAACAAAATGGAATTCAACTTTGTGGTTGTTGCGCTTTTGATTACTGTGCTTGCCCTGGCCCAGACAGCCGTGGGTCAACAACGTCAATCTTTTTATCCACCTGCAGGACAAAAGCCAGTTAGACAACTTCCTTTAAAGCAACCATCTAGGACTTATGGTGCCCCAGTTAATGCACCTGCTCCAAATCCAGCAATAGAGACGACACAACCAAAGCCAGCAAGATTGGTGGCAAATAGCGAGGCTCAAGAAGATATTGATGATGCTGTCGAGCAAGTGTCGGTAAATAAGGCTGTTACCGCAACTCAACCAGCTCCATCTGCCCCACCATCCGCCATTGTACAACCGACCATTGCCTATTATCCAGCCCAATTTGGAGGATTTATACAGCCAACAGCATTTGCTAAAATAACCGCAGCACCTGTTTCTGTTCCTGTTTCTCTTCCTATACAGACAAATCCCTATATTGCCAAATATCCTTACTATGCGGCCTATTTTGGTTAATTGTTTTAATTAAATATAACAAAATTTAACAAATTAAAACTTATTCCACTACATTCTTTCTCTATCTCTCTCCCTTTCTCTCTTTACTTTTGTTTCAACAATTAAATACAACAACATTCTATTAAAATGCACTATATCTTATATATAATCTCCAAAATCCTTATCTACACGATTTAAAGAGAACAAGCGAAAACAGCAAATGGTCAAGTCTAAATATAATCTCTCTGTTATTAAGCCTTCCAAAACTAGCCTCTTTTATACATAGTAACAAATTCCTCATTCAATATGAATCTTACATTGTAAGTGCTCCAACTCTTTAGCTGGTTTTTGAGGTATGAAGGAATGAGGTATTCTAGAAATCTCTTCTCTTCGCCCTTCCCCACAGTACTCTACATACACTCGTCTTGCATGTATATACACACAGATCAAGTTTATTTCAAATTTTCGTGCCAAAAAAATACTTGATCTGAGTACATGCTAGACAGGTCCACATACCTGCCAAATTTGGTGGCATGTGGGGACGAACGAACATGTCTAAATCGATTCCGCTGAGGACTACGGAAATGTATATGCATTTATACTAAATAATTTAATGATATTTAATATACCCTTTTACCACATAAGTGTATAGTAATAAAAAATTACACACTCTTTTGAAATGAACGCATCGTTGCGTTTTGTGATCACATGTAAGCAATATGTATGTATGTATAGAACTGATCAAACTGCCCTCGTATTAATGCAGCATATTAACTCATGCGCTACTCCATTCGTTTATTTAATTCTATGATTACTACTCGACTGGAGTTAATTTTAATTTGTCACAATCTTAAACATAGTTTAATTACATTATGTGGGAACGTATGATTAAAGCTCCGACCATCAAGATGGCAATCTTTTACAGACCCATTGCTTTTGCTTCCGACATGCAAGCACACAGACTAAGAGATAGATAGACGGACGGCTGGACAAGATGCCTTAAAGCTAACGAGCATGGAAACCATGAAGAGACAAAGAAGGATAAAGATGGTTTAAGAAGAAGGATGAAGAATGGGGAATATCATAGTATCTTGAAGCTTACCAAAATGTCAGTAACCAGGCAACAATGATTGAGCAAAGATAATCTATTATGACCGTAACAAGACATAAATCCCAACTCGCTAATCCATCTTTTTACGACTTCAAAATCACAATAAGGAGTTTAGCAAAAGAGAGGGAGAGGGGGGGACATAGAAAGAGACGAGTCGGAGACCAAATCCAATCAACAACACCTTGCTAGAGGCTCCAGCAGGCTAACGAACAAGTCAAAAGAATAATTTTAACTAGTAGCCAAGTCCACTCAAATCAATTTGAATCGCTTGCACATTGGTCTAAAAAAATTTGATAATTTAGTAAATTTTAAATTGACTTTTTAATAATTTATTTTACAACAAGATATTTTTATTTAATTTAAAACATAATAAATAGTTTAAACAATTTAAAAAAACAATACATTTCTATATAAAATGTATTTTTTGGTTTTGAACTCAATGTAAAAGGAGTTCTTTTATTTTACAACAGACAGTAGAAGTGATGTGATGACTTGACCAAGTTGGCAGCTTTGGACCGTCTAAATAGTTGCCAATAATCCGTGTCCAAAATTGTTCAACTTGCCGTTTATGGTAAATTTTAAGAAATTGCATGTTAGAATGTGGACCAGAGCTTGGACATGCAGACATACAAACATACATACATCTCGGGATCAGGCTTAGTCTGAAGGAGAATCATCATTATCCATGCACTAACTTAACAGTTGTGAGTGAGCCATATACAATATATGCACAATGTGTTACCAATGCCAACTCGCTATGGGCAAGGTGGCTTTTGCATTATTATTGCTTCATCTGGTGAACTGTAAGAGCATTTGGACTTGCTCAAAACATTTTAGAAATCGCATTTAGAGGTGAAGGTGCCAGCAGTTCTTTGGTTGCAAGCCCGAAGCTTAACAAACCGGTTCGAATAAATTAAAGGAAAATGCATATATTGTGTGTTATGTAGGTTATAGAACCATGGAAACCAAAGTCAACATAAAACTTTAAATTTTACCTCCTCCAGGTATCCAGTTACAAAGCAGTCGAGAATGTGACTGCGACTGCAACTGCAATTCCGATTCCAACTTTGACAGTGTGTGCAGGTTAGTGTATGTATGTGTGTGTGTCTACCGAAGCACCAGTCAAATGAGAATACTAAGAAAACTGAACTAACTTTAGGGTCGTTTAGAAATTTGGATACTCTTTTTAAATATTTGCAATTGCATCATTCAATTGTGCATAAATTTAAGTATTAATTCATACGATTTGAATTACATATTTTTTAGAACATTATTTTTTCAATTTAAACATTAAAATCTTAACCAATGGAAAAATTAACTGTCACTTCAAATGTAGAATGTTTAATAACCAATAGGAAACAACTCAAAATGGAACAGCCTTAAATAAGTAAAAGTTAACTTTTTCTTGACATATTGAACCTAAAGTTCACAGGTTAGACATTTGATATGGTTGTCCATGTGCAGCGACCAAGTGACTAATTTGCAGAGAGAAGAAAAGACGTTAACATATTTTTTATTTATATTTGTAGTAGTAATTTAATATAATATTTGTTGATATGTAGTTCATTTTTTTTCAGCTTTTAACTAAAGAAAGCTAAAAATTAGCTGTAAACATTAAACATTGAAATCAGTAATTGTCAGTCAATTGAGTTTTTTGTAATTCAAAACAAGCGCCTAGCAAAATTTTTTATTGCACTGGCAGCACTTTTACTAACGCTTAACAACACTGCAACATACAGTGTGGTGAGAATCATGGTCCGTGAAAACACCAACAATTTTCGGTAATCATTTTTGAATTGGATAGGCTATTTTGACTTTAATTTTATTAAACTACGGGTTTCTTAACCTTTGTCAATTACTGATGTTCTTGACTTGCTTTCAAGTCATATATTTTTTTTTGTAATATCTTTTTTCGTTTCTATGAAATGATTAATAAAATAAGAACAGATTAGAGCTACTACACATATTTTAGTATCGACTGAATCTAGTGGCTAAGTGGAAAAAATATTTTAAAAATATTGTAGCGTAGAAATTGTCCACGTGTTCATTATTCAAGTATTCACTGTATGTAGTTCAAAAAAGCGCCCAACGTAATTTACATTTACACAGGCAGCACTTTTGTTGACGCTTAGCAGCACTACATCAGCCAGTTTTCGTTTGACTACCTGTTGGACCTGTTTGTTTTATTTTTTTTTTGTTTTTGTCTAATCGCACAAGCCACACGTCACCAAGCCAAGTGTACATCTCAGTTTTCCCCCCGTAAGTTTGTTTCATCTATACATGTGGCAAAAAAATATTAAAGTTTAGACTCTGTTCATATCTACAGAAAATGCGTCAACTAAAGGGTAAAGTCAAAGAAACTCGCAAGCAAAAAAAGGAACGAAAGTTGGATAATTTGTCTATTCAAAGCAAAATCAACACGGTTGTAATCCCAGCATTGGGTATATTGTTCCTCTGTTTGGTTTTGTTTGTCTACCTAAAAACACGCCCGGCGATTATGGCTTAGTGTTGGAGAACTGCTAACAGCACCTAGCAGCTGATGAACCTGTTTATTGAGCGGCAAATTTGAATATGTTTCTATTAAATGCAAATTAAGTAATACGACTATCACGTCACACGACGACATCAACATCAACAACACAACAACAACTAAATAAACGTGTTTTATTTTTGGACTGTCACATTTTCCTTTCAGCTCTTTAATTCGATCAGTTCATCATTTGGTCTGTTACGTGGTAGAAACTATCTACATAATTTAAGTAGGATAAATTAAAAACTGCTGTGCATTTGTTAATGCAATTTGAAAAAAAAAAAAAATCAAAGAAAAAGAATCTTCCGACTCGATTAGATAATTATTCTGAAAGAGAATCTAGTGTGCCTATCAGCTGTTTTCAAATTGACCTTCCAGCAGCTCTCTCTTTGTTGCTCCCTCGCTCTCTCTCTCTCTCTCTTTTTGCGTTTGACGTTAGCTCTTCTTCTTCCCGAGTAAAATAAAATAAAGTCTCACACTGGCGGGCAGTGACGGTACGAAAGGAAGTGTAATCGGTGGTTTCAGCTATTTTACAATGTTGAAATTTTTGGTAAGTGTTTCTCTAAACATTATTGTGATACACCTGTGACATAAAAATGCAAACAGACAGGCAGACAGACACACACAAACAAACACAATTGAAAGCTAGGGAAAGCAGCTGCTCTCTTGTGCTATTTGCAGATATGAATTCATGTTCTTGTGATACCCCATACCCATACTGCGCTTCCAATGGGTAAAAAAATTTATTTAAGCCGTTGAAATCTACGTAGATACATATGTATGTATATACTTTAGTGTTACTGCGTGTATGTGTCTGATAAACAAAAAGAAAGTGGTACATGTCGATATGTTTATGAACATTATTGAAAGTCAAGTTCACAAAATCCATGTCAAGTCCTATGCAAACAATTTCGTCAGTGTTATGGATAAAATACGTTATATAAGTGTATCTGCTGCAGGTTGTCGGCATCGGCAATTAACAGATCTGACTACTATATCATAAAGTTTGCATAGCAATAATTGGCCGCCGAAATAAAACAAATAGGGTACGCAAGTTTGCCCTGGAATAGAAGCCTTATTGGATTTAGTTAAATTGGAATTTCTATATAGTATAGCAGTAACCGCCCTGGAGGACAGGAATCTGTTAGATTACTAAAATGTCACCTCCTCGAATATACATACACATATGTACATACATATAAATGTAGATAGATTAAATGGTTTACTTTTATCTTGGTCGTTAACCATTTCATGAATTTTTCTAATATAATAAAAAGTTTCATCAGAAATTCCAGCAATCGGACAAAATCAAGCCTTTATGGTAGGGAATATAAGAATAATTATTTAATCTACATATTAAACATTTAAATCAAGCTATCGTCTAGATTTCTATATGTAGATATATAGTAAGTTATGAATGCGTTGCTATATTTGTCACTAAAAACAAGTAGAGAGACACAGAGTTAAACCAAAATCGAATACGTTTAAGATACACTAAATTTAAAAATGAGAGCAGTTGGATTGGGTATACAAATGATGAGGCACCATTTGCACCATCAAAAAGGATTTGGAAGTTGTGGAGGAAGTGGAGGCGGAAATGGTAGCTGCAGTCAACCCCAAATGCAGGAGATTCCGTTATGTCCGAAAAAACAGTTTTGGACAGCCAAGCGAGCTGTGTCCTTCTCATTGGTCAGCAAATTAAATCCAATTATAAGCGACAATATTTCTTAATGCACTTTTATCTGATTAACTCTCTCTCTCTCTCTCTCTCCCTGTCTATCCCGCAGTTGACTTTTGGTGCCGGCATTTACACGGGCATCTACATATCACAAAACTATGAGGTGAGTAAAAATCACATGAAAGATAAATCTATATATTTATAATGCAATTTTTACTTTTACTATCACAGGTGCCACGTGTTGATGATCCGCAAAAGTTGGTCGAACGTTTGAATCAGAAGCTACGCGAGCTGGTTGATGATAACAAGAAAAAGTAATTTCCACTTCTACCATCTATCTGCGTATAGCCAATTGTACATTTAATTGTGCATACAATCATACATAAATTAGATATACAGTTATAGGAAAGCATATCCTCAGGTTCCTTACAAAGTCTGATTCAAATGGAAGGAAAAAAACCAATAAACTGTTGACAAGCTCAGTTAATTCAATCAATATAACCATATAATAAGGATCGGAAATGGGGCTATAGGTTCGCTTTACCTTCCAGTATACATTTTTCATTTAATAAAACGGAATTGCAGTAACTGTTGGTTTAAAAAAAAAAAAAAAAAAATCCGATGTTTTGCTTCATTTCACTTCATCAACAGTAAAAATCAAAAAGAATTTTACTAAAAATCTTTATATCTCTTGATCTTTGGACTTTCAGATCGCCGGCTGAGCAATTGGTGAGCGACATCAAAAAGGAGGCCAAGAAAATTTTGGATGATTGACAACAAACAACTGCAATATTATTAGCTAAGACAAATGTTTTCTTTCGCTCATAATCATGCAATAAAGCAAAGTTTAATTTATCTCTAAATTATTTCTATATAAAGGATATACCACCACCATAATATTCTAAACGTGTCTGGGGTTGAACAAATGCTAGCCAATCAGAGGCATGAGTTGGTAATAGACCCATACTATGGCATTTGTATAATGCTAAAGCCACATTAGCCAAGTTTCCAAGAATATAAATAACACGCTGGCCCGTACCCTGTGCTCCTTCGGCCATTTTCGAAGTAACCTGGGTGGTAAACACGGCCTTAATTGGGCGTATAAGCATCATGCCTACCATCATAATGGGAAATATAGAAATTGAATTTCCTGACATGTACATTATAAATAGATTCATTGGTATCTGAAAATAAAAAGAAGCTTAATTAAGAAATTGTATAGTTTATTTTCAAAATACTTTACATTCTTTAGCGGTCCTAATGCCAGATCCCAGGATTTCTTAATAACAAGGCGCTGATCACGCACCACTTCGGTTTGGTTCACCAGGGCAGTGGGATTGTACCCCGGCGGCGACAGAGTCGCAAGTTCAGGATTTTTACTGAAATCGAACGATATTATAACATAAAAACAAAGCTTTCACTTCTGTTTATCCATAATACCATCCGTACTTACCTTACATTGAAATCTAGTGCCCACTTGGACTTTTTAGCATTCTGTTTAGATGACATTTTCGTTTTTAATTTAATTAACTATTTTTTACACAAGCAATTAGATTAAGTGTTAGACAATTTTTAATAGCGGCAATGTTGATAGTGTTGTAAAGTGCGTGTGCAGCCGATAACTATTGCAATTGCGATAACTTGCACTTATCTGATAAATTTAAAAAAACTCTCAGAGTTGATTTCGTGGCTTTATCTAAAAATATACCTCCAGCCGTTATTCTCGATATATCGTCCCTACAAAAAACAAAATGACTTGCATTTTTAATTCGCTTTATCCTGTTGAGTCCAAGACTATATACTATATAACAATCCAAAACAGATCTTTAGAGATATTTTAGAATTAGAACCAAAATAAAAAATTATAAATTTTACTTTAAAACCTAAAATATAACTTTAATAACGTAAAGGTTTGGTTTAAAAATCGTCAATTGCCAATTAAAGAAATATTTTAATTAATATGATAAAATACAATTCCTTCTAATATGTATAACTTTCATTTAGCGAATGTGTACTCAATTCCAGGAACGAAAATTTTTATTCTATATATAAATATATATAGATATAGCAATATTACGAATGTGAAGCATTTATACGTAGAACATGTCGAAAACTTAATGCAAGTACGGATTGAAATCGGGAACTGATATTTATATATGAGATACCTCTTGGAATTTCGTAGGGTCATCATATAAATATACTTTTCTCTTTATCTGTCTATATCGGAAAGTAAATTTACTACTAATACCGATGAGAATTCACACCTTGAACTTATTTTGATGTTTTCTCGGTTCTTTTATGTTTTTATTAAATTTTTATTTAGAATTACGTTTTTTTTTTTTTTTAAATAGTACGTTCCGTTTTAATATAGGTTTTAATATATATACGTGTGTGTTTATCGAGACACAAAATGAAAATATTGTTGAAAATTAAAATGGTTTAGAAGTTGTATTTTGTTTTTTTTTTTTTTTTTGTTTGTTGTTGTTGATTTAAAGAGCAATTACAATTACATTTCTGTTTTGTTTTCGCATTATTATTACTTTTATATTTATATAAAATTAAAAAGAAATATATATTCTGATGAGGGGCTAGGGCAAAAACTTAACTTAAGACAATTTTATACCATATATACTTTGTTTTTGCGTTTCTGCTGGTTTTTCTTTCTTTTCTGTTTTCTTTTGTGGGGTTGTGTGTGTTGTTGGTTTGCTTCCACTTTATATTTGTTATTGAATTTTTGCTTTAACCGATACTTTTGTTTGTTTGTTGCTGCTTTTGAAATATCCAATAATATAGCTGTGTATATAAATTAAAATTAAAACATAGCTTTATCCTTTTTTTGTTTTTAATTCTGCTGTAGTTGTTTGTTGTGTTGAAATGTAATTCAAAATTTTTCGGATTTTTCTTCTAATTAGTTTTTGTTTTTTCTTTGTTTTTGGAAATGCACAGAAGCCCTTAAAAATTAAGCGAAGATCTCTGCTCTTGTTGTTGTTGCCTTTATTCTCTTCTCTCTCTTTCCCTTTTTATCTTTTTTCTTCTTCTTTATTTCCTTCTTTCTTTCTCGCTCTCGCTCTCCCGCTGTCTGCATGTCCCTCTCTAGTTACTGCTCCTAGGTTTGTTGATTCTGTTGGTAAACACGCCCGGTGTATGCGTTCGCTGCTTGCTTTTTGACTTTGAATTGAAATCAAAGTTTAGTGTTTCTTTTTAATTATTCTGTTTTTTCTTCTTTTTGTTGTTGTTGTTGGGGGTGATTGTGTGTTGTGTTATGGGTGTGTTGTTGTTTGTTGGTTGGTTGGTTGGTTGGTTGGTTGATTTAACGATTAGCGTTCTTCAGCTGATTGGACAACCAGTCCAGTCCTTCATAAAGACCATCACCGCTTGTTGCACACGTCGCCTGAATATACCAATTACGGTTTCTGAGTGAGTGCAAGCCCAACTTGTCAGTAATTTCAGCCGCATTCATCGCATTTGGCAGATCCTAAAATAAATAAAACAAACATAAAACGAAAAAATTAATATAATAAATTATTCAATATTAAGCAAGCAACAAATGTAAAGGAAATGCTATTTTTTTAATAACACGAATGCCATCTCTACTGACTCTTATCATCACCCATTTCGATAGGTAAATAGTAACGTAGGTAACACGTGCTTTTATCTACACATATTCACATTGTCGTCTGATTCATTAGCGGAACGATAAATCTACTATGCCATTTCATCTGTACAAGAATGCTTCCGACTTCTTTTTTGCATTGCATTTAATTACTCTCCATTCAATATTACTTAATTTAATTTCACCATCATTTTATTTCTTTTTGGGAACTTGAATCCTTAGCGAAGAGTACTGAATCATTACTATCAAGTGATTCATATACATATATATACATACTTATGAGTAAACTTCGGCCATACCTTTTGAGAAGCATTTCAAGGTTCAATATACTTAAAAATATATCTATCTATATGTCATTCTGAAAGATTTGTCTTACTAAAATGAATCCAGTGGAAACAAGGTTTTTATATATAAAGAGTTATGTGAATAAAAGTGAGTTTCAAAAAATTATTAAACATGAAAGAAAGCTTAAGAAACACGTACAACCTTTAAACTCTTGAATTTCGGAAAACTATTCGGTATCAATAGCTTTTTTTTAGAAACAAACTAGTTTTGTTGGCTGAATGACCTCATCTAGTCTAATCAACAATCGTTGGAGTTACTTCCGTCTATTTATTGCGTATTTTGAAAATTTGCATACAAAACAGAGATTTACAACAAGCAAACAAGGCCTCAAATTGATACCACAATTCTAACCCAAATATTGATATAGGATTTTGAAAACAAAATCATTTTTCAAGAGAATTAGCAAACAATTGTTAGTTTAGATACATTTTTTCAAACACTTAGTTTAGAAACTTACCTGTTTGTTGGCAAAGATTAGTAAGACAGCATCTCTAAGCTCATCCTCGGCCAGCATGCGCATCAATTCCTCTCTCGCCTCGCCAATACGCTCTCTATCATTGCTATCGACGACGAAGATAAGACCCTGCACAACAGGAAATAAGAAACAAAGAAACACAAAGACAATATGAGTGTCAAGTAACAGTAGATTAAATTAGTATTAAGTATGGATTAGGTGAAATGGATCAGTCCCGTCTTGAAACAAAAATTAACTTTGAATAATCACAGAGATTAATCATAACAAGTTGTTAACATCATTTGAATTAAAATTTATGGAGAATTAGTAGTGCATTCGTATGGATTTTGAAACGTACTTGCGTGTTCTGGAAATAGTGCCTCCACAAAGGACGAATTTTGTCTTGACCGCCCACATCCCACACTGTAAAGCTAATATTCTTGTATTCTACAGTCTCCACATTGAAACCTGTGCAACAATAGAGAAAAAGGATTTAGAATATAAGTTCAAATGGGTACAAATGAAGGAAGCATCACTTACCAATGGTAGGTATCGTTGTAACAATTTCGCCTAATTTGAGTTTGTACAGAATTGTGGTTTTACCAGCGGCATCCAAACCGACCATCAATATTCTCATTTCCTTTTTACCAAAGAGGCCTTTAAACAAATTTGCAAATACATTTCCCATGGCTGAGCGGCGTTAAGGAGGCGGAACGAACGAAGTGAATTGAATGTGCCAATGAAGTTTAAAAACGTTTCCTTTATTGATGATGCTGCTGTGCTACTGCTGCTTCTTGTCTTAAAATTGTTTGTTATCAAATTATTTGGTTTTTAAAATAATTCAATCCAATCCACACTCTCTCTCTCTCTCACGGACTTGTTTTACTTGGAGGGGGGAGGGGCCTTGTGTGTGCGCTCGCAACTAGAAGGAAAGAATCGAAAGAAAAAAAAATCAAAAAATATATAGAGAATGAATTTTTAATGCAATTAGTCGTTGTAGACATTCGTTGTCGTCTGTCTTATTTTGTTACTCTTCTGTGTTGACATATGGTACAACCGACGAAACAGCTGTTTTTACAGGAATCACAGGAATTGAAACAACTGTATGACAATTGAGCCAAATGCCAACTGATTTATAACAGTAACACCAATCCCGTTTTTATGTTACAAATTTCAGTTTGAAACTGACGTGTTAATATGATCTAAGCTGACTAACCGACTTGATTAACTTTTGTTTATATGAAAAAAGTACACAAAATTATGAAATAAATTCCTTCCCAATTTGGATGTTAAGTTAAACTTTATAAATACTCTTTCTTTGTCGTTCTTTTTTTTTTTTTTATAATTAAAAGTTAAACAAACGCGACGCTTTTAATTTTGGACTTCATTTGGCAAGCTTTGTTAACCGACGTTTACTGATAAGATATTGATTTTTTTTCCGCTGACGACGAGTCTCCACCTCATTGAAAAAACTTGTAAACCATATAAAAGCGCGTAAATTATGTAGAACTTTGAAAAAAAAAAGACTTAACCAAGTGGCAAATTTACAAGAAGTATTACCGACCGACCGAGTTCGAATAAATATTAAAAATGGTTGGGGGGATGAGTCAGAAAGAAGACATGGATAAGGCGAGGACCCGAGCTTCATGTTGGAAATTCAATTAAAATTGTTCAATTGAAGTAGTAGTAGTAGTATATAAAAGAGGCCGCATAGACTTCTCTCTTTTGTGCCCCTCCCACCATTACCCTCCCCACCCTTCCAGCACTCATCTGTCATGGCGTTGCCAACGAATCAAAATGCGCAGCACATAGGGAAAAAGGCAAACCACATTAACTAAAAGACGCGTTTCTTTTCTTTCCTTTTATATGGTCGTCTCCTTGAGCAGTTGTTAACTGCATAGAAATTTTTGTGAAACTTATGGCAGATGAAAACTACACGTAGCAACTTTTTTTTTTGCCTAGACTCCGTATTCACTCACTCACATATCACTCACTCACATACACAGACATACACTGAGCTCTTTATATGCATGTGTGTGTGTGATTGTTAGACTGATGAATAATAAAAAAAAATTAAAAAAAAAAAAAAAAAAAAAAGAATAAAGAATCGTATTTACGAAAGGTTTCCCTTTAGGTACTCTTTTAAATAAATAATTTTATATCTTTTTTGTCTAGTTTTTATGTCGTTAACAAAAATCTTTCAAATTTCTACGTAGAACTAGAGTGTGTATGTGTGTGTGTGCGAGAGAGTACCAAGAAATGATGACGGCGACGTATGGCGTTTTTCTTCTTTCTTTCAACTTGCTACGAATGCCGTCCTAATGCGGCTTTCCCTTGTTTTGTCTTATATGAATGGGACTTGATAATCAAATTACACTTTGATATTTTAAATTGTTGTGTATTCCACTTTACACTTTTAACTTTACCGTTTTAATACCGATTTCTGATGGATTCTTAGTTAATTTTCCTTTTAACTTTCTTTCCGCTGATCAACAAAACACACCACACACGAAATCAGTGGTAGTGTGACCGCAAACGCATTGAACTTTGGTCATACTCTTTTCGATAATTTATAGATACATGATGTTGACAATCGACAGATAAGGGGTTTTCATTTAATGCTATAGGTTCCAATTCGAAATTTTGTAGAACTTTACAAGGCTAATATCGAAGAAAACAAGACTTTTGCAGCATATTTTGTTAAACTGTATAGTAAAGATATTATTTGTAAAAACACACTGGAATCGCTTTCATCCCTACTAGTAAACGGCCACAGTCACGCAACCGTCGAGTTGTGTTTCCCTACCAATACACATAAAAAAAACATCGTCTCTAAGCATTCACCATTATAATTTTTTTATCCTAAAACCACAAAATAACAAAACATTAAGAACTACGAATTTAGACATATACGCACCAACTAATTTCGAATGCACACAACTTTAAATAGAAATTTAAAAAAAAAATATCTGCCTGGAAACGTCGGAAATTCACAGAGCGAATTAAAACTGGCCGTGCTTGACGTTGAAAAAACTGCAAACTCACCAATATACCGACACAGACACAAACTCACCGCTGCCACGTCGAGAGAGAGAGAGAACGAGGCCGGTATGTTGAATTTCTACTTTTTTTTTATTAGAGATGAGAGCATTTAGAGACACGGCATGGTTGTTGCGAGGGGAGATCGAAAAGATATAGTATTTTTTAAGACTCAGTTATCGGCAACATATTTAAAATTAACTAGAACGTTTTAACCCATAATTTTAAAGAGCAATATTGATAAACATACATTAAAAGACCAATAGTCGGGTAGTATTTGGTGTATAAAATATACGATAAATTTTTAACACGAATAATATATGTATGTATATGTATTTATAGATGTTGGCTATTTATGTTAGCACGTGACAAAATATTCCGGCGCTGATGAAGCACTAACAGCGAAAAAATGAACTGACGGATTGGAGCTATAGTTTCGCTTATTGTAAGGATAATGTTTTATCCCAAAACTCCTTTTCTGCGAAAACCGCAGCTGGAAAAAGAACTTCTCAAAGTAAATGTAAGAGAAAGAAAAATTAGAAGGAACTCTGACAACTAATTTAAACTGTAACTGCTTTGTTTGTTTTTCAGACTGCAGCGCTGCCAGAACTTTTGGAATGGCTTTGCCAAGCACCTAGCATTACAACATATAGAGTAAACACGCTATGCATTGATCCAAAGGATTACCAGCTCAAGTTAGAGGAGAAGCTTCTGGAGCGTTATGGCCAACATGCGCCTAAAGTTTTTAGCATACCGGAAATACCCGAATCAATATGCATAAATCCCCTTATAACAAGAAGATCGGGGAAAGACGATACTGATGATGAATGCCAACCCTCTATGAATCGTCGTGAGATCATTGTGGACACCAGTTGTGCTTCTGCTTTGTTGCGCGGCTCCCATATTTATGCCCCTGGTGTTTTGGCCATGGAAACGGGCACCAAGCTCCATGACTGTGTTGATGTCTATGCTGATATGGAAGGCAATTGCAAGCGAGGCACAGCCACCCGGTATGAGAGCACCGAGAAGATTTTCATTGGAGTAGGTAAAGTCCAGATGCAGCGATATCAGTTGTACAATAATCAGAATGAACCACTCAAAGGAGTAGCTGTTGAAATGGAATCAACTGTTAGTGGAGTCCCTTCTTTAGGTGATCTGAGCGATGCTCATGGACTATTGCAGAATCTTCCATCGATGGTTTGTGTGCGTGTTCTGAATCCTCAACCCGGCGATCGTGTACTAGACATGTGTTCGGCACCGGGCAACAAAACCTCCCATATAGCTGAACTGATGCTGGATCAGGGACTCCTTGTGGCTCTGGACAATTCAAAGAGTCGGGTGAAGGCAATGCAGTCTCAATTAAGCCATTATAAATGTATACAATCTTATGTTTATGATTCCACTAAAGCATTGGGGGAGGACCAACAAATTGATCTTGATCCTGATCGTCCACCGTTCCCTGCTGATAGTTTCGATCGCATTCTTTTAGATGCTCCCTGCAGTGGTATTGGCAATCGTCCACAACTGTCCTGCAGTAATCAGCTCAAGACTGCCAAAGATCTTCAATCTTATCCAAATATACAGCGTCGTCTCTTTAGACAAGCTGTGCATCTGTTACGACCTGGCGGAACTTTAGTCTACAGCACGTGTACAGTCACCGAAGCGGAATGCGAGGAAATAGTGGAATGGGCATTAAGAAAGTTTCCACAATTGCACTTGCTCGATGCCATACCCAGATTGGGACAATCTGGTCTCTCTCTACCAAATTTGGAGCCAGATCAGGCAAAGTTATTGCAACGATTTGGTCCAAGTCAGAATCTAGATACGGTAGGTTTTTTCATTGCCAAATTTAGCAAACATTAGTAAATGATTACTTAATTTAAAGATCAAAATATATATATATATATATATATATATATATATATATATAAATTTGTATGTATACTAAAAAAATAAGGAAATAAAAAACATTTTAAAACTTTTTAAATACTTTTAAAGCGTTTGTTAGCCTTTCGGACTGAAATCAGACAGATTTGGAAGTATACTCTTTTGCTTACCTATCTCTTTCTATTCGAAATACTATTTTTTACACTTTAATTCAGATGATAAATGTTTCAGCTTGGCTTAAAACCCAATTATATGTCAATGACTCATTTAAGTGGAACTGATTCTAGTTACAAAAACGAATTGGAAAAACTATATCAACTTATAGAACCACTAAGCAAAGTAAGCAAAGTAAAATGCCTCCCTATACTTTAAAATTCAAAGAAATTCATTTCAAAAGCATGTCATCTCACTCACTTTCATGTTCTATAAATTGTTGAAATAATAAACGATAACAATTATATAGATTATAGTTCAAATCATAATTTAAGAAGGCCAAAAAGGGCGTGGCAACAAACTTAATATGTGTGGATACTAGATTAGAAGAAATTTCATTCATTTCTGTTTGCCATAATCTCTCTTATCTAATCGGATTTGTTTTTGTAGGAAGTGTCACCCAATTAGTGACGATAACAGAGAGAGAGAGAGAGAGAATAAAGAAATGTTGCCATATGCAATCCTTATAGAAGTAGCTCAAGGAATGGAATGTAGTCTCTAGCTAAGTTTCTACAAAATTTAGAATTCAATTTAAAATAATTAAAATTCAAATTGCATTATGTATGTGCACTATGCATGTATATGTATTTTCGCTGTATTTCTTTTATCGTCAAATTTTTTCATTAAAAACATAATTGAAATGAATAATGATGAAGTTGTTAGGTTTTAAGTAGAACAAAAAAAAAAAAATAAAAAAAAAAATATTACTTAAAAACTGTTTGAAATACACAGTACAATTATGAATATTATCGAATATTATTTGATTGGTTCAATGTTCAATTCAAATTCAAATTGATTTTGTTATTTTGCGCTTTAATTGTTCCTACACGAAATGCAATAAGCACTTGCATCTTACTAAGAGAGAATTATACAACGCATTTTAAGAGTTACGTAAATTAATTATTATAAATTAATACATTTTGTAGTACAAATTACAAGTGTATTATGGTAGGTAAATAATGTTTATATGTATATGCGGAGTGGAAGCCGCTGTGCCACCAGTTGATGATAATGATCATGCGACCTCCGCGACCAATAAAAATAGACTTAGAGGGAAGGGTTCTCCATTCTCTTATTTTTTTTTTTTTGTTTTTTGTTGTTATTTTTTTTTTTTTTTCCGTTTTTGCGTTATCTCATTTTGACCCCGATGTTAGGATGCGACGCCGATGACGACGACATAAATCGGATCTTCTCTATACAGAAAAGAAAGAGAAGACGCGCTACGGATGGATACGCACACGCATATGGATAACACAACCACGGGATTAATGATGATGATCACTGATATCGACTAAGCCAGTCGACTAAGATTAAATCTAGGATGTACTAGGAGGGGAGCTAATTTCAAATTGATTTACGTCGGTATGTTTAGCGTCTTAAACTGATCTTCATGCATTTCAGTCATCATAAAGGTGCCATCCTGTAGCAATAAAACGACGCGACGTGTGCCACCTATAGAAAAGTGGGGGAAAAAAAAACCAAAATGATTAGTAAAGAAATTGATCCTTTATTGCAATTACTCCTCCACTTACCAGGCGAGGGCAAATCCGCCTGCACAACCTCGGCCGGTATTTGTGCCTCTGTGCCATCACTGTCAGAGGTTGTTATATGTATTTGAGCAGTGGTTGGTGTTCCTCCAGCGACTCCTCCACCAATTTCCGATTGCTGTTGCTGCTGCAGCAAATTGGCTTGAGCGAGATCTTCCTCGCTCATGGATACAAGAATCTCACCATCTGCGGCTTGACCCTCGGCTCCGGCTCCGCCCTGTACGGCCTCCGCTACGGCATGATCTAGAGAAATAACATCTTGTTCATCACCCTCGGCTGCGGCCACATACGCAAATTGTTGCTCTCCATCTGGTCCCTGGGTAACAAGAATTGTTTGACCTTCGGCATTTTTGCCAGCCACCTGGTAAACGGTACCGTCTTCACCCCGCACCAATAATGCAGAACCATCCTCATTGGTAAGGACTTGCTGATCATTACCCAGAAGAGCTTGTGCCGCTGCCTCCAACTGTTCGCGTTGCTGTTCTTGTTGCTGCTCTTGCTCCATTTTCAATTGTGATTCTTCTTGACCAATGAGTTTGCCTGTTATGGGACATAGTTGGGCCTGATGTTGCTGCAGATCTTCATCCTCCTCCACCTCCTCTACCTTCGGTGCTTGAAGCTGAATTGATTGTTGTTGTTGTTTGGTCACGGCAGGGCGGGCTATGGTGGGCAGTTTTGGAGTCGTCACTAATCCTCCTCCTCCTCTCAGAGGCTGTTGTGTCAGCTTTGACTGAACTGTTTGCTGGCGCTGTTGTTGTTGCTGTCGTACCTGGTTAGTACGTGGAGTGAGCATATCTTCGCGGCTAACAACTTTACGGGTAACCTTTAAATCACCCGATTTTGACAACTGTAATATTTTTTGTTCAGGTGTAACCACTCTAGTACCACCACCACCAACAACTTGTCGCTGTTGCTGTGGTGTTCCAACTCCTGGTCCGGCTCTTGCTATAACCTTGGGTGGTGGCTTTGTGGCTCTAGATGCCAGTGTTTGTTGCTGTTGGCGTAGAGGCTGTTGTTGATGCTGTGGCTGGTTGGGACGACGCTGAATGGCTGTTGCTGCTTGGCCAGGGGCACGCAACGCCTGCTGTCGCATACCGACTGTGACGGGTGAATTTGAACCAGATCCAGAACCGGAACCCGATACTGGAACAGCACGCGATACGGTAAAACGTTTGACTCCTGCATTAGCAACTGGGCTAATCTTGGACGCTGTTCCCTCTGCCTGTTTTTGATGCTGCGGCTGCTGTTCGCCAGCAATACGAAATACACCTCGTGTATTGCTGGAAATTTCCGAGCGGGTTAAATAACGTACTGGACATTCCACTTTGTCCTTCTTCTAAATGAAAGGGTAAAGTTCAATTTAGTTCTCTTGTTTGTCACTTGAATATTAATAATAATAATAATAGAAATCTAAGTTCCTTATCATTTATTACATTTTTAGTTCGAAATGAAATGCCACGAAAAATTAAGAGAAAAATATTGCTAAGGCAATGCGCAATCGAAATGCCCTGCCCGAAAGGGGAAGTATGAAAAGGCGCATGTTTTCGAATAACAAGAATGGGCGGAAGGGCATGATGAAAGAAGGCCAATCTGGGTAGCTAACACTTGCCTATGATTTCGAATTGTATGCGAATGCTTTAACAGTTTTATACTTATGGAATCCTAGACTAATGATACTACCCCCTAACAGAGAACCTATCTATGTTTTTGTAGGTGGGTAATTGTCCATATTAAAATAGATTATTTCATATCATTGTAGACAAGGCGAATATATCTTTGAAGCAAAAAAATGAAAATTCCTAATAATGGACAGATCGATAACTATGCTATACTTTTTACTATATCGATATTATGATATTTATTTAATCTTAAAAAGGTTCTATACCAATTATATTTAAAGCTTGATGAATCATTTAAAAGAAACTTTGTTTCTAATCTTAATGTTCTTTCATAAACCAAATCTATATCTGAATGTATATCAAAATTATATAAATAACAAAGTATAAACAATATAACTTATATAAACGGACACTGAATCAACTTAAGATTTGTTTATTGAACATAAAAGTCTACAACTTTGAATATATAAAAACGTATTCTCCTTGAAGGGTATATACCTAAATGATGGACTAACATGATTATCGTTATCTGAATCAAATATATCTATCTCTAAAAATTGCATGATCTTAAACTTTTGTAACAAATTATTTGTTTTAATATATTAAAAGATTATTTGCATATATATCTTACCACCTGTAATGTATTGGGCATATCGGGTTTCCGGAACATGCCCGAACTGGTGCTATCTTCTGTATAGATAATCTCTCCCATTTTATTTTCAGCATTGACTGATGCTCCACTAGCAAAGGCAGACGAATTGCCATTAATTTTTGCAATCTGTGATGATTTCTCAATGGGTTTCTCTCTTGGCTTATTTAGCTGGACAGAGCTACCGCCATTTTTTAAACGCTTTACCGTATGAGATGGTATTAAGTCTTCTTCAAGATCTCCTAGCTCTATGCCACTGCCTTCTAGAATCGAACTGGCACTGTGATTAAGTTTACGTTTTAAACCAGCTCCGGGTGGTGGAGATGCTGCCACATCATCATCATCTTCATTCGCCGATGATGGTGATGGCGAACTGGAACCCTCTTCATTGGCACCAGTTCCAATCGCCCATTGCCTAAACGAATCCATTGCCTTTGTTTTAGAGGTGCGTGATGGACGTGATGGTGATGATACTGCACCCGGACTGCTGCTGGTATTCAATGGTGCTGTTGTCGAGGTGGCCTCCGATGTTTTTGTTTGCGGTTGAAGCCTCTTTAAAGCATCAAGACCCTTCTCTCTGGTCAACTTTTGGCGTGCCAATTGCTTTTCAAACATTTGCAAAAAATATGGTACACGCTCCAAATTAGCCATAGCTTCCCATGTATTCTCATGATGTGATCGATCTACCCATTTAACCAAATACTCATGAGTCTTACGGCGTGGATTGAAGCGTTTGGCAACAATCTTTTCCACCGCCTCCTCTGTACATTGTTCCGTTTTGGCATCCACACGTGTGGCAATGCGATTATTATTATTACCCTTTGGGGTAGAGGATACCATACTGGATATTGCTGGTATAGTTGATGGCTTATTAACTTTTGTTGGCCATTCATTTTCTGTGTCCTTTAACTGATTCGCTAGTGTGGGCAATTTACTAGCAGATGTCCCTAAAAACGATAACAAACACAATTAGCATGAATAAAGTATAAAATAATTAAGTTATTATAAAAACAAAATTTATATAAAATAACAAGTTACGTAATAATATTTTAAATCTGTTTTTGACACAAATAGGGGAGAAATCGAATTAAAACTATTTGGAGATTTAAACAAAATTAATTTAAGGGATTTTTAAAACTCTTTCGAAGGTAATCGTAAAAATTTAAAAAGAAAACGGCGCCTTTTGCTTTTAAATAATAACAATAATTCATTATTGTATTAATAATTTTGTAATTATACTTACTTCTAATAGTTGAGATATTGCTGCTGCCACTGGTATTGTTGCTGGTATTGGAGCTATTGTTGCCACTGGAATTGACAACAGTTTTAGTGATGCGCACCGGCATATCCTGCAATTGACCATGTCCTATTTTGCCAAAAGATTGTATTGTTTTACCAGCTACAATCCATGGCTCTCTGACACTTTCCTCTAGCTTCACCCAATGCTGATAGAGGGCCCAAGAATTAGAATTGGCCATTTCTTTACGCTGATGGAGCTGTGTAGCCTTCCACAAAGTAAATGCCCAAATGGTGGGTTTTGTATCCAGAGATTCTTTAAGATTGGCATTTTCCTTTTCACAGGCGTCCTCCTTGTGGGCTTGGAATTCCTCTACAAAATTGTAGGCTCGGAGGCAACGTCCACAGACGAGAACATCCATGTTAGCCAATTCCTCTTGGGCGACTAGTTTGATGAAGGAAACAGATAAAGAGAAGGAGGGGAGAGGATAATATAGACGGCGGCATGAGCGGTGTTCGAATTGCAAATTCTCTTGCGGCAGCACACAACACTCACCTCGAATAATATTTGCGTGTTTACCGATTTCCGTAGGTGCAATCTCCTGTGCCAACATTATACACAACACCGACGCTTAAGCTTTTATTGAGTGCATTTAAAATTTGTTTAATATTTTGCTACTGTTATTTTCTACAAAAACAAAAATATAAAAAACTGCTTGAGCGAGAGCGAAAAAAGTACAGTACAGAAAAGATAACTATATGGCAACACCGGGCGCCGTGCAATCGCAGTGTGGTAGGTTTATCTGAACTTGGTATTTTGTAATGGTAGCAGGCAGGCCAGAATGAGCAGCACAAAGCAAAATAGCTAAAATACACACAGAAAAAAGAAGGCAAAACATAGGAGAAACCGGCGCGAAAAAAAAACCATCAACCATTGAACAATATATATATTTATATCAAATTATATTTATTCAAGCTGATAGAATACAAATTATTGTGTCAGAGCCACGTTCTATTTTTTTTTTTTTACAATTTCTTATCGCCGGGAAATAAAAATCGTTGGAAGATATGTTAATTAAAATCCAAGCACACAAAGCAATTGATTATTATTAGTAGATTTTTAATAGGCCCTTTTTTGGTTTCCATATCCTTTCAGTTAAGATCGAATCAGATCGGACATTATTATTGTTATGCCTGTAGCCGTTAAAAAGAAATAATTGTATCTGCACTCTCTTCGTACTCAAGCGATGTTGACTACTTTATAATTCAACCTGCTTCACAACTATAACACACACCTTCATGTACAAAGAAGTCCAGCTTTTATAGCAAATTATATATTTTGCAAATTCTATTTTAATAATTTCAAATTGTTTTCACTTTTTTTACACTTTCCTTGCGCACTCTGTGTGCTGTTGCACGCGCCAACTCTGAATGCCAAAAACAAAATGTTTTACTAAAACCTGACCAGTGATGCTTTGAGGGCGGCTATATCGACTGTTGTGTTCCTTACTCTACACATTTGATGCGAATGACACACAGATATTGTTTTATAACGTACCTAAATATTTTAGAAAATATTGAAAACAATTAATTAAAAAATTTCTCTTACCTTGTTAAGGCAAAAAGTTAAGTTATACTTGAATATTGGTCAGATACGTTTGCAATAAAGTGCTTAAGTGCCCATATGTACTGTGTAGGGCGATTTTCCGTTCGTCCGCGTAGCGCAGCACTTTGTCTGCCAATCATAAGAAGTGGTGAATTCACGCTAACGATGTGGCAACATCGACCGGCTAAGAGGAAAATAAAAAAACAAAACGCCTTGCCGATATGTCTATACCCTTTTAAATTAAATATTTTAATACAACCGTCTCATTAAATTAATGCAATTAATTTTTTCGATTTGAAGAATGTTCAACAATACTTTTTTTAAAAGTTAAAAACTAAAAATTAACATTAAAAACTAAAAATTAACAGGCTAGATTTTGTGAACCTTGATATATGTAGTGTGTAATGTGAAAGGTACTATTTTAAAAAATTTTCACCCGCCAAAACATTAACAAGATTAGGGTGATTTGTTAGTTTTTTATAATTGTAATAAACACCACAATTAGTGTTGGAAATCGCTAAGTCCGACTTCAAATTCCAGCATAAATCGATTTTTCTATTCTTAACAATCGATAACTGTTAATATGTATCAGTGCTGTTTATTAACAGTCTGTCGGCGATTGAACAGTCTCAATTTTGGTTTTAACAGACTGTTAAACATTAAATCTCTGTTAAAATAACTGTGCTGTTTATTAGCAGTCTGTTGACGAGTTAACAGTCTCAAAAACAGCCAATTCTGGTTTTAACATACTGTAAATCATTAAAATCGATAAAATTTAACTATCGATACCATTGTTAGTGCGACCCTGTCATTCACTGTAAGCTTAGTGTTAGCAATGCCACCACCATTCCTATTTTTCTTTGGCCGGCACAGCGATTGGAAGCATGTTAGAAATGAAAAAAATTTTAATCCAAAGGCATCATTAATAAAATGTGTGAAATATTAAAATAAATTAGCAAGAGGTGAGCAAGCGTACTACAAATTACTTTTAAAACATATTATTGTGGTGTTTTTGTCTATGCACGACGTATCTCCAGAAAAGCAGAAATGTCTGCGCTTTGGTCGCATTTAAAGCGTGCTAAATGAAGTTCAAATGCTGCTTACTAGCATCGTTAGGCGACACGACTTTTCATACTGTGGCCATGGTTTTCAAAGCAGTACAAATAAAATATTTATTCATACCGCCACATGGTTGAAAATTTTCCGGCAACTGTACCTAACCTCAATGTTTTTTTTTTTTTTTTTTGAACTCCCTTACAGAGTCCATCGTTTCATCATGTATTTGTATAATTTAACACTGCAGAAGGGAACGGGTGTGACCCATGCAATTCATGGCAACTTCTCCGGTGGTAAGCAGCAAGAGGTGTTGCTGTCACGTGGCAAATCACTAGAGCTGCTCCGGCCCGATCCAAACACCGGCAAGGTTCACACTTTGATGTCCACTGAGATCTTTGGATGCATACGGGCACTGATGTCTTTCCGCTTAACTGGTGGCACAAAAGGTAAGCACACGTGCTTTTATATATATATATATAAAAGATCGACGCACAAATCCCTATTGAGGCAACAATATCTGGTAGTTGACCCCAGTAAGACTTTTTCAACCATGTCTAAGTGCGATAAAAAATCAGACTTGTCGTCGCATTTGCCATTTACCCTTTTATCTACATGGTATGGTGAATTGAAACTTTGAGTCACATTTTTTTAAATTAATATTTAATGAAGGCAATCTAATTTTACTTATCCCATTATCCATTATTTCTTCTTTTTGGTTATCCATAGATTATATTGTTGTGGGTTCCGATTCTGGTCGTATTGTCATTTTGGAATACATCCCCGCCAAAAATGCTTTGGAGAAAGTACACCAGGAGACGTTCGGCAAGACTGGTTGTCGCCGCATTGTGCCAGGTCAATACTTTGCCATTGATCCTAAAGGACGTGCCGTCATGATTGGTGCGGTTGAAAAACAGAAATTGGCTTATATCATGAATCGTGATACACAGGCACGTTTAACCATCTCATCACCATTGGAAGCACACAAATCGAATACCCTAACCTATCATATGGTGGGCGTGGATGTAGGCTTTGATAACCCCATGTTTGCATGTCTCGAGATTGACTATGAAGAAGCTGATTTGGATCCATCAGGTAAGAATATTAGAAATTTAACATCATTTATAGATGAACAATTCCACCGTGTTGATAGCGCTTTAATTCTCAGTGGTTGTGGATTCATCCACCATGGTCAACTGTCTGTACTGAGCGCTAGATAAAATGTTTGACCACTGAACCATTGGTGTTGCTGTAACTTACCTAGCAACACTTCACTGATTTGTGGCCCACATTGCCCTTTCTAGCATTCTGATTCAGTCTATAAGCGGGCTGACTTTGTCTTTGATTAGTCAACTTATAATAACTGTCTATATATTTTTCCTTTTCTTCAGGTGATGCCGCTCAACATACTCAGCAAACACTTACATTCTACGAATTGGATTTGGGACTGAATCATGTGGTCCGAAAATATTCGGAACCACTTGAGGAACATGCCAATTTTTTGGTATCTGTTCCTGGTGGGAATGATGGACCATCGGGTGTGCTCATTTGCTCTGAGAATTATCTAACATACAAAAATCTCGGCGATCAGCATGATATACGTTGCCCTATACCAAGACGACGAAATGATTTAGATGATCCAGAACGTGGCATGATCTTCATTTGCTCGGCAACCCATCGCACAAAAAGCATGTATTTCTTCCTGTTGCAAACTGAGCAGGGTGACATCTTTAAGATCACACTTGAAACTGATGATGATGTTGTATCGGAGATTAAGCTCAAGTATTTCGATACAGTGCCACCGGCCACTGCAATGTGTGTGCTAAAGACGGGTTTCCTGTTTGTGGCCAGTGAATTTGGCAACCAGTAAGTGTAGCCTTCCTTCCATATTCATTGGATTCGCACATTTGCTAACTTACTTTGCCCTTTGCTCAATGCAGTTATCTATATCAGATTGCCCATTTGGGTGATGATGATGATGAGCCCGAGTTCAGTTCGGCCATGCCTTTGGAAGAAGGCGAGACATTCTTCTTTGCGCCACGTGCCTTAAAGAATCTCGTGTTGGTCGATGAGTTGCCTTCATTTTCACCCATTGTTACCTCCCAAGTGGCTGACTTAGCCAATGAGGATACTCCGCAATTGTATGTGCTTTGTGGACGCGGTCCTCGTTCCACTTTGCGTGTACTTCGCCATGGCCTGGAAGTATCAGAAATGGCTGTATCTGAATTGCCTGGCAATCCCAATGCTGTTTGGACTGTAAAGAAACGTATTGACGGTGAGTTCATTTGATCATTTATCTATTTGATTTAGCATAAGTATATAATATTTGTTGTAAGTCAAGTGGGAAATGAGATATATTTCCTTTAATAACTCAACTGGTGCATTGATGATGATAGATTCCAATTTAATTCCACACAATACCATCCACAAGTTATCAACCACCAGTTCTCTCTTATTTCAGGCGCTTAAACACAGACGATCAATGCCGATTTGTTGTGTGTGAGAAAATGTGAATTGTGAAAGAGAGTCAATACGAAGAGAAAATGAGAATTCTTTTCTCGATAATGTAAAATGAAATTTGTCTCTTGTGAAGCGATAGTAAGTAGGTAAGGCAACATTTTGCAACTTGGGAGTCGGCTCCTAAATTGAACAGATACTACATATATACGATCCATCTATATACTACTATAATATTACTACTACTACTGCTACTCTCTTGAGAAGGAGAAGTTTCAATATCTCTCCCATCTTTCTGTGGGCGTGTGTGTCTGCGTATGTGTGTTGGGGACATTGAACATGATGCGATTCTTATCAACCGTGTTTCAGCTGAATTTTACATTGATTACAGCAATTTTGATAAACTGATTATTCAATGTTCTCCTCCTGCTGCTCCTGCACCTCCCTTTAAGTTGTTAGGCAGTAATTTATTAGATTTTATGAGAAAATTATGGTAATGAAACAAAAATCTCCCTTCTGTTTGTTCCCCTACTTTTAGACGAATTTGATGCCTATATCATAGTGTCTTTTGTGAATGCCACTCTAGTCTTGAGTATTGGTGAGACAGTTGAAGAAGTTACGGATAGTGGCTTTTTGGGTACAACGCCCACATTATGCTGTGCCGCATTGGGAGATGATGCCTTAGTTCAGGTCTATCCGGATGGTATCCGTCATATACGTTCCGACAAGCGTGTGAATGAATGGAAAGCTCCTGGCAAGAAATCTATAACGAAATGCGCCGTTAATCAACGTCAGGTGGTTATCACCTTATCGGGACGAGAACTGGTTTATTTTGAAATGGATCCGGTAAGCAAAATATACATGAAGAAAAAATTCCATTTAGGATGACAATTCTTTTGATAATTTTTCTACAATTACAACTTATTCCTGATCTATTGAGTACAATTATATTTGAATTTTGCGCTGATGACAAAAACACGAAAAGAACAATCATGTTGAGACACTATGTGTCCTGCAGTGCTGAGCAGCTTTCAATAGTCTATATTTTATTTTACCTTCTCCAATCCTTCTCTCATCATTGTAAATTACTAAGTAGAGTTATTTATTTCCATATTCAACAGACTGGTGAATTGAATGAATACACGGAACGCTCGGAAATGCCGGCTGAGATTATGTGCATGGCTCTTGGTACAGTGCCCGATGGAGAGCAACGTTCATGGTTCTTGTCTGTTGGTCTGGCAGATAATACAGTCCGTATATTGTCACTGGATCCGAATAATTGTCTATCGCCTTGCTCTATGCAGGCATTGCCCTCACCAGCAGAATCTCTTTGCTTGGTCGAAATGGGTCACACTGAGAGCACCACAAATGCTGGTGGGGATGAAGATGCTCCAGCACAGCGTAGTGGTGGCAGTAATAAGGGAACCATATACTTAAATATTGGATTGAGCAATGGTGTATTACTGCGTACGGTTTTGGATCCAGTTTCCGGTGATTTGGCTGATACACGAACCCGTTATTTGGGTTCTCGCCCGGTTAAACTGTTCCGTATCAAAATGCAAGGAGCTGAAGCAGTTCTTGCCATGTCCAGTCGCACTTGGTTATCGTATTATCATCAAAATCGTTTCCATTTGACACCATTATCCTATGAGACTCTTGAATATGCCTCGGGCTTCTCCAGCGAACAGTGCAGCGAGGGCATTGTGGCCATTTCTACCAATACATTACGAATTTTGGCACTGGAAAAGCTAGGAGCTGTCTTCAATCAGGTGGCTTTTCCATTGCAATATACTCCACGTACATTTGCCATACATCCGGATACTGGACGCATGCTAATTGCGGAAACGGATCACAATGCTTATACGGAAGATACGAAAAATGCACGTAAGGAACAAATGGCAGAAGAGATGCGTAGTGCAGCCGGTGATGAAGAGCGAGAATTGGCCAGGGAAATGGCAAATGCATTTATTAATGAAGCTCTGCCCGAGGATGTATTCTCTGCACCCAAAGCGGGATTGGGCCTGTGGGCTTCACAGATACGTTGCTTGGATGCCATGCACGGTCAGACCATGTTCAATGTACCCCTAACCCAAAACGAGGCTATTATGTCGATGACCCTGCTCAAGTTCTCAATTGCTGCTGATGGCCGCTATTATTTGGCTGTTGGTATTGCCAAGGATCTACAATTGAATCCAAGAATCTCGCAAGGTGGCTGCATTGACATTTATAAAATCGATCCCACATGTTCCAGTTTGGAGTTTATGCATCGAACTGAGATTGAAGAGATTCCAGGAGCATTGTGCGGCTTTCAGGGTCGTCTATTGGCCGGATGCGGACGCATGCTACGTATTTATGATCTAGGCAAGAAGAAAATGCTGCGCAAATGCGAAAATAAACACATTCCCTATCAGATTGTCAATATCCAGGCTATGGGTCATCGTGTGTACGTCTCAGATGTCCAAGAGTCGGTATTCTTTATACGTTATCGTCGAGCCGAGAATCAATTGATTATATTTGCTGATGATACACATCCACGATGGGTAACAGCCACCACTTTGCTGGATTACGATACAATAGCCATTGCCGATAAGTTTGGCAATTTAAGTATTCAACGTTTGCCTCATTCTGTTACTGATGATGTGGACGAAGATCCCACTGGAACGAAATCATTATGGGATCGTGGCCTCCTCTCGGGTGCTTCACAAAAATCTGAAAATATTTGCTCGTTCCATGTGGGCGAGATAATTATGTCACTGCAAAAGGCCACTCTCATTCCAGGCGGTTCTGAGGCCCTCATCTATGCCACATTAAGTGGAACTGTTGGAGCCTTTGTACCGTTCACCAGTCGCGAGGATTATGACTTTTTCCAACATCTTGAAATGCATATGCGAAATGAGAATCCACCATTGTGTGGTCGAGATCATCTAAGCTATCGAAGCTCCTATTATCCAGTTAAAAATGTTCTTGATGGTGATCTGTGTGAGCAGTATTTGTCCATTGATGCAGTGAAACAGAAGAGTATAGCCGGCGATATGTTCCGGACACCCAATCAGATTTGTAAAAAATTGGAGGACATACGAACACGATATGCCTTTTAAATGTAAGTTTTCCAATTCCAAAAAGATTACAATTTTTCTCCTTTATGATGATATAGCAATTACCTTGGGACACCTATGAAATGTCTTGATTAGTGTATAATATAGTAACTGAGGCAAAAGTTTTAAATATCATATATTCAAAATATATTTCATTCACATTATTAATCAACTTTTTTCTTTTGCAGATATTCAACTGTGTATTTGCGGTTTTTTTTTTTTAATTCACCAACATGGAGGAGAGAAAGGAAATCAATAAGTTGGTTTATATGGTAAGTAACTCTTTAATTTTGATTTTTATAGATTGCAAATAAGTAAAGTAAAGTTCTCCATGATGATTTACGTATTTTACCTTGGGACACCTATGAAAAGTCATTGATTAGTGTAAAGTTTGTGATTACTGATAACAAATTCTTAAAAAATTTGATGAAAATATTTGTTTAAATTATACAGATTTTAAAAATTTACATTTTCTATATATTTTACAGTTGGTTAAAAAAAACAGCATACAGCAGCAGTAGCAGATCTCTCGAATTGGGAACAGACATCTTTTTATTATATAAGGGGTAAGTTCAAACAACAATTATATATATATATATATATATATCCTTATTACTATGATGTTTTTACATATGTTAGACTAATGAAATGATTTGATTGTAAATTTAATTACTGAGTTTTTCGTGTCTCCTTCTGAAAAGAAGTTGGGACTCGATTGATTTTTATTTGGTTTTGTCTTTGGTCAAAATATGCTGCAAAATATTCATGAAACATGTTTTTTTTTTTTTTTTTTTTTTCTCTTGTAGATCCTTCATAATACAACCACTAAAACGACTGCCTATTTATATTAGTATAAGTGTTTAATCGATGCTTGAATTGTATATGTTCATGGCACGATTAATGCACAAAATTATTCATTTAACGTAAGCAATTTTAATAAAAACTAAAGCACTTCATGCTTAATTGTATAAAAAACAAAAAAAAGAAACATTATTTTTTCTTAACCGTTGAAAAATGGAAATTAAATTTAAATTTTAGACGCGTATATATATATATCGTTGCATTTCATCTTCGGCTAGAGTTTTGACGTTTATATCGTTTATATCCTTGAAATGCAAGCGAATATATATATTGAGTGTGTTAAATTTAAACAAAAACTTTTTAATTGCAACAAAGTTATGTTGAATTAATAAAGTAATGGTAAGACTAAAGTAAAAGAGTACAATTAAAGTTTCCAAACGAAATATGAAAAATAATGGTTTACACAAATATCTGGCAGAGATTTAGTGTATGTTTTATGTTTAAATGTGATTCAAATTGTCACCAAATATCAAAATAGATACCATAGGAGATAGAATTTTTGTCCGAATATTGAGTGCAAAACAAAGTTTTTTTTTTTTTAGTCAAAAATTGTCCGCACAGTTTCCGAATGGGTTTATGTCACATAAAACTCGCCTGTGGTCCGATCTTAAAGAAATTTAAGAAGTGTAGTAATATCGTTTTCAAATTATTTAAAGATGTCACCGATGGCTATGAGATACATATATATATTTTTTTAAAGAAGAAAATGAATTTCAGCTTTTTTTTTTCTAAAAAAGTTATACAAACCAAAATTCTATTCAAATGTCCAAAAAAAAAAAACTTAGCTTGATTCGAATATATATAGTGGGTGACATATGGAAATACTATTTATCTCTGGATTAATACATTGATAAGTTGATTGGATTAAAATGTAAAGGATTTTTAAGCGAGGAAACAGTTCTTATTAGAATTAGTTTATAAAAAGATATTTGGTTTATCACAAAGGAAAAAAAAATTAAAGGAGCGTATAATGGAATCTAGAGATCATCATATTTAATGATCCAGCCTGATGATAACGATGATGGGAATGGAAAAAACACGTTTTCAACAAATTGCTGCACTTCCTGGACTAATATTTGCTTATCTTGGTTATTATAACATATTATTCTTATTAGCATGTGCAAAGCATTATCTTGGCCTTGTTTGCTTATAATTTCCTTGAAGACTAGCGTCGTAGTTGTTGTCGTTACACAGACTTTCCCGTTATGGCCATGAAGGAGGGGATGGAGGAGTGGAGAGAGGAAGGATGCAAAAGGAGAGAGGATGTACAATGCGGAGAAGAAGGAGGAGAATGGACCAACCACCAGAAAATGTTCTGCTAAACGTCTCGTTTTCTCTATGGAATGTACGCAGAAATTGTTGTAATTTGTTATGTTTGGATCATATATAAGCACACATACACACAGTAGTTATGCAAATTGTCGCTCAGGCGCTTGCTTCGGTGACGGTGGTCGTCGTCGTCGTTGCTGCTGTGGCCGTCTAAATGGAACCCCAGATCCTACTACCCCATTACCCATTCCAGTCTAGTCTAGCTGTAGTAGAGTGTGTTTGTGTGTGTATGTAGTATAGTGTAGTGTGTAGTGTATATATAGGGGCCATTTGGTTAAACGATTTATTAACTTCATTTCTAGATCATTAGATCGCATAACACGGACATTCATCACTTGCTTGGCTGCTTTGGCACACTGTTTTTTTTTTTTTCATTCGCTTTTGCCTTTTGCTTTGCTTTTGTTTTTTTTTTTTTCTGCTTATGCTGTGCGATTTTCTTAAGAGAAGCACGCAATCTCTATTCACGCTTGTACAGGACTGGACTATCATGTGTTTGCTGCGACAAAACTGATCATGGATGAAAGGGCTATGAAAAGCTAACCAAACTATAAAATTATTAAACAAAGAAGTCTTCTAATGAAGCAGCTTACGGATCGAGGCATTTAAGTTTCCACATAAACCATTAAAAGAGAGTTCCATTTCAGATAATTTTGGACGAATCAGAGGCAATTCTACCTAGGAAGGATGATTTTTATGGATCTATTAAGGGACTATGAACGTTTAAAAAGTATTCCAAAACGTTTTGGCACAGACAGAATTGGATCGGATACACTTAACAACTTTCCAGATACAATTTTATTTTTTTTTTATACAGTCGACAAGAACATTAAACTAGTTGGCTTTTTGGAACTTTTGACATCAATGGATAATTTCATTTTAGAGATTGGGCCCGAAATATTTTCTAAACCGTTCCTGTATTTGATGCAGCTGCGACGACGATGACGACGAATCGAGGAAGATGCTGCTCCGGCGATAAGAATAATCAACGCTTGGCGCAAACACTTGGCACTTGTTGGGAGGATGCAGAAGAAACCCTAACACGCCCATTCCGATTGGAATGCGTTCAACAGCAAAGATGCCCAGTTATAGATAAGGGAGAGGCCACCATTTCCAGAGTCACCATCTCCAGTATCCCATGCCAGAGTTTTAGACTTTTGTTCTTCTTGTTGCTGTTGCTTATTTCCCTTTTGTTTGGGGCGTGTTTGGACTGACTGGCCGGCCGGCCTATATTGTGCACTGTATTCCTTGTGGTGTGTGCGCCATGTGCTTGCTATCCATTGACCAACAAAGATCACAATCTCTTTGGTCCAGAGATCGAATGTATCGTTATATCTGTTGGGATACCAAGTTGCTGCATTTGGCAGATGCTTATCACATGGCGTCGTTCAAATGCCTCTTGCGTGATAAAGAATTTCGCATGAATCTCGCTCCACTCCAACTATGGGGCACATCATCATATATATGTGTGTGTGTGTATGTATGTCTATGGGTGTTAACGCTGCAACTTTTCAGCTGTCCCAGCGGTCAGTTTGTGTGTGTGTGTTGTGTTTGCGTGTAAGAATTTTCTGCGAATTTTGCTGAGATTTTAATCAGATGTCGGGCCACTCGACGATACCCCGGCCCGAGCGATCTCTCCGCCGACACTTTCGCCTGCGAATTAAATGCTCATTCTCCCCCATTTTCCATGAGCCAGCCCGGCCGTACCGTTGAAAAGCTTTTCCAGTCACGTCTCTTCACAGTTAGCAACTTTATTAAAACTAACGGCATGGCAAATAATTAAAACGCAGCGCAAAATAAAAAAAGAAAAGAAAAGAATAAAAAAAAAAAAAAAACTAAATAGAGGTAGAAGAGTATTGCAAATTGCTCACCATGTAATAAATAGAATCATCAGGCAACCAACTGGCCGCCAGAGTCTACTAGAGGCTTACCCAGATACACAACATCATGATCATCAGCAGAACGCGCGGCGGCATCAGCAGCATTATTTTAATTCACTTAACGTCTTTGACGACGTTGGTTTTGGCCAAACTCTGTAGTCGTAAGAGATTTGAGCCGGTTGGTTTGCCAAACCAATTATAAAGCCTAGACTTTCGATGTACACACACGTGTTGAATGAAAGAAACGGAGATAAAGAAAGAAAAAGAGAAGGATAGAAAGAGAGTTAGTAAGATTACTGACTCTATACATACATATGATGGGGTATATACGAATTGATTATAGGATAGATTTAAAGATTAGAATTTTCTATATAAAATAATTGCAATTTAGCTATAAACAATTTCTATTGATTGATTTTAAAAACAAAATAATTGAAAGATTGCTTTAAATTCATTAAAAGACAGCAATATTTATCTTAAAAGCATTTAAAATGATAAATTATAAAATTATAATTAAATTTCAATTAGTATTGAATATCTAAAAAGTAGAAGATTTAAACAAATGGAGAGAAATAAAATGATATTTAAATTTGTAGGGCCTCCAACTGGTGGTCACACACTAAATGCATAAACATATCCCAATCGCAATTCCAATCCCAATTTGTTGCAACATGCTTATAAATTGCTGACGACTGACAGTGAAGTAGAAGATGAAGATGAAAGAGGCGGAGCAAGAGGAGTAGCAAGCAGGCAACAGCATCAGCAGGAGAAGAGTGACACTCCACATGCGGCAAGTCCAAGTCCACAACTGTTGATTGCTGTCAGCAATCTTTCCTCGTCGTATATGTTAAATGTTGAATGTTGCTTGTTGCGTTGCGTTACGGCCTGACCCCATTCAATGTCATTAACTCAGCCCCAAGGTCTGTTTGTTTTGGCTGGCCCCAAAGAGTTGGCAATTTTCGCATAATTGGCTGAAAATTATGAAATGTGACGAGGGCTGCTTCTGCTGCTGGTTGAGCTGATTCGTCTTCCAACTTCAACTTGACTACTGTGAACTCATTTGAACTCTCAGGTTGTTGTCAGCAAGGGCTGGCCATTGGTGTATGATTCGGTCTAGAGTGGTGGGAGATTTTTTTGTTCTCCAACTGTTGGCAAATCTTTTTTTATTCAATCTTTTTGTCTGCTGGTTGTTGTTGTTGTGGTTTTTGTTGCCCCCAAGGCATACAATGTCTTCATGTAGCTGACTGACCGAATCTCTCAAAGCAAAATTCAAACTCAAACTGTAAACGTTTCAGTCACTTAGTCAACAATCTGTTGCATTTAATTGTCTTTGCAACAAATTACTCAATTCCATGCTGCTGATGCTAAAATCTCCTCAAGATCTTGAGATCTCGGGCGCAGCAACATTTGAGCAGCCGGGATCGAACCGGCTGGTCAACAGGTTTGACATAATTTTCACTTTAGTTTGTTTTTAAAAGCACAAATTTGCACGCAGCTGAGGCAAAATGTTAAGACGGAGACGGATGACGATAATGTTGATTATAATGACGATCATGATAATGATGCTGAATGACGATGACGATGCGTTGAGTAACTCAATCGCAATCACAAAAAGCAAATCGGCAATCACAATCTCAGTTTCAGTCTCAGACTCGGTCTTAATTCTGAATTGAACATGCACTTTAGTGGGCGTGGCACACTTCCGTAAGCAATTTGCTGCGGTTCTTTCTGCTGATGAAGACACGATGGCTTTGTTGGCGGTGGTGGGGTTATAATGGAACATTTTAATGCTGAAACCGATGTTTAAAAATTCAACCCATAAAAATCAAGTGTGGGCCACCGTGGTTAAAAGCAAGAACAAAGCAAATGGTTATTAAACTCTGCGTATCTTAATCGTTTTTGATTCTTAACCGAAATATAACAACTTTTCATTTGTTTCGGTATTATTGCAAGTCAAAGAACCGAAACTATTAACTGTTATTTGCTTGTTATCTTAGTCGATTATTTGATACCGTTAGTTTTTGTATTTAGAGTAACCGATACATATGAAACGGTTATTCTGGTTGTCAAATTTGTATCGCAATGATTATTATTTTTGGGTTTTGCATTATATATTTGGAGAAATGTTTGATTATTGATTATCTTAAAGAAAACGATACTATTGTAAACAAATATTTCGGTTATATCGGTTGTTCGGGTTACTTTTGTTTGTTGAAAATCTAAATTCTTATTTAACCCGATGATTCGTTGCCTTCCATACCAAATTTTGCTTTCTATTTTGTATCGATATCAATGTAGGTAAACGGTAATACTAAAGATATCGGTTTTCTAACCGTTTGTAAATATTTTCAACTATAGTACGGTGCGATACATTCTCTGAGATTTCATTTTCGATAGTACAATTGTTGCAGTGTTGTTGGCATATAAGAAAATATACATTGATCAATCACACACACACACACACATACACACTCACACTCACACGGATCAGATCACATCATCAACACGAAAGAGGATGGAGGAGGGGTAGCAAGGGGCATTGCCAGACAAGAAAGCAAAGAGAAGGCAAGTGAAGGGAGGCAACTGTCGGAGACACGTCAACAATGAGCCATAAAAACGGGAGCAACATGCAACATAATTGAAAGCAATTTGTGGCTGACTGACTGGGTGACTGCCTGACTGGGTGACTGAGTGCCATTTGGTCCTCTGGTCCTGGTTGATGAGCAACCGGCAAGCCAAGTGAGCGTTCAGCGTCAGCATAAACATTACATTGATTGCCATTGCCCCACTCGTTCATTCAATCTCTCACACGTGTTGTTTGTCAATGCTCCTCCATGACGATGATGCCGATGATGATGATGATAATGATGATGCTGCTGCTGTTGCTAGCAAAAGGGGTACCAAAGCAAAAGACACGAACGGAAGTCGCTCAGTTCCGGCAAACAGCAGACATTGATGATGATCATCTGCACCTGAAATACATTTCAACAGCAGCATTCACTCTGCCAGTATCTCTCTCCTCTTTCCCCACACTCCATTCCACTCCATTCACAATCATTTCGGTTTGTTACGCAATTGTGCAATAGTCGTCTTTGATTTGTATCACTGACTAGTTAAAAGGGAAGGGGATTGTAGGAGAGGAGGTAGAAGTGTTTGCTTTTTGGAGTAATTGCAAACAGCTGAGCAACATGTGCCGCCCACCCGCCCATTGATCTAGAATTTTGATTTGAGTTTTCAAATATATTCAATATATAGCTAATTTTTTTTTTTTTTTAAAGTTTTTAGTTTTTTTTGTTTTTGAAATTTGAATTGAATGCAAGGTTATTATGCTATACGATTTAAACAGGGTCATTTTGCTCTTGTCAAGCTTCGTTGGATAGCTTCGGTTTGGGGCGTCTGTTCAGTCTAGTGGAGCCATACACATGGAGTAGAAGACAGCTTTGAATACTGGCCCGCTGGTATGCTCCAAACAACACAGTTGGGCCAAGTGCGTGAAGTGGTAGTTGTTTTTGTTGTTGCCGTTTGCTTTGTGTTATTTGCAAAACAATGAATGAAACGCGTTGTTGTTGCATTTGCTGTTGGTGGGGAGTTTTATTAAGTTGAAATTGCACAGTTGGTTGATTGCTGCCACAACACACATGTACACACACACACACACACTCTTTAGTAAAGTCATATGCAGAAATCAGCGTTGGATAAATAAAATGATCTCTCATGTGTTAGTTATATGGTATATTATGATTCGGTTTAGTGAGCTCTTCCACATGCCCTTCAACTGATTTTGCAAAGTAATAAGAATACGTGTATAGGGAATTTAATTAATTAAGGTATATTTGCATGAGATTTATCTTATTATTTATTATATGGAGAAAGAAAATATTTGTATCTGAATTTTAAAAGATAAAAGTTTTAATTGAAATAACTGAAAATTTTGAAGAGTTTAAAATATATATAATAAAAAAATATATACATATACATAAATTAATAATCTTAATATCTGTAATATAGATAGATAGATATAGATTCTATATAGTTACAGAAATATCTTTGCAACCTAAATACTTTGACATTTTTTCTATATGATTACACAAACTTAAAAAGTTTCATATGAAGTTTTACTATAGTCCATAGATCATTCCTAAAATATACAGTTGAACATTTCTTTTTAGTAAATCTTTATATCATGAAGTTCTTCATATAATGAATTAACTTTCTCATTCTATTTTCATTGTATATAATATAATTTTGATATTATATTAAGAAGATTATTATATTGTATAATATTTTAATTATATATTAATATAATTAGGACTCTTTTTCTCGCTTTTTGCATATCTAAAGAATTTGAAAAGAGAGAAAAAAAAAGTAAAACACAATTGCTGAAATAGCATAGACGAGCAAAATGAAATTTAATAGTGTGGCATACTGAGCTATTAGAGCTAGAACAGCTGTTCTGTTGATGGCAAATTGCTTATACGCCTTGTTGTGCGGCCAAGCGTTGCAAATAGTTTTTAGAGAGTGTGTTTGTGTGTGTCTGTGTGTGTGTAAGTGGGTGCGTGCATGTGTGGGTGTACAGTGGTAGCCTCATCAACCCACACACACAGCTGCAATTCAAGTGCACTGCTCATCAATAAAGTGAAATTGTTGTTTTCTTTCATTTCATTTCATATAATTTTTTTTTTTACTCATTTTTTTTTTTTGTTGCTGTTGTTTGAATTTGGCGGCCGTTGCTTGGCGGCTGCTTTTTTTTCATTTTTTTTTCATTTTTTTTTTTTTTTTTTTGGGGGCGATCAGCCTTGTTGGGGCCATTGCTTGTTGTTGTCGTTGTTGTTGGTGTGGATTTTACCCATGCACAGGGCATATGCTACACATATATGAGGCAGCTGAGGCAGCACCCAACAGCAACAGCAACCGGACGCACGTGTTCATTTTCATTTGGCGCTGAGGCAGAGAGAACCCAACAACGATAAACAGCCACAACAGCAGCAGCAACAACAACAACAGCAACAGCTGTACGGCAGAATCTTTGTAGACGGCGACGGAAGAAAGACGATGACGACCAACGACGACTGCGGAAATTATTCATTCAACCGCTTTTATTTTTTAATTTTTTTTTTTTTCCTTCTCTCTGTTGTATTTTCTTCAATGTTGATGAACAACAGCAAAAATTGAAGTGAGGGATGGTGAGAGAGGGGCGGGAGGGGAGAGAAATAAAGTTGAAACGAAGAAATTTGAAATTCATACAAATTGCAAGCGGCGACCGCCAGCACAGGAACAACAACAACAGCAACAACAATAGCCATAGTCGTAGTCGTTGCCGTCGTCGTCGCATCGTCAGCATTTTGCGGGGGCAGTAGGATGGAAATGGACTTTGGGGAGAGCCCCCAGAGCCACCCAAGCGGCTCCAACGCCGCAATGTCCATCAAAAAGTCAGCCAAGCACAAAAATCGACCAAAAATAACAAAAAAAAAAAAAAGCAGAAAGAAAAAATGCTTTTGTTTTGCACTCGAGGAAAGAAAAAAAATACCAACAACAACTACAACAACAACACGAACAAAATAAAATAATTATTTTGCATTACATAACAAAACAAAAGGCTAAGAGCTTAGCTCCCAGTTCAGCTTTCTCTCCGGCAAAAGTGTTGCTTTAGCTGTTACAGCAACCAATCCATCAGTCCATCAGCCAACGGAGCGGGTCAAAGACAACCGCAGACTAACAAAACCCCGACCCCGACATGGACTTGTACTCATACTCGGATTCGGATTCGGATTCGGACTACGACTTGGGCCCGCAGAGACAATAAAACAAAAGACCAAAATATTAAAAGAAAACAAAAAAAAAACAAAAAAACCAAAGTCATAGACCTTCAAATACCCTGCACTTGGTAGAGGATCAACCGAATGTTGCATTTGATATGTAGTTATATAAAAAATAACTGGTTAATGGGTAAAAGGATATATAAGTTTTTCCAATTTAATATTACAACAATTTTCTTTTATAGCTTTCATCAATATAGATATATTTTCGTATACTTGAATCAGATATACATATGTATATGAATATATATTTTTCCATCAAAGTTTTTATGAATCAAATTTAGGCTGGGAAGTCTTCTAGATTAGCATCTGAAAAACGTTTGTCTCTTGATTTTTATGATTTAAAAGGATCTAAATCCCGATCCTTTATCATTTAGATAGATCAAAAAGATATTTTCATAGATTTATGAGTTTAAAATTGATTTATTATTATAATTGTATAAAGTTTATTATAGATAACTTTTACAACATTTTTAGTTTATATTTTACAATATGAAAACACTTTTGAAATTCTATAATATTTTCAAAATATGTTTCTTTACCTCAATTTCTTAAGTTTCTCCGATTAAAACCAAATATTTATACACATATAAAACTTCCTTTTAGCCAATACAGTGGCACTAGGTTAAACTTTACTACAAAAAAAAGGATTAAAATGATAATTACAAATTTCTTAATTTAAACTTAAATGTACACAACTTTTTTGGTAGATCTTCTTCTGCTTGAACAATCCTTTTGCTATATATGTATATATATATATAGATCTTGATATATGCCCATTTATTGTTGTTGGGTTATAGGGTATTAAAACCGAAATAACAAAATCGACATCAGCAGCTCGTCTTTCACACAGGTGTGCGCAATCAATCAACATGAGATCATATTAAACCGACCGACGGGTAACAATGACCACGATAATCACGCAGCTGAAGCTGCTGCTGCTGCTGCTGGGGGGCTTTGCTGGCATTTTTTTCTCACTCTTTCTTTTGGGTTATTTTTTTTTTGTTGTTGTATAGGTTTTTGTTTTTTGGGGCCACGCACCCGCAACGCACAAGAGCGTTGATAGACTTTAGCGCTGGTAAGCGGGTCTGGTTGACTGGTTGTTGTTGGCTCATTAAAACTAAACCCCAACTTGTATTGTTATTGTATGTATTGTATAGCCACGCATCACGCACGTTCAATGACCATTTTTGGACACCTCAAATACAAAATACTATAGACTAGAGAAGGGGAGGTTAGGGGGGGGCGAAGTCATCTTGGCCCTGTTTGAATAGACCCAACTGATTGCCATAACATTCCACACTTAATTAGTGGGCATTTTGGTTAGGCAGTTTTTTGAACGAAAAAACTAATTTTTGTAGAAATTTTTGTTCCTTAACCTTGTCTCATCAAGGCCCAACAATTGTATTCATTTAAAGTAAAAAATAATAAGAAACTATCTTCATAACTTTCTATAACTGAGTACCAAATGATATTATATATATATAATGATATATTTCTTTAAATTGAAAATACAATTATTTAGTTTACAATTATTGCCATTTATTTAATTTGGAATTACATATGCAAAGGCTTTTTATTCAGTTAATTATATTACACATTTGTACTTACTGGTTCATTAAGACTTTTGATCTTAAAAGATCAATAAATAAGGATTCCTCACGACGACATAGAAAAGTAAAAAGAATTTCAAAAGTGGTCTTCATAGAGGAGTAAACTCTATATAAAAAGGATCTTCTCTTATTATGAGATCATAGAAAAGTTAAAGAATTGAAAAAGTAGATTTTATAAAGAATTGAACTCTATATAGATAGAATCTATTTCGAATTTCGATCGCCTCTGATTTTAAATTGATTTTTCTGTTATTGGCTCTAATTTATTAAGTTTTTTCTTGAGTTTATTTACATTTATCAATACTAATTGATTATCAATTTGCTTTGACATTAATCAAAACTAATTTATTATGAAACTTTTTCTGGGAAAAGTGAAATTTAATTAGAAACGATACAAATTGTTGTAATTTTTGTAACGCTCCTTCTGGGATTTCTTATATATATTTCTAGATTTTTTTATTGCACCTTATCAGTAGTTTTCTCTTTGTTTCTCTGCAAATAGTGACTCAGTTTTACGTGAATCTATAAGATTAAAGCAAGTTATTTCTTTATGTCATAAGGTCATCTTATGACTAATGAATCATGAATCATATATTCCAAAGAAAACTATATAGAAAATCTAAAAATTATAGAAAATATCTTTTAATGCAATTAAGAAAATTATTTTCAAATATAAGTTATTTGATCTATAAGTTTTTCCAATTTAACAAATTTTCTTTTACCATTTTAATTTCATTGTGGATTTATCTATACTTTTTTTTTTTTTTGTGTTAAAAATGATCTTTGAAAATGTGTGCAATCAGTTGCCATCAAACTGTGATTGTAAATGTCAAACTGTAATTGCCCAAAGGCTTCTGGCAACATTGCCCAGGTCGTGCCCTAAACCATGCAAATTCAACTTTTGCCAAATTGCTAAAAAAAAAAGAAGAAAATAAAAAATAAAATAAACTAAAATCGAAAGGGAGGGCTACAAAAATAATAATAAAAGAAAAAATAACAACTGAAAAGCCAATCAAAGGCCGCGGACCCCGACCTGGCCAAGTGAAAGATGCGAGGCAGAACGAATCAACAGACCGAGTCAGAGTCCCAGAGTAAATAAATATGTATATATATATACATATATATATATATCGATAAGTATATAGTATATATATATATATAGTATAAGCGAGAGGAAGAGAGAGAGAGCGAGATCTTGAAGCTGTAGAGTACCAGCAATCGATTGCCTTTTAAACCTTTCGAACTTTAACTGCAGATCATGGCCTGAAAATTGCGTGAAGCGGAGCATTATGTTTATTGCTTTATGTTTTGGCCTTTTGTTTGCTCATCCCGCGCAATGGCCCCTTAAAAATGATGGGTATGAGTAGAAGGGTAAAGGGAATGGATGGGTAAAGAAGGGTATATCAACGTTGTAGACCTCTCTGTCCACAAAGCTCTCTGACCTTGTTTAAACATCAAAACCATATTATTGCCATGCCGACGTTGTGTTTTTTTTTCTTCTCTCTGTTGTTGTAGTTGTTGTTGTTGTTTTTTTTTTTTGTTTGTGAAAAATTGCTAAAGTTAAAAACCATTTCATTGCATTTACAGGGTTTCACTTGCCAGCCATGGTCGGCCAGCCATCGCCTTCAATGTGGTTGGTGGTGGTCGTCATCATTGGTTGCGGTTCGCTGCAATTCGATTTGTTTTCTTGTTGTTGTTGTTGTTGTTATTGCTCTGGCTTTGGGCTTTGGGTTTCAGCGACCCCCGCCCCTGTTGCTGCCACCGACGCCGCCGCATTGTGTAATTTATATGCGCCAAAAACCAAATGAAGGCGTTGCGTAGTGCAGTATGTGTATGTTAGTGTGTGTGTGTGAACGTGTATGTGGATATGGACGACTACGTGACCTCCAATTTCGGCTCGATTTCATGTGCGTTAAAGTGCACATGTTGCTGGCTGTTTCTGTTTCTGTATGTTCAGTGTGGTCGCCTTTGATGCATGCCGCCCCCATTGACTCCACAAACTCCCAATCCAATTCCAATTGCAACTCTCCACCACCATAAGCACCACCACTCCTTGTCAGACAGAAAACCACACGCACAAAACTCCGCACAAAGAAAAAAAAAACTTATTCATATGCTAATTTCGTTTAGCGTTAAAGAAAATATGGCCAAGCCATTCAGACAACGGCCAACAGGGACGGCCGGAGCCGCACTTGTCACCCTGTTGACTTGTGGCTTTACTTGCGGAGCTATATGACAGGAAGGGTTAACGGGTAGCGGGACGATTTCACGACAAATATCCAATTAAAAATTATTTAACGTTACGACAATATTGAATGGTTTCTTTTTCTGCTTTCTGTTAATGGTTTAAACTTTAAAGAAAAGGAAGATGCCACCCATCTTAATGGTTAGAAACCAAATTTATAAGGACATGGCCAGCATTAAGAGTTTTAAAATTAAATAGATGGCTTATAAGATTATAATCTTTAGCCAAGAAAATGGTTTTAAAAAGCTAAGCAAAGTCTTTATTACAAGTGTAGATTATATGTAGTAGGTTGAAAGATAAGATCTATGTGATCTATATAATATAGTCATCAGACTTAACGATATAAAATAATGTTTTAAAAATCTGAACCCTTGTACCTAAATATAGATTAATAGATCTATATCTATATTCTCTATCTTGGCCCTAGTTATATATCTAGAAAGAGTTTCTAACTGATCTTAAAAACTTCAAAGTTTTTAAAACTTTTGGTTTTTGTTTTTCAGTTATTTTCCATTTTTAATATAATCAAAAGGAATAATCTATATAAAAATCACAATATTTACATTCTTTATTCAAATCTTGACCCAATTATATTTTATATATAAAATGACAAATTGAAAGAAAATATTATCTATTGATATCATTCATTTGCTTAGTTGTAGCAATAAAACTCATTTGTAGAAATATTGATCAAAGGATTTGTATGATCTATGGGGATTGTTTGTATATTGAAATGGAGATAGAGAGGGAAAGTAGGAGGGATAGTTAAGTATATATCTATATATCTTTTGTATATTCAATGCTTCAGGCAGTGTATCAAAAAGTATAAGTTTTATTGACTGCGGATGCAGTTTATAAACAATATTCCCCCGTAGTCCGTTAGTCCATGATCCGTAGTCATCGTTCGTTCATTTTTCCGTGTAGCCGCAATATGGCGCGCATCTGTTACATGTTAATGCGCGCCAAGGCGAAATATTGTCTGTGGGAATATATACATACATACATATATACAGAGAAAGAAAGATATATAGTAGATATACATATGTATCTACATATCTATATGCTTTTGGACTGGCATTTGTATTTATGAAATCAAACATAAGGTATGCCATTCGATCGTCTCCTTCAGCTGCACATTTGGCACACATGACAGCCGTATGCTCTCCAATCCAATCCAATACAATACAATCCAATCCGACCAAACCAAGCAACCAATCTCCTCTTCCTCCCTTTAAAACAAACAAGAAAAAAGGAGAGAAGAAATATCGGAAATTTTCGAAAGAATAGAACTAAGAAACGGCCCCCAAAAAGGGGGCCAAAGCAAGCCACACACATGCTTCATGTGCTTTATTGTTGGGGGTTTTGGGGAAGAGTTTTTATGCATTTCCAGTTAAATCGGAAGTGGAAATCACGACGAAGATCTTGCCTCCTGCTACACCTTCTGCTCCTCCTCCATCCTCCTGGCAAAAGAGCGTGCCACGATTAACACGCTATTTCTGTCAAAAAGGAATGAAATGGTGGGAGAGGAATGGGGAGGTAACTGTGGATTTGGATTGTGATGCGGAGGGAAGTGTTGGATTGAGGTGATAGTTGGATGGGGGTATATGACTGTTTGTGTGTGTGTGTATGTACGTTTTGGGGTGATTTTCAGTTCCCACATGTCACCATTCCGCCTCAGCTGTTTACAGTGGGGGCCCTCGATACGAGCTGCTAATGATGCCAACGGGTTAAATGCGTTGTGATCTATTTCGAGTTTGTTTCAATTCTTCTTCTTATGGTTATACCCTACACAAGAAAGTATATTGACAATTGCAGAAGATGAATTGTAATTAAAAAGTGTTTGAAATATGTAAATGAATATATATTTTCAGTTTATGCTTCTTATAAGGATAAATGTCCTTTGATATTATATATTGATATATACTCTTAGGTTTTATTTTTACAATTTTGGTTTAGTTTCGCTTAGATTTCCTTAGTGTATTTTCTGATTCGTTAAGCATTTGATTTTTTTCATTCTTTCTCTTGTTTTTTTTCCTGATTTTTTTTTGTGTTTTTGATTTTTAATATTTTTCCAAGTGTTGCTCAATATTTTAGCTTTTGTTTATGGCTTCTTGATATTACCCACGTGTCATATTTTATGGCTGCCCATAGACCAACGAAATGGTTTTGGTACGTTCTCTAGGGAAACGGTTTTTAATTTTTTTTTTGCTTTTTTTTTTTTTTGTTGTGAGCTTTAAATTTTAAATGTCTACGAAAATATTTTGATTAGCGGGGCAGTTTGAGAGGCGCCTCACCTTTTATAGTCAATGCCTTGCAAACTGTATACGGTGTTTTTGCTTCGTGTGTGTGTGTGTGTGAGTATATATATATATGTATGTGTGTCCAATGCCAGGGGTTTGTCAATTCATTTTACGTAGTTTTTCGCCAATTTTCTGGCAGCCAAATGCATATTGACACAAAATTGACATTTAACAAACTTGCCAGCCATGTTGAGGCAACTGCAACAAAATCGACAAGTGCATAAAACACGCCCAGACCCCGGGATAGCAACAACAACACTAACAACATTAGCAACAGTTACAACAAGTGCATCGTTGGATATGGATGCAACTACTCTGCCACCAAATGTGGTCAGCACTTGGGTGCTGCATTTTTTTTCCAGTGGCTTGCAACTTTTTGGCACTACATACAATTCGACCTGCCTTGACCATATAAGTTTAAAAATAAAACAACAACAACAACAACGAAAAAAAAAAAGCGCCGCTGTCTCGGACTGATCTAACTATGGTCATTCGACCGATATTTGAAATATTTTTTACGCGATCGTCTTGCGTATTTGGTCAATGGGTAGTCAAGTTGTATAAAATTTTCAGATTGCCAGCTGGCCAGTTCATAATTCCTGCAGCTGGTGTGGTGGTGGTTCAGTGGTGCTGGTGGTGGTGTGATCATGCCTTTTACACCTTTCACAAGATGATATAACCTCAAACATTGATAAAATATATATTAAGCACTTTTTGCCATTCATTTAATAATAAAAAAAAATAATAACAAAAAAGAAAGAATTATTTAAAAATTATTATTTTGAGAAGGAAAACTCTTTTATAGTATTGAACAGATGAGAAAATTATAAAGAAAAATAATAGAAATTTAAAAGAGTTTAGCAAACAAAAGCAATAATATTGTTACAGGATAATTTCATACCCTTATATATGATAAAAGGGTATAATAATATTGATGAGATCTTGGCTAGGCTTAGTTTTTTCTAAAAGAGCTTATTTAGAATTAGATAACAGGGAAAATAATATTGGAATATATTCTTTAAAGAACAGCTTAACATATATATAAATGAGAAAAATTTTTTAAAAACTTTTTAACTGTTTTAATATCCTTTTTTGTTTAGGTTTATAGTTTTAGTTTCATGAGAAATTTTTAAACTCAATTTTACTAATTAATTTTTCGATTTAATTATCTTTATTTGTTTAAGTTTTTTAATTTTCTTGTTTTCTATTTGTTTTATTTAAATTAAAAAAACTTTCAGAATTGAATTTAGTTAATTTATTTGTCTGAGAAAAATTTTCTTTTAAAAAACAAACTTTGAAAGTTTCATTAAATTTTATTTATTTCATATTATTTTTTACACTTTCTTCTACATTATTTTATATATTTTAATTTTCTTTATTTTCATTTAAAAAATTTAAGTGAATTAATTTGTTTAGCCAAAGCATAATTTTTGTTTTATTTTAGACTTTTATTTTAAAGTTAAATAAATTTTTTATGTTAACGCCAGATGTTTAGTAACACAGAGTCATATTTATACATATTTATGAATATATATACATATATATATTGCAAAACCGCAAATTATTATAAGATTAGTCAACATTTTCTTTGGATTATTGAAACCTTTAAGAATCTCAGAACTATTTATATATACATATTTAGAACGAAAGTCATTGTGAATTATTAATTCTTAGCTTAGATCATAGAAATTGCATCAGAAAATGAAAAAAGGAAATCATCTTAAACAGTTGTCATATAAGTTTAAATCTATCAAAACCCTAAACTACAATGCACTGGAAAAAAAACACCTGGAGAAATATTTGATTTAAGTCCAACTTTCATTATTAGTTACAAAAATCAACTGATTTTACATTTTAAGACATTTCCTTTGTAAAGTTTGTAGAAATATTTCAAAATGCTTTAAAGCTCGCGGAATTTTCTTTCTAATTTTCTTTTAGTGTACTCTCATAATGTATAGATTGATCAAGAGCTCTTTCTTTGTTTCCGTATTTCGTGTTGCCATAATAAGTATTTGCCGCTGGTGTTTGGTTTATAATGCAGGTGTTTGGATTTGCTATTGGCAATTGGCTAACCAAGATTTGTCACCTCCATTGTGAAGGTATGACGGCTGCTGGCATCGGCACGATATTGCCCCATTGCCCTGACTGGATGACTGGTGGTTGGCTTTAGCTCTGAGTTGTAACTTACGAGAGTGTGACTGTTGCATTTTATCTTCATTTTGGGATCGAGTAAATCATAATTTTACACCTTCTTTCACGACATCGAGCGACCGAGCGACGCGGCGGCGCATGTTTGTTTTGTGCCACATTTATCTGGCACCACTCATCGCAAATTGTGGTCACACACACCCCTCCTACACACACACATACACACACACAATCCACTTCACTCATATGTACTATAATCTTCTTTTGCATTCTCATTCCCAATTTCCATTACCAATATAACATTTCTATGGTTAAATTAAATTTCAATTATGCGGGACAACCAAAAACGGCCCAAAATGCTTGGCCAATTTCCTGCTGCGGCTAATTATAAAAGGCGGGGTTATTTTTAAAACTTAGAAATAAATACCCCCGGCCCCTCTCCACAAACATTAAATTGTCGTCGCGTTTGTTTGTGGTAATTGCGCCTCGATTTGTTTTATGGGCCGCCAATCAAACGGACAACAAGTTAACGCGTTCCAATACATAAAACTCGAACCAAAATTGGTAAGAGACATCCCATTCCCCCTCTCTTCTTTTTCTCTTCTAACCATATGCGCATTCAAATCAGGCCCAGACTGAGGAGGGCCCAGACAAGAAACAACAACATTGCTGACAACTCAGACATCCGGAGGTATCTGTTGCATGATAATTAGAAATTGTTAAGCTTAGAGGTAACACACACAAATACATATGCACACACACATTAGTTTGGGGATGGTCTAAGCACATATACATATATTACATACATACATATATACTCATAGATCTGTAAGTGATTGGCCAATTCCTAGTTGGGATTGGCTAGACAAAAATTATCTATTTATAGTTTTGTTGGCATACACTTGAACACTTCATAAAAGGCAACTAACTAACTAACTAACTTGGTCTTGTACCCTTTTTTCTTTAAAGGTTTACTAATATATCTTTTCTTTATATATTTCTCTGTTCTTATATAGATACCATATCATTCATTGGATTGTAAGGTGATTTTGGATAAGATATTTGGCTAAAAAATGGAAAAGGATTTTATCCAAAGCGGATTACAAGGGGGTAAGTGCAATTTATCTTTTTTCTTTTAATATTTATATATATGACATTATTTATCATATTTCATTTTATATATAAGGAATATTTTTACTCTTTACTTAAGGTTTTATATATATATATCTTAACATGTATTACTTTTGCTTCATCTATTATGATATATCATTATTAGTTGTTTGGATGAATCGGTTTTTTCTATATCTTCATATTTGATCTTATACTATTATAACCCTTTAAATCTTAAATACTCAAGCATTTTGGGTAAAGTTTATAGGGAATGATCTAGGACAAAAAAAAACTTTTGTTTTATCTCTTCTATTTACCTTTGATTCTTTAAGGATATCTTTGGGAAGATATTTTATTTATTTATTTAACTGTTTACTTCTTTTTTTGTTTTTAATAGTAGAAGATCCTTTTACACCTTTTAGGAAATAATTTAAAGGGAATGATTTATCAATAGAATTGTTGACGTAAATCGAATTTTTAAGCTTTGATCATATTGGAACATTTATCATTTTGAAATCTAGATTTCAAGTAAAAAACAAAAGATCTGAATATTTCAGTTTTCAATTTGTCTTTTAATGGTCCATTTTATAAATTCCTTTAAATGGAACCATTCTATAAAGAATATATATTCTTCAAATATAGTATCTTTTATTTTGGATAGTGCATTATACGATATTCGAACGATTTTCTATAGCAAGGGCAAGAAATCGTTTTTGAATTCGTTTCTTTCGTTTGCCAAAGGGCAATTAGGTAAACCCTTGATTGTGATAATATTTGTTTAGCCACAGAACACAAGACACTTAAAATGTCAAAATTTGTGACAGCAACGCCCACCAAGTAGGCAACTAACATGCAGTTATTCCCCCTTACCTCCAATACTCATATAACCCCCCTCTGAGACAGGCGCACACGCATTAACACAAGAGAGCACCAAATTAAGCCATAAATTTAGACACCGTTGGACCACCAGCCAAGTGGCAGTAGTTGGACCAGGAATATGTGGTATAGAAGGGGGAATTGGCAGTAGTAGTGGAGGGAGGGTGCTAGGGTAAGGGGAAGAATCGGTGCGGGTGCTAGCCACCATTGCAAGTTGTCTACAAGTAAAACGCCTCTGCAAGTGTCTCGTCAGAGTTTTCTCGTCTCTGCAGCTGCGTTGGTGTCACAAGTCGAGTGGAATGGAATAGAAATGGAAATGGAATGAATGGATGGTACCACAAATTGGAGGAGCAGCAGTTCTCCTAACTTTGTATGTCTGTTAAAGTACTTTTGACTCTCCGCTTGAGTCTCGTTTAATAAAAAAATTCAAATTTAATTAGTCTTCATGTGAAAGAGTTGAATATTTTGTATAATTTTGTATATGGTTGATTCATTATTTGTTTTTAGATTTGCAGCTGCAAATGTTGTGGCAAGAAAGTGTCGAAAGGGGGGAAGGAGGAGTGGGAGAGTCCTTTTTTTTTTGAGGCTGTTAATGGTTATTAATCTTATTTCACTGTACAAAATAATTATTATAGACATTTATTTATGATCAATTATAGAGAAAAGAAAATTCTTAAATAATTCAATTATGTCAACCGAAATGAACTTAATTTATTTATGGTTAATTAGAAAATTATGTCCACTAATCATTTGTTGTGTGTGTATAAGTCTGTGTGATGGTTTTTTGTCAGTGTAGATTATTGCAATTGTCCGCTGTCCGCGCACACATCTGCATTCCAGACGAGTCAACGGCAGACCCAGACCATGTGGGATTATGACGCGACGGCACTTAAGCAGCAACTAAAAACGAGGCGAGGCACTATTCCATGTGCATTATTACACTGCACTGCAAGTCAATTGCAGTTTTTTTTTTTCGTTGTTCTTCGTTGTTGCTGCTGCAACGTCATGAGGCACAAGAAGAGTTCTTGATTGGCTGCGACGCCTCCGTTTTGTCAGTTGTCGGTCGCGACCCCCAGTGTCAGGCGTAGAGGCATCTGATCGTTTCGATCGAGCATCGCGTGTGACATTTGCTGTAACTTCAACTTCAACTCCATTTCCAAGTGTAGTTGCTGCTGCAACTCTGCACCACATTCATTAGCAGCCGTTAAATGTTCACTTAATCATTTTGTCTGGCCTGGCAGTGTGACACATGCTGCACTCAGCTGGTTGGCTGGCTGGCTGGCTGGCTGGCTGGATGGCTTAGAATCCATAGTGGATGCCTCTGTTGTCGTTGCGTCTACAAATTGCCAGTGTTTGTTGTTGTTGTTGCAATCTTAAGTGAATTTATGTTGCAATCTGCGTCTTGAGTTTCTGTTTGCTTCCTTTCCTGCTTCTGCTTGGCTGCCTGCCACATCTCATGATGACTTCAATTAATCAGCTTTAGGCTGAGATTGCCCAGATGAATCCACTGTGTGATCGTGCATCCTGGTTAGTTAAACATGCAATTGCAGTTCAGAGGTTACATTAACCAAGCCTTGCCTTGTCTTAGTCAGAATTATGTAGTAGCTTTTTTTTTCTTTTTCTGATTTTCAATTTGCCTAACTATTTTTGATAGTCTACACTTAATCTAAGTAAACTCTTCAACATCACAGACCATCATCTAATGAATGAATGGAATGTTGTAATTAGTAACGAAGATTGCATATTGGATAGTTTCTTCAAATATTTATATGAACTTTTATAGAATTTGACAAGTATTTTATCATCTTTTAACTAGTTTGCAAAGAATGAGAGTTCTCTTCCTTGCTGTAGCCTCTAGAATTGTAAAACCATGTCATTGGTTCAGCTCTTTAACTAGTTGGGAATTGTAACTTAAAGAAAGATTGATTTAACATTTATCTGCAATGCATTCTCCTATTATTCTACAATGGATTTAAGAGCTCTCTCCTTTTTTCCGCTCTCTCTTTCTCTCTCTCTCTCTCTCTCTCTCTCTAAATCTCATTTTCTTAAACAATTATTCTTCTTTTTACGTGATTTATTATTTTTATACCATTACTTAAATTAACTTTTCTTATTCTTGGTTGTGATTTTTCTTTAACATTTTCTTTTCTTTAGTTTTTTTTTTTATGTTCCGCCTCTAATTGCCATTCACTTTATTCACTTTGTTTGCCAATTTGTAAATAATTTTCTAGATGCCATAATTGAGGCAAAGATGTGGGGTGGTGGTGGGGAAGCGAAATGTTGTAGAGTTGGGGTAACCTAATCAACTAAATTGATTGCGCAGCTCTCTCGCTTTTTCGTTTTTTTTCTCTCTCTCTTTTTCCATTTTATTGTCCGTCTTTGTCTCCCCAGGGCCATTCAATTCAAACAAATGCAGCAATTAAATTTTCATATTCAAGTTGAAGCGACACACGACCAGGACGTGCGTCAATTAGGAGCCTGTTTTTGGTGGTTGCATGGTAACACGCCTCCCCCTTAAATAAAGGCGGGCCACGTGGCCGTTAGAGCATTATGCACTGGGACAACAAGACACACACACACACCAATACGTATAAATATAGAAAAAGGGCAAAAAAAGCCTGGGATCGAACCTCATTAGAACGGGAACAGGTAAAAGTTCGGCCAGCTGCCTTAAATTCCACAGGCCACGTGTCGGAAATGCATATCTGTATACATATGTATGTATGCATGTATTAAGGTGTGTATATGTATTTGTGGGGAAAATGTTTTCGTGTTGTGTCACCAAACAAATGTCGCCTCGCCAATGTTGACCCAATTGCCATGCTGGGGTCATGACAATTTCAGGAGCTTTGGCTTTTGTGTATTTCGTGCTTTTTGGGGGCCGACGATCGTGAGTAACTATGTGAGGGCGCTCCTTACCACAACACCACTGTCGTGGCGTCTGTGGCAATGTGGCTTGGGTATGGGTTATTTTTTGTTTTTCTTATGCTTTTTCTTTAAGGCTCCTCGTAGCGCCACTGGCATGATCTGGTCTACGGTCTATGGTCTGGCCTGGTCTGTGACATGCACCACAATATGCATAGACAATTTTCTGTCTGGTTGCGATTTGCATAAAAATCAAACTATAGAAATGCAATGTCTATAGAAAAGATTTATGGCAATGCCTTAATGTGGGCGTAACAGTGGCTTCACAAACCGCCCCCTTTCCCCTACACCTAGCTCCCTTTTGCATCTACCCTGTAGCTTGGGGAAGAGCGAGAAACAGAGAAATAAAATAGGAAAATCAATATGAAAAGTCTACAAAGCGTCTGCAGTTACCCCCCAACATTGTCCGCCCCCCTTCTCTTGTTTACCGCCTTACTGTGGCAAGATGGATACAGTTGGAGCCGTTCAAATTTGGGGTTGACAAACATAAGCTCTCTCTTTCTCTATGCACTCTCTTAAATGAAATTATTCAAATTAATTCAAAATGGCCGACTTCAAAATTGTAAGTGCATGCGCTGTGAGAGAGAAAGAAAGAGAGAGAGAGAGTGAGTAAGGGAGAGTAAAAGTCTCCACATTGCCTGGGTTGCTAAGCAACAACTGAACATACAAGTGTATACTTGGGGGTAAGTTGGGCTCCCTTTCGTAAACCCCCCAACCCCCATTCTTGGTGTTGAACCTGTCAGGGTAGTTGCTAATGCTTTTCAGACGATGGGAATCGATTTATATGGACACCAGATGCAAAGAATTTCGTTGGTTCAACCGATTTGGTTTGGTCTGATTGGGTCTGTTTGGTTAGAATTGATATATATATGAAGTGTAACCATCCACCTTATAATCAGAATAATGATATTCTATATAAAAAACTGGGTACCAGATGCAAAGCTTTTCGTTGGTCCTTATAATACTCTCATTGGATTGGATGTATCAAGATATTATATATCATCATCAGGGTTATTCGCCATGTTCTATATCCATATGACAGCTGTGTGCTACAAATTCCCAACACGTGACCCTTACAAATGCGCCACGAGGCATCGTTATGCTCATTAAGAACGGCTTGACAAGCGTTTTAAGTTCCGCGATATGATCATTCGACATTTCAAATCTCAGGCTTTATGTAGTAACAATGCAACAACAACAACCCCCCTACTGACAATAGGATTATTGCTGCTGATGTTGTGGCATAATGGGAAAGTCAGTACCCTTATCCTTGGCCTATGGTCTTTATCCATGTCCTTGTCCACTTCATTGCAGTTTTGTCGTCAAATTTCCACCTCATTACTTTTCTATATATTCTATTGTTTGATAAAAATTTAGCAAAAATTGCATAAAATTAAAGAAAAGAGGGTCTTGGGAAATTTCAAAAGAAAGAAATTACACGAATTACATTTTTCTGTATATATAAACCTCTGTATGTTAGGTAATCCGGTAATCCTTTACTTGCCAGGACTTTTATATAGTTATTATGGAAACTGCTTTCCAAATTCCACAGTTTTTAGTGATTATGTTCTTTAGTTTCAGTAAGCCTTCTCATTTTAATGTTTTAAAGATATAGAGAATCCTTTTGAAGCATTCACAAAGCTGATTTGAACAACGATATCTTGTGTATATATCCATTTTTGAGAAGACTTTCTTGGATTACTTTGCATTTTTGCATATCCTCCTAACTTTAACTCTAACTCTGACCGCATAATCATGTTACGACACAAAACTGACATGACATTTTCAGCAAAAGCGATTAATATCGCACACGACTTGGACTTGGGGGACTTGGACTCTTCGGCTTCGGTGTTGTTGCCGGTGTTGGTCTTGGAATCTTGGACTCTTGGCTAGGAGTTGAAGTTGCAAGTCGCAGAGTACCAGTATCATTTTGCCTAGGACCGGACCAGATGCAATATGCAGACATGACTCGGATTTCGTATACTCTTTTGGGCCATTGTTGGTGGTGCTGTTGCCTGCTGCCGCTGTTGCAGTTGCTGCTGTTGCTGTTGCCTGCTGCAGGCTAACGAAAAAGAGTCTCTTAAAATGACTTAATGGCGCACAGCTCATAAATTCACGAATTTGCATAAACTGCCTGACTATTTGGCCAACATTGGCAAAGAGGGAAGGAAGAGCCTTCAGGGCCCAAGTGAGTCAGAAAGTTAGACAGTCAAATAGGCTGACTGCCAGTCAGTTGAAATTCAAGTCGTTTTTGCTTCAATTCGAAACTCTTGTGACTGGCAGCCTAATAAACACAATTAACTTCATCATTTTGAACTCAAATTATTTCATTTCAATGCGATAAAATCGCAAATCACGAAGCGAAAGCGGCAGACAATAGACCACGACGACGACGTCGACGATCAGGAGGACGGTGAAAATTAAGTCAAACTAAAGCTGCAAACGTTTACCAATCGGGCAATCGAGAGATCGGGACGCGGACGCTGACTTGCAGCATGGAGTATAATTTTTTTTTTTTTTTTTGGAGTTTAGAGTTGTCTGTCCACAGTTAGCCGCCCGCGCCACTTTCAATTGGATCTGCAGCTGCAGCAGCAGCAGCAGCAGCAACAACAACAACAACAACAACAACAACAACAACAACAACAACACCAATAACAGAAACGACGACTTCGGGATCGGGATCTCGGGATCGGCGGTCTCTGGTCCAGGTCTTGGTCTTGGTCTTGGTGGAAGAGAATAATGTTGCATGTCGCGCCAATTGTGTACACGATTTGACTTGGCAGCCTGACAGTGCTTGCTGCCCACTCTTGGAGTTTGGAGTTGTTGTTGTTGTTGTTGCTGTTGTTTGCTGGCTGTGTCAGCTAATCAGACGGCAAGTATCTCATCTTCGAGGACTACTAGCGACTGCCAACAGCAACAACAACAACAGCAACATGCACACGAAAAACTACCAAGTCATGTTGTTCATTCGTTGTTCGTTTGTTGTTGCTGTTGTTGTTGCTGCTGCTGCTTGGCAAATAAATCTCTTGACTGCTGTTGCTGCTGCTGCTGCTGGTCGGTTCAATTGGGCAGCCAAAATACAAAAAGGTGGACACAACACAATCAGACTTTGCTTCAGCTGCCAAATCCGTGTTGTTGCTGTTGTTGTTGGGGGCTAGTGTTGTTGGTGTTTCCTGGAAAGAGTTTCCTGCATTGCTTATAACTATACTATACTACAGTTGTATGTTGCCAGTTGCAGTTATTTTTGGTTTCTTTTTGTTGTTGTGCTGCATTTCTGTTTATTTGTTTGAACTGATTTAGATCGCTAAATGTTGGCAGTTGACTTCATGAGGGTCAATCAGGCTAACCAGGATACAAACAAGAAAGAATTTAAAGTGACCTAAAACATTATTTCTTATAGATTATCAGGCAAAAGTTCCGATAACACAGAAGCAATATATATATATATACATATGTACATATTTATTTCCTTAACTAGTAGCAGTGGTTTTCCACATTGAATCCAAAATTGAGCGAAATGGTAATTGATATGCTAAAGAATGGCAAACCCTTTCATATTTGCATTTTAGACAAGTCTCTTGCCAGTTGATTTAATATGCCAAGGCAAACTTTTATAAATAGATGTAAAAAAAAAAACTGTCAACTTTTGCTGTTGTTTTTTTTCATGTTTTTTTCTCCTATTTTTACTTATTTTCTTCTGTTTTTTTATGTTTTCTTCTGTTTTTTTTTCTTGTCTTCTTCTGTTTGTCTTATTTTTCCGTTTTCTGTATTCTTTTCCTCTTTTTTTCTGTTTTATATATTCTTTTCTTCCTTTTTTTCTGTTTTCTATATTCTTTTTCTTCTTTTTCTTTATTTTTTTTTTTTTTTTTATCTCCTACTGTGTTGTTTTTTCACTCGTCGTCTCTTCTTTTAAGCATTTTTATCAACATTTTCTAAGTCCTAAAGGACTTCTATTGTTGTCATAATATTGCTAGATATTAGATAATTCTCTCAAAAATTTAGAATCCTTTATCAGAATGGTTTGACCACATCATTGCTCTTAGAATAGCGAACAGTCGACAGTTTCTTATTTCCAAAATTTATGACAAAAATATTTTTAAATATTTCAAAGTTCTCTCAAAATAGTTTGACTATGGCATAGTTTCTAAAGGACCAAACAGTCGAGAATAGAATTTTAGATTAAAAGATTGTTTGGATCAGTTGGAAAAAGAATAATTTTGAAACTTTTGAGTTTAATTTCTTCTATATACTTTCAAATATTTGATATTATTTGATATAACTATTTTCGTCTTTCAACCGAAATTGTATTCGTTTCCAACAGTCTCTTTAAATATTTTTCAAACAATTTGAAAAGAATTTAAAGTATGGAAAATCAACCCAGGTCTTGACTATATTTTTACAATTTTTGGATTGAAATATATTTTTACATTAACATAATCGAAATTCCATTTGAATTAAAATTGTGTTAAAAATTCAAGAAAATATCAATTGAAATTAATAATAATTATCAATGTGGGGAAGTGAACCAACTAGCAACCACCAACCCATTTTTAAGCTCCTTTCGTCCAGCAGTAAGTAGACTTCTCTGATTAGACTAAACGACTGCCGAGATAGCCAACTGGCACTGGCATTTCACAAGCTTTCCAAATGGCCATAAAAACAAAGGTAAAGGCGTATCGATCGATCAGGAGTGAGGATGTCTGGGAGAGACGAGTTAGTGCGGGAAGAGGAGAGTAGCATTACCAATAGCTGCGCTGCAATAGGCGCTCGTGTTGCTGCTGTTGTTGTTGTTGGTGGAGGAAAGACTTGAGTTCAAGTCACAGCTGGAGACTGCACTGCTTTTGGCGCATAACTGGACAGTTGCAGTTGGAGCCTGGACTTATAGCCAGAGCCTGCTGAAGTTGGAGTCTAGATTTGTTGTGGGGCTGAGGTTGGCTGTCGCCGCCGTGTTGAATAACAGGCAGCTGATGCTGAGAGGCTCAGAGGCCTGAGCTTTGGCCATAAAAAAAAAAAAAAAAAAAAAAGGAAAAAAAAAACCGATTGGGGAAAATGTTGCGTTAATGCGACGTTTGTTCGAACACAATTTTCAAATAGATCGACGTAGACAATTGTTTGGACAGGCTGTGCCCATGGCATAGACAGATGGAGACCTGGGACAGACGTTAGGTTAGTTGGTTTATTCGTTGGTTTGGTTTCGTTTCGTTTTTTGGCTTGTCTAAAGACTTGTGCCTTGTAGATATTTTGCACACTAAGCGTTTGACTCATAAGGTTGGCTTTGATTTTTCTTTCTTTTTTTTCGCACGTGTTGTTTTTGGAATGTCTACACACACATATGTATATATACCTATATATATGTATGTATATATACATATATATATGTATGTACAACACGGGAGTGTCTCTTGGTATATTTGCTCTCTCTTTCTATCTTTCTTTGAATTGTATATTTCTACTGCGCAGCAATGGCGTCCACTTGGCCAGGCGCCTCCCACTGCCAAGGATCTGGAATATAGCCGGGTTCAACAGGATGCCAACCGAAATCGATTTTCCCAATGTGATAAGGTTTCACTGTGGCCTGGTCTGGCATTTTTATGGGCTTCCGGTCGCACGAACTGTTCGCTTTTTGAAAGAATCCTTTTTGGTTTGAATCCAAATCCACACGTGCATTAACCTAACCGGAATCGAGAGGGGTAGCTAACACGTGTCGCGGCATCAATTGAAAGACACAACGCACGGCCAGCGCAAAATCCATCAGAGCACGTCGGAAATCGGAAGTGCGTAGTCGTCGCCGCCGTCGTCGTCGTCATCATTATCGTTGGAGGCGAGGGTGGCTTCGCTCATTCTTTTTATTTTCGCTGACTCTCTCTTGCTGTGCTAATGTTGATGATGTCAGCCATGCGGGCAACAAAAAGGACAATCGATTGTTGTGACATGGCATTGTGCCCAGCCCATATTCATCCACACCACCCCTTCCCAATCTCTTCTCTCCATTCCTCTCTTCTCAATTTATCCAATTTCATGCCGAGACGAGAGAAACAATCGTTCAAGAATCGTTGCCATCGCTGCCTGTTCAATTAAGGCTGCCCCTTTGCAATTCCAAAAAAATTTTTCAACTTCTCACGGCCCAGCGGCAACAGCAAACGGCGTCTCACAGTGTGCACGTGCAGCGCAGGACATTTATTGGATATTTCTATGTTTTTTTTCATGTTTTTATTTGTTTCTATATTTGTTCAAGATTCCAATTAAACGCCAATGCCAAAATCCATGGTATATTGCATTGCTGTTGTGCCGTTCCCTCTATCCCATGGTGTGGCTTTCAATGATGTGTATACACCATTCTCATACACTAGATTCTTGGATGCCCAGAGGGGGCATTTAAACAGGGTGCCGTGTAAAGGCAAAAAACTGTCTAATAAACCAAAAAGTTATCTATATACGATAAATTATTGAAATAATTATAGAACTGAAAAGAACTTTTCGGGTAACATGATATTAAAGTGGTTTTATTTTGATTTCGGAACGGGTATTTTATTTCTTTATTTTGGGAAATTCTACAAAACAACTATGAGTTACAATGAGAAGATAATATTTTTATATAATTTTTATAAATATGTATTAAATATATGAAGGATTTAGATTCTTCTGTTAAGTCTCTTGGGATAAACGCATAATCAGTTTTAGTACAATCCTGTTACACTCTTCTTTTTTTTGTATGCTGACCATATTTTGGTTTAAGTTGGATCGGATGGCTATATCATTAGGGTTCCATAGGAACGATCAGTTGAGAATACTTTTAGACCAATAACTTTGTTATTTCATCATTTGTTTATCATTACATTTATTTATTATCAAGTTTTGTATTTATCAGTTTAGTACATATCTTTTTTGGATATACAAAGTTTAATCAGAATCGGTTTACTATATCGTATAGCTACCAAATATATATATGATTAGTTTGCATACTATACAGAGTTTGCTTTTTAGTATAGAAACTTCGGCAGGTTCGAATAATATTATTATAGATAGGATATGGATATCGATCTCACGATCAATATAGTCTTTTCTTTAAGAACTTTTTGAACACTGTGAAGATGATGATGACTATGGACACCCTGTATTCAATTAAAGTTCTTGCATATCAACATAAACGCCAATGGCGCAAATGGCAATTGAATGACGACGCTCGCTTCAATGTAACCCCATCCCCGCTGGCCATAAGGCAAGCGGCGTCGCCTGGGAGGCACACGCTGCGGATTAGACGTGTAATCAGCATAAAATGTAGCCAAAAGCCGCGCCCGACCAAAAAAAATAAAAAAAATACGCGTTGCAAACAGCGAGAGAAACAGTGTGAGAAAGAGACGACAACACAAAAAGTGGCAATCATGAAATCCAATATTGCAAGACTCTGAGCAACCACATGGAATTGTAATAACAGCAACGACGATGCCGATGCCGATGCCCATGCCAACGACGAGCTGTTTGGGTTTTTGGGATGTCGATGGCGACGCCGTTTGTTGTACGCATGTCCTTATACAAATACGAGTATATATAGTAATATGCATGGAAAGCAAGGCACGGAACACGTGCAAAGCCGCGGGGGACTTGCACGACTTTGGCTTGGGAATGAAGCTAAAAGCTGGAGCTGGAACTGAAACTGGGAAGTTTAAAAGAGTGTTGTTATATATAGAGTTTTTGTTGTTTGTATTTTTGGGTTGGCCATCGGGTACCACGCACCACTCAAATAATTTAAAAAAAATTTCCATGCGCGTTGCTTGTCGCATTTAATAACTGTTTTTAATAAGTGTCCCTCGGGGCGGTGTTGTGCGTTGCATTTTTAGCACTGCTTTCGGTCAATGAATGGTGCGTCATTTGCATTTGAGCAACACCAACACCAAGACCAAGAATTGAGAGCAAAACCCGAATCCAAAACAAAAAAAAAAAGAAAAAAAAAACAGTTTAAGACCAAAAATCTTGTAGTCTAATTGCACGCCCCAACCTTTTGACTCACTCAGTTGCAGTCTCTCCCTATCGCTGTCTCTATCTTTCTCTCTTTATCTCTCTATCTCACTCACATTTCAGGTGCAGGAGAGTAAGGGAGGTACGAGAGCAGCAATTGGGGCTATGGCGATGCCGCCAAACTCGTGCAACATGCAACATGTTGGCTGCAATTTATTAGTGCTGCCATTATCGTTTTTCTTCAGATTTACCTCCAAGACTTTGGCTGCGTGTCGTCCAATCATCCTACTCCCCTCCCCAGCACCCCCTTTTTCCAACTAGTCTCCTTTGCCTTCTTACCTACCCTCCAGTTGCCAGTTGCAAGTATTTATTACTATAATTTTCCATATGTTTTCCTTGTGCGTTCTGCTCGTTGCCTTTTTTCGGCAAATTGCGTCTGGAAATTGCGGTAATAATTTGCAGCTTACTAAATATGAAGATCAACTCTCCAGTGCCAAGTCGAAGTTGGAGCACGATCACCACCATCTCCATTGAGATCTTTGTGAGTGCTTTGGTTTCAATACTATCCTCCTTCACCTCCTCCTACTTCTTCTTTGCTATGCCTCCCTCTCAACCCCTTTCGAAATTTATTAACTTGTGCAAAATTAGTCGCTTACAGTCGTTTAGACATTGCAATTTGGATATTTTATTGCAGCTTGTTGTATGTTGTTGTTTGTTGTAGTTGTATACTATGAGATACATTTTTATCTTCACCTCTTACTTCTTGCATCCTGCTGCATACTTGTATGCTGGATTTTTATGGGTTTTTATTAAGTTTTATGACCCTGAAATTGTTGCACTAATCAGCCGACAATTTATGAGGCATTTGTATTTGGTTAACGAAAAACTAAAAAAGAAAAACTCAAAAAGACACAAAATGTTCATAAAATTGTGAAGACTAGAAGAGTGAGTGAGAGAGGGAAGGGAGAAGATGATGGAAGAAATAGAAGATGTTTGGTGGTGTAAGTGGTGTGTGGTGGATGCCATGAAAATTAGTCGAAATATGCAAAGCATGTGCTTCAAAAGGCAGAGAGATAAAGAGAGAGACAGAGAGGGGAATAGATAAACATTGATTAGTGGAAATGTTAACTAGCTTGTCCCATAAAAACAAGATACTTGACTTTATTTAATGGGCCCACCTTTCTCCTACCCTGCCTCTAATTGCTAGTGAGGTCTAGAGGTGTCTATGGGTGGGCTCCAGTGCTGATCTTCACATCAGGTTCAGGTTAAAAAGGCAAGAAAAAATATTCAAGAAAAATAATAAAACATCTATGTAAATTGCCACGAAATTGCATTTTATGTTGACTTGATTTCAAATTTGTGTTTTGTCGAGAATAGCAAAAACATTTAATATATTTTATTGTTAACTATTTTCTTCTATATGGCAATCGTATACAAGGTTTCTCTCCATCATTAAATTAAGGAATAAGAAAAAAAATAAATTGTTTAAGTGATGTTTAGTTCTCTTAAGTATTAGTTCAAGTGATTTTATTATGAAAACTTGAAACTATTATTTATGCAAATGACTATTAAAGTGCTCAATGTTCAAACTAGCTAAATTACTATAATAACTTGAGTTTAATATTTCATTATTTTTTAATGGAATAACATAATTGATATTTTATATAAACTAAATGGGATAATGCTATTTATAAAGGGAAATATGATGATATACCTATAAAGGACTTAGAACAAAGTTTTATTACAAAAAGATTTTTTAACAATCTATTTAAAATCTTTTTAGTCTAAAAGATTCCAAAGAGATTCCATTTCTTTAAAGAATTTTATATAATTTTTTAGAACGAATTAATATGTTTTATAATGAATGAACATGAATGTCAATGAATTGTCTTATTCAAATCTTTGCTCTATGCTATTAGAAACCATCTAGGAATTCCATTTAAGGAACTTTATAGAAAATTCGTTTATTGAAGATATTTAAAATCTTTTATATTAAAACTTAACTTATTTAAAACAATATAGTTTAGTTAAAGCGAAGACACTATATTCGACTTACTGTGAATATTAATTATTTGAATGTTGGATTCATTATTTTATGTTTTGTAGAAAGGAACGGTATCAAATTTTTAAATCCAAGACAATCTCAATATTCTTCCTATTTACATATATATTTCTGCAAGTTCCATAGAAATAAAAGACTTTACATTGCTTGTTTAAATAAGCCGCAATCCAGTGTTGTAAAGTACATACTGTTGCTTTTATTTCTCAATCCTTTGAATCTCTCTTAGAATTGTAGTTCTATTTTATATATTTAGTTTTCAAAAGTGCTTCAGAATAATATTTTTTTTTTTTAATATCAAATGTTATTTGAAAGATTTTAATAGGCTTGTTATTGGGTTTTTTAATTTCGCTTCTATCTCGTTAAAAACGAAAAAAAGTGATTAACTTTTCTGAGATATAAAGAAAAATCTCATTAAGTTTTTAGCTAAACATTTTCTATTTTATATGCTTCTTGACTGAGATTTAATTATTTTTGAACGGAAAAGAGAAATGAAAATGTTGTTAAACATTTTAACAATGTTTCATAACCAACTCATAGACATTTTGGTGAAGGCATATTAACTCTCAAATGAGATATTCATAAAGATTCAAATGGCAGACATAAATCTGGCCAGAGTGGAAACAGACACAGACAGCAAAATGCCATAGACAGATGCCGCCAGCTAGTCAAAGATTCATTTTCATGCATGGGCCCCATCTTCCATCTTTCTGACAAATAATTTACCATAAAATCAACGACAACTGCCAATTTTTCAGTAATTAGCCAGCCAGCCAGCCAAACAGAGGCAACATTGGCCCCTCATCGCCCAGAGCACTTGAGTGCAATTAATAAAACATAACCCCAGAACGAAGAAGGGGATTGGAGAGGGGAAATTGAGGCAAAGAGATAGATAGAGGGGGGTTTGGATTGTATACTGCTGTATATGTATAATGAAAAGAGGGGAGGGGGGGTTGGAAAAGAATTGAGGGATTTGGGACATTGGTCTGCCTTTTATTGTTGGTTCAAAAATGCGACTCCAAGCATTTGCAGAAAATTAATTGTGCTCCAAGCAGATTAACACATGCGTAGCGAAGGATTGCGATTGAGAATTGAAGGCGGAGCGAGCGGTATGGAGCGAAGGAGGCATGGCGGTATATTCGTATGACAACGCCATCGGAGATGAAGATGGTGAATGGAATGATGGGGAGTTGCGGTTTGGGAATGCTTTGCGTTTTACAAATTTGAAAATTTCTTGCTGCATTTTTATGACTGTCGTCCGTTGCGACGGCTGCATTTTTATGTTGATCGTGTGTTGCCAGTTGGCAGTTTGTTGTTGCCACTGCCACTACTGCTGCCACTGCTGATGTTGCATGTGGCACGCGCGTCGCATAATTAATTAAAAATGCATTTAAACGAAGCCTCACGACAGTCAATCGTTCGTGTACGCACACCCCCAATAGTCCCCCCCTCCTCCCTAACCATCCCTCTATTATCTCCTCAAAACACACAAGTTTTATGCATTTTCTAAGAAGCCTTTCGTCGCCGTGACTTTGTTTGTAATAAATATAAATAAAGTGAATGGAGAATTATTTTCTTGTTAGATTTCTTCTTTTTTGTGTTTTTTTTTTTTCTTTTCTGTTCTTTATCTTTTCCTTTTTGTCTTCTTTGTTTGTCTGTTGTCTGTTACTCTGTCGCTTTGGGCAGGCAACATGTGTCGCTTTTGTCTTTAATATTGTAGAGGGCATTTGTCACATTCATAGATCTGAGATTTTCCGATGACAAGATTTGTAATGGATATAAATACATACATACATGTGCATTCAGTAAGTGTGGGCCAACAGATCTTGGAAAGAGTTTCTCATATTCCAAATCTCAAGTCTTAATGGTCAAATGATTTTAAAGATTTAAGAATAAGCAAATAAATTTGCAAAAGAAGTAAGAGAAAGGAAATCTTAGGGAATTCGGTTGCAATAATTCAATTTTTGTTTAAATAATAAATTAAGCTTGATAAAAATTTGGAATAAGAATTAAAAATAGAAAAAAATAATAATAAAAAAAATAAATAGTAAAGCAATATATTAAAAATATTAAATAAAATGTAAAAAAATATAAAAAGAAATATAATAAAAAATATTAAAATAATAAAAAATTAAAAAAATACATATAATAATAAATATTAAAATAATAAAAAAATAAAAAAATACATATAATAAAAAAAATAAATAAAATACATATAATAAAAATAAAATATGATAGAATTAAAAAATAATATATAATAAAAAAAATAAAATATAATAAAAAAAAATAGAGAATATAAAAAAAAATAGAATATAAAAAAAAAATAGCATATAAAAAAATAAGAATATAAAAAAAAAAAATAGAATATAAAAAAAAATAGAATGTCATAAGAAATAAAAAATAATAAAAAATAAAATATCATTAAAAATATATAATGAGAAATAATAATAATAATATTTTAAAACCAATAATAATAATAAACAAATAAAATCTAATAAGAGTAAAATATAAAATTCGGGAATATAGGATAGTTCTTTCTCCGAAATTTATGTTCCTTAGACTAAAAGCTTAAGTAGTTTATTTTTTTTTTTACATTTTCTCATTTACAATTGCAATTTCTATCAGAACTATTTCCATTGATTTAATGAATCAATTCACATCATTCAACAGAAAAGAAGAACAAAAAAAAAAAAAAAAAAAACTCATTAATTATTTACTAGAAAAACATCCTCGTTATTTTCCATTTAAAAAATGCTCTTAATTTTCTTACTAAATTGAAATGCACAACTTTTGATTATTTATTAACAATTTTTTGTTTTTTATATTTATTTTCTTTGCTCATTTTTTGTTTCATTTCATTTTTTGCCCCTTTTCCCCTTCTTGTTTTGGTGTTGGAAAATTAAATAGCTCACTGAAAGCCACTTAACAGTTGATTTCATTTGAATTTAATGCAACATTAGCGCTTTTTTATGCCACTGCCACAGAAACCGACAAAAAAAAATTAAAAAAAAAAAAAAATCTTGAAATGAAGGTGATAGAATCTACAACAAGTCAGAGAGACAGACAGATAGTCAGTCAGTCAGTCAGTCAGTCAGTCAGACACACACATATGTATATTGGCCCAGAGTCACCCCCGCCACTACTCTTGCCCATGGCAATCGATGGACCACCGACAGTTTTGGTTTTACTCGAAACGGTTCTGTTTTGGCTGCTTTATTTTATATATATAAATTTCTTTTTTTCGTATATTTGAATACTATTTGCCATGTGGCAAGCGCCGTTGATGGGAAACAGCTGACCAATATGTACTGAAAATATTTTATTTATGTGCCACACATAAATAAAGTAAAATATGTACATTAAAAGAAAGGCAAGAAAAGAAAGCGCTATGAAAGTGTGATTGGCAGGGCAGATGAAGGTGAAAATAAGAAATAGTAAAAGAAAAGTATATACCCTTTAGTTTTGACTGATGAGATAGAAAGAAGCACTTGATGATATTAGTTCAAACTGATCAAGAGATTATTTAAAGGATTCCCAAGGGTATCAAGTTTATATCCCTTTTTAAAAGTATTTCTCCTTTTAATTATATTATGGAACTTTATATTTTCTTTTCTTTATTATTAATAAATTTTCTAAATAGAATGTCGATTCTATTAATATTTTGTGCTTTAAATAAATTTTGCTGATTCAGCCACTGGATCATGCTGTAATGTCTTGATAGCCAATTTGAGTATACTCAAAAAACTATTACAAACCGCTTAATATAAATCCACTTACACTTGACCAAGACCGCGACCGGGTGTTCATTGGACACACACCACCTAACCACACACATCAACACTTTAAACTCAACAGAAACACACACACACACAGACATAGATAGACACAAACAGACATACACTCAAGACAACATAACGATCATTGTCCACGATGTGATGGTCATCACAGCGGGTTGCCATCGCTTTAAGTTGCATCGGTTAGTGGCGGCCATAGCCTTTAACTACTGTACTGAATGGGGCATATTTACAATTTGCACTCACTTTTTAGGCTATAATAAATTCGCATAAATTTATATTGAATGCATATAGCTCAACATATATATATATATATCTATATACATATATGTATCTTTGTTGTATGTGAAACGGTCAATAAGCTAGCGATTTGTGCGCCTAATGAAGGCGATTTGTTGCGGCAGCAACTGCCACTAAATTAGACATGAAAATTGATGGGGGCCCAAGGTGCTGGCTGGTGCGGTGCTTGGTTGGTTATTGGTGGTGTTGGGTGCTGGTACTATTGGCTAGTGGCTAGTGCCGCCTGGTGGCAGTGGGGCTTCCGATCCAAATGAAGTTCAGTAGCTTGTCGGAAAATTTAACGAGCTGCTCGATGATATTCTCCGCATACTCGTGGCAAAACTTTTATTTGAAAATCTATGTGGAAATATTTTATTTTATATACTTCGCTCATCTGCCGATCGATTTGCTATACCCTTGGCATAAGGGAAATGGTATGTGTGTGGGGTGAGAGGAGTTTTCTTTTCTTTTTTTTTTGAACTGATGATCGTCTGTCGACTTCTGGACAACATCAGAGATCGGCAGACACTTAACACTTGCTTCAACTGGCAGCCTGTTATCACCTCATTCATGTTGAAATGTTTGTTTTCTTTCAATGTTTTTCATTCCAACATTTTCCCCTTCATATACCACCTCTACACACACACACACAAACACACATTTTCATTTTGGCTTACGCACTTTTGACACACAAAAAAAACCAAAATAAAAATCAAAAAAAAAAAAAAAAAAAACTTGCACAATTTCCTTACCACGAAGCAGAAGCAGACAAAAAAAATAAAAACAGAAATGTCTACAGATGTGCAAATGGAAAACACCTGCAAATTGCATAACATGAAAAGAGGATTCATGAATTCGACACAGGACCCAACCAAATTGAAATCTCCACCTTACACCACCCCGTCCCCAACCAGAGACAGACCGACTGTGCGAGCTCTCTCTTCGACCGCATTCCAAAATGTAAATGCAAGGCAATAAGTCAGAGTCAACCCTCAGCCATCAGACAAACAGCTGACAGGAAGCCCTAACACAGCTAAACCCAACCCCTCAGGCGTTCGAGCGGTTCCCCCTCCCCTCTAACACCATACAGCTATCCAGCTGGTAAGGCCAGCTCATGAATACATTTGAACTCGTTAACTCTCCGACACACCCCAACATTGTGGATGTGCGTGTGTGTGTGTGTGTGTGTGTGTGTGTGTGTGTGTGTGTGTGTGTGTGTGTGTGTGTGTGTGTGTGTGTGTGTGTGTGTGTGTAAGTGAGTGTAGATACCATTGGGGGTTGTTCCAGTGGCGTTTTCCAAAGTCTTCCTGACTTTGCTTTGCACGTGCACAATTTCGAGTTCATCAAAAGGAATTTGCTTTGTCTGTGTGTGGAATGGGGGAATGTGGGGGCGGAGATGGAGAACATGGCCTGACATTTATTAGAATTCTTTCTCCTTGCTATTTTGCTTGGGGAGCCACAGGAGAGTGTGTGGTGTGGGTGGGTGGTTGGTTGGTTGGAAGTATAATAAATTTATTTTTTTTTTTGCGTCGAAAGCTTTTAGCCAAGGATAAGTTTTGAGTTTGGCTGCCATGGCAGGGCAGGACAGGGCCAAAGCATTTCGTTTCGGTTTGTTGAGCTTAATGCCTGTTCAGTTCAGTTCCATTAAAGTTGGTTTGTTCTCGCTCCAGGATAGAGTGGTTACAGTGGGTTAAAAAGAGAGGGAGAAGACTATTTGTGTATCCTGTGGCTGATATTTTTTTTTGCCTTAAAGCTATTTGTTAGCCATTTGAAATCTGAATCTTGGTACATGTCAAGCATATTGACTTTTTTTTTTTTTTTTTTTTGATCCTTTGTAATAAAAGAGATAAATTTTATAGAGTGATGGAAATTGTTTTATATATCCTTTTATTTTAGTAAGATTTGGGTTTATTTTTATTTGGAACAAGAAAAGATTATTCTACTGAAACCAAGTTTTTCTTTTAGAAACTATTTAATTAAGGTTATTTACAAGTTATTTGTTAAATTTTAGAAAATTTTGATTAGTCTTAATATGATTGTTTCGAAATCAAATTTTTCCAAGATTTTAGAATTAAATTGTACGGAGATAGAAGAGTTTGAAGTTAGCTTTAAGTATTCACTTTACTTTCCCCTATTTTCCCTGATTTTCCATGCTATATAAAAGCTTTATACAAAGATCGTTAAACACAATTAGTTATACCTTCTAGCTAAAAGTGATGACCCATTGTCATATAATGCCCAAGGCTCTCTTATTCACTCACTCTTACGCTCTTTCTATATTACCCTCTCAACCCCTCAACATTTGACAATTAAACATCAAATCAAGCAAAGCAAACAAAAACTTGTACATATTTGTCTGGCAATTTCATTTTAGTATAACATGAACAAATTGAAATTACTTATTACCATTTCAAATAAACGCAAACACAAGTTACAAAACTTGGACAAACATTTGACACAAAACAAGAAAAAAAAAAAAAGGTTGACATTTGTTCAAGCACAAGGCAAACAGCAGTTGCAAATGCTACAGGGACTTCACTTCACTTCATTGGTTTGGATTAGGACCACCGATTGCGATTGCTGAGCACTTGTTATTCCATTTTAATTAAGTTAATTGCTCAGATTTCGTGTCATTGGGCGATTTACTCATGGGGTAGTTAGGTTTGTTCATCAATAGATGGGAATTTCGAATATTCTAATAGCAGCACCTCGCGCTCTTTCCATGCAGTCACGCACTCTCATCGTGGTGCTGTAAGGACACTACACAACTTCGATTCAACCCTCCGAAAACGAAAAAAAAAGGAAAAAAAAATGTGCACAGACTTGAAGGCGAATTATTGGCAAATGTTCTGAAAAAACAATACACAAAATGAAATACTTTTTCGCACATTTGTTTTGTAATTTCCGCATTTCAACGGCTCTCTTTTTGCTCTCCTCCCTTCCCCCTGCTCTCTAATTTGGCATGCAGTTGTCTCTGCAAATATTTGCCATGTGAATGAGAAATCTGTGCGGTTTCCTTGTCAACCATACGATGCAATAAATCGACAGTTGGTCGATGAGCCACTGCGTCAGCTGTATCCAAGTAGTTCACTAATTACACTAGGCAAATAAATATGTAAAGCACTGTATTTTTCAAGTTTTCCCTTTTTTTTTTTTTTTTTTTTTTTTTGAAGATACAAACAGATGGCCCAATAAGACCAACAAATATTTGTTTCAAATAATTGAAAATATTCTTTTACATAATACTCAAAAAGCAAATAAAGTACAAGAATTTAAAGGTTTTAGAAATTTAAATCAACTGTAATATAGAAAGATTTGATTGTTATATAGATTGATATATATATATTCTGGCATAATCAAAAGGTTTAGACCTTTTCATTAGTTGTTAGTTAGATAAGAGCTATTACAAAGACGTTAGTAGCTAGTTATTTATTTCAAATTGTTTATATAGTAAATAATATTTCACGGTATAATCTTTATAATAATAAATAAAATGTACTAATGTATCCCACTGTATTTTATCATGCTTAAACTAATTTTAAAATTAGAATATTTAGATTGGTTTATTTCAGAAAGAGTTTTTGATTTTAAAAGTTATTGAAATGGTTCCAATCTTTAAATTTCAAAGCTTAGATTTAAAATCAACATAAGAAATATATGCCAATTCACTTTAGTTCTGTTTTGATTCCTTTTTTTTATGTAAGTAATTAAAAAATACTTAAATAACTCGTGGGAAAATACTTATAAATATTGCTAATAGGATTTGGGATTTCTATTTGTGGACTAAAATCATTTTTTAAACCATTTATAAAAAAAAAAAAAAGATTATGTATAAAATTTGAATATATTTCTCTGATTTATAATTCATTTTGTTTTTAAGCCTTAGTTCATTTTTGAATTTAAATTATTCATTGGAAAATTTTATAAGTTTTATTTCCTAAAAAACTTGAAAAATTAAACATACGAATAAAATTCTTGAGAAAAGTTGATGATGGAAAAATATAATATGATATATTGTCTATTATATATTATATTTGTGCATATAAAGAGTATTTGTATATGGTTATATAAGAAATTTTATAATCCAAAATTTGAAAAGTCCAAAAATGTTTTAAAACTAAAAATCTAGAAAGGAAATTATCTTTAAGAAAAGATAAAAAAAAAAAAGATTTCAATAGAAAATTCTAAAAGAAAATTAAAGCAAAGTTTAAAAGTTTTTAAATTAAAATGAGAATAAGATTAATTTTAACTTTCAAAAATCAGAGAACTATTTTTAAAAAAAAGCTAACTAAAACTATTGTATATGCTATTAACTTTTGAAATTCTAAACATTACTCTATTATTAACTTGATCTTGTTTCACTTCTCTCAAGTTTCTTTCTTCTCCCTTCTTCTTTGGTTTGAATTTTCCCTCTTCTTTATTTGAAGGAATCAAATTTTATAACTTAATCAAGGCAGCCGTCGCTAATGGTACATATGGGGTTTGGTTGTTGGATATTTTGGTCTCATTGGGCTGTCCTTTTGTGGCTGCCACTTGCGGCATAAACATTTGACCAACAAAAGCGCAAATGTTGCAATCAGCTATATGGGGGTTGGCTTTACATTTCCGTTATAAGCATTTACTATATACTTCTGTGTTTTTGGGGGTTGTACATTCTATACTCTGCGTCAAAAGTCAGATATAAATGCGTTACGCGCTATCAATCTTGATTAGACGTGATTTCTTCTTTCTTTCTTTCTTTTTTTTTTTTTGGTTCATTCACAAAAACATGAAAATTAACAAGCAAGCGAATGGATAGCTACAACAAAAGATGGCCACGTGTCGCTTAGATAGTCAAGAGATAGACAGATTGTAATTGTAGAAGGGAGTGGGCGAGAGGGCGGGGGGGTAGGCGGCTAAGGGTGTTGCACAAATGAAACGCTATTTGGCTTTTAGGGAAATTTGCCAGATTGCTGGGAGATTTAATGACGTCTACGGTTACATGACTCAAATTGCCGTCAGTGCGGAAAATGCAAACAACTTTTGAAATGAAAACATAAAAATGTCCAACTGCAACGATTTTCTCATTATTTTGCACCGTTTTGTGGCAATTTCAATAAACAATAAATCCCTACCGTGTGCGGCCCCAAAAAAGAAAAAAACCCAAAACAAAAAAATTTTGCATATACAAGATCAAGAAGGGGACTTTGAGATACCCTAACTAATATATTTTTGAAATGAAACTTGGAAATGATATAAGTTGCCAATTTTTGTTTTTATTTTTTAAAATAAATCTTTAAAGGTTTTAGCTTTTATAGTTAGTTTTGGCTTTTCCCTTGTTGGTTTATAACCCTGTTACCCGTTTATTTGTAAGGTATGAAAAACAAGCTAAGAAATTATATGAACGGAGGCTGGCTTGATCTGAGCAAATTTATAGCAATTTTCACATGAATTGAACGAGAGACCAAGGCATAGGCGCCTGCTTACAAGCTGCCTGGTTGACTGGTTGGTTGCTAGGTTGCCTCTAATCTCAGCCAGCTGGACAGAGATAGAAGACTTGGTGTTGAAGCTAGAGAAGGGGCCACAAAGTCTGCTTCGACTGCTTGTTTTTGTTTTGTATTCTGTATATATTTTTTTTTTTGAGGCTGTCGTCGGGGCGTATGAGTGACGCGACTGAATCGGGGAATGGACCTGGGACAGCAGCAGCAGCAGCGGCAGCATCTGGCTATTGGCTGTTGGCCAGCGAACATAATCGTAAACAAATAAAATTATTGCTGCCGATCATGCACACAAATTTATGCACACCAACACACAATCTTCAAGTCGGGACTCCGGCACCAACTCAAGCTTTAGCTCCGACTCCAGCTCCAACTCCTTTGTCCATTCAACAACAATGACGTTGACGACGACGCTTATTTTGCACTAATTTTTGAGGCAAAACTCTTGAGACGAAGGCCTCGATTGGTGGTGGTGTAGCTGCTGCTGCCGGTGCGAGGTGTTGCCGCAAGCTGTGTGTGTGAAATATGCAACAACAGCGTGAAAAACATGAAGCCAAATGCAATGGCAACAGCAACAGCAATTCGACCAGGCCTGCCTTGGACACAGCGGGAAATGGAAATGCATTTTCGCGTGCCAAAGCAAAAGCCAAAAGTTTTTCTTCAGCCTGTGGTCTTGCTTGATGTTGAGACAACAACTGCAACAACAAATAAAAACAACATCAGCAACAACAACAAAAACAACAAATGTTAGTTGAAGCATATATACATATATCTACTTAATACCGGTAGTCAGCAACGTTAGCAACGAGGTGCGATCCAATCCGAAACTGATGATATTTACTGTGGTGATATTACTTGGAAAATTATATATACATATAGGTATATAAACCTTTTATATATAGTTGGAAAGTGGAAAGTGAGATATATATATTTCATTTTAAGAACTTGAAATACATATATAGAAGGAATGACAAATCAGGGATATATATTTTAAGGAAACAAACTCTATTAAAGGGACTTTATAAAGAACAGTTTCTAGTTTTCTTGTTCAGGATCAGAAATCTCGAAATATATAATAATATAACTTAACAATTTATTAAATAATCTGGGACAGGAATAGAGAATTTCATTTTATATGGCAATAATTACTTATTATACGATTTTCAATAAGATATAACTTTCAATTAACGCATTTTAAAGAACCTTTTAAAAGATATTTTTATTAATTCTTAAAAGATTTTAAGGACTCTTTGAAAAGTTTTTAGAGAAATTTTTGAAACTAAAATCTTTTTTATTTATACAAAAGTTGGTTCAAGGAAATCTCTTATTAATTATATCATAAAAAAATATATCTTAACAATAATTGGTTTTAAAAAAAAATTAGTTTTAAAATTTTTAACAGAAAAAATAAATAAATATTAATTATATTTTCTATAAAATTTAATTAGCAAAAAAAGACGAAAAACTTATTTAATTTTGAAATATTTTGCAAAAGGAAAAACTAATTAAATATAAATTTTATTTTTTATAATTCTAGAATATATAGAAATTTGAAATTATATAGAAATTCTTTATTATAGTCGACAAATTTGCTTTCTTCAGTTTAATATAAAAAATTAAAACTCTTGGAAGAATTTAAGAATTCCCATGAAAAATATTTTATATAAAGCTTTAAAAACAAAAAATTAAAAATTATAGTTAGTGTTGATAACAAAAATTAAGATCCACTGTGCCCCACAGCATGTTGGTATTTGCTGTCACTGTAGCTTAAACACGATGGAAAGAAGTTAGAGATGGATAGCCAGAGAAAGAAAGAGAGAGAGAGGAAGAGAGATATAAAAAGAGATAGAGTCCGCGTGCCGACTGGCAGTTTAGACCATGTTAGCGCAAGCTTTGGTAATTTTCGCTTTAGCTGCATGTTGATGATCATTATGTTGCCAGCAACATGTTGCCAATGTGCCAGCACAATGTTTTGGGTGTTTCTATTGCGCTTACACTTACTGTTTGGCTTGGTTGGTCGGTCGGTGGTTAAAGGAGCAAAGACGTCTCCATTCGCTAATGAAGACTTAAGCATGACATGTTGATAAAGATCGCACATGAGCTGAAGATTGTTGACTTGAATGAGTTTTAGCTTCTTTTCTTTTACTCTGTGTCTCTCTCTCTCTCTGTCACGTCATTTATTGATATTTATGCGAGATATTTGGCCCAAAGTCTTTTCTGAAATGGTCTGTTAAAATCATTATATATACATATATATTTTGTAAGCATTTTTATATATAGAACAGTTGTTGGTCTTCTCCTTTTGCTAACACACAATCAGCTTTGGTTATGGGACGTGTACTAATTTCCCAAAGGGCTGACAACGCCGCTCTATTTTCACTCTCAGTTACTGTCTATAAGTCCAAGGGTTGCATTTTGCACCCTCTTCACAATGGAGTGGTATCAATGGCCATCCCAATTTTTACTCGTTGTAGACATTTGTTTGACTTGTTATTGTTGTGTTGTTAGCTTTTAGCATAATTAAACGACACATGCCACAAAATGCACTTCTATGGGTTATTCCTCTCCACTCCTCTCCTGGCCTCTTCTCTCTCTCTCTCTCTGTGTGTGTGTGTGTTTTTTTATTTTCCCTGTTTCCTCTTTTGTTTTCGACAGCGCGTCATCATCATTCGACACGGCATCCATATGTTCTATTAGTAGTATGTCTCTACTTTGTATATGTATATATATTTCTCCGTATGGCTAAAAATTTGTAACGAACATAAGGTTTCATTTTGAGTGCTTCACCCACTCACACATAGATACACACACACACACACACACACATTTAGTCTATCTTCTCCCTTTCTCTAATTTTAATGCAAATGAGTCAACCTGATGGATTAGTTTTCTCTACGGCTTTCGCTTTTGCGGCTTTGGCACTTTGGTTTTAACTATTTTCATGTTGATTGATTGCCAGGCGCCGCGTAATGTAAATTTTCATTTCTTTTGTGTGGCGCGCTGGTATTTTAATTAAAATACTCAGACAGTCAACCGCACAGGTGTTCATTCCGTATGTGTGTGTGTGTGTGTGTGTGTTTGTATTGCCGCTCTATGTGAACAGAAGACTTGCATTTTGCCCCTGATGTCGTCATTTGGAATTTAGTTTGGGAATGCAATGCAACTTAAATAGGGGAAAAACATTGTGGAGTGTTAATGATGAAGAAGACTTCTAATCAAATAGTTATAATTGATTACCTTTAAAGTTTATTCAAGGTCTTATAAAGATTTACATAAATTTATCGACTGCAAACCATTTTAAGTTAGGGTTTCTTAATGGGATTATTCAATAAATGTTGGTTGAAGTCTATATACATATACACATATCCAAGTTATCCAAATTTTTGTATGAAAGTTAGAAGAGTTTGATTTTATATATACATATATAATAAGTTAGGTTTTTTTTTTTGATATAGCGAATAGATACAGGTCGGAATATACATCAATTCTTATATAAAAAATATATAATGAAATTAAAAAAAATATAGAAAATATAAAATATATATATAAATATAAAAAACATATAATAAGTATATAAAAATTCCAAAAAAAAAAAAACTAGAAAATATGTAAAATATAAAAAACATAAAAAATATATATAAAATATATATAAAATATATAAAATATAAACAACATATAAACAACATATAAAATATAAACAACATATAAACAACATATAAAATATATAAAATATAAAAAATATATAAAATATATAAAATATATAAAATATGTAAAATATATAAAATATATAAAATATATAAAACATATAAAATATATAAAATATATAAAATATATAAAATATAGAAAATATAGAAAATATAGAAAATATAGAAAATATAGAAAATATAGAAAATATATAAAATATATAAAATATATAAAATATATAAAATATATAAAATATTTAAAAAATATTTAAAAAATATATAAAATATTTAAAAAATATATAAAATATTTAAAAATATATAGAAAATAAAAAATATAAATTAAATTAATAAATTTCCAAAATATGTTAGGTTTTTGTTTATAAAGTAACAAAATCGTTTCTAAAAATATTTGAAAATAGTCTAATTAAAATCACTATATCATATATGTAGATATATGTATTAATATCTGAATTGAATGATTAGAGTCCATTGTTTATTATTAAAAGCACTTAAAATATATATATAAGTATATATATATAGATTTTTAAATAGTTACAACTATATTAAGTTTCTATTGATTGCATTTAATTCTTTTCTATTTGCTGAGTTTCCAGACTGAAAATATTTATCAATTCTGTTTGGTTGCTATAAATATTAATTGCTTTTGCCAAACATCTTTAAGAAATAGTATTTTTTTTTTTTGGTTTTAGTAATAGTTATTTTATGATAATTGCTAAATTAATGGTTTAACAATTAAAAGATCATAAATGTTTAATTAGTTAGGGGTTTTTCTTTCTTCACTCTAAAATCATTAATAAATTTGCTTATTTAAGTTTCAAATTTCTTTATTATTATAGAAGAAAGTACAAAAACTTTCGTATTATTATTGGTAATAGATAAATTTCAGCTAAATCAAATATGATATTTTCTTTTTTTTTTTTGGTTTTTTTTAATTAAAATTACATTTTCATGGCCCATTTAATAAATATGCGTGTTATGTGTGTGTGTGTATGTTTGTATGTTTGTGTGGTGTGTGTGTGTGCGTGGCCTTTAGACAACTTTATGGTCCTTTACCAACACCTCAAATACAAAATGAAAACAACACCAAGGAAAACAAATTTGCGCAATTTTTCGGTCATAAAAATGCAAATTGAAAAACGGCCTCTACAGCAAAAAAAAAAAAACAAAACAAAATGAAAATAGGAAAAAATTTTGTGTAAAAATGCTTTGAAAAAAACAAAACAAAAAAAAAAAAAAAAAAAACAATTAAAATATTTGCAAGGCGTGTTACAACGCCGTTGAGTTTTAATGATGTTTTATTGTCTGTTTCGACGGCCAGACAAACAAGATGACGATCATCATCACAATGATGTTGCTGATGCTATTGCTGATGATTATAATCGTGATGATCATGATGATCATGATGATGATCATGATTTTTCAACTAAATAATTGAATGCAGCTGGTTGGCGGTTGTCGCATTAAATTTAGGTGTCTTGTCGCCTGGCGTCTGCATCGAACTTGGTGGCTGCCAAAAGGGGCAACTGTAACTATAAGAATAAGCGAGGGATAGGAGACAGGGATGGGGGAGGCAATAGGGCAGAGAGGACTGAGCCAACGACCGCGACAATTGACGGACAGACGAACGTACGAACGATTGGACGACTGTGGGCTGAATGACTGACGAACTGACGGACTGACAAACCGAGTCGCGACGATAATAAATGAAGCGATTGCAAGTGTAACAGAACAATGACAGCAACAATTGCAGTGTTTGGCATTTGCCAACAGCAATAGCAGCAGCAGCAGCAGCGTCAGCGCCAGCAACAGCAGCAACCAGACAAAAGGTCTATTAATAATTTTTTTTGTCTTCTTTTTGTTTTTTTGGATACAATCGACTGCACAGTGGTTTCAAATCTTTAACATTTTGAGTTTACAATGAGCAGAAAATGTTTGAATGTTTGAATATCTTGTAACCGAATAATGGCAATGATTCGTTACGATATAAATGAATAATTTTGTGGTTGTTCTTAGTCAAGGCTTTTATGTTAAATGATTTATATATATATACATATATTTAACCACTGTTAGATGGCAATGTGCTCGATGGGATGACAACAGTGCTGGCAACTAACGATCGACAACTGCAACAACGACAACGACAACCGTTTGTGACTTCGTCTCCATCTTCATCTCTTCCATCGTCCGTCTGCAACTTCGACAACTGGCAAAGGCAGACAGGCCGGCAAATGCGTCGCGTTGGCTTTTCCAAAAATAAAAGCTAAACTAATGAGCCGGCAACATGCAATGCGGCAGCAACTGCAACTGAGACGCACGTGCACAAAAAACTAAGCAACAGTAACAACAACAACAAGAAAAAAAAAGATACATTTAAAAACAAATAATTGATGGTTTGGTTGCAATTGTTGTTGGTGTAAATGCTGCTGTTGTTGTTGTTGTTGGTGTTGTTGCTGTAACTGCTGCTGATTGACAGCAAATGGCGACAAAAATCAGCATCTGATTGACAACTCAATTCTCTTGTATGCCGAAAACTTAAACTTAATTGATTTTCGTCTACTTTTTTTTTCGTTTTCTTCTTGGCCATTACCATTTCTCCACCCCCGCTCTCTATCTGTATCTCACTGTCTGCCCGCTAGCAATCATCGGGTGCTATGATTTATGGGCACACATGTTGCCGGGGACAAACTTTCAAGTCGAAAATAGACAAACATAGATCTTTAAGTTAATTTTTACTGATTTGGAATTTTTACATTTGCCACTCTTGGCTTAAAAAGGCTCATTTGTCATAGGATCGCAATGTAAGGAAAGGTATACGAGTCATTATTGTTGTTGTTGTTGTTGTTGTTATTGTTATTATTGTTTGGTAGGATGTTTTAAATGAATCTTCTCCAGTCTCCATTGGCCCATTGTCTATTTTGACTGTCAAAAAATTGTTTTGCGGCTGTTCCCAAATGACATTTTATTATGTTTGACTGTTTGTCTCTGGCTATTTGACTTGATATCTGTGTTTATGTATTTTGGATTGGAATCGAGTGTTGAGGATTTTAAGGGATTTTAGATCTACAATTTATACACATAAAGAAAGAGAGAGAGAGAGAGAGAAAGATAGAGATATGTGTGTATATATTGCTCTCGTGTGACCTCTAAACTTTTGTTAAGGATTTTTAGAAACATTTTTAAAAAAGTTGCTAAGATTTAATTCCATCTGACTTATGGCCTTAAATATAAATTAATGAAATGAAATTTTTTAATATATATATATAAACATTTGTCTATTAATAAGGAAAGCGAAATGGAGTTTCTTTTAATTGTTTCCAATGCATTAGTCAATCTGTTTATATTTCTAGTTACTTACTAGATTGCTTATATCCACTGTATGTGTATGTGTATGTGTCTGTGTCTGTGTGTGTCTTTTTTTTTGTTTTGGTTGTGTAGCCGTTTTGAATTTTACAAAAACATGACATGGTAATCAGGTTAATAAACATTGATTTTTATTATTAACAATAACAATAAAAAAGTTGCAATGTTTATTGTTTTTAATTTAATGTTTTTGGCGACCTTAATAATTGCTAGAGATATGTTAAATTTGTACGGTAAAACTTTACTATAATGAAATGAAAACAGAGAACTTTGATACTGAGATTTTACTATAAAAATTTTATAACCTTGCAAAAAAGGATATAGAATATTAATTTTGGTCAGGAGTTTACATAGAAGGAACTTCGATTTTATATAGTAAATATATGTATTCTTGATCACCGGGCTGACCTGACTTAATATAATCATGTTTGTCTGTACTGTTCGTCAGGATCAATAAGAACTTCTCCGAGAATCTTTAAACTAAAGAGCTAAAATTTTGTTTCTTAGTTTTGCTTTGCTGCAGGCATTATATATATATGTATATCTGTATATATCTTGTGTATTCCAATTGAATCACTATATCATAAAGCTCTCATAGCAACGATCGTTCGAAAATATGGTTTTTGATCAATAATCTAAATGTTTGTATATCGATTGTTACGAATTTTGATATTTCTAAGTTTTGGTATATATAGAATGGTCTCTCCTGAGTTTTGGCAGAATCGATTGACTATATGTTATAGCAGCCATAGGAACAATTAGACTAAAAAGAAAATTATTAATATGAAACAAATTTTTTTTCTCAAGCCAGGGAAAAGCAGAGCTTTTGGAAAGCATATAAAACTAGTCAAATCCAAATTTAATGTAGGCTCAACTAGTTTTATATACTTTCCAAAAATTCTGCTAATTATATAATAATCGAAAAGACAGTTTGTAAAGGTATTGGAACTTCGGTGTTGGGGCATTCTTTGAGTTTTTTGGTTCGTCTAATTTTGCGTGTTTCAAAATAAAAAAAGGTTTTATATGAAACTGAAATGCATTTAATTAAGGAATTAGTTTATTAACAAAAATATAAACAAATATAAAAGTTTCTTTTCTAATTTTAGATTGCTAAAGAGGAGATAAAGGAAATGGCATGAGTTATAGATCTAAACTTACTATCTTACTTAAATTTGCATTAATTTCCTTCAAAAAAAATTTATACATATTTAATTGTATGAGTCAAAAAACGTTTTAATTTAAAATGAATCTATGAAATTGATGATTTATAACAAGATGACAACTCAATTTCTTTTGATCTGCAATAACAAAAACAAAACAAAAATAGGGAAATGTTTGGTAATCTTGGCAAATATGTGGCATAAATGTATTACAAAACCTTTGTTGTCAAGAGATTTCTCTCCCTAACCAATGCCCCCCGCACCCCCTTTATACTACCTACCTTTCAACTTCTTTTAGCATGCAGTAAAATGAATTGCAAGTGCAGTGGTAAACAAAAAGTACAACAACAACAATGATAATAATAATAATAATAATAGCAGTAACTACAACTACAATGCAATCGTTTTGCATACCAGCTGCAATATGTTGCTAACGTTTCTGCTGTTGCCAACATGAAGCAGCAGCAGCAGCCCATGTTGCTGACTAACTAGCAGGTGTTGCTCACTTGCCGGCTGGCTGGCTGCATAATGAATTCATATCTGCCTTTAGCCTCTCAAAGCAACTCCCCATACTTCTCTATTTACCTCTTTACCTCTCCTCTCTCTCTCTCTCTCTCTCTCTCTCTCTAATTCCGGGTCTCTATTATGCACCCCATCACATCAAAACACATCAAATATGTGATTGTGTGTGTATGTGTGTGTGTGTGTGTTTACAAGTGCATCTTCTTCCAATCTCGTACATTTTTCATTCATCGTTGTCAAAGATACTCAATTCTCTTATTCGTATTTGCATTTGTATTCGTATTTGTATTCACATTCGCGTTCGCATATTCAATCAGCGCCTGGGCAAAATAAAACAGGTGCAATTTTCTCTTGCAATTTTCTAATTATTTTTAGTCAGCGCTTTTATGACTTTTCACTGGCAAACTAAGCGCACGCCATTTGCCATTTTGTGCTATCTCAGAGCTTTGCTCATAAATTTCATTACGTTTTTATTGCACAATTTTTTTCTTTTTTCTTCTCTCTTCTTCTGCTTGTGTTGTTGTTGTTTATAAACAAATGCATTCATTTTGCATTTGTGCCGCTAATGTGATTTATACAAGGAAAAACAAGCGAAGGAGGAGGCAACTGCCAACAGAGGTGAACTAAACTCAAGTGGCAGGCAGGTAGGCAGGCAGGCATGCGGGATGGTATAGGAGTGGAGTGGAGTGAACTGGGGAAACAGTGATTGTAATATTAGAGTGGAGAGGGGGAGGGGGAGAGGTGCATATATATGTATATGAACAATGGCAAGGCAAACAAATTAAATTAGCAAATGTTATAAAATTCGCCATAGTGCACCTGCAGTGCATCCCAAATGCAACAACAATAATAATAATAATAATAATAGTTAATAACAATAAACGAATTGTTAGCAAACCATAAGGAAGGGGGATGAGGTGAGCATGAAATTTATGTGTGTGTGTGTGGTGGGGGGGAGGTACTGAAATTGCACTTATTGGGTGTAAAACATTTTTTGGGGGCGCCACTAAGTGCATAAAACATGTGTATAATTGTGTGTAAGAGTGCGTAGGCCTGTGGAATGTTTACAATTAAGAAATTACAAATTCCATTTCATTTATTTTTACAAAAAAATTATTAAGAAAAGTTCAAATTAAGAGAAAAATTTCTATATTTTTTTTATGGAATATTTAATGAAATTTTATGATCTAAATTTTTTAAGAATATTTAGTTTTTATTTTTGATTTCCTCAAATATTTTATTGAGAATTAAAAGATTTTGAAATTTGTCTTCGTAAATTCGTAATTTTATTATTCAAAAATGCAACAATTTAATTTCATTTCTTTTGACTAAAATAAAATAGAGAAAATTTTTATGATCTAAATCTCAATTTTATGATCTAATTTATTTAAGAAATGAAATGAAATATTTAAATTAAGTTCTTTTATTTCTAATTTAATATTCTTAAATTCTATTTTTTATTTTATTTTATTTTTATTTATTTATTTTATTTTTATTTATTTATTTTTTTTTTTTTTTGTAGGGATTTTGGAATCTTTTTTAATTCATTAAATTTTTTTACGATTAAATAAAATAAATAGACAAAAATATATAGACTATGTATTTTTAATATTTTAAATATTTTTAAATGATTTTGAACAATTATTGCCAAAAAAAATACTGTACAGAAAAGTAACTAAAAAATATATTTTCTTATTAATTATTAATTGAGTTATCCAGTTTTAACCTTATCTTGTGTTAGTACACAAATAATTTCCTAGTTTAATTCGATTAACAATATCAATTGCTTACCACAAAAAAAAACGATCTTAAATTATAAAAGATCAACATTAGATTACAAAAATAATCAGTCAAACAATTAGTTCAAGACATTTTGAAAAAAAAAGAAAGATTTCCAATCAAATATTGAAATCTCCATCAATGATTGCTGTTGCTAATAATGTCAATTATATTGACATATTGAAACTCGATATGAAACTGAAAACTGAAACTCTTTTAGTATTCACATGTTGGCCATTTATTTTGCATATTCTATAATAGATTTCCACTAAACCAGCAAAAGATATGTTTGCCAATTTCCTGGACTTTTCTTTACATTTTTCCATCCGCAATGGCAACGGCAGCGCAGGAGCAACAACATTTTGCCACTTTAACGTTTGAATTAAACGACAACATTAATTAACTTGCAATTTAGCATAAATACATCATCGCTCAAAGAGATGGTGGTACGAAAAGGGGGGGAAAGGAATGGAATTGGTATAATGGTGAGCCAGTCATTTCACTTGGGGAAAACTCGTCGCGGCTGTCGGCCTGCCAATATGAAAACTGCTCTGGTTTAAGTTGGTGCACGTTTTGGACAGAGATCGGCAGCAGCAGCAGCAGCAGCAGCAGCAGCAGCAGCAGCAGCAGCAGCAACCACAGCCATAGCAATAGCAGGTAATCATCCAGTTCAGTCCAACAGTCCACTAGAGTCAGCAGCAGGCCTTGTATCTATGTTTCTTTGGCCACCTGTTGCATGCAGTTGCCACACTTGGCGGCTTGTTGTACGGTTAGTCAGCCACTGCTGCCGCTGGGAAATACCAGTTGGATTTACTTACAAACATGCATGCTTACAGATATATATATACATATATACTATATAGTAAGTCCAGTGTCGATGAAGTGTTGTGCAGACGCCCGTAGGCTGTCGCCTCAGCGCCTAGTAAAAAGTTTGTTACAGTTACGAGAAAGCTTTAAAGGCAAAAATTGTAACCGTTGCGCAGATGCAGTACGATTCATGCAGATTGCCTTCGATAAGGTGGGTCCCCAAAACTTACTTCCCAGTCCCCAGTCCAAGTCTAAAAACCAAGTCCAAGTCTGAGTCTGAGTCTGTATCTATGTGTCTGAGTTTTTCTTGCTGCTTCAAGCACATCTAATGGACTTTTCTTTTGACATCGTTGTCTAATTGCGGGGCGTTGTTTTTTAACATTATTTTTTTTCTTTCTATTATTGTAGTTGTTGTTATTGTTGTTGTTGTTGTTTTTTTGTCTTGAGTTTTGCATAGTTAGTTTGTTTTCCGTTTGGGCAATTTGTCTAAATGACACTAACTAATTGCAAGACTAACGCCCCATAAATGGGCGAGAGCATAGACAATGAGACTTTCACCAGATGACCACCACATGATGAGGCAGGCCACAAAGAAAGAAAGAAAGAGAGAGAGAGCGACACACAGAGGTAAATCAAGAGTTACGTTTAGTTTTTTTACATTTGGGTATCTTCTGGTCAGTGGGTCATAGAAGTTCATCAAAACGAAAGTCAGTTGTATCAATTGTCTTCACTTGTTGTGCGTGAGACATGATAAGGGGCGTGGCGTTCAAATAGAAGTAATAAGGTTTCAACATAGAAAAACTTTCAACAAAATATTGAAAATATTATGCCAAGAGTTGATATCATTTAACTATGAAAAAGAGGAAATTATATGCAATTTAACATTTGAGATGTTTTAAGATGATGTTTTGTTCGTTTCCTAGACACTTTTCACCATATTAGGTGCACTTCGCTTGGCATGGTGGTGAAGTGTGGTGAGGATCTTTAAGATCAACAAGTGTTCAATGCTCAATAATTGTTTAATTTTCTAATTTATACTGTCAATTGTTAAGTTGTTTTTATTTCATATTCAATATATTTTTTTTATTTTATTTCATTTTAATTTACGACCTCATAAATTTATATTTTGAATTTACAAATTTATTTGTTGTTCTTTCATTATTCGCTCATACACATTTTGTTAATTAGTTTGCCTTTCATTTATTTGTTTGTAGAGTTTCATTTGTTTAAAGTCTTAAAATTAATTTGATATTGTTTTGTACACTTTACAAAATGTTGGCTTATATGTTTATAGCCATTATCTATCTAATTTTTTTTTGGCTTAAATGAACTTCTTTGCCATCTTTATTAAGTTTAATAGATGAAAGTTTATTTGATAAAAAAAAAAGTTCTAGAAATTTTAGAACTTCCGAATTGAGTCACTGACATGTTAGAAAAGGCAATGATAGTTTATGAATTTTGAAATTAAAACATTTATTAAGTTTTTAAATTTAAAAAAAGACAATAAATTTGTTTTTTAAATTTTAACAGCAAAGGATTAAGGATCCTATGCGAAGCAGGTTAAACAAAATGAAGTGAGAATAAGGGAGAATTTTAATATATTAGATAAAATGTTTAAAAGAAGAAAAAAAATTAGATGAAATTATAGTAAAGTAAACATTTAAAGGGTATACAAATTTTTGTTGAACATATAAATTTTTCTATATACAATAATTGTTGTTGTTGTTGCTGTTGTTATTATTTTGTCAAAGCTTTTGTCTTCATTTATGTTTGTCATAAATTATAGGCGAGAATATTTTGTGCATACTTTGTTATAGAATTTCTTTTCTTTATTATTAAACAAAACACATAATTTTTACTTTGTTTTCAAAAACACACACATAACAACAACAACAAAAATAATAATAACAACAACAACAACAACAATAACAAAATGCTTGGAAAATTGCTAGCGGCATTTTGTGAATTTTTGTTAATTTGGCGCGCAGCTGCTGTCGATGTGTCTTTCATTGGATGCCAGTGCCCAGCAGCAACAGCAGCGGCATTGCAAGGCATCACTAACAGCAACAGCAACAACAACAACAGCAACAATTTTTGATACGGCAGCAACACAGCAATGCGATTGCGACGACGGCAACTTATTTAAAAACTTAAAGTGTCAATTGTTGTGACAACTAAGAAGAAGGAAAAAAAAAAAATAAAAAAATTAAGAAAAAAAAAGCGTGAAAATATTGCAAATGAATGTCAGAGACGAACGGACAGAGAAGACGGACGAGTGCCACAGGTGCGTATGAGTAACATTGAAAAGTCGGCCAACATAAACTAGTTGAATAATATGTGGGCCCAAAATGTGAATGTGTCTTCCCCTCCCCTCTCCCTCTACAGTTCTTATCAGTTAAGTGCAACAGCAAAGATTATAGAAAAGAATTGGGGAAATATAGAAAAAATTTGCTTAATTGTTGCAACAAAAGTTGCCACAATTTATAGGCATATTACAATTTCAATCTTTGTGTACTATTTAGCTTGTATTTACTGTACCAGTATGTTGAGAGTGGTGCTCGCCATAAATCTGGCGACCATTTAGTGTCCATCATTTCGTCCGGTTAGTCATCGGGTGGCAGGCAAATGAATTGCCGACGGCCATTTTGAGCGAACGCTTGCTGTAAATTTGTCAACGTTTTTCTCTGTATTTCTGTTTTTTTTTTTTGGGCCTCGATCGAACTGTGGCGCACCTGCACCTGCTGTGCTCATTTCAGAAAAGCTGCTGCTGCTGCCTGCCTGCCTGCCATTAGTAGCGGCGGCAACGGCCCCGCTAATGGGCGCCCAATAGTACCCGCCCCAGCAGCGGCAGCAGCAGCAGCAGCAACATGTGGTGCACAGCTGCAGCATGTCAGCAGCAGCAGCGTCGGCAGCGGTGGCGGCATCATCAACATTGGCAGCATCAGTATCGAAGGCAAGCAGCCAGAGTTGCCACCCACCGCTGCGGGCTGTAACTTTTTTTTTTTTAGTATGTCATGAGGCGTTTCGTTTCCCTTCACCAGGCAGAGAGACCTATCATTTTTTTTTTCTTTTTGTTTCTCCTTCTTTATTTTGCCCCCTTGTTGCACCTGTTTCAATGCATTTCGCTTTTATTGATTGCCGCTCGCATACAATCTGAATCTCAGCATTTGTATAACGAGTGCGAGTACCAGTATCTGTATCTGCATCTGCATCACTGTATCTCTCTATATCTGTATCTCTTTCGCATTCCCCATTTTGCAGTCGCGGTCATTGAGCCGCTGATTTGTGGCGTTTCTAAATTGTTTTTCATGTTTTTTTTCAGTTTTTTTTTCTTTTTTTTTTTTTTATATATGTAAATATATTTCGACCGGCAGCTGCATAATGTGTGCAGTTTATTGACAGCTCCGACAATTTGATTTAGATACAACCAAAGTGGAGTGCGTAGATTGCATGCCTTTGAATGTGCATCGTGTGGCAATTAGCTGTAACAGCAAATAAAACCAAACTTGTTTCAAACAAATACAAAAAAAAAAAAAAAAATAATAAATCCCTTACCCCCTCCCAACCCATCTAAACATTCCTCCTTTGATACGAATGGTTCGCTGTGTGAATTTCTTTAAAAATTAAATAATATTCACTTGAAATATACAAACAAATCTAGGTACTTTTGCGATATGGGTCAGTGACGATTACAAGAATGTGTCATCAAATGTGATTGCAGCAGCGTCAATTAGTATTCCCCCCCACCCTCTCCACTTTCACTAAGATAAGAGCCAAGAGGCCATAAAAAAAGAATCATTTTATATGAATTTGGTTTGGTGGTCGACTTTTTAATACTTTATAGAAAAGAAAACGAAAAAAAGATGAAGAAATTTTGTACTCTTATGAAAATAAACATAAATTGATCTATAAAAATGGAGAAAAAATCTCATATTGAATGAAGAATCTCTAATATATATTTAGCTTGAAGAAATGTTGTTGCTCTGTCTCTTGCCATTTCAATATAAAATTAAATCTTTTTACAATTTAACAAATAAAAAAATTTATATATAATATTTTATCAGATTATGATTTTTTTTAGATTTTCTCCAAGTTATTTTCTAGTCTATTTTTTTAAACTTTGTTCACACAAAATATCTTATCTTGCCTTTTGATCTTTACTTAATGCTGTAAAAAAAAAATATACAAAATTTTTAAATTAATAATTTGAATAATAAATAATAATTTAATACAATATTAAGGTAATTTACTATAACTTTTGTATAATAAAGTTATATATATTTTTTTATTAAATATTTAATATTCAATTTAAAAAATAAATTTGATTTTAGTTTGTATAAATATTCAACTATATTAGTAGAATAAAATTTTGAATAAAACATTAGTTTAAACTAAAATTTTACATCAAAATTTCTTTAATTTTTATTTTTTTGTTTTTAGTAGTTTTATTTTTCTTTTTAGCTAACAATATAATATATTTTTCTAAAATTTAAAGTAATTAAAAAGTTAGTTTAAATTAAAATTACTTTAAAAATTAATTTCTTTCTATTTCCATTATTTATTTTATTATTTTCATATTTGTTTTTAGCTTTTACTTAAAATTTTAGTCGTTTTACTTATATTTCTTTTATTTTATTTATAATTTTTATATTTGTTTCTCACTAACAATTAATATCTTTTCTTAACATTTTTAATTCTTATATTAAAAACTAAGCGTAAAATCAAAAAAATTATCTATATAGAACACTTTATTTTATATCTTTTATATGTCATAATATCTACATATTCAAAAGATTTTCTTCTCATATCCTTTTTTTTTTTTTTTAATTTTTTGTTTATTTGGAATCTCAAAGTACTTAATCATGTCCACTGGGTATCGGATGTACGTATCTAATTATAGGCTATATAAAAATATTATGTATATAAACAAAATATCAGCAGATGAGTATATATATGTATATATATATATATATATGCCATGTATAATCGCACTGAAAAGCCATGACTACAATTACTATAAATATGTACAATGCCGCAATTCAAGTGCAAAACAAATGGATGAATGGTTGGGTTGGGGGCGGAGAGTAGGGTCTTTTATCAGAGTATGTGAAAGAGAGAAAGAGTGAGAGAGAGAAAAAGAGTGTGAGTGGTGCGACGGAACCGAAACCAGAATTCTGTATGGTATTGTTGTACCCAAGCGACGACGGAAGCGTCGCTGATATCGTCAGACCAAATGCCGAGTGCAAGAGGAGGCGCAATATAATGGCGTAGTATTAGAATGGGGCGTGGCACCACCACCACCACCACTATCATCATCATCACCACCTGTTTGCCCGCATGCCAATGACGACTTACCGATCATTAGACACTTTTCATTTGTTCAGGTGTTATGCACCTGATTTGTGCGCTATCGTCCAACCAACGACGAGATAGAGATCCAATGCCTGGGCCAGATGTTCCAGAACCTCAAACGAATAGACGAACGGACGTACGAGGAGGGGGTTAACCGAATGATAATGGGAGCTAGCTGACTAAAGTGCCAAGTGGGGGAAATGTTGGGGACTAGGGTAATTACTCAATTTAAATGTGTGGATTACGGCAAGTTTGTGTTGTTATTTCCAGTTGTACTCATCAACTTGACCAGATTGAAAATTATTGTTTTTTTATTTTTTGTTATTTTCAAAATGGCTGTACATTTGACTAACTAAATTGTTTACAAACTTTTGAAAGAGAAATTTAAAAAAACAAAATTAATGAAAGCAAAAATATAAATTAAAAAAATATATTTTATGGCTTATTTAATGAACACTCAAAGTCAAAGCAATAAAATAATTTATTATTATTATTATTAAGAAGCAGAAAAATAATTCAAATTCATACTTCAGCAATTAGTTAGTACAAGTATTTAAATAAACATTAATTAAGGTGGGAGTCTGTTTAGATTGATGTAAATAGAAATGCAATTGCAATATTCATTTTTAATCTCATAATATTGCATATATAATTTCAATAAAAACATTTTCAAATATTTAAATGATTCAATTTCAATTCTAATTATAAAAAAAATGTATAAGAATTCTATTTCTACTATCTAATAAACCATCCAATATTGTTAGTAATTCTATTCAATTGATTGATAGTAATTAAATTGATAGTTGAACAAAAACTAACAACTTTGTTATAATCAGTGACTAAAGTCTTTAGATATCAGCAATTCTAGTAGTACATTTACACTCAGTTTTAATCAAAGAAATAACAAGAAGAAACTGATTGAAGAAGTATTGAAGTAATATTAGAAACATCATTTGAATATATATTTTATGACCAAATATATATGACATCTGTTTCTAAATTAGCAATCAATATTGATCTAATGAAACAGGTGTTTAAATGGCAGGTGCGTATAGGCGTGGCTGGAGGATGCCTAATTGCTGCCATATAGATTTATGAAGAATACAAAACGAGTCCACTAGCAATTTGTTCGCCAATTCGGGGCGACAAATGTGCAAACAAACGTAATAATAACATCAGACGAGCCAAACACTTTACAAAAGGGATCAAAATTGTCAAATTGTGTAAAGGAGAGCAATAGGAGGAATAAGAGAATGGGTGATAGGGGGTTTAACCAGCAGCACTCACTCAAGCACTTGGCATACAAAAACACACACGCACACAATAGAGTGTGAAAGAAGGAGAGAGAGAGAGAGATACAGACACCCCTTGGCCAACTGCCACAACCAACCACATTGAGATCGACATTGAGGGGTTGCAAAGAGTCAAGAGGTTTTGAATAAATTTAACACGAGTTATAAGGCAGATGACAACTGGAAAGGCAGAAGGGGATTGCTGCTTATAATTGGAATTGGGATGGGATGGGATGGTATGAGATGGAGTGGGGTGGGGTGGGGTGGTGTGAGTATTTAAGGGGTCTCGGTGTTGAGCTGACAAATGTTGTGTTTTCTGTTTTCATTTTTTGAAATTATGGCAGGATAAGGCTTTGTTTTCCAATTGGTTTTATGTTTGCATTGCCTTAATTTGTGCCGTTCATAGGCCATTTGTTCCATTTTATGTCATCATCAGCGGCAACAGCAGCAGCAGCAATAAGAAGAGGGAGAAAATGTTGTCAGCTGTTTCCCCTTCTTTTGGACTAAAATGATCTCAAGAGGGCCAACCCCATACACACACGCACACACACATGCCTTAATATTTACTTTATATGTATTGCCATGGTCAGCAGGCCCAACAGGTGTGCGGCTTATTTAAATGGGTGCGGGCTAAGATCTGGCCAAGAGAAAATGTATAAGCAACATTTGTCGTATTGTCATAACGCATACGTCATGTGGTACCTCACTATACATATATATATATATAACAGTTGTGTGTGTTTGTGTGTGACTGTTTGAGCATTTAATGGCCAAGACGTGTTCAACGCATTAACATTAACATTAGCAAAGCTTAACAAAAAGAAACAAACAAAATATATATACATATATACATATATAAAACAGAGAAACAAAACTCTGTTTTAAATTTGAACATTTATTTTCTTTGTTTTTTTATTTTTGCCAAAGTTGTTGAGCGGGCCAAAAAAGCAAACGCCAAAACGTATTTGAAACCGAACCAAAAATGAAAATGAAAATGTACAAACAAATATGCAACAAGCGATTGTGGTAACAGCAGCAGCAGCAGCAACAAAAACAATAACAACAACACATAAAGAGCTTGTCATACATTTGTGCTTGAGTTGTCAATGACATCGACTGTCAGTCAGTCACTCAGTCAGTCAGTCAAGCAGACAGACAGTCAGACAGAAAACCTTATTTAGTTAAAAATAAAAGATAGTGGAGTAAAGTGACAAGAAGATGTTTCAATCGTTTAGGTACTATAAAATTTTTGGCTGATTTCGTATGATTATTTATAGTTAACTGTGATCATGTTATCTATCTTTACTTAAGATTATTATATCAAAACATTTTTAATAATCAATTCTTAAGCTAAATGGAATTAAAAACCGTAGTGCGTTAAGGTCTTTTCGCCTAACTTATATAATATGATTGTGATAAGAGGTTAACAAACCGAATCATAATATATCTTTTTCAAGACATTTTCAATGGTCAATTCTTTGCTTGAACCTTAATCTTATTGAATATTAAAACCGTAGTGCGCTACGGTTCCTTCGTCTAACCTAAATAATATGATTTAGATATGACAGTATAAAATTTAAACGAAATACTTCACTTTACTTGATATTATTATTTGAAGCCATTGTCAATGGTCAATTCTTTACTTGAACTTTAGTCTTAATGGAAATAGAAACCGTAGTGCGTTGAAATCTCCTTTTGCTTAACCTAAATGTACTGAAAAGTCTTCGTCGCCGAAAAATGTTTGCATTGGTCAATAGAGGTGTCTATTATGAGAGTTTTTACTGTAATATGATTAAGTAAAAAACTTTAAAAACTATAGCAAAACATTGTAAGAGTTTGTCTTAAGCATTTATTAAAAAAATATTTGAAAAAAATAATGAAATTCTTTAACAGTTTTTGCTTTTCTTCCATGTGACTTTTTTTTCTCTTCTACTTCTTGTTTTTTTCTTTGTAACATTCGTAAAAAGTTGTAGTAGTTGAAATTATATAAGTTCAATTAAATTTCTAACTGTCTAATAACTGGGTTAATATACAGGTTTGTTTTGGGCCAATTAAAACCATTTCACATTAATCATTATCCAGAAAATCCACATTTAGACAAAGTCCAGTTTCATTTCCGGCTCCCCCACGCACCGTTTGCACTTAAAAAAAAAAAAAAAAAAAAAAAAAAAAAACTATTGGCCTAATCATATTGCCAATAGTCGTCGTTCTCATATCAAAAATAAAAATAAAAAAAAACAGCAACAAATACAAACACAAACAACCAATTCAATTCCCCAATAATTCCTCCATTCATTGAGTGGCAAAAGCTATAAATTAATTAGAGCGACTATCGAAAAATAGTTTTCGATTAGTGCAAAACACCTGTAGACCAAACCGGACCCAATTCCAAAGCCAGTTTGCCCAGACAACAACGACGAAAACGACAAAAGCCCCCCCAAAATAAAAAAAAGAGTGCAGAGATAAAAAACAGATTAGAAATTCAAATGATGACATGTCTGTTCAGTTTCAGTTTATTTCCCCGCATTGCCTTGAGGGGCCGGCCACTCCCTTCTTGCTTTACTTTAGCCTTTAAATTTATTAACTTGCGTGGCCATAATGTGAATGAGATTGGGGTTTTAGTTCGATCAACACCTGTGCCCACTTGGAGCTTTGTGGTTATAAAAAGCAACATCATCTTGTACCTAAACAATCGTCAACCCTGTGATACTCCTTTCTGTCCCTTCCTCTCCCACTAAACAATCTAGAATGAGCGGTATTTCTGTTGTTTCTATTCTTTTCTTTTGGTTTTTTGGGTGCAAAGCAATTTCAATTTCCAAATGACGACGTCGTCGTTGTCGTTGTTGAGTGTGTAAACAATATTTATCAGTTTGCACTCTCGTTTGGAGCTCTGAATTGGTGCTACTTAAAATAGACCAAGGGGTATGGGTATGAGTTATGGGTACGGGTACGGGTACAATGGAATGGCTACAACTACGATTCATAGTTTTACCTTTTGGGTGGGTGCAGTTTGGGTACCGGCGCACCCAAGGCTTTACGATACTAAATACCAACATCAGTGTATACCACTTCAATGCCTTGGGCACCTGGTCTTATCGGACACGCTACGCATTACACCCGCGCGAAACCCCAACTGACTTTGCTGATAACTGAAACCATTGCCAGATGGCCAACCTGTAGTACTGTTGTACTATAAAGTGAGTATGTATGGAGTAGATGGATGGAGCCAGCCCCAAGTCCATGGCGCGTAGTAGACGACGACGACGACGACACTACGAGGCTTATCAGCAGAAGCAGCAACAACAAATGCTCCGGTTACGTGTATGTTGTTTGTTGTGAGCTTATTCTGTGCATGTGTGTGTGTTTGTGTATTTCACCCCATTCCACCCAATTTCAATTCGAATTGCCATGCCATAACATACCAACAGGTGGTTGCACCGAAAGAGAGAGCCCCCAGACCGATCCCGGTCCCAAGGTTCATTACGAGAGCTCTAAACTTATACATAGGTTCTTATCTACCGCACGCTTTCGTGCTTTTTTTATATTTTGTATTTTTACGTGCGTTTTTTTTTGTTTTTGCCTCCCCACCCCACCTCATAGTTCCACACTTCTTTACCAGCTCTCTCTATCTCTTTCACTCTGATGTGTTTACTTTGTTTTTGTTTGCGCTTGTAATTAAGGTGATGAATTTATTGTGCCCCCTCCACTCTGCAACGCATCTCCCTCTACGTTTTTTTTTATGGCCTGATATGGTGCGCCGATTCAAGTGCTTAATTTCTGTTGCTTTGGTTTTTTTTTCGCAATCGCCAAAAAAAAAAGAAGAAGAAACAAAAGCAACAACCAAAACAGAAAATAAAATTTAATTGAACTCGCACGGATTTTGGTTTTGGGACGAGGGCATTTGCGTTTGATTTCACATGTCGCGCGACCGATTCACCGACTGTTTCCCCCTTCCTCGTGTTCCTTTTTCAAATTGATAAAGCGACAACATGTATTTACAATTTATAGTCCCTTTTAATTGATATCGTCAAGCCCCAAATCTCATATGTCTGTTTACATGCACCCCGACTGTAAGCACACACTTACTCTAACTTATCAATGAGAAATGTGCACTTGAATTTCCGACAGCGTACAACCCATCTCTCTTTCTCTCTCTCCCTCCTTTAAGGTAGCTTAATAATCGCACCGATCTCCTGTTATATGTACATATGTATGTATATATGTACCTGACTGGAAATCGGACTAATGTGCATACATCACGATATGCCTACAGACCGTACTTACTTATTATTTTGAGGCGCTTGCCGTGATTTTGATCGAACGATCCCGAAATGTACTTGGATCGCTGACAAACTCTAACCTGTAACCGTTCCATAATGAAAGAGAGAAAGAGATAGAGAATGAGTGTTGTGTAACGTATGATTTTGTTGTCGTATCGTTAAAGGAAATGACAATTAATCAAGGCAACAAAAGTAAAATGTTTGAATTCCCCTCACATTAAGTTAACCGCATTTAAATCAGTGTATGAAAAGTATTCACCATCAATTCAATCGCAAAAACCAATCTCAACAGAATCTCAACATGCAACAGAAGCATCGTAATGAAAACTCTTGATATATCCAATATATATGAGTATATATGTATATATATCTATATATTCATTATTAAGAAAATTTTACCTTGCTTTATTTTATTTCTAACCTTTATGAAGTCTTTCCGAAGATATTAAACCTGTGGATACCGTTAGGAAGACTTTCAAAGTTATAAATTGAAGATCCTTTACCTAGCTAGTTTTAAAGTGTTATCGGTTATCGGTTTGAGTGTCAAGGCAGCTCCTTTACTCTTTACTTGACAGTTTCTTTTTATATAACTTGATTTAAAGATCAACTTAAAACTGAAGCCGTCGATCATAAAAGAAAACCGTTGAAAATTACTATATATATTATATATGTATATTCTTATTATAAGTATTATCCTTGTTTAATTAACATTTTATAAAATCTCAAAATAACAAGTCACACTCTTTTTAATTTGAAATATTTGTTCCCTTCTTTTTAGTTCACTTTGCTTTACAAATAGATAAATTTCCCATTTTTAAATAGTCAAATAAATTTTGTTTAAGATATCTTAATTGCAGACACTGGCAAATAGTTTTTAAGCTAGCCAGAGTTTGAATTGATATATATATATATAAATGTATATATATATATTTATCCAATACAAATGATCCAGAAAAATGAGTTAAAACTGTTGCGATAAATCGCGTAACTAATTTTTCAATTACAAAACTCAATGCGCAATGCATTTAAAAAACAATTCAACTGTTGCAGCTTTTGGCGACTTAAATATAAATAATTAGTTACGACTGCATAAAGATAAAAAGCCAAATTAGACGCTAATTTTCAGGCAACAAACAATTGCCATGGCAAACAGACTGAAGCCGGTCGCTCGGTCGGTGTTGGCCATAAAAAACAAAAAAAAAAAAAAATGAAATAAAATAAAATAAAAATACAACTTCAACTGACTTTTAAAAACTGTAGCAATTGAAAGAGGGAATCCAGTGGACAGAGAGAGAGAGAGAGGGAGAGATGGAGAGTGGGGTAAGGAGTTGGAAGTTTGGTGGGGTAACGAAATTTACGAAATGTTTTGCGCCACCGTTGCGCGCAAATAACTCAATTGAAATGCCAACGGAACTGACACGCAGCGACAAGAAATTGAAAATTAAATTTAAAATTGCGCAAAAGTAAAACGAACAAAAAAAAAAAACCAGCTAAAAAAACAATTGAAAAGGTTACCCACCGGTTAAGAGTCGTCGTCGTGGTGGACTAATTAGAAAACTCAAAAGCGGCTACATTGACGACTTGTGCAGGCTAATTGCTGGAAAAAAAAGCTAAGCAAAAAAATAAAAACAAAAAAAAAAATAAAAGAGCCAAGAAAGAGAGCGGCGCCAGTCAGCATCAATTCAGTTGGGCAAACGAGTCCGCTACAAGAGACGAGAGAGTGGGCCGCAGCTGGCGGAATGGCTAGCTAGCTAGCTAGTGGCGCGCAGGTGCAGGTGCCTGGCGCTAAGCTTAAGCTCGAGTTGACGTCGTTGTCGTCGGTGGCGGTGGCGGTAGTGGCGCACAGGTGGCTCTAAATGCTTGATGCGGTGACTCAGAGAGTTTAGAGTCTCTAACTGAATTCAGTCCCTCAGAATTGGTAATCGACTGTTTGATACTATAGCAAGCAGTTTTACCATCTTGGTTTAGTTGAAAGTGTTTTAAAACAAAGGTTCTTTTATTTAAATGAGTTAGTCTTACCAGATCTTTTGATTATATGATACTAACACAAGGATTTTAAATGTGTAGAACTATCAAAATTAGTTAGTTTTAAGCTTTTAATAATACTTTAATATTTTAAGTAGTATTAAGTATAGGTTTTCTTATCTTCTAGGATTTTTTACTATATGATACTATTATATGAATCTAAAGTTAGTTTAAAGCTTTTAAAAATATTTAAAGTATTAGGTTCTCTTATTTAAACGGGGTATTTTTCCAGGTTTTTTAACTAATAATAGGTAAAAAAATAAGAAATTAGTTAGTTTTGAGCTTCCGGGAATATTTAAAGTGTTTTAAAACTTATTTAAAAAGTTCTCTTGATCTCACGACGTAGACTTCCGGAGTCTTATACCTTTTCTTTATAGAACTTCATAGCTAACTTTTCCATATGATTCAAAGTTTTGTTCTCTACTTTGCATTACTTCTAAGACATTATGATCTAGTATCTTATACAATCTTTTTTTGTTCCCCAACAGATCTGTTTATTATTTTAAGCAAAATTGGCAAAACTTGTTATATCTGTGTTATACACGAGTTGTCTTTATCCGGTTTTTGGTTTTGTTTTTGTAAATTCATTATTAGTGTTAAAAAATGTAAAAAAAAAAAATTCCATTGCCATTAAAAGAGTTTTTATAAACCTTAATTTTAATTAAAACTTTATGGTTAAATTTTAAAAAAAAAATTCACCTTTATTTCAATTAAAACTGATACGAAAATAAAAGAAAATTTAAAAATCTTATATATAATATTTTACTTAAGCTAAGCTAATTTTTCATATTTAACAGATTATGAAAACTTTTCTAGTAATTTATTTAATTATAAATTTTAATTATATAAATCAATATAGAGTTCAGATAATCATATAGCATATACACTTAAATTTTCTCTTAACTATAAAATAAGCGGTATGACAAAAGATATGAAAAGAAATAACAACAACAAGAAGAACATATAGCAATTATCGCTGTTGTTGGCAGGCGGCTCCAATTCGTATTGCATACCCCCCTTACATATTATTTGTTTTTTTTTTGTTTTTGTTTTTGTTTTTGTTTAACTATTTGCTTTGCATTAGCCGACATTTAAGCATGGCTATCGATTTAATTTGAACTGCCTCCCCTCTAACATCTTCTCCTTCTCCTTAAACCAGCATTTTCGCCCACTTCAATTTGAGTGGCGTCGCGTCCCATGAAGTTTTTTTTTTCTTTTTTTTTTCTCTATGCTATGTGTTGCCCCAATCTGTCGTCCGTCCGCCCCGCACACAGCGGGATTTTTGCGACCGAGGACCCAAGCGGCGGCAAGCCCATACCATAGCCATATTGGAGGTTCATATTTTTAGCAATTTGTTAACTGCACCTTAGCCGGAATGAGTTAACTTGGAGCTCTCGTAAATCTTGGCCCAGTCGGCAGGTTGACAGATTCGTTAAATTTTTATAAGCGGCTCGCCTCCTTGATTTGCCACCCTCCTTCACCATCAGCAAACCCCCTAGTCCCAACTCTTTGTGTTTGTGTCCACTAATTTGCACATTTCGCATTGCGTTAAATGTCGCAAATATTGGCAGCTTTGTGGCTTTTCAATGAAGTTTTTATGAGCGAAATGGTCAAAGTTCAAAATTACAAATTAAATCGACGAATTGTTGAATAATTTTCAGTTATAGTAGATATTTGAATGATTCAGTTATGGTTTATTTTTGTGGTCTAGAATTCTACTTACATTATATTTAGGTGAATTTTTCTAAAATTTTAAACGTTGATCTGAAGGAAATCATCTCTGTTTTTATATGGTATATATATGCCTCTCATCTAGGTAGAACTCTACATTATATAGCCAGTATTTCAGACTATACAAAGTTTTAATCGAAAAACTTAAGTTAGGATATATTGATTTAAAAGATCAACTTTTCTTCTATTTGGGGAAAATATAAATCAAATGTCCTTAATAATGCCATGTTTTTCTAATAATTTAAATTATTATTTTAATATTATTTTAATACATTTTTTGCGTGACAAAGTTAAATAAAATGTTAAGAATAAAATTTTAAAAGAGATTTTTACTAAGTTCACTTCATATTTTTATTTAATTTTGAAAATTTTAATTTAAAAATTAACATTTTAAACTGAAAATCAAAAGTTTTTCAAAATTTAACATATAAAGATTTTAAAAATAATTATAATTCAAAGAAATGAGGATTTTACTAGCATTTCCTTCTAAAGAAATTATATAATCAATTTCAAAATCAAATTATAAAATCAATAAAGAAATATATATTTTTCAATTAAAAAAAAAGTCCTGAAAATTTTTCAAAAATGAATTTTAAAATTAAGAAATTGGTTTTCTAATTATAAAAATTAGAAATGAAAATTTTAAATAAAAAAAAAAAACAGGAATTACAAAAAAAAAAAATTTGTTTTCCAATTAAAAAAGTAAGCGATAAAAATTTTTTTAAAAATAAATTTTAATTTAATTTAAAAATAAATTGAAATAAATTTAAAAAAACTGTTTTTCAATTATAACAAATTAAACTTGAAAATTTTTTTTAAAACTAGACAACAAAAAATGAAAGTTACTTAATTAATTAATGCAAATTAATATTTATTTAATTTATTTTCTCAATTAAATACTTCGACTTAAGCTTTATTTAAAGAGCAAAAAAAACTTACCCAAATACCATAGAAATGTTAAAAAGTTATCAAACTTTAATATATATAGATTTCCTACCTTGACCAAAGTTAATTTAATAATTTAAATTAACATAATGAGTGCTAACTAATTTAGTTATTTGCCTTTATGTGTTATCAGTTAGTATGCGTATGCGTATGCATTCTGGCTACTTGATAAACTGAAAAGGTACTTTGTTTAGCTGACACTTGAATTGAAAAGTAAATTTCTGACAAATACTTGAATTTAATTCAATTAACGATTAAATAAATACCTAAACGAATTAATAATACCGTATGACTATGGCCAAACCTGTGGGGAGGGTAGGGGGGTAACACTGCAAAATCAAGGTTCTCAATAAAAAAAAAGACGACAGCGTTTCCGCTGGCATGCGAGAACTCAACTCAGACAGAAGACAAATTGGCTGCTCAACGGAACATAAATTAAAACAAATAAAAACAAAAAAAAAAAAAAAAAAGAGAGAGAAGAAAAAAATAAAAACATAACAAATAACTCAAATGAAACTCGATGTTTTTGTTTTTTGCTTGTTGTTTTTGTTGTCTTCTTTTATATACATATTATTTTATATCGTTTGCAACCTTCAAAACTACATGAACACGAACACGAACGTGCAATGCAGTTTTCCGCAATGAGCCGTCGGTAAATCAAGCCATTACCAAAGCCAGAGACGTTTAGAGGAGGGAGGGAGGTAGATAGGTAGAATTGTGGAGACCCAATGAGATAGAAGGAGAGATGCGATCTCAGTTTAACTTGAAGATGAGAGCAGCACCAGCAGCAGCAGCAGTCGCTGTTAAATGACAGAGATAGACTGAGATCTAGACTGAAGCTTGAGGCGTGGGTTGCGGCAGCAGCAGGTGCGTTCCATTGAATGAATGACTAAATGACTGACTGAGTGGCTGGCTGATTGGTGGACAGACAATTTCGTATGACATTGCAATGCCGCCGCCGATGCCGCCGACGTCGCCAACTTGCACAATAAAACGCGAAATTGGTTTTTAATTTTTTTGTTTTGCTAAACTACTTAAACAAAATACAACAACAATCGAAATAGACTAATGTAAAATATGGAAATTTTTTTTTTTTTTTGTGCAACAATAGATAGATAAACAAAACAATTAAGGCACGTGCCGCAGCATTCATACAGGGTTGCCGGCAACGGCAACGGCAACTCGGCCATGTCCATAACCATAATCGAACACAGGCGCATATACAACCGAACAACTGACAGCTGACAACTTTATCAGTGATGTTGATGTTAGCTCATCATCCCCATACCCATACCGATACCCATGCTTATAGCCATACCCATCCTTGCCCCTAATGGCAAACACGTTTTAACGCTCAAAAGTCCGCGGGGAAATCTTCTTTTTAACAACAGCATCTACGTGCATAATTCATAAATGTTTCAGCTTCAGGTCGAGTCGTTTAGATAATGACAGAAATAGAGATTGAGATTGAGTTCAGTTTAGGATTGGGTTGTCGTGGGTTGGTTTGGGTTTTCTGCTTTTCAGATTGAGATTGGTGGCACGCCCAAGCTTTTAGGGGTGGCTGTTGCAGCTCAAATGCTCCAATGAACTCTTAACAAGAGATTGCCATATGTCGCATTGCAAAGTGTTGCCAAGACACGCACATACACACACACACATACTTACATACATCAGTGCTGTCAAATTAAAAGATCTTTTCAAATTTGAATTGATATAATTGCAATTATTTTTTAAAAGAGTATCAAAAATTTTATAAAATATTTCTGTATAACTGTTATATAAAACTTTCTTATAAAACTTGGTAAAAATATTCAGCTCATAAGTTTTTAATGTCATTTTTTCAATTTCTAAACTTTTCCTTTAATTATAAATATTTTATTTATTTTTAATATTTGTTATCTATTTAAAATTTGTTTTTAAAAACAAACTTTTAGTCGAGTAAAAGATAAAAAAAACTTCAAATAAAAGTAAAAGCCAACACTAGAGAAGAAGAATGTCAAACAAAAGGCTAAATGTCAATTGGCTAATGCTAAAATTGCTAAAATGTCACCACTGACAGACACACACACACACAAACATACACATACATATGCATAAGAGAGGTACAAACGAGGCGTATGCGTAATTTAAGCCCAAAGACTAATTGAGTTGCAGTGGTAGCAACAACAACAGCAGCAACAACAACAACAACAACATCTGTATAACCGAGGCCGAGGGGAATTATTAGGTTACAATTTGATGCAGCCACCCGACAATTATGACAGATGGCTACCCCTGCCCCGTTCCATTTGCTTTCCGTTCCGTTGTCTCAAGTGTTTCGGCTGCGCTTTTGGCATGTGGCCGGCTTGGCCTTAGCTTGCGCTTGGGATCGGCTATATATGCCATATATACATAGCAGTAGCGCAGCCTCTCCTTCATTCCATCTCCATCTCAGCCAGATGTTATGATTGGTTTCTTCATACAGTATCGTGGGTGTCTGTGTGTATGTGTGTGTGTGTGTATGTGTGTATATTGTCGAGTGAGTCATGGTACGTGCTACTGTGCAAAAAGTTATTAAATTTTTTATACGGCATGTGCATTTTGAAGTAGACTTTTTTTTTCTCCTTCCTTTCTCATAAAACTCAACCCCACATCTTGCCATTCCCTTACCAATTGCTTTGCCGTGTTGCCTTAGGTTGCCGCCTCCGCCTTACTTCCATCCATACATCCATCCTTCGTTCCTTGGAAAAAGAAAAGGGTTAATAGTATATCGATGGTAACACGTGTCGTACGTGGTAGCCATTAGCGTAAACATTTCAAATGCGTTTCTGAGTGCCTGCCAAATTTTTTGCAAATTGCCAAAACGGCAAACTGTATATGCATACATACATACATACACACACACATACATATATATATATATGCATATAAATACATAAATTTTATAGCAATAGATTAAAAACTCAATAAAACTGTTAGCCATTGCCAATTTTCCATTAATGTTGTAAACTTGCTTGTTGATCCGCAAATTAAAATTCTTATTTTTCTTTGATGCGTGTTCCATGAAAGGAAATGAAACTATGGGATAAATGAAACACTGTAAACGATTGAAAAGATTTCCATAAAGTAAACACAAAAAAAAAAAAGACGTGAACTAAATCTATTATCTCTAAGATAAAGTTTAAATTTAAGTTGATCTAATTTTATGGATTTTTTTTTTTATTTTATGGACTTTCATCTGTATTTGAGACAAACCAAGTTTATGACCTCAATATGTCGACCAAAATTTTGTGTGCACTAATTGCTTTTAGAACGCCCATGGTGATAGTGTTGGCAATGTTTGGTAATGGTTGTGGTCTATGCCGCCAAATGACCCAGTGCGCCCAGTGCCAAAGCAAACATATAAGCAGCAGCATGCAGCTAGCGATATGATCAAAGTGAACTGCGACCAGATCTACCATATGTTTAGCAGACAACTGCAGTTAATAGCCAGTGCCAAACTGGGTGGGGTATTTATTGGGAATGGGAATGGGAATGAGGAATGGGTGTGGGGACTATGGCACTGTGGCACATCAACGTCAATAACAACTTGATCATCATTATGATTATCATCAGTTTCTTTAACACACGGCAACCTACTTCTGTTTTTGGTGTACTTTTTCTTTCCCCTCAGTTGCAGTTGAATACATCAATCAATGGTTTAGCTTTGTGTGGCTCAATGATGATGATGATGATGATGATGATGATGACTACTTGCTGTCGACGTCATATATATATCTTTTTGTATGATCACCACCTACTGGCAGCTTGAAATTGACTATATACATTTGTTGGCAATGACCACCACTTCTCGCCTCTGGCGCTGCTGACACTGGCGTTGACTCTGGGCTCTGGTTTTTTTGTTATTTTTTTCCCATATGATGATAGCGCCTACCTAATACCTACCCTTTCTTCCTCCCTTGTATCCATTATCATTACCCTATTCATGCTCTCTCAACAACTCTAGCTTGTCTGACTAATGAATTTCAATGAAATATTCACACAAAATGTTTTTGTCAAATTTACGTAACGTAAAAAAGAGAAAAAAAAAAGAGCAACAACAACAACAACAACAAATTCGTATAAAGAACATCTGTGCAAACAGAATAGTGTTTGCCCTCAAAATGATGCCCCAACTGGGCGACCAATTGGTGCGTGAGCATGCGGAATGTGAATGGACCTCCCATCAGTCCCCCATCCCCTCCCCTCCCCACCCCATTCCGTTTTCCCATCCCACTTTGTTCCGCATGCTGCTGCATCATCATCAACAGTAGCAGAGTTGTGGCATCCAACGCATCCGTTTTTATATGTTTGTATGTAGATCGGTTGCGAATGAAAATGTTCCAATTTCCAGCAGCGAACAACAGCAGCAGCAGCTGGCCATCGATTTTGTGTGCTAATGAAATCGAATAAGTTTATTTGTTTATACATATACCATATTATTATATATGTATATATATGTGCATATATACATATATGTATATATATTTGTGGCAGATTGACAGCAGTCAAGATTTGATTAAGACAATCATTTCAAAATCAACAAGATCACTTTTTATACGAAAAGTATTTAAGTATTTGATGTTCTTGAAAAGTTTTTTAACTTTAAATCGAATTTTTGAAATGAATTTATTTTAAATGAATCTTTTTTTTTTTAAAGATTTAAGCTTTTTATATTTAAGTTTCTTTTGGATTTAAAAGTTATTTTGTGTAAATAAAAGATATTATATATTTTTTTAATATTAGAAACTATTTATTATATTATTATATAATATTATTAGAAACTATGGAATTTCTTTAATCGTATATCTAACTTTACATTTGGAAAGTCTAACTAAATACTTTTAATATTTCAAAAATGTTTACATTTTTGAAACAAAGGCCCATTTTTTGTTGAAACATATTAAAATTCTACAGTTTTTTAGTTTTAGAAACTTTAAATTTGTTTGAATAACTCTTAACGAAATGTTAACACTTTTTGAAATGATAAATTTCTAATTATATTCCTAATATTATATTTATATTTTAAAAAATTATATTTCTTATATTTCTTTATTTTTTAAATTCCATATTCTTCTCACATTAAAAACTTACCTTAAAAAGTGTCTACTAGTTTTTCTTAAATAAAAAAATTTTTAAACATAATTTTCTTTCAACTAGAAAACCTATTTTTCCACTAATTCTTCTTTTTATTTTCAAAAATAGTTACAGTTTTACATTTTTCCAACATTGAAAATATAAAACAAAATTTTTAATATTTTTGTAACCAAATATCTAAGCATTTTAGAACATAATAAAATATTTTTAAAATTTTAAAACTCATATTTGAGATATTACCAACAGTTTTAGAAAATGATGAAAAATCCTATACAGAAACTTTTTTTTTTAATTCTTATATCATTTTTACTATTTTCTATTACTGTTGAAAATATCATAAATTTTAGTTTCTAAACCTGAATTTCCTTTTTATGGGATTTTTACTGTTATGCCTTGAGTATGATCAAATTTTCACATTTGTTTCGTTTTCATTTTTTTTTTTTGTTTTTTTTTTTTTTTTGGTAATTGAAGTTCGTCGTGCGTGTAAAATTGAGACACAAAGCTATCACCGACAGCAATTTGATCGGAACTGATCAATTGACCGATCGTTCGATACATTGATCCATCGATCGATCGATCCGATCGTTCGTTCGTTCTTGTTTATATTATATTCAACTTTATCTCCATCAATTGGCCAAGTCAGTCAAATTAGTTTTATGTCGCCCGATGCAGATCTAGATAAACGATCGATATCTGCATATATTTGTTGCTTGGCCAGCGGCTTTTGTAATGCAAATTTACCTTATTCTTTTTGTGCTGTAATTGTTTATTAACAATTGCCGCTGGCAATAGTTAAGCAATTAAAAAGACAAAGACACAAATAATCTATGTAATTTTTCTCTTTTCCTTTGAACATGTGGCTGCTATTGCCGGTTGTTGGTAGTTTTTTCCGTTATTTTTTTTGTTTTTTTTTTTTTTTTTGGAGTTTCAACAATTTGTCTGCTTTAATTTTGGTTTTTCAGCAAACAAGTTAATGTTTTTGCTGTTGTTGTTGGGTTTTTCGATTGAGTTTTCGTTTTCGTATTAGCATTGGGATTATGTCATGCAATTAACAATGGCATATTGTAGTGTCTGTTGTTGTTGCTGTTGTGGCTACCGCTTTTGGCTTTGTCAGCAGCACGTTTTCGATTTAAAAATTGGTTGACGATGATGTTGCGTGCACTTTGTGAACTTTTGCGGTTTACCCGGTTACAGCTACTGTAATCAGTATTGGTTTTATTTTATGTATTATTGTTGTTGGCATTATTCATACAGTTTAGTTGTTGTTGTTGTTGTTGCTGCTGCTGTGCATGTAATTAACCAACATTGACATGTCTAGTTATGCGTTCGACAAACGATCAGAGATCATTTTATTTCATTTTTTTTTTTTTTTTTTTTTGCTGACGTAAGCTTCGTTGTGTGTGCGTCAGCGACGATCCATTGAACTAAAGTTCATAAAAGATCTGTGATCTGGGCGTGACACTTTGGCATTGTCACCACCTGGTCAATGTGTGTCTCACTCTCTAAATATATATATATATACATCTATCTTTATATGTATTTGTACAAATATGTGTATCAAGGCTAGTCCAGCTGGGTCATTAGGCACGTCTATTAACTGAAAGTGCACCTGTTTTCTCTCAATTTTTTTTTTTTTTTAGTAAGCGAAACAATTTATACATATTACATACATACATACATGCATATACATTTCTCTACATATTATACAGTTGATGAGTGAAAAAAACAAATGTTAAAGATTTTGTTTTCCATTTGGAAACCTTGACTGGCTTTAACATTATAACATCATGTATTACAAAAATCTCTTTGAAGGCCAATACTTAAACCTTTATAAAAGTTTTTGTAAAATTAGTACCTCGAAATAAGAATTTTCATAAGAGATATATAAACAAACCTTCTTACAAACCTATATACAAATCGTAAAGGTTTATATTTTGATAAAATTGATAATTTGATATTTTTTTATATAAAATTATCCTAAATTTTTGGCTATGATAAGCATCAAAATTTGGTTGGTCTTTATCAAAATTATACTATATAGATATTTATCATTATACTTTAAAGATCAAGTTTATATATACTTTAAATGTTCCATGCTTGTTTTTGTCTGTTAGGTAACTTTTTAGAAACTAATATTATATACCCTTTAATATATATTATATGAGTAGAGGGTATAAATTATTGATAAAGTCAATCGGGATAAAAATTTGTTTCTCAACAAAGCCTCATAATCTGATAGAAAAGATCCTTAAGGGAATCTCTAAATGCTCTAAAATAGGAAACTTTGAATGCACTACATAATGGTGACCCAGTTAACACGGCAGTGATACTCCCAGACCTTCATACTTAGACTTTCAAATTAGTTCTTCTTTCGAACCACTCCTTATATTCTAAATAAAGTCCTGGTAGACCCAATGATTGGCATATTAGTAGAAACTAATATATAAACTAAAGTAAGGTTTAAAATATTCAATCTAATTTCCACTCATTATTAAAAAAAATGGTATTTAGTATAGCTTCCCTAGAAACTTGGAGAAATAGGGCCTTCCTTATCCCTTATTAACCGCTTATCAATTTATTTACGTCTATCTATATCCCTTTTACATTAGTTGATCAAATAAAAATTAACTGGTAAAATTATCGATCAGTTTTTATAGATTTCTTATCAATCTGTCTGTTTTCGTCTTCTTGTTTTCACACATTATACTTTGTACGCATACGTGATGCACCTTTAGTTTCAGTTGGGTACTTGAAATGCGCCGCGCGCACATTGCAATTAGTGTTAAAAGACACAACCATGCCACCAGACGCCGTGCCGCAAGCTGATGTTGCCCAGATATGCCAGATCAGAGAGTCAGGAAGAGCTACTACTAATTGGCCTAATTCTCACTTTTTTTTTTTTGTTAAAAACAAAAAAAAAAAAAGGAAAAGGAAAAGAAAAAAGCACCCCTCCGCCCCCAAATCCATTTTCTTTCTTACGGCCCACGCATCTCGACGCAGCATCATCGGCACCAGCAACGTGTTGTGTTGTATGTGGTGTTGGTGGTGAAGGTGATGATGGTGGTTGTGTTAGTGGTGCTGCTGGTGGAGTGGACGGTTCATAAATAAACAAAAACAGAGGAGAAGAAGCACACGAAGAACAAGAACCAGAACCAGAACAAGCAGCAAACATGAGTGTTAGACATGAGAGAGCGCCCAGCCGCAACATTTTTTTTCTTCTTTTTTTTTTTTTTTTTGAAACTCAAGAGTCGTTATGCAGATGAGATTTTGGTTTTGTATGATCATGTTGCGGGCGGGCGGTCGATCGGTCGTTCGCTCGATTCCTTACACCTTCCGCTCCCTACTACACTAAACATGAGAGCGTTCCGGTACGTGTGAACTGATATGCTGGGTGGTCTGTTCCAAATCAATTGCTGGCCTCGCTTCACTCGCCTCGTATTCGGATTCAAAGGCAGAGGCAAAGGCAAAGGCACTGCATAACATAATGTTAAGACAGCGGTCCAGTTCAATTCCAAAGCCACTTTGCGGAAGAGGAAGGAGTCTTGCAATCCAAATGGGCGGAGAAGCCATGCGGTTCTGGTTGTTTATTTTGCATAAATGTTGCCCCAAATATTGCAGCTGTAAACACATAATGAACGCAGTTGGAGCCGACAATATTGATGCCAATGCCTGATGCCATACCATGCCGATGCCGATCCCACCAATGATTATGCTCGGATCGGATTGGATTCGATTGGATAGGATCGGGAATATCAGCATCAGCTGCTGCTTTTGCTTTTGCTTTTGTTGCCTGCAAAACTTTTTGGCTGTGTAAATATTTGTTTAAAATTCCCAACGCCTACCATACCAAAAGCAAAAGCCAAAGCCAAGCAAAACCAAGTCTCAATACCCTGAGGGCCAAGTAATGCTCTTTTCCCTTCCTTCTCTTTCTTCCTTTCTCTCTCGCTCTCTCCGTCTCTGTCTCCTTTAAAGACCACCAAAGATTGCTGGACCATTGCCTGCCTGATTTTGCGATCGGGCTGCAGCTGCTCGGAAAATATGCTAAGTGCTTGTTGCACATTGGGAAAGTAACAAATTATTATGATTTATTTCTTTATTGTAAATATTTTATAAAGCAAATCGAGTGAATGTTGATTTTCCATCACCAAAGTCGTAAAAAAAAAAAAAAAAAAATCAAAAAAACAACAATAAACAAGATACAGATAATAAACCTATAGAATATATAGAGGAATATTTATAGATTTCCCTATGACCTATATATTCTTTAGAGTCAATTTTAGCAATACTTTAATATATATTTGATATAAAATATATAAAGAAATTCAATTGTAACTCAATTCTATTTTCTTTATAAACTTGTAATGATTAGAAAGTAGTGTTTAATATGTAAACTATTTTTGCCCCACTGTTTCCTGATCGTCTTCGTCATCGATGTACATATTGTATACAAATCAGCCGCCGCCGGACTGCAAACATTTTGTTGGCATTGCTTGGTTGCGCTTTTATTGACTTCACTCCAAACACTCGGCACTCCGCAACGCCCACACCCACACAAAAAACTGAACCACACCCACACAGCATCCCGCATCCTCAGCAAAGTGGGAGCACTAACAGGGGGATCTCTTCTTTTATTTTTTTTTTCTTTTTCAACACCTTCTTGTGGCCGCATCTGTTTGGCGTTTCAAATTGTTGTTTAGATTTGCCGGAGATCGGAGATCTATTCATAATTTCAATTGACTTTTGCGCCTCAGATCGTTAAATGTACACATATATGTATATATTCATATATATACATATATATTCTAGTATATTTTCTAGTAAATTTTTGCCATATGTTGATGCTTTTTCTACTCATCTTTGAAGCGGATATATTGTTCGATTTCAATTTGATTAATTGTTGCTTTTTATATTTCAACATATAGCTAGCACCTCAGACTCACTCAATGTTTCAATAGTACTTACTCCCACTCCCCATCCCTCTGCTTCTCTCTCTTTCCATTTAACCAAAGGCATAGCCACATGATTATCATGTTTCGCCGGGCCACTTTGGCCCTCAGTTGGAGTGCTCCTGTTGATGTTGTTGAATTTTAAACAAACTTTGCTTGCCACTCGATTTGTTTGGGTGGCATGTTCAACCTCAGACCTGTGAGCTCTGACGGGGGTTTGGTTTGACGGTAGTTCAAGGGGAGAGCTGCAAGTACGAGGGCAGCTGTCAGTACAGCCATGTGTGTGTTGCATGTTGATTTATTCGGCCCAAGTTTTTGGCTGTATAATTTTTTGACAGATTTCTGAAATGTTTATAAGCAAAAGGCGGAGTACACAATTCTACAATATACAAATAACTATGTACATATTTGTACATAAATGAAACAATTTCTAAATTGTGTAACATTTTTTATATACTGATAGCATAAATCTGAATATTGATTTTCATTATTAAACGGATAAGCTAAGAAGCCCTAGGAAAATATTATTTCTTTTTTTTTTTTTGGTTAAAAATTATAAAAGGAAACAAAAAAAGAAACAGACACTCTTTTGAAGCGACTGACTTGACTTGCTCCAGGTGAGGCTCGAACTCACAACCCCGGCATTGCTCATGAACACTGAATACTGATTATAAGTACCGTGCGCTAACCAATTGCGCCACTGGAGCTGTTGAAATGCCCGGGCCAAATATACTCTGAAGTGAAACGGATGTTTTTTTTTTTTTCTTAAAGCTAGTGTTAGATTTTTCTAATGCTAATCTAATATCCCTTTAAATTAGCAAGGATTTTTCTATTTAAAAAAAAAAAAAACGAAAAAGAAAAATAATTTTTTTTTCCAAAATATGGTTATAATTGTCATCAATTTGAGCGTTATTGACTTGTAAAGTCCTCAAAAAACTCTTTAGAAACTCCTAGACTATATATAAAATGTTAATATTCAGATATGATTAATCCAGTATGAATCCTATGGGACTGAATATATAATTGTCTAAATCTAATTTGCGTTTGCGTTTTTGTTTTTTTTTGTTTTTAAAACACAAAAAATTTTTTTTTTTATTTTTCATCTATTTACTTCTTTAAAAAATATCCTTGTTCATATGTCCTTTCAAATATATTTTACATTTAATAATTTTATTTAATAAAACAAGATAGAAAAAATATTTGCTACTTCCAATTCTAAAGTTTGTTCATTTAATCTTTAAAAGAAAACAAATTCTATTAATTATTTTAGAATTTTATTTATTTTCAAAAAAAAAAATTTTTTTTTTTTTTTTTTACATTTTATTTATAATTTTTGCTTTTTAATTACATTTTATGCAGTAAAAATAAGTTATAAAGCTTGCCATTTTTTTGCAAAAACTTATAAAACTAAGAAAAACAAAAAAAAACAATATATTAAAAAGAAAAAAAGAAAACGAAATACAAAAAAAAGTCACAGCGACCTGCTCCAGGTGAGGCTCGAACTCACAACCCCGGCATTGCTCATGAACACTGAATACTGATTATAAGTACCGTGCGCTAACCAATTGCGCCACTGGAGCTGTTGTGTGCTGGCTGCTAAATAAGCAATAAGAGACGCAGCCAGTGAGAACAGAACTTTTGCCGGTTTCTCTCATTATTCTCTCTCTTTCGTTTTCGTGGCAGAGAAACGACGCATGACTGTGTGCTGTATATGTGATGTTTGCTTGCGAAGTTTATGATGTGCAAAGCTATGCGACCATGTATGTATGTGTGTATGTATATGTACGTATAGGCGCACGTTTATCACTGTGTGTGTGTGTGTATGTATGTGTTCTTGTGTAAGTTTATATGATGATGTGAACTCGGCAGCTGAATATTGTGATAAGAATTAAACATTTAAATTAACCAAAATAATTCGTTATAATTTGCGGATTTGAATATGTGCCAAGTAGCGGACAACAATGATGACTCATTTAATTTTTATGTCATGATGAATCTCTTTTTGTACGTGTTTATTAAGTTGTAGTAATAATATTGAACAATAAAAAATTGCTCAAGTTATATTTATAACGAAATGAAATGCAATCTAATATGGTTAAATTGTTAATCTCAAATGAAACTGAAAACAACAAAATTATTAATATGTATTAGGCGGTCTTTGAAAAGTGAAATTTCAATAGGTTTTACTTTCAATTACAGGGCAGAGAGTGAGAAAGAGAGAGAGATAGAGAGACCAAAGAACACATTAAGATAAATGTAAATTACATGGTTTTCACTTTCGTTTCAAGATCGCTTCAGAACAGGTGCAACGATTACGAAGAGACCGCAAAAAATTACAAACCTCCCTCTGTCTCTCTCTCCCTTCTCTCTCCTACCATTTGCAAACAGTTACACTTCGATTTCAAATGAATTGCAAAATCCCCCGACAAACAATAAAAAATATAAAAAACAACAACAACAACATCGATTACTTTGGCTTTAACTGTGATTATATAGTGTTATGTTGTATTAATACTCTTACTATCTATCAGTTTTATATTGTTGGATATAATCTAAGTAGCATTACTTTTAAGTATTTATCAAGTTAATGATTTCTATGAAAGTTTATTTCATTTATTTTTGCCAATTTGTTTAATATTTTGTTATATTGGCTAAAATCAAGAACTTTACAAATTTGAGAAATGGCTTAAACTGATCTTTAAGAACAAGAAAACATTATTCTTACTCTTGGCAAAATTAAGAAAATTTTGTTATTTTTTCAAGGATTATAAAATGAAATTTGAAAAATGTTATAGTTAAGATTTAGTTAAGATTTCTTTTGTATCTTATGGATATAGATACTATATTATCATGTAATATATCTTATAGAGGCGAATATAAGATGCCAAAGTGAATATGCTTTAATGGCAAAAGGGTAAATAGATAGATAGATAGAAAAACAAAAAAAAAACACCAACGGCGATTACTGAGAAAAACCTCGGAGTCAGTCAGGAAATGCAAATTGCGCTAATTACTTACACTTACACTGACCCCATATGGTTGCTGTTGTTGTTGTTGCTGTTGTTGTCGCCGTTGCAGTTGATGTTGCCATAATCGCTTCTAACTAAATAAAATGCATGCAATAAACAATAAAGTACAAAAAGCAATCCGCTAACAGCAACAATAATAACAACAATAGTCTCTCCCCAGCAGCCATGACAAATGACATAAATAATAATAATAATTTAGAGTTAAAAAGGTGAGGGGGGAGAGGGGTTAAAACAGAAAAAGGAAAATGATTTTGCAATGAGAAAACTTGACGATGCGAGGCAAAATAAATCCCTTGTCATGTCATGTTGTAATTAAAAATTATTCAAAATGACAACAGTTGCCGCTTTATAGGCAGTAAATATTATTAACTTTAATCGAAATAATTATAATAATAATAATAATAATATAAATAATTGTCAATTATGTACAGATACAGAGACCCAGAGCCACCACAATTGCCACACAACAAATTCATTGAAATCATCATCGAACTGTAATATACATACTTGACAATTGAATAAAATTGAATTAGAATCCAACGACAATCAAATCAGAAATGCCAATAAAATGGACAACAGCTCTGCTTCAATGACGACTATCAGCTCAATAAGACGGAAAATCATCTATCTATCTATCTATGTACATATGTAAGTATGTGAATCTAAACATGAATATCAATATGAATATAAATATGAATATGGGTTTTCAGTTTCATAAAGGAGCAGAGGAGAGCAGAGTAGAGTAGAGCTCGAAGGTTGTGGACTGGCGCCAATAAAAATCAAACAATGACAGCCAACAATAAAATCGGCACAAATTGCAAGTAAGTTTTTATAATAAATATAAGTAAATATATATATATATATATATATATATATATTAAACAGATTTATATATTATTCTACACTTATAACTGTTCAAAGTAGAACTTATTTAAATTTTTAAAATAATTTCAAAATAATATTTATCTCTTGATTACTTTATTTTTTAACTCTTATGGGAACTCAATTCAAAGAATTCTACTTCGAAAATTTCTATATAAACATAAAAAATAAACTTTTTAAAAGGATATAATAATAATAGTAATCAATCTAACAATTTACTAAACCTTATCAAAGCAAATAGACAAATATAAAATTAATTTGAAAAGTTTCGTTTTAAATTTTAGCTAAATTATCAGTTTAAACATGTTTTGTTTTTTTTTTTTGACTTGATAAATGAAACAAAGAAATTACAATAAATTTCCATTACCGGGTAATTAAGATAAATATATTAACGATGACCCACGACCAAAATATATGTATATACATATGTATAGCGTATCAGTGATAAGTTGGCTTTAGTCATAGATCTAGCATAAGAGTTTATCAATAGGAAGGCCCACCCGAAAAGATACTATATACATATATATATCTATCTATGTATGTATGTATGTTGCTCACTATTTTAATGCCCACCAATGAGATGGGATTATCTCAAAGACTTTGTGTTGTGTAGTAGAAAAAAAGTGCATTAAGATTAAAACTGGCGACTGTCTGACAGCTGTTGCTGTTGCCACTGTTGTTGTTGTTGTTTTCACTGTTTACAGGCGCTTATCAGTTGCAGCCGCCGCAGCGACGATGCACTTGTAGCGCCACTTTCAGTTTCATCTGGAGCTACGCAGATGCAGTTCAAGTTGGCATTTGTGGAGCGTGACGGACGGGGTGGGCTACACAACAAAAACCATGAATCTATATGGGTCTGTCTGTGTGTGTGTGTGTGTGTTTGCTTTGAATCTCTGTATATCTGTGTGTGTGTGTGTGATAGATGGATGAATGGTCAGTCAATAATGGGCTGGCGATATTGATGGGGAAGACGATTTATTATTGACTCAGCTGCAAGTGCTGAACTTTGCAATGTTTGCTTGAGGCTGAGATGCTTTAGCTTGTGATGGTGTGTACTTGTGCTGTTACGGCTTTTACCCAGGGCCATTTGGCCTGACTGAGACTCAGCTTCTCGGTCTCTGCCCACTTAATCATGGATCAGGCTGTATGGAGCATCGTCAGATTGTTGTTTACCTTCTCACGCGCGAATGACTAAAACGCAAAATGATTTACAAAAACGACGCCTGCGCAGGCTGCTTTAACCACCGACCTCTACCTACTATAACTTCTTCACCTCTCTTATCCCCATAACCCCTTATTATGCCGGTGCGAATATTTTGCTCACTTACTCTCCCACTCTCTCTCTCTCTCTCTTCTGGGATACCCTGGTTAAAGGGGTATTTGAAGATCATTACAAATCCAAAAAAAATGCACGTGGAACTGCATATCATACTTGGCAATGTTACAGAGCATCTGATAGTCGATGTTACCGGCTTTCAGTATGAAATTTGTCTTCTTTTTTTTTATTGTTTCTTGCTCTTTAATCCACTCTCACAGCGGACACTTTGCATGTTATTTGTTTCGTTTATTTGACTTTCTCATTAACTTTTGCTTACTTTGCGTTTGTTCAGTTACTTTCCATACACTAACCTAAAAGGGCTTAATAACTTGATAACTGAACTTCTTATTTTAACATTACAAGTGATTGATTTAAGTTTTATAAGTAAATCTTATAAAATTCTTTCAATTAATTGTTTAACCTTGTAATTAATTTGTTTAGAAGGAACACCTAAGGCTTACTAGTTCATGTACTTGTAGTTCCACAACTTATTTTCTTTGCAGTAAGAGTATTTAAAATTCGTTTTAATGGTGATAAATATTTAATTTTTTTTTTCCTCTTTTTTTTTTTTTTTTTTGTGTTCGTTTAACTGAAAGTCGCCGTAAGATTTGTATGCGCACCTGATCAAACTTCACGTTCACGTCATTTGCTTGCGGTTGTCTACGGCTCCGTCTCCGGCTTGTTGTTTGGTCGGTTCGGTCAGCCCAGGTAGTTTTTGTGGGAATTTTTGTTTTTTCGTTGTTGATTTAGTGATTTGCCAAGTTTACACACTGGATGGATAGATGTTTGTACATACATACATACATACAAATGCACGTATGTACATATGTACATACATATATACATATCGGTTCACACGCACACAAACACACACACAGACATTTATATGGTCTCTGCTTATCTCCGTGTGGCATAATTCCTTAGCCTATGGCATCATCATCAAAATGACTCTGACTGTAAAACTCTTGATCCGTATGTGGCACGCTCAGGTGGCTATTAAAGTCGATTAGCTAGAATTTATAACTGGCAACAGTTATAAATTACAAAATTTAGTCAAATTAGCGCGACGAGGCAACTGCGTGCGGCGCATAAAAAAAAAAAAAATGCAAACGAAAGCGTCGCCGTCGTTGCCGTTGCTGTTGCTGTTGTGTGGTAGTAGACGGGCGAGTGCATTGCAGGTGTTTGAACTCAAATGTCAGCCAAAAGTCGCCAAGGCGGGCTAAATAATTGGGCGACATACGCTGACGTTGCGTCGGCAGCGATTGAGCGGTGGTGGTACATTAAAAAAAAATTCGAATTGCGATCGCGATCGGAATTGGACCCACACACACACATACACACTTACATTCGCAACATGGTTGGTAAGAGAGAAAGAGAGTTGGGGGGGACGGTCGCATGAGAACGGGACTGACTGGCGCGTGCAATGCGAAATGCAAAACAAACAGTTTTCATTTTAGGGGAATGTCTCAATAATTAAATGCGTTCAGGAGTAAAAGTATGTCACCGTGCACAAATACACACATTCACACAAATATATACAGACATCAGGGAAGGCCAGGCCAGGCCAGGGCAGAGACAACGACAGAACAAGACGACAAAAAGAAAGCAGCAAACGGTGCTTGGTCTCTCTCTCACTCTCTTTCTCTGTTAACTTTACTCTCTTTGAACGTAACTTATATGCCCATGAAGAGATTTTTATCTAGAAGAGAACTAGGATATTTTACTGTTGTTATGAATATCTTAATATCATTGCTATAACCGATCAAAGTTGTTAATCAAATATTACGAGGGGATGTTTATATAAGCGAGTCATCCATTCAATTGAAAATTGGATATAAATGTACATATACATACATACATATGTACATATGTATGTACATATATTGTTTGTTTGTGCGAACTATTAGAACGCAATTTTTTATATGCATAACTTTTTTTTATTTTTTTAATGCATAAATCTGAATAAGTTATTATACTATAAAATATTAAATGCAATTAGAAAAGATTAATTTTTTCTTTTAGCGTATACTTAATATTATGCATACGTACATAATACCTAATATTTTTTAATTTTCTATAAGGCTTGTTGCCTTAATTAATTAATTTAATTTTAAAATTATTGAGAAGAAAGTTTTCTATTTAAATACTTAAAAATCTGTGGTAAAAATGGATAACAGATGGATCATTCTATATAGTTCCTAACTTTAAATAGAAGTGTATAGAAACCATAATATATTTAAGGTTAAGGAACCTTCTTTTAACCACACCCTTTATTTGCCAATATAATGCATAAGAGAAAGGTGAAGGAGACGAGTGGAATGGGGGAACGGAGGAACTTTGACGACCTGGAGGCCTAGGGCGTTGACATTTCGAGGGCGCAGCAATTGTCCATCGATTGTGTCCAACAGTTCCACAATTCGTCAGACAGTTGTTGTTGTTGTTGCTGTTGCTGTTGCTGTTGCTGTTAGTTGTTCCGCCCAAGTGATCAGAGATCATGTCTCGACACCCCTCCCTACCTACCCCTATTCCACCCACCCCCCTCTTCCTTCAGTGTTTCCTCTATTTCGTCTTGTATAAACAATTTTTCTTATATGCAGCCACCATTTGAATGCTCAGCTTGTGTTTCGTCAACTTAATCAAAAACGGCGGCCCAGTTGGCGCATGTGCACAAAAACGAGCTGGTGACAAATCTCTCAAACTCTGGAGCTGGCCGTGCCCATTGTCTCTCTTATTCTCTTCTGTATGCAGCTATCTCTGTCATACACAATATTTTGCCTCTCAATGTGGCATGGAATGGTTTTTTTTTTGTTTTTTTGGTATGGCATCTGCATGTGGGCGTCGTTTTGCGGACGCGGATTTTGTCAGCCTTTTTTTCTGTTGTTGTTTTGGGTTTTGGGTTTGGGTCAAAATGCCTAGCCAAAAGGGTGTGACGACGACTATATGAAACGTTTTCTGGTGACTGTTAGACTGTCACCGTTCGATTTTGGGCTCGGATTCGGATATGGATTCGGCTTGGTTTGATTTTCATGTATACCGCATGTGGGCTTAATTTATTTTGACTTTTGGCCATTTAACTTGAGATTTATCTGGCCTAAACTATGCACAGAGACAACAGCGCCAAACAACACATTTTCAGAGTCAACCGTTGACGCGTGGATTAAATGTGCCAAATGGCCTAACTGGAAAATGGAATGGAATTGAAGTTAAAGCTCAGCCAGTTAACGGGGATTACCTGGCCAGGTGGGGCCCCAGACAGGGTCATAATGGGCAATCTCCAAATGAAATGTTCTTACCAGCTGGCATTATTATTAATCTATATTTTCTATATTTTTACTACAATATTTTTTGTTTAAATACTTTCAACAATTTGAGTCATATTTTCCAACAAAAATAAAAGTGCTATATATATTGTTCATTAATTAGTCTATAATTTGCTGATCCTTGATATATGGAATCTATATAGTATAAGAAATCATTTTATATCTTAAGAAACAAACCTAGTCATGTTTCAAGCCATATTCTGACCCTGTTTTCATGTTGTTATCAAGAGGAATGCAATGAAAATTTATATGAAACAGTTGATCTAATTGCTATAGCTTTTAGTTATATTTCATGGGACACTTGAATAACAATTCGTCACATCTTTGCATCTTGAAGTACTTGAAGAAATGTTTTCTTCAAAACTCGTTGACAATTTCGACATGCAACTCATGGCTCAACCTCAATCCGATCTTTGGTTGACTTGTCTAATGGCTCAATCAGCAGCACATTTCCCAATCTTCTTTGTGAATATGCCTGTGTGTGTGTGTGTGTGCATGCATCTGTGTTCCCACATTAATTATGGAACAATTAAAAGACGTTCACCAGTTCAGGGCGCGGGAATTCCACTTGAATGGCTGTCAATAGGCCAAACAATATGCCACTTGAAAAGACTCTCTATGGTAGTAGCAAAATGCAATATGAGGCCCTTTAACCCGCATTTTAAAGAGAGAGGGAGACGGAGAGAGAGAGAGCATGTGTGTGTGTTTGTAGAGATGCTGATGACCGCCGGCGTGGACAAATCTCTGACTGCAGCTGTGTGATGTTTGCAAACTCTCTTTTACTCTTAACTAAATTGAGTAGGTAGAGGCGGCTAATTTCGTGGAAATTACAGTTTGTGTGTGTGTAAAGCAGAGCAATGGTAATGGGAATGGGAATAAGAATGAAACGAGAACGGGAACGGGAACATTGATGAGAATGGGAGAGTTACGCATTTCCTTTCAGGTGTGCCACGATGCCCGGCGGTCCGTTTCCACAAACAAAAGCGTTAAAAGTAGGTGCAGCTGAGAGGCAACAGCAGCAGCGGGTTTTGAATCGGAATCGGGATTAATGAGCAACAGTTGCAGACAAACACACACATACACACACACACACACAAAGTGAGTGGGAAAATGGAAAGGCCGCCGCACACTCAATGAGTCGAGTCTCTGAGGCTGACTTCTCTTAGTCCCCGATCTTTCTGTCTTTGCGTCTCTCCTTAACTATATTCAACTGGCGGCTTGGCTAATGATGCCGCCGCTACGTGATATTCGTTGCCAAGTGGCTGGTAAAGAATTGTTTGTGATTTTCTTTTCTTGATGTTTTATTTTTCTCTCTCACCTTTTTTTTTTGTTGTTGTTGTTGTTGTTTTGTATTTTCTTTTATGAATTGTTGTGGCATTCTTTGCCGTCGTCGTGGCTGCGAGTTCTTTATCTCCAGACGCACCTCATTTTCCGGCTTTCGTAAAAGTTTGTTGGCCTAGCCAGCAGGTCGAAAACAAAAATTAACGAATGAAAAACGCAACAAAAAGCAAACAATAAAATAAATATATAAATAAATGAAATGCACGACAGTGCAAAGCAAGTCAAAGACAAAGAGAGATAAGTATTAGTAGACGGACAAGAAGCAATGAGGAGACGAATGGCCATCTGATTGAACAGCGACGGATGGATGCTACTGTTGCACTCGCACTCACACTGGCTCCCTCCATCTGCCACTCCAATGTCCAACGTTTTAATTGACGACTCCCGAGGACTTTCCACAATAAATCAAATGGGCCACGATGATTTGTTTGCAATTTAAATGCAAATAACGACCACCCAGCCAGGCCAGATCGAAAATTATAACTTAATTTGAGTTTTTGCAGCGAACGAAAAACTTCCAAAGAGATGAAAATGCCCTCAGGGCGCAACTGTGAAGAGGAAGCCAAATGTTGCTGATATTGTTGCTCCTTCTGTCGTTGTTGTTGTTGTTGCCACACAAAGCGTTCAAAAGAGAGAGAGAGAGACCAAGGGGCATGATTTGTCTTCAAAATAAACCGTTCCCAAAAAAAAAACTTTTTTGCTAAATCAAATTTTTTTTCGGGACTTTTTTTTAAAGAAATCGACCAGAAATATTACCTACAAATTAAAAAAGGAATATAAAATAGAAATGATTTCTAAATACTAAAAAAGATTTTTTTTATAACTAATTTTATAATATAATTTAATGTTTCTAAATATTAAATTAACTTAATTGAACTAGAAAAATAGAAAAAAAAAATATAAATCCTTATAATTAATCTTTAATATTAAATAATTTAAAAAAAAATTATCAAAGAACAAGTTAAACTTTTAAGGAACTGAAAACAACTTAATCAATAAATTTCAGATAACTTTTATATATAAAAAAAGTTATCTGATAAGAAAAAGCATCTTAAATATATAATTTTTGATTCAATATTTTAAATCAGTTATCAACGTTTATCTATTTAATGATTATTGAGAAATTTTTTTTGTTAATTTCTACTTCTTAAATGTATTTTATGTTTTTTTTTTTTTTCATCCTTTAATCAATTTAGGTGAAACCCTTTATTTCAAATGCAGGGAATCATCAGTTAACGTTAAGCTTCTCCAAAAAGAGTAAAGTAGATTGATAGCAAGGGGTGGGGGGGGAGTAATGGGTAAGAGGGGAGGGCAAGCAATTCCAAGAAACGCATCGCTTTGTTTTGTGACTCGACTGAATCCCAAGCCCTACTATCTTTCACAAGCCCCCCAAGCCCAAGCCGAGCCCCGAAAATATTATTAATAAAAGTCGTCATCGTCAAAAGGAAGCGCATTCGATTCAACCAAAAGACCAAACCAACAAAAAAAAGAGAAGAAAAATAAAACGACCTAACCAAAGAACACAAAGAAGGAAAGAAAAAAGAGCAAAAAGTTATGCCACGCCGGTGTTCAACAAATTTCAATCTCGGCTCAAAAGAAGCCAGGCGGCGGCAAAAATGGTGATGGGGGAAGGAAAGGAGAGACCAAGCGAAGCTTTGCCTTTTAATATACCCTTTATCCATAAGCTGAAAAAGTGGGTACATTAGGATAAACATTCAGTTTAAACTCAAATTTATCCACAAACCCGTCTTAATCAGTCTATAAAAAAAATTGATCTAAGAGGAAAAATAAGCAAACTAATTTTGAAGATTTTTACAAAAATTAATACAAATATTGAAAAAAAGTTGTCCAAATTAAGTTCTATAATTATTATTTTTTTTTTTAGTATTTTATCTTTGTTTAATTATTTTATTTCTATTTTTTTATTAATTAGTTTTTGATTAATTTGTATTTTATTTATTTGCTTTTTACAAATGTCTATTTTTTATTTTGATTTATTTATTTTTTACATTTTTTTATTATTAAAATTTTATTTATTAACTTTTATTCTTTTCTTTTTATTTTTTACATATACATTTTTCAACTATTTATTTTTTACATTTTTTTATTATTAAAATTTTATTGATTATCTTTTATTCTTTTTTATTTTGTTTTATTTATACTTTTCCTAATTATTTATTTTTAAAATTGTTTAATTATTTAAATTTTATTTATTTACTTTTATTCTTTCCTATTCTTTTTTATTTATATATTTTTTAATTATTTATTTTTATTTATTTATTTTTTATCTACAAATTTATATTTTTTATTTTTATATATTTTTTATTTATTTATTTTTTTATTTTTAAATTTTGGTTTCTTGTTATTTCCTTATTTAACTTAATATATTTTTAATTTTATTTTATTTCATTTCATTTCATTTATTTTTCTTTAACAAAGTTTTCTTTATTTTATATTTATTTATCAATTTTTTATTTATTAATATTTTATTTATTTGTTTTTTATTTATTAATTCTTTTTATATTCATTTATTTTTATATTGATTGTTTTATTTATTTATTTAATTGTTGTTCTTATATCTTATAACTAATATTTTATGTTTGGATTATTTTTATTTATTTATTTTTTATTTAACTATTTCTTATTTCAGCATAAAACAACGCATCAAGAAAGAAAAGGATCTTCGTTAAAATTATATGGAAACAGCAAAATAAAGTGTTTAACAAAGTAACCGCTAGATGGCGGCAGGCTATTGGCAAAATAAAGTGAGGTGAGTGACTCAAAAATCTTTTATATTTATATTTTAGTCTTTGTTGATCCATTTTATGAATCTATTTGTGAAAAGGTCACTAGGTAAAAGGTAACTGTAAGTCGGCTTCCTGATTGTTATTTTTTTTTGTTCTCTGCTTTGGTTGCACGTGCAGAGATCTTTGCCGCATTGAAATGCGCTGCGCGTTGTACCCAAAGGATCTTTTGCCAAAAAGAAAAAAAAAAAAAATGAAAAACCGAGAAAAAGAAATGAAACGAAACGAAAAGCAAATGAATTGAAAGAATTCCTATCGGGGCACAGGCACAGAACTCGTCGCAGATCAAACGCAAAGATAGCCCTGGACGGGATCGAAATCGGGATTGAGTTTTGGGTTTTTCGTTTCTTTTTTCCTTTTTTTTTTTTGGGATTGGACTTGGACTTCTTTTCGTTTTCTCTGTCTCTCTTTCTTTCCTTTTTTGACCAAAATTGTGGCTAAGAAATTCTTTGGCTTCGGCCTTTGATTTCTAGTGTATTTGGGCACTGTGTGTGGACTCTGTCTGTCAGTCAGTCGGTTGCTTGGTTAGTCGCTTAGTCTTACTGGCCAACTCTGCTCCTCTGTGTGAATAGTTTTTTTTTTTTTTTTTTTTTTTTTTTTTTTTTTGTTTTGTATTTTTGGGCACTTTCAAGGTTCCCACTTTGTTTTGTCGTTTGCCTTTGTTTTCTGTATTTTTGGGATAAAGGGGCGACGGCACATTATATTACGATTTGAATTTCAGATTGAGTTTTAATAGCCCCAGCCCAGGCGAACCACACCTGCATCTCCAACTCCAGCTCCAACTCCATCTCTTGTTGGCTTCTTTGGTTTCGGACTGTGTTTGTGTTACTTTTGGCAGTTTTTGTTGTGCATTTGCCCAAAAAGATTTTTAGCCTTATTCTGGCGTAGATCTTCGCCATTCTCTGTTTTTAAGTCTCCATTCTTTCCTGCCTTTTTGTCTTCTGTCCTCTGTCTTCTGTCTCCTGTCTCCCGTGGTCGCCTTTCCATTCTCTTAACCATTCCCAGTTGGTGTGAAATTTGCGCATAAGAGTAAGAAATTCAATTTCACGCTTCTTTATTAATTGGCCAAGCTTTTGGCTTCACTTTAGGCCCTCTTGCGTTAATGAGATTTTTGCCCAGCGATTATATGCAGGAAAGAATAAGAGAATGAAGTGGACTCTGGTCCATTGTATGGAGGGTTATTGGTTAACTAACATAAAAGGGTTTCATTTTGTTACCTCTGAGGTTTGCCGACTCGATGCAAAAGCGTTAATTAGACAAGAGATACGATTGATAGGCTATATACATACATAAGTATATATATATATCTGTATATAATGTATACAAATTTTGAATGCTGTTGAAATGAAAATCTTTATGAAAATTTACAGCCAAAATCAATAAGAAGAAAATGCAAATATTTATAACCAGCTGCCAACGCCATTGAGGCGTTGACAACAAAGTTGCCAAAATGCAATGTTGTTGCTACCAACAATATTTGGTTGGCGTTGGCGGCGTCTCCACTCACACACAAACACACACACACACACACACACATACAGATGGAAGCAGCTACTGTTGTTGCAACGCGTGAAAAATAATATTTATGGCAAACAAATTTTCATATCGACAGCAACCGCCTCTGTCGGTGTCTCATCCATTGGTAAAGCAAACGGGCGCACCTAAAGCAAAAAAAAAAAAAAAAAAAAAAACGCCAACTCGTTGAATCGATGCGAATTCTGCCAGGCAATATAAAATAATTAGGCAGATAGTCATAAAAATGGCAAAAGGTGGCGGCGTTTGGCCAAAAACTTGCGTTTTAATGTCAACGTAAATTTTTCATCGAGTTTCCCCTTGCTACCATCTGTAACCAGTCCCCCAAGTCGAGAGTGCGCTCAGTGTGTCCATCAGGTAAAGTTTGGCGGCAATAGCCAACAACTCTGTGGCGGCAGCTCATAAGTTGTTGGCCAAGAGAAGTAACCAAGTACTTGGACTGGCGGCAACCTAAATCAAAGCGCTTCGTTTTGGCCTCGCATAATCGTAAATTATATGCGAAGGAAGGCAACTTCAGCGACAACTTTGCCATTTTTGGGCATCTTTTGCTCTGACATGCCATGACAAATGTGCGACGGAAGTTGCAGCAGTCGCAGTCGCAGCAGCAGCAGCAGCGGCATTGGCAGCAGCTGAAGGAGTCGATGTTGAAGAAGGAGAAGTCAAAGCTCAAGTCAAAGCTAAAGTTAAAGTTAAACCTGGAGCTGGAGCTGGAGCTCGCGGCGGCATTGGTCTTTGTGTGTATTTTTTAGCTCAGTGGCGTTTTTATAATTTCTTTAAAAAAAAGGGTTTAATAACAAAATTATAGTCAATGATTAAATTTAGTTTGAGGCAAAATTTCATATAAATAGTTATTGAATTTTTAGGAAACTTAATTTAAAATATGCTTAATATATTAGATTTTTTAGGAACAAAGTTTAAAAAGAATCGATTTATATTATATCTAAATTTTAGAGAGTTTTTAAAAAAAACAAATGAATATTTGAAACTTTTCTAAGCTTGTCCTTTGATAAATGTAATTTATATGTTAACAATTTAAAGAATTTTTTAAGCTAACTGCCTTTTTTTGTTTATTTAGTTAACCCTTTTCATATATGTAAGTAAGCCACTGTTTAAGCCTTTTGGCAATAGGCAGACGAGGACTTTTTCTTGACAAGCTGGCTGATTTTCATTGATTGCCATTTTAATTCGTTTTTCATTCGCATATGTATTCGTAGTCGTATTCGCAATCGATTGTGATCTCTTGTGGTGACAGATAAGAATCGAAATGAGATATATTGCAATATCTTTGGCAAATATCTGCCACGCCTAATATACGTACGTACGTTTCTATGTTTGTAAATGCAATTAAGCCTGGTCTTATCGTTACAAGTTTTGTTATATCTTAAATAGAATTTGTATTTGCTGATCTCGACTAGCGATAAAGAAAATGGCCAAGGAAAATTTATTGAATTTAATAACGCGCCAAGTTTATCGCAAAGTTTTTGTCAATTTAACAAATTGCTGCTCCAGACCAAGCCCCCCTTTTCAACTTAAGCTAAAATACAAAAAAAAAAAAAAAAAAAGGGGGAGAAGAAAGAGGCAAATGTGTTATGTATGAGAGAAGTTAGATGGTGGGGGGGAAGGAGCATGGGTTTGGGTTACCATTCCATACTACAATGGAAATGGAATTGAATTCCTAGACGGCTAATAATGTCTTTGTAAGCAATTGACGGCCAAGTGGACAGGCGTGCAAATGAATGCAACAGCTAAAGGCCCCACCAGACCTGAGCCAAAAACTGGGACTGTGCTGGACTGGACTGGGGCTGGACTTGACTTGACTTGGAGACTGTTGTTGGACTAGGCCAAAGAATTATTTTACGAGCAGCCAGAGAGTTAAAGTTGCAGTTGCAGTTGCAGTTGGCGGCGCTCTGGTCGTGTGATATCGCCAAGATCAATGAATCAATTAGCAAAACGAAATGAAAATGAATGAAACCAACAAATGCAGTGACTTTAGCTTTAAAGTTTTACCCAGGGACCGCCTAGCCAGACTCATTTTGTTTTGTTTTGTTGTATTTTTGTTTCTTTTTTTCTTTTGGACCAAGGCGTGGGATGGCATTTATCAACGTCGGCTTGGCTTTTCAAGCGCATAAGCTTGGCGGCTTGCAGCTGCTGCTGCTGCTGCTGCCGCTGTTGCTGCTGCTGCGGCCAAACCACTGCTGTTGCTGGTGGTCTCCATTTGGGGTCCGGCTTATATTTGTTTGCTATTGTTGTTGCTGTTGTTGTTGCTATTGCTACTTTGCGTAGCGTGCAGTTTGCTGCAGTTGCGGTTTTCCACCAAGTTTCCATCTCGTATCAATCATGGCAACTTTGGTGGCGCATTAGTCAGAGCCGCTGGCCAAAACAATTCAATTGGCCCCGCCATAAGATAAGAAATATGCATAATTCTATTTAATTTGCATTTTGACACTCGCCAATTTTAATAGTTTTTTTTTTGAGTAAGCAAGGACAGGGCGTTGCAAGAGGTGGGGCAAGATGAGCAGTTGTTCCACCCTCTGTAACAAAATTTAATAAAAATTTATTAACACTAAAAGTAAAGAAATATATGGACAACAATTTAACACAATCAATTTACATTTAAACTAATTAAGCTTAAGATATTTTATTATATGAAATGAATCTAGATATGAATATTCATATATAAATCTTTACCTATATAACCCCGATTTAAGAAACTTCAAGAAATATTCATAGAATTCATTCTGTTCAAGCTAGAGCGACATATGAAGATCTAAAAATAAATATGCAATAATTCTAGATATGGATATACATATATAAATCATTACCTATATATGGGGAGTTATGGTATCACCCCCCTTAAATGTTTCCTTCTTAATCTTAGATCTAAAAGTAAATATGAAATAAATCTAGATACGAATATATATAAATCTCTGTTTATATATGAATATAATCCAGTTAAGCAAGACTTTGAAAGATATAGTAACAAATTATGAAAGTTATATTAAAGAATATATGTATATATTCATCTTGTTGTAGGTATGACAGGAAATCCATCAAGTTTTGGCCATCAAATCTCAGAATAAAATTAAATCATAGAAAACTCTTTGAAAAATTTACTAAAATTTGTGAAAACTAACTAAGCAACTACAAGACTTGGCTATATCTTTAACGATTTTATCTAAGTTATATTATAGAAAGAATTTATATGATTTGCCTCACCTTATTTCACTTAGATAAACATATATCTTATATATGTACATATATCATATATTTCACTTAGATCACATAAAATCTAAAAAACTAAAAGATTGAAAAAGCTATTTCTTTTAATAATTAAAATTAACAAAATATTTCTTTAGTGTTTTTTCTTTCATGCATTTTAAATTTCACTTTTATTATATGTTTTCAATTTTGTGGCTATTCAGATTTGAATCTCTGTCTATATAAACACTTCAGACAGGGAAATTCTAATAGCTAGATTATCAATTAATGGATATTATATTAAAGAAAAATCATACTGTGAAATGAAAATAGGCCATTGATATTTTAGGCACTAAATTGAAATCTAAGTTACAAGAAATGTCTTTAGAAATATTATCGAAATATTTAAAGAACTTTAAATAATGAATTTTCAAAGATTTGATATATCTTTAAAAATCTTATGGAATACAGACAAGATAATATATACCAAAGTTGCTAAATTTTGAAAGATTATACATATTTTTTAGAGTCTTTGAAAATGCAAACCAATCCAAAATACTGAATTATATCTTATATACTTATATCTTAGAATCTTTGAGAATACAAAGAAGATGTTATATACTGAGTTTTTGTAATAGATTCAAATAGTAAAAGGATGATGAGATAACTCATAGTTAAGAGCTGAAAGATTCGTTAGATGATTTAACTTTTTAACATTTTTTCTATCCTATTCTAGTCTAAAATTTGATCTCTCTTTACTTAAACATTTTTAACCTCCAAGCCAAGTTCATTTTGGAAATAGTAATTTTTCATAAAATTATTGCAATTTTATTTGGTTAACAAAAAAAAAAAAATAATAATAATAACGAACCTGGGCTTGACTTGTCCAATTTTAGCTGCACCTGGAAACATGAGTCTCTTTTTGCCACAGCTTCCGCGGCAGCAGCAGCACCTAAGCTTGCCTTTCGATCAAATGTCAGAGACTGAGGTTGCAGCACCAACTCTCTCTATATCTTTATCTATATCTATCTCTATCTCCCTCTCAATGCATTGTCATCGTCATTGTTTGCAGTCTGCAGCCGTTTGGCTGCTGTAGAGCTGTCATTAGGAAAAAAACATGCGGCAGGCTGCTGCTGCTGTTGCTCTATGACAAAAGCTTTGGGCCAAAAGCAAAACCCGGGTGGTTGGCTTACTGGTGACGCAGCTGAAATTGAAATCAATGCTGACCAAAATCGGCACCTTTTGGAATCCAAATGAGTGACTGGGTGAGTGAGTGGACTGTGACTACCAGCTGTCTATGGGCTTTGATCAACTTCCGCCAGCTGGGGGAGAGTAAATAGCAAGAGTTTCCGATACCACCCATGACCCCCACAATAACAACAACCACCATAAGCAATTGCATGTGTAATACTTGGGCAAACAAAGTGAAAGAGAGACAGAGAGAGAGAGAGAGAGAGAGAGAGAGAGACACACACACACATGTTGCCCTGGTTCACCTGGCTCACCTGGCCTGAGTTGGTTTCGATTTCCTAATTCGCATGGAACACTCTCAGAGTCAAGAAAGTCAGCCCCAGTCAGCCGGCTGCTTCAATTACACAAAGTCATGCGGCATAGAAAACCTCATAATTCCCCTAAAAACCCTCCCTTCTCCCCATCATCAATGTATTATCTACAACTACACCCCATAGCCCCTTCTGTAACCCACGAAAGTTGGCGAGCCGTGTCCGTGTTGCTGTTGTTGTTGTTGTTGTTGCTAGCGTTGGTGTCTGACTTTGTTTTAGTTTTTTGTTGCTTTTGCTGTTGTTGTTGTTGCTGGCTGCTTAGTGAAACAGGTGCGTTTTGCGTTTTGCAGGTGTTTCCCAAAAGCCACCACCACCAGAGCAATAGCAACCAGCAAAAACAACAGCAGAGGCAGCAGCTACGACTTGAGAGTCACCTCATCGTCTCACACTGTTTGGTCTCTCTGTCTCGGTCTCGGTCTTCGTCTTAGTCTTAGTCTCCGTCTTAGTCTCCGTTTCAGTCTCTGCTTAGTCTCGGGCTGTTTAGTAGTTACGCTTTACCGCTAGTTACACAAATTGCCGTCAACTAGGCACTGTACTGCATTCTCGCTAGCTATTGCCCACCCCTCCCTTACGACACCTTGTATTAGATCTCCCCCCCTACTACCTAACCCCTCATAGCACACCCCACAACTGACTGTCTGGGTAACCCCCTGCGGCGCCAGTTGCTCATGCGCATTGTATTTCGTGTGAAAATCACAATTAAATGCAATTTTTTATGCGCACCTACAAAGTCGTCCGTCGATTGTGGTTTAGCTTTCATTTTGGTTTCGGTTTGTATGTTGTTTTTTTTTTTTTTTTGGCTTTAATCTCGGCTTCCACTATTTACAGCTATTACAACGAGTCAGAGAGCTTGGATCGTATTTTGGATCGCATTGAATCGGGTTGTGGTATGGTGTTCGGGTTTTTATTGGCATTCGGGCCCGGCTCAGCTGTCAGCTGCGTTGTTGAAAATGTCAGCTTGACAATTATTATGTCAAAATTTTCCGGCACGGCCATTGGGAGTCGCAGCTGTTGACTGCTACACGAGTTTTTATGGTAATTCAAGTTTCACTGATTTCTCGTCTTGCAGTCGCACCCAAAATAAAAGAAACAAAAACAAAAACAAAATAGCAACAACAACAAAAACAACAACACTCTCCGGAGTGAAAACCAGGCGACCAGGCCGAGCCAAGTCAGGCCAGACCAAGGTGCGCGCTAATTGCGCGTGGGGCTGCCGCCAGACTTAGTCTTGGCCATTGGCCACATACAAACATATGTATGTACATACATACAACAAGTAAACGAGTAAAACTCTGCCAACAATTAGCGCATACCAAAAGAAGAAAAGAAAAGAAAAAAAAACCCTCCACTTTACTCCAATCCTGTACACTTCACTTAACTCCACGCTATTGCACCGTACCACCTTTCTCCAACCACCACCCCCAATTAGAGACACTCGAAGAAATCTTGATAGAATTCTCTTTTGCTAAAACGGCATATAAAGATCAAGTAACTATATCAAATGTTAAGAAATCGGTGGTGACTGTATATATCTTCTATGCATACAATTTGTTTCCTACTGATCTAAACTAATCATTTGGAGTTCCATTTTCGACTTATCCATAAAACTTTAATGGAATCAAAGTAACAATACCAAAGTTGCGAAAATCTTGCTTATAACATTTAAAACAATGACCGCTAGGTGGCGCCAAATGTTAAGTTATAAAATATATTTTATTTTAATCTATTTGAAATTGTAAAAAATTGAAAATTATTATTCCTTTGCTAAAAATAATTTAAAAAACTTTGCGAAACAAAATTTCAGTTGTAATCCTACCTATAGAGGCAAATATATAGTAGAGTTTTTAAAATATATTGCAAAAAAAATAATTCTATTTTGGTAGTTCAATTAACCATCTGTTTATAGCCAGAATGGACACAGACAGATTTGTGTAATTAGATTTCAAGTATTTTGGTTTTATGACATGGTCATTTTGTAAATTCTAAATCTGAACATCGATACCATATGGTCATGGGTCATAAAACTCGAAACACCATGAAAGATATAGCTCTCAATTTTGGTTAGGAATTCTATGAAATTAATAAAACTAAGTTTAGTTTGTTTAAACATATGTTTTGCCTCTATCAATCTGATAGTTTAAAAAATTTAGAGGGTCAAAGATTTCTACAGGAACTTAATTTTCTCTACTTAACATTTACAATAATAGAACAAATAATTTATAAATGAAAAAATCCCTTCAATAAGCTTTATTATTCTTAAATTCGAAAACCTTTTGATCCTGTCAAAATCCTTTTATTCTAAGCTTAAATTTAATGCCCATTGCCAGGCTATAGAAACTGTAATACAATCAAAAAAAAAGTAAATCCGATTCTCTGGTTTAATAAAATGATTGTGGAGTAGCAAAAGGTGGTGCGAGGGAGGCAGGTGTGTGTATGTGTGTAGATAAAAGCAAATTGACATTTGAATGGGGGGCTAACCAGGCCTCCAATTCGAGGCAATTGGTCATTGCATTGTACATAGTTTGCAATCATTAACGCTAATAGGCCCCCAGTCAGAGAGAGAGAGAGAGAGAGAGAGAGAGAGAGAGAGGGAGAGAAAGAGAGCCCAGAGCCAGCTGCAACTAAATGCTAAAAACAGTCGTTGAGAAAAAACCCAACTAAAATATATATATATATATATAATACGATTGTAACCAATATAAGTTTGTATAAATCCCACACACCTATATAGTAGGCAGGCAGGCAAATCCCAAGGAGACTGTCACCGACAAATTTCTCAACAATTTTTAGGTTTTTCTTTTTGCGCACACGTGCAAGGGGCATACACACACACACACACACACATAGATAGATACACATATGTACGATCTCTTACTACCTGAGAAAGATGGAAAACCCTTAATGGGCAACAAACAATGCAATGACATGGCAGCGGCCTTAAACAACTGCGTGAGAAAACTCGTTCGCCCCTGCCAGCCTGCCCCAGGGGCATTATCATTATCGCCCAGCATTGTTGTTGTTGCTGTTGCCGTTGCCGTTGTTTGTGTTGCACTTGTTTACATGGGAAATGGTTTTTCACATCGTTAGACAGCACTTTTATACATTTGTTCTTTCTCTCTCTATCTTTTTCTTCATAATTCTTCATTGGCTACTGTGAGGGCAGGTAATTGTAGTTCCAGTCAAAAGGGTACATTAATTTTGGTCAGAGATTTGCAATTTTTTCCATTAAATAAATTAAAAAAACCTACCGAAAACTGAATGACAATGTTGTATAGAAAGAGACTTCCTACAACGTCGTTTCAAAAGACTTTACTTTAGATATATGTCGATACAAACCTTAGTTAGAGATCTGTGTGATGCAATCAGAGCGTCACTCAACAGTGTTCCATTTCACATATTCCTCTTGTCAATAGCAAATTATTTGAATAGATTCCTGAAATTTAACCCATTCAAAAGCCCCAAAAATAAATTGAAAAAAACATTAAAATTTTAATTTTAATAGATTTTTTTTTTTGTTGTATTTTCTTTTTCTTCGTATTTTTTGTTTTGTTGTTTTTTTTTTTTTTTTTTTTTTGTTTTTCTTGTTTGAAATTTCATTAAGAACTAAAATTCAATTTCTTGTTGTTGTTGCTATTGTTTTGTTGCTTTTCAAAGCATTTTTTTTCTTTCTTTTAATTAAATATGTTACATTTTCTTATATCGATCAACATGAATTAAAAAGAGAATTGCAAAAAGGAAAAAAACAAAAACAAATCAAATTTTACTTGATTTCAATTCATTGATTTTTTTTCTTCTTGATTTTGTAGTTTTAGTTTTAAGTTTAGTTTTTAGTTTCATTTTCATCAGAAAAAGATCGCATAATTATGCTAAAAAAAAAAAAAAAAATATTACACTTTGTACAAAGTATGCTACAGATCACAGAACATATATGTATATATATATATTTATATAGATATAGTTAAAATATATATATATGTGTATGTAATATATTGTAAATTATGCGCTTTTGTGTTATTAAATCGAAAAGAGGAAAACATTTTGTAAGGTTTCGAATACAAATTTAAATTATAAAAAAAAAAAATTAATATATATTCATTTATATATTATTATAGTAGATGTTGTTTTTTTATATATATAAACAAACACTAATAAATGAGGTGTGTATGTATGTGTGTGTGTGTGTGTGTATGTGAAAATTAGTGCTTGGAAATTCTAATTAATCAACTTAAACACTAATCATAATTATTATAAATTAATGAATTTGAATGTGAGTGCTGAGTGTTTTTTTTTCTTTTTCTTTATATGTATTTATTTTTATTTGCTCTGGTTTGTTGGCCTGGCTAATCAATAATAGGAAGAATTTTCTTTTTTTTTTTATATACGACTTTAGTAATGTGAAATTAAAATTAATAGGATCAAAATTATATATATATATATATATATACATATATATATATGTATATTTTATTTTATTTTTTATTCAATTTGTTGTTTCATTATTTTATTTTTATTTATTGCTGCTCTCTGCTTTGCATTTAGTAACTAAAAAAAAATATATATATAAAAAACAAACAAAAATTATACAAAAAAAATTTAAGAGTTTCAGTTTTCATTCTTCATCATCAACATATTAATTATTGTGATCCATTATGAACCGTTATTAACGCACTAAGCGTTTAGTTAAAAAGGAAAAATTAAATTGTTTAAAGCTTTGCCAAGTTTTTTCTCTCTCTCTCTCTTCCTCTCTCTTACTTCTTAACTTTCTCTTCTCTTCTCGCCACTGCAACTAATTATAATTGTTAATAATAATATAATGTTTAGGTGCTTATTATATGTATGCTGATGCTGTAATGCTAAATTATTGATTGTTGTTTTTTCTTTTCTTTTTTTGTTTTTGTTGTTTTCTGTTTTTAATGCGGCCTACAAACTAACTAACTAAACTCTTTCAAGTATTTGTTTGTTTTTTTTTTTTTTTTTATATAATGCGAAATGCGAATGCTGGCCCCCTATATACGATAAAAAAAAAAAAGGTTAATAGATGTGGGGGCGTGTCGTCGGTTAGTTTAGCTTTTTTGTTGAGTTAACATTTTCCTTTTTTTTTTCTTTCTCTTTTTTTGTTATTACTGTTTAATTTACGATTACTTTTGTTGTTGTTGTGTTGTTCTATATGTTCTCTGTGGTGGAGAGGAGATCTTCACACGAAGGTTTTTTTGAGAGTGGAGTTGTTGACTGTACTGCACATTACTGCTGCGCCGTTATTTATGTATGTATGTATCTGTATATACACATATATATGTGTATATACATATTATTCATATATAGTATATAGTAGATATATATTATGTATTTAGTTAAAAAGTGGTTTGTAGTTTTATGTTCTACACATTATTTACGACTGTCTGCTGTCCTTCTCTGCATTCAGTTGCTGTAACGAGATAAAAAGAGATAGAGAGCAATTAGTTTTTAGTTCTTTTTTACCGTTTTGCCTTGAAGTGGCGCCTAAAACATAATGTCACAAATCTGAAAATTTTGTTGTTGTTGTTGTTGTTGTTGCTGTTGCCGCTATTATTTGCTTTTCTGTTACTGTTATGTTAAGTGACCAAAGAACTTTAAGGAGGGGTTTGGCAGAGGGGTGGCGAGACGGACGATAGACCGACTGAATGGCGACTGTCGCACAGCTGCGCGACGCGAAAAAGTACAACAAATAAGAAGAGGAAGAAAATAAAAAAAAAAAACAACAGAAAGAAAGACCACAGAGAAACGAATGAAAGAAATAGCGGAGAAAAACAACAGCAACTACCCAGAGAACATTCCGAACACGTGCATTTCTTTTTTTTTTTTCAAAAGAATTTTCGTGGTGACACATCACAGATGGCAAAGGGGAGGCGGGTGTGTGTATGTATGTATGTGCATATGTAGAGGAATTGCAGAGGAAAGGGGTCGCTTTGGCTATCTCTTTCTACATTTAAATTCATATACATATGTATGTATGTTTATATGTTTGTAGCTATCTCTATCTCAAGGCAGATGTTTTGCAATGAAAAGGAAAAACAGAAAGCTAATTGAGGCCTAAATACTTTTCATTTTCTTCTATAATTAACGATTTTGTTAACGAATATGACAGAGTGAGTGAGAGAGAAAGACAGATCAAACATACAATTAATCAAAATCAATGAAAAATACTAAAATTATTAATAACTAAAGACCACCAAAGCCGAAAATAAAACCAAACTAAAAACAGAGAAAAAAAAAAGTAACAAAAACATGTTAAATCAAATTTGTTGTATATCTTTTTTATATTACCAACCTGTTTCTTTCAAGTATTAAACAATTTTTGGCTGTTGTTTTTGCCAAGATCATTAATTATTAACAACAACAGAAACAAACAAAAAAAAAACCCCGAAAATGTAAGATGACCAAAAGCAAAAACAAAACAAAACAAAAATTACTACGCTAATGAAGTAAGCATCAAAAAGCAACTACAACAATGCTAAGGCGGAGGCTGAGACATTGAGATAGAGAGATGGAAATGGACAAGGGGGAGACAGAGACAGACGACAGAGACGGTAAAACTGATGATGATTCTCCAATTTCAAATTCCGTTTTCAAGCTTTGCCTGTGCGTATATTTGTGAGAGTAAGAGAGACACTCACACACACACATACATCTATATACAAATGTATGTACATACATACATATATGAAATAAATTTAAGTATCTGCAGGTGTTCATTTAAAACATCACAAAACAACAACAAAACTGTTGAAAAAAAAAAGCCAAATGAAAAAAAGGCCGCGAGAAAAAAAATTAACAGCTACGTATAGGCAACAACCACACAAAAGAAAGAAACTCTGCCGAGATGGCGACAACAACCGCAACAAAAACAAAAAAGAAATATATACATACATACATATATACGTACATACATACATACATACATACATATATGTGAAATGTCTATAAAAATGAAATTTGGGTGAAACGTTTTGCCGGAACCACGAAAGGGGTGTGGGTAGGGGGAGTAAGCGGGGGCGACAACCAACGGTATACAGTGGCTCAAATCTCATTTCGTTCACTGCAAATATTCTCATTTGAAAATTACTTAAATGCAAAAGAAGAGAGACCTTTCTCTCCCTATCAACTGCCATGCATATAACGGTTTTATCTATTCTCTTAAAGTCGAACAAACGCACCTTAAAAAAAGAAAACAAGAAACCTTTCCAAAATACTAAAACATAATATGGGCATCGTATTAACAATCTATATACATTTTATTTTTTGTTTTGTACTATCACATACAAGTGCATAACACATAACATAATACAAAATACGACTGCACTAAAACCTTGTGAGTGACATAAGAAATGAGGTAACACACAACTTGAGTTACTTTTCTTTTTTCATTGTATTTATGTTTAACCATTTGAGGAAAAACTGCATTTTTGGTTTTTATGTATGAACGAAATGAGCTATGACTAACTGTATTAGCTAGCTACTCATTTAGTCTGATTTATTTCAAAGAGAAAAAGAAATTTCAACAAATTGGTATTTTGTTTTGATATTTTTGTAAAGTATGTAAATTTAAGAGAGGCCAAACGTCCTTACATTTTGCAATGACAATTGCCTGTCGTCTATCTATCTGTCTGTCTGTCTGTCTATCGGTCTGACTGTCTTATGAATGAGGTCACCGTGAAACATATGGAAAACATAGCTCAATGTTCTGTTTATTTTTTTACTCTTTTTGGTTTTCTTTCTTATTTTGTTTTGACTGCATTTGCATTGCAAATTGGTAAACTTACCGTCGTTAAACTGTTGGCTAACTGGGGCTGTTGAGATGGCAGCTGTTGTTGATGTTGCTGCTGCTGCAATTGCTGCACTGGCGCCGCTGTTACCACTGATGACAATGATGACGACGACGACGACACCTTCACAATTGTGTTGGGGCTCTGGCGATCAATCAGTGGCATACGGGCCGCGGGACTAGAGATTTTAGCAAGCTGCTGTTCCTGCTGTTGCTGTTGTTGTTGTTGTTGCTGTTGTTGGTGGTGTTGTAATTGCTGCTCGGCAGCCAAACGTTGGGCCAACATATCATTATTATCAGCCTCAGTCATATCCATATCATCGTCATCTTCATCAACTGCAACACTGCTTAAGGCAGCTGCCGCATCGAAATTATTAATTTCGGGATGAGTTTCCAGCTCTGTTTGCAAATCGCAGATATAATCGATGACATGCTGTATGATCTCCAATTTGGAGAGTTTACGATTTTTGGGCATAAAGGGCACTAGATCCTTTAGCTTTGATAGATACATTTTCATTTCGGCATTCTCGCCATCACCACGATGTGGCGGATGACGGGCAATACGTCCGTTTGGATTGATGGCCGGCATACCGGAGGCACCTGTTTGACAAACAGCCGTCAGGGACTTCATTCTGGAGATGATTGCTTTACGCTCCTTGAGTAGAATTTTGGCGGTTTTTACACGGTCGTACCGGTTACTAGCGAGGTTACGAAAGTTCCTTTAATTAATTATTTGGTTTTTAAATTGCGAGTTTTTGTTTCTTGTTTAAAGTGTTTGGTAGGTTGTTTGCTTGGTTGATTGATTAATTGATTGATTTATTGGTTAATTTGTTTGCTAATCCCACTTGCACTGCACTTGTTTTAGCTAACGATGATGATGTTGTTGTATTCTATGTTTGAATTCGTTTTGGTTTATTTTGTTTATTTTCTTCTTTTTTTTTTTTTATTGGAACAAGAAAAAAATGTAATCCAGCGTGTTTAAGTGGTGTTCAATAGGTGTGTGTCTTGCACTGCGATCGATCGAGATAGCATTCGAGGGTTTCTTCAAAATCAATTTGAATTATTTAAAACAAAATTTGTGTAATTTTTTTTCTCAAATTCTTTCTATTTCAATTTTTTTTTTGTATTTTTGGTACGTTTGCTTTCTTTACGAACAAGCAACCAGCGAATGTTTGAATACGAATGAGCTCGTTGCGCTCAGAGTGCAGGCTTTTATAGTTGCCGAGTGCCGCAAAAGGCGGAGCATATGTTCAAGAGCGAAATGGAGAGTGACGAAGGCACACGAGAGAGCAACTGCAGATATTTGGAGAGATACGAGTGTAATTGTGAGAGGGAGAGACTTTGATGACATGCAGAGCACTAATTTGTGGAAAGGTTCAGGGGAAATACTTACCAAAGGTTGTGAGAATTGCAATGCTTTTACTTCTGTTGAAGTGGAATGTGGGTAGTCTTCACAGAAAAAAGGTCGATTGGAGGATTTTAATATGAGGTGAAGTCTGGGTGTAGAAGGGCCAAGTGGTGAAGATTACTAAAAGCAAAATTATTGTCAATAAATTGGAGAAACAAATTCAAGAAGAGTCAAAAAGGGGAGTTATAGTTTTTGAAGCTTAAAGTAAAATTTTTCCCTGCAATATTTTATATAATTTATATTAATTATATATTATAATTATTTAAAATTTTATAAAATATTTTCATAAATTTTTTTACCAATAGTTGAATGCATGTATTCATTTGCCTTCCCCAGTTAAAGTTGCATTCTAGTTCCACAAATTTAGATACGTTCCCATCGTTGTAGATCAATCCACAAAATAGTACCCCAGCTTCCAACTGAAGCACAGCTTCCGCAAACTCTCCACACAGCAAGCCTATCCAAAAGCACCGTTTCCCCAGGTTTTTACTTAAGGCCAGATCTTAGCAGAAGTGACTCCACTACACCATTACCATCCAAATCTTTTCAAGTCTACCCCTCCATCTCCAAAACGCAAGCTACCAATCCACAGCATTGTAGATATAGACCGGCATTGAGACTTTCATGAAAACTCTACAAAACAATGCGACTAGCACTCTCCACAATATGCACAGTGTTCGTGTTTACTAAGGGGAAAGTTAATTGTGATTGGTCGGATCTTTTACGGTTCTCTCTTGTTCTCTCTCTGTTTTGCTCTCCAAGAGCTGAATTGTTTCTTTTTTTTTTTTTATTTGCTTCTCAGTTGGTTTTTCTTTTCTATTTGTTTTCTTGTTTTGTTTTGTGAATGAAAATGAATGAAAAGTGCTGTGTGGTGGTTGACTCTCTCATGTGTGCGAGGCGTTAAAAGATTATTTTGCTTCCTCCATGTGTGGCTTATCTTAATTTGGGTTTATGATATCTAACATATGAGTTACTGCTCTGGCAACCGCTTTTGCTTGCTTGCTCTTGCTCGTTGCTCGAAATCGAGATACTTTTTAACGCTCGGGCATGGGAATGAATGGATGTGAGTGAGAGGCGCCTTGACTTTTCTCCCACTTCATATGATGATCATTGTTTGGCAGTCGTAGGGTTTCTGGGCATAAAATTACGATCATATTACATGAGAGACCGACTGACTGACAGACAGACCGACCGACCGACCGACTGTCCGACCGTTCGACCACTAACACTCTCAAGTGTTTGATTTAACTTTGTTCATTGAGGAAATGTGGAAATTTTCATTGAAACTAAGTCAATTCGTCGTTTGTGAAAAATGACACTGTGTGCTGTCTTTGGTTTGGGTGGTGGCACGACGCGTGTGTCTTTAGCGGATGCAAAGTAGAGACAAAGAAAGAAAGAGAGGGAAGGAGAGTTGCCAAGACCAATCTTATGAATGAAACGTTTCCACTGTATATGTATACATACATACATATTTAAGCTTCATATGCATTTCTTAAGAATTGTTATCCAGGAATGTCCCGGACTTTTTCCAAGTAATGCCAAGGTGTTGCATGAAATACACCAGAAATCCCTGTACCATATCCATAACGCAAATACATAACTTAAACTGAGATGCAAAAAAAAAAAAAAAAAAAATACAAATATAATTAAAAAAAAAAAAAAAACAGAAAACCAAAAAAAATGCTGGCAAAAATAAAATAAATAAAAAAGAACCACCGAGAGTGTTCAAATTTCCAGAGAGACCAGAGAAATACCGATCATAATTTTATGACTGCAGCAGCCGAGATTTCATTTCTTCCCCAGACTAGAACGAAGCTTACTTTTCGACACTGAGTGTTTCGCCTGAATGACAAATGAGCAGCGAGCAGCCAGCAGCCAGCAACAAACAACAGGTTGAAGAAGAAAGAGAGGGAGAGAGAGTGAAAAAAAAAAACGATGCCAAGAGAAGGAGATGAAGCAGAAGGCGATGAAGAAGAAGAAGGGGGAAGGAGGTTGAAAAGGAGATGGAGGTGATTTGCAAGCCGTAGAACTTGCTGAGGATACGATGGGATCACATGTCAATCAGCGGGCAGGCAGGCAGCGGGCACTTGGCACAAATGCCTTAACATTGCTTGTGGATTTGGAGTTGGGGCAAGAGTGAGAGCGAGAGATCGCTTCGAGATGGCGTTGCAGATATGCAGCCGCATGCCGCGTGCATGGCATGTTGAAATCCAATACGCGTCACTCATCACAGTTTGAAAACCCCTTCCTCCATACCTTCTACCTCCTCCTCTACATCCTTGCCTAAATCCCAGGCCAAAATGACGACGTCTAGTTATGCAGCAAGTTCCGCAAGCCATTAAAAAAAAAAAGTAAAAAAAAAAACTATATACAAGCATCCTTAAGGGGTGCTCTTCTGAATGGCAATGGAAATGGAACTTCACTCCATTCGGTTGACATGTTGCATACGCTAAACAAGCGCGAATCTCATTAATGAAATCGAATTGGGGAATCGTTTCGTTTCGTTTGCCTAGTTTATTTTTAAACATATTTTGCATATACATACATACATACATACATATGATCATCGTAGTATTCAATCTGCCACTTCACTCTACTCTACTCCTCCTTTAGCTAGGCATTGGCATGGTATGGCATCCATATCATTGCTTAACTGCATCCGGCCCCCAATTGGTATGGTAACTGAATACTAAGTAATTTATTGCAAAAACACAAAAAACAGAGAAGAAAACTCAGAAAAAAGAAGAAGAAGAAGAAGACATTACAGTTTCATTGAGGCGACAATGATGATCGCTGAGCTTTTGTTTATTATTTGTTGTTGTTGTTGTTGTTTTTTGTTTGTTTTACTTGCGGAACAATAAACGGCATTGCGTGGGAATGGGAACTAAAAATTGCTATTCTTTACGTTTCCCTTACTATACGGGTATATACATTTTGATCACCAGTTGAAAAAGAAGAACAGCTTTGATTATATCTTAACTTGATATTTATATGATTTAATGTCCTGGCAAGATTGTCCTAGCTGTTTCCAGAAGATCTCTCTCCTATCTTATACATATATAAAATGTAGCAAAAGAAATGTTATTTGATTTACTTTCTTTGCAGTTGCAAAAATCAAAAAATCATATACATATATCTACTATATCTACTATATATAGAAAAGTCTTGATTTTAGGGTATAAAAAAGTTTAAATAAACAACTTTTTTGGTTTATTTATTTTTTTTTTCATATATGTACGGTCATAAAGTGTAGAGGGGGGTGGTAAACTGTTAATAGAAGTGCCTTGATCAGCAAAATATTTTGCTTTTATCCAATGCATCAATTAACAAAAATATTAAAACAACAAGCTTGAAAAGTCTCAGATATGCTTTTTAAAAGTTTTATTTCAATAATATATTGGTTTTTCCTAGTTATCTATAAGGTCATTGATCTAGGATATATACATATATATACATAGGTATATATAAAATAGAAAGTTTTAGAATATCGAATATCTTTGTTTTAAAGATAAAACAATAAAACAAGTTCTATAAATCTTAAACTAAATATTTTAAAAATTTCTTTAAATTTTCAAATAATTTCAAATTATTTGATCTGTATCTTCTTGATAATTATTTATAATGATGAAATTTATATAGACAAAAGCTTAGTAAATATTTAGCTTTAAAACAAATTTTTAATCAGATTATATTTGTATATAAATTTTAACTAAAATTTCATTTTTACTAAGAACTACTAGAAATCTTTAAAGATTTCTTCTATAAACATTTATTTTTATTGCTGCTAATTGAAAATTAAAATTCAGTAGAAAACTCACTTACATTTTTGTTAAAAACAATCAAATATTCATTATTATTAATGAACTACAACTATTAAATGATGGCTAATGTTGCAATAAGGATTGATGCCACATTAGTCAAGCGTTGCATTTAAACCATGACAGAAAACAAACCGAAATGAATGCAAAACAAATGCAGCCAATGAGGAAGCCAAACAAAAGTCGACACATGATGGAAAACAAACCCAAAAACCGAACCAAACCTAACCGAACTCTTGTGAGAGATGTGGAAGCCAAAAAAAACCGACTATATGACAAATGTCAATGGCAGAAGGCAAATGAACTGTTGTCAAAATAACCCCAGCCCTATTAAAAAAGGACACTCTGCGACAAAAGGCGCACAAAGGACGCGCGATATAGGACGTTGAGTATTTGTAAAGCTGCCAAAGGATATCATCGATGAAAATGTGCAGCCGGCAACTAAGAGAGGCCAGACCAGGGGAGTGTGATAGAGAGGGACAAAGAGAGAGAGAGAGAGAGAGAGAGAGAGAGAGAGAGTGAAGAGAACCAGGTGAACAGATCAGAAGCGATTAGGGATTATTATGCTATTACGCAGGATACGATTAACAATGAGCAGCAGCAGCAGCAGCAACAACAAGAGTGGTAGCAAACAAGGATAACAACTGCGACGCACGCCGCGACATATGCTACAACATTTTCAACATGAAATGAACTGGATTGGTATTTGGGAAATGAAAATGGGAATGAGAATGAGAATGGGAATATCAAATGGAATTTAGGCAAATGTGCGCAACGGCAGCCGCCGTTTCATTCTCACTATATAAATATACATATATACATATAACTGTGTGTGTGTGTACCACTACATATACATATACATATATCGTAGTTGGTTGTCATGTAATATTTTTGCTACCCTAATTGAGTGGAAGAAAGGAAGAGAAAAAAAGGCGACATTGCATCTGCAGGCGATTGTTTTTGGGCCGGCTGGCGTTATTTGTATTGCATTTTACCGTTGCACCGGGCTTTTTCCTACTTTTTGCTGGCTGCTGCTGCTTCTGCTGCTGGCGTGTTAATTGGGGGAACAGCTGAGCTCGCTTTTGGGCTTGTGTAGGGCTGCCAGACAGACTAATTTGTACCGTACAGAAGTTTACATGGTTCGTCGATCGTTATTTGTTTTTGTTGTTTTGGTATTTCGATATTTGGCATATTTCATTTGGTCATTAGGCAATGTCGCCTTTGGGTCAGGTTCATCTGTCTAGACAATGCTAACGATAAGGACCTCTTCCTGTGAAGATTTGCCAAATGGCCAAGTGACCAGTTTGAGTGAGTCATTTCGTTGGTGTTGTTGCAACTTCATTAGACGGTAGGTAGCAGGTTTACCTTATCGAGTAAATATTATTGCCACAATCCACTTTCGTCCACACAGCAATTTTCGCACAAAATCTCTGCAGGTGGTCCCAAGACAAGGATCTGTGTATTTGCCTTTACTTTTTCTTTCTTTTTTCAATTTTTGTTTTTGTATTCCTTTTGTTTTTGTCTCATCCTCGTCAATTTGTCGCCAGTTGCTAATTGCTTATGGTTTTTGTGTTGTTGTTGAGGTTGAAAAGGCAAAAAGATGAGCCCAGAGTCCATCAAATTTGGCATGATGGATGACTGACTGACTACCGTAGTGAACAACTTGGCGAGTTGCTCCTGCTTAAGCCAACAAAGTGACTGCTGGCCGTTTGATATGCCAGCTGCAACATCTTTTGTCTAGATAACGATAAGTTGGCATTTGATTTTTAGATTTGGCCATATTAAGAAATGGTACGGTTAGAGGCAATCTTGTCTAGAATCTATTTAACCATACAGTAATATTAGCCAATACATAAGGAATAATGTCAATCCCTGCCTTTTCTTTTTTTTTTTTTCTTTCTTTCACATATATTCACATATGTCAAAATAAATGTCCTTTTTATGAATTTTTATACATTTTTTCCTAATATAATTGATTTTTTCTCCAAGATAGGGGATTTAAGACTTTACCTAAAACAATATTGTAGCTTGATCTGATAAAGATCCTAAAAATATAGTATAAGGATTACATATTTATTGATTTAATTAATATTTATTTATAATTCAAATTATTTATAATTCTAGAAAAATTAAATTCAACAAAATGGAAAGTAAACAATATAAGGAAAAATATAAAAAAAAGTGTTTAAAAAGTGTTTAAAAAGTGAAATAAATAATTTATCAAATAATTAAAAGAAACAAGGAATAAAATCAGGATTAAAAGGACTAATCTAAAATTGAAAGAAATGGAATATTTGGGTGAGTTTGATTGCACAAGTTTTTATGGTGTTGGGTATATTAAAATCAGAATACATATCCAATATTTTTGAGGGAAATGATTTTATAATTGTTCCCTTTATTGGATAGAATATTTTCCTTAAAATTTTTCCAAGTGTAGGTATAGGTATAAAAGAACAAACAAATAAATACTTAAAAGGATAATAAACAGGATAACATAACAGGATTACAAAGAATAAATTCAAATATATAAAGGAGGAAATAATATGCTAATAATAATAAGGAAAGAAATTTACAAAATCAAACAAAGATATTACATAAAAAGGAATTAAACAAGGAATAAAAATTAAGGTAGGTGACGCGATTTATCCTGAATCAGTAGCTGCTTAAATGGGTGAGTGTGATTGCACAATTATCTATATATGGTGTTGGGTATATTAAAATCTACGATACAGATCTATTTTACTTGTCTCTTATCTTATCGCACTTTTATCTTATTGTTTCTGATGTCTGAATATATGTATATATTTCTCAACTCGCACTTAAAATCTTATTCTATCTCATATTTGAAACTATATTTCTCCAAATTCAAAGTTGAATATACTTTTACAAATTTATATACTGTCTCATTCTACAAAACGATTTATCTATATTCTATCTATATGTTTGGGGACTTCTTTTGCTTTATTGAATACGAATTTTCTTTTATCGATCACATCTATTAGTATTATGATTAACCAATAATAAGACGGAAATGGTCTATACCGATCCTGGAATATTTTCTTAACCTTCTTTTCCAAGTGTAGGAATATATATATATATTAGTGTGAACAAATAAATATATAAAAGGAAAATTAAACAGGATAACAAAGTGGGATAATAAACAAGAAATTGAAATATATAAAGAAGGAGATATTATGCAAAAATGTTGAAGGAAATAAATTTGAAAAGCAAACAAGGAATATAATATAAAAAGGAATTCCGCAAGGAATAATAATTAAGGTAGGTGACGCGATTTATCCAGAATTAGTAGCTGCTTATATGGGTGAGTGTGATTGCAAAATTTTATATATGGTGATGGGTATATTAAAATCTGCTATATAAATCTAGAAAAGTTCTCCTACATCTCCTATATATCTTTTTGTGTCTCATATCTGAATCTATAATTCTCAACTCGCACTTTAAATGTTCTTCTATATCATATCTGAATCTCTCATTCTCAATTCAAAGTTAAAAAAAACTTTGTCAAATTTTTATATCTGGTTCTATAAAAATATTCATCCAAATTCTATCTATATATTCGGGGATTCTTTCTGCTCTTTTCATATTAATATTTCTTTATCGATCTATTGATATATATTTAACCAACTAAATGGACAGGAAATGGTCTTTACCATTTCTGGAATATTTTCTTAACCTTCTTTTCCAAGTGTAGGAAAAGGTATAATAGAGCGAACAAATAAATATATAAAAGGAAAATTAAACAGGATAACATAACAGGATAATAAACATGAAATTGAAATATATAAAGAAGGATATATTATACAAAAATGTTGAAGGAAATAAATTTGAAAAGCAAACAAGGAATATAAGATAATATAATAAGGAATATAGCAAGGAATTATAATTAAGGTAGGTGACGCGATTTATCCAGAATTAGTAGCTGCTTATATGGGTGAGTGTGATTGCACAGTTTTCTATATGGTGTTGGGTATATTAAAATCTACGATACAGATCTATTTTACTTGTCTCTTATCTTATCGCACTTTTATCTTATTGTTTCTGATATCTAAATCTATATATATTTCTCAACTCTCACTTTTAATCTTATTCTACATATCTCATACCTGAATAACTATTTCACATTAAAAGTATTTTGACAAATTTCTCTACTTTCTATCTATCTTCTATCTATATGGATGGGGATTTTTTTTTGCTTTATTGAATACCAATTTTCTTTCATCGATTACATCTATTAATAATATAATTAATCAATAATAAGAGGGAAATGGTCTATACCGTTCCTAGGATATTTTTGACCTCTTTTTCCAAGTGTAGAAATAGATATAAATATAAACGAGAAATGGAAATATATAATAAAATTACATAAAAAAGGATTGGAATTTAAAAATGAAACAAGGAATGTAATCAAAACTAACGGAATTTATGGAATCGAACAAGGAATGAATGCAGATTTAGTAGCTGTTTATATTGGTAAATCTGATTGCACAATTTTCTATATGTTGTTGGTTATATACTAAGATCAGCTATGCAAATCTCCATTTCTCAACTTATCTTTTATCTTATATTGTTCTATATATATCTTTAAATTGAAATTTAAAAAGTCTTGCTGAAAATTGTATACTCTGCAATTCCACTGAAATTTTTATATATTATAATAACCTTGAGGGTTACTGTTCCAATTATGAACTTGTTTCTTCGCTATCTTTGCTTATAACCTTTTAATATAAGGATTATTAAGTTAAGCTTAATAAAGAGCTTATGCCAATTAATAAACCTTTCTTTGAGATCAAAGATTCTATCTAACTGAATCTGTATCTCTCAAGTAAACCTTTAATTTGACCTATAAAGTTATGTTTATATATATATATATTTTTTTAAGAATTTATTGTCTATATATAGATTTATTTTAAAGATATTTACAAATATCAAAACATTATCTGTATATTATGAAAAATTAATATTGTCTTTTTTTATGTTTGCAAATCTTGAATTATCTTAAAATAATTTCTTTTGATTTCTTTTTCCCATAGTTGGGACTAAAAGAAAGTCTTTATATTTCGAAGTTTTTGTTTTTTTTTTTTTGCTTTTTTTCCCAAATATGAAACCCACATGGTATAAAAATATCTTTGGTTCTCATCTTATGTACATATAGGAATATATATGCGGGCTCCTTCATGGGTTTATCAGCTGCAAAACTTCCAACTTTCAAGTGACACATGAGCACAAGATAACTCACAGCTGCTGAAGGCATTCCACGCACATGTCCATAGCAGCATCTATTGCCAGAGCTACTATAGCCATGGCCATGTGAGATGCATTGTGATTTCTTTATATATATATATATATGTGTGTGTGTGTGCGTGTGTGTGTTTGTTTTTTTGGGGTTAAATGCAAAGAATCGGGCGGTGGCCATGTGCTGCTCTTGCTCTTGCTTTTCATAGCGACGGCTGCTGCTGCTGCTGTTGCATGCCATAAAAATTATGCGGCAATTGCCGGCGAATGGACCGAACTGGTTGCCTGCTGTCGATCGTTGCCGGCTGCCTTGCATGTGTGAGCAAAAAAAGAAAAAAAAACTAAATAAAATGAAAAACGAAAAACAACAGCAAAAACTATAGTGAAAAACAAAAGCGCGACCGGCAGCGGTGCGCACACACATGTGATATTGGACAGATGGAGGACACAAAAAGGGGAAAAGCGGCCAACTGGTAGGGAGAAAGGGAGTTATAACGGGGAGTTAGGGAGGGTAGGCAAGGTAAAACAAAAACTAAACGTCCTTGCCAGAACACAGCAGCAATAACAACAGCAGGAAGCGCCGCCGCTTTGACTCTGCCAATCATAAAAACTTGAAAGAGCCACAAGCAGAGGCAGAAACCGACGTAGTAGAGCAGAGCAGGAGACACGTGTGCAGAATTTCCGCGCAAACTAAATAAAAACAATAAGGGAAAATGTGCGACAGTGGAAAACGTGGTCGTTGAATTGCATATGTCGCAGTTTTTGTAGTTGCTATTGCAATTGCAATCGCAATCCCAATACCAATACCAATCCCCGTGGCAGCTGTTCCATGCCTGGCCACCAAAAACAGTAGCCGTGCAACTTTCTATGCCCATGCAATCAAATTGCAAAACGCACCGCAGCAACTACTACAACAACAACAACAACAACAACAACAACAGCAACAGCAGCTGCCAATGTCGAACGACGCCGCTTGACTTTCATTAGCATTTCTAACGGCCAACGCAGCTGCCAAAGACGGAGAGTTGATCTACAGACATTTGTTGCTGCTGTTGTTGCTGTTGCTGTTGCTGCTGGACGCGAACTGGATCGATCGAAGACATCGTGATGCGATGGCTGCCTGGTGAAATCCGTCTGCCTACACAGACCAAAACAAAAACAAAAACTAGAATAAATTAAGAAAGTAATTGTAATTTAAACATTCTAATAATAAACATTATTTGATTAATTGTTAACTTGATTTGCAAATTAATAATTGCAATTTTTAGACAATCTAAGCAAATGTTATTCAAATATTGATTCATTTCTTTCAGTGTGACAATCTTGGCTATAGAGTCCATCCAGCAGCTGCTGCTGCTTGCTACATTTGCGTTGTAAATATTTTTAATTGCTATTGGAATTTTTTCATGTGCGCACTCGCGCACTCCATGGACATCTTTCATTTGAAGGAGAGTCGAGTCAAGTCGAGTCGAGTCCAGTGGAGTTGTGTGTGTGTGTGTCGTGTGGGTTGCCTGCCTGCCAAACTGTAACATTAAGAGCCAACAGTCGTTTGTCCGGTTGATCGGGATTTGAATTTAGATTCCGATTCCGTTTTGGACAGGCCGGCCTGCCTGCCCACTGCCCCCTTGCCCTCTTGCTCCTTGTTCACTGCCGCATCTAAATACGTGACAATTTTTTTTGGTCCAGAAGCAGGCGGGAAAATTCAATTAAGCCGCTGCTAACCAGCAACAACAACACAACAGAAACGACATCAGCAACAAGTCATTGAGAAAATGTTGCTACTGACCGTTTGACATAATAACTGGCCACATTAGCAGCAATTGGCATTGGCCAATTAACTTTTTTTTTTTTTTTTTTTTTTTTTTTTTTGCTCTTCCTTCCAACCAAAGTGCTATCTCTGTCTCTCTGTCTTTCTTTCTCTCAGTCTGTTTGTTTGTCCATTTGTCTGCTTTCTTCTTGCCACGCTTGTCTTGCCTTATAGGCAACATTCATTGACACCTGCAATTGTTGCTGCTGTCGTGTTCATGTTGTTGATTGGCAATCAATTTGTTGTCAGTTTTTATGATTCGCAGTGCGTCAATGTCAACTAACTGTTTTTCAGCTGATCTGTGTGGCTTGGCTTGTTGGTAATTTATTATGCTGTTGCTGATAGACAGACAAACATACATAAGATGAATGCTGATGTTGCCAATGGCAATTAACAGCAGCAACAATGTAAACGGCAGTTTGCATCGATTTGACTCTCATTGTCAGTGGCATCAACATTCAAATAAACAATTGAATTGCCCCATGTTGCCGGCAACATGTGGGTGGTTAATGTTGCTATGGTTGTCGATGTTGTTGCTTGTTGCTGGCGCGTGTGCCCGACGTGGCTCAAGTCTAAAAGTCACCAAGTTAGTTGCCTGTCTAACTGTTTGCAAGTGTTTGTGTATGTCTGTGTGTGTGTGTGTATCTGTGTGTGCTATTGCCCAGACATATAGCCAAGATAAGCGGCATAATTATGCAAATTTGTTGTAACAATCAACAGCAACACAGGCAACAACAAAAGCAACCAGCACGACGGCAACATTTTATGTGCAAAAGTAAATACCGTCAACAGCAATTGCAATTGCCATTTATGGGGCGTTAGAATTAAAGTTATAACATAATCATTTGTGATAGTTTTTATTTGATTTAACAATAATCATTTAATCAAATATATATATATATATAAGCAATATTTGATCGAGAGATCAAACTGAAATTGAATCGTAAACAATGTATCTATATTATATATACAGAATTGAACTAGTGAATGGATATGAGAATGTTTACCAAACAGATGGCAGCTGTTTGTTTTTTTTTATTTTTCTTTTATATTTTATTTATATGTATGTATTTAGTTAGTTACCTAAGTTTATGCAAAATAACTAAGATTACAAGGGACTAAACAAAGCGATCATAAATTGCTAGTGCCTTGGCCATAATAAACAAAAAGGCAAGGCGGAAAATTTGAATACAAACATTGACAATTGACAGACTTGTCGGAAAGTTGCTGGGGGGAATGGATATTCGATTGGATTGGCCAGCACAACAAATCAATTGCTGCGGCAGTAACAGCAACAGCAACAACAACAGCAGCAACAGCAGCAGCAGTGGCAGCAATCACATTGATACGCGATCGGTTTAAGATTCGAATTCGATTATGGCTAGGCTCTCTCTCTCTCTCTCTCTCACTGTACGCATGCATAAATGCCTTTATAATCATTTCGTTGTACAAAATTTAGACGTCACTTAGCTGTCAGAGCTGACGAGCTGAAGCTGGAGACAGCAGACAGTAAGCACATTGCAAGGCAAACAGAATGAGCTTCAGCTCCAGTAGCACCAGCAACCAGCAACCAGCAACAGCACCAGATCATGTCCATATTTGCATTTTTGAAATGACACATGGAAATTTTCGTTGTTTTGCCTGCGAAAGGAGAGCAAGCGGCAACCAAAACGGCCAACAGATTGACAGCAGCTGCAACTGACAGACTGAGCAGACGATGACGATGACGACGACGACAATGACAACGGTCGAACCTGGGTCTGGAACGTCTATGGCTATAGATATAGCTATACCTAGCTATGTCTATAGATATGGGTATGGATATGGATATGGATACGGGAATGGTAATGGTAAGCGAAAGTCGTGCACAAATCCGAGCAGGCGACAGCATATGGATATGTTATATGGCTATGACCGGTCGTTGCGGAGATAATTGCTGTCGCATATTTTTCAGCGTCCACTTGTTGTCGCCGTAGCAGCCGTAGCAGCCGCACCACCAACATCATTTGCCATCGGCAACATGTGTTGCTGTTCGTTGTTTCGGCATTTCCATTTCGGGCAACATGTTGCAATCAGCCGGTTAGTTGTGCAAATATTTGGATGTTGTATTGCCTGATAATTAAATGATATGAATTTACTTTACGAGCCAATGCAAATGTATGTTTTTCATGCATTCTGTCACCACGGTGCCAAGTTCAATGTCTGGAACATATATAATGAAATTGAGAAAAAGAGAGAGTCAGAAAGAGAGAACGTCAGCGAAAGAGGCAAACGCCAACGCAAAAACAAAGATAAGCCAAATAAGCAAGTGCAGATAAAGTACATGATGAGAGTAAAAATAAAAGCAGCAGCAATTGATCGATTAGAAGAATACTCTATAAAACTAAAATATAGATAGGAAATAAAGTACATTTACGTTGCTTATTTAGCATTCATTTGTCTATAAAAAGACTATAATTTGTTTAGATAGTAATAAAAAAAAATCTTATTTTTGATATTTTTAATAATTTCAACTTAAATGCCAACTGCGTTTTAAAGCTTAGCATACCCCAAACGTTTGCAAAAAAAAAAAAAGTGGGGACAATCCAGAACATTGCGCTGTCATGCTCTAGGCAACACTGCTGTTGCTTTTGTTGTTGTTGCTAGCTTTTGCTGCTTGCTAAAAAAGAGAGAGAGACACATATGATGCATAACGTGGAGCAAGAGAAGGAGCACCTAGAGAGAGAGCCAGCAAAAGAGAGAGAGAGAGATAGAGAGAGAACTGCAAAATGCGGCTCTTGAATTGTTGTTGCTTTGAGAGTTTTTCGTTTATTTTTCAGTTGGCTGATAAAGACGCAGGCAAATGGATGTACACAAACTGATTGCTGAAGTACGGCTAAGGCCGGCTTTATGGAATCCGGATCATCCGGATCATAAGAATCGTTTGGAGTGCCAAAGACTTTGGCGCAGTGTGGCCGATGTTGTTGGTGCCAGTGGTGAGTAAAAAGCAAAAAAAAAAAAAAGCTAAAAAGCTGCTAACTGCAATTGCAAACCGTAATTTTTGACAATTATGTCTTGCATTTTGCCTCTCTCTTTTTCTCACTCTCATTCTCTCATTGTCATACACCTGCGCTGCTTGGCTCTCCTCTCACGGTTTTTGCTATTTGCTGCTGCTTTTTCTCTTTTTCAATAGTGGAGGGCTGCCGGGTGAAATGGAAGAACCTACGATGCAGTTATCGCCGGCACTGTCGCACTGTCCTGAACAAATCTCAACAGGGTCAAGCAATATTGGGTTCAGAGTGGGTCTATACTGAGCCCATGAGTTTTCTTGACACTCATCGTCATCTCAACGAAAGTAGCCTTAAAGAAGATAATGATGGCGATGTGGTTGATCCAGGGGCGGATACGGATTCTGCCATGTCATTCAAGTCGGAGCCAATGCCATCTGATGAAATGGAGGCGGACAATGATGCCCTGATGGAGGAGTTTCAAAATGTGGCCACGCCACAGGCACTACGCCGACTCTCACAAAGTATTTCATTGGCCAGTGCAGCAGCCGAGGAGCAAGCCCATGAACCATCTGACCAGGCAGCAGCTTCTCCCAATCTTGGATTAGGAGAAGCGGGAGCTGAAATCGGTGTGGGAATGGGACTAGGTATGAGGATGAATATGGGGACAGCCACAGCAGCTGCTGCCGCAAGCAGCTGTCACTGTGCCAAGCGTGTGGATGAGCAAGTTAATTTTCTGGAAAGCCTTAAACGTGAGGAGCAACAGCTTATGCAGTCGACTAACCAAGATTTGGCCCGTTGCAAAAATGTACTCCATGTGGGTGACTCTGATTATAATTATTTAATAAGTTTTTTACCATTGATGAAGCAAATGTCGCCTTTGCAAAATATATTCTTTCGCGCCAAAATGGGTGAACTTTTGCTGCAGACAATGCAGCAACCGCCAATGCAGCAGCAACAACAGTCGCAGCAGCAACAGATGCGTCAACAGCAACAGCAACAGCAGCAGCAGGAGCAACCTCAGCCCTCGCAAATGTTGTTGAACCAACAGCAGATGGCCTTGGACCAGGCCCAAGTGAGCACCAGCTCCACAAATTGGAATTGAGACTGAACCTAAAGTGAGAATTGGGAACACTGTGAGAGCCACAAATTGCTGATTGAGTGCGCATGTCCAAAGCACAGTGGTGCAAGCATTGAGATTAATTGCTAATAAATATAGAATAAAAGTGTTAAGATCCCAATTTTTTTTTTTTTTCTAAGACTTAAGTGTAATAAATGTTTTCAATAATTGTAATAAAAAAGGCGTGTTTTATTTTGACATTAGAAATCAGATATATATATATATATGTACATATATATATATATAAGATCTGTGGGATGTTTTCAGTAATGGATTTTCTCTTATCTATAAAGGTTTTTATATTTAAAGTCCTGAAATCTCGGTTTTTGGTTGATATTTGCTTTTAGGTCTTTACAAATATTTTTAAAGTTTTCAAAATAATTCAAGTATGTTTTAAAACTAAGTTTTAACTTTGAATTTTTAGTTGAAATTATTATTTTTGCTAATTTTCAACTTTCAGATATCCTTGTTTTTTGTATTTGAATATTAATCCTAAAAGAGCCTTTGAAAAAAATCCTTTAAAACTATATTAAAAAATACATTTTTGGGTTTTTAAATTTTTTAGATCATTCTATATATATTCAGTATATAAGGTATTCTTCTTCTTCTTGGAATGCATATCATTGTGCATCCATATCGTATATATATATATATAAATATATATTTTAAATATCTAAAATTTATACTTTTGCAAGTTTTTAAGTGCAAAAATATTTTGAAACTAGTTTTGGCATTAAAATTGTTATAAAATGGCTAATGATCTTACCCGATAATGAGTTAATGATTAATTTGATTAACCATAGTTAATTGATTAATCCATAAAATGATTGATCTAATGAATTAAAAATGTATTTAAAGTTTATATAAAGCTCTTTAAGCCAACTTTTATAGTTGATTCCCATAAAAGAGCAATGTACCACAAGAGAAAACTCTTCTTAGCCCCTCTAGATCATCATAATCATCATCATGATCATCATCATCATTATGTCTATTATGATGATCATAATTATGTATGAAATGTAGACAAAAAAAAGAGAGGAATAGAGAGTGACATTAGTGTGGGCGTTCAAGTGGCATGGCCAGCTGCATTCAGTGAGTGTGTATCTGTATGTGTGTGGAGCAAGGGCAGCTTCAGTAAGCAAGTTGGTGTAATCTCGCCTCGCCTCTAGCCTGCCCACACATGGCCACATTGAACTGGGGAACCACATCAATAAATTATAGTAGAATGAACCCCATCCCAGGGACCAGCGACGATCGTCGACGATCGTTGAATGGTTGAGTCTCAACTGCGGTGGTCCTGTGTTAAAAGCCAAGTCCAAAGTTAACATGACCATAAAAAAAAAAAGGCAGCAACAAAGCAAACAAACAACAATTGGTAGAAAAAGGGAAGGGGAGACCATGCCGGGGGAATAGGTCGCTCGAAAAATCAACGCAGCTGCGGATGACGAATCGAAATTGACATTGAACTGAAGTCGAGGCAAGGCAATGGCAAAGGCAAAGGCAAAACCAAAGCAACAGTTGAGACGCGCCATGGCGAGGCGACAACTTTTGTGGGGATGTTTGTTGTATGTATGTTGACTGTTGGTTGACTGTTATTCTTGTTGTTGGATGCTAAATTTGTTGAACTTGTTGCTGTTGCTGTTGCCCCTGCTGCCAAGTTACCACGTTGCCAAGATGTTGTCTACCATGAATTCAAAATAGTAACCGTAAGTGTTCCAAGCAAAAGAAAAAACAAAAAAAAAAAAAACATATGCAAGACAAAAAGTTAAACGAAACGGTGTATTTAAGGTGTGTACTTGAGCTTGAACGTAGGCTGAGCCGTTGAAACGGTTGCAGCGATTCAATCTGTCGTTCTAGTGAGACAAAAGGAGAATGAGAGAAGAAGGGGTGGTGGGGGGTGAAAGAAGGTGGCCACAGCAATTTGCAATTAAAGAACATTTGCAAATCGAATGCAAATTGACATTTGTCACTCGAACTCGCGAACGTGCCCATTTGGCCCACCTACCTCACCCTTTCAAATCGTATTTGCCACTGTTTGCGCCACATTCCATTTGCCATTCCCCCAAAAGAACCCCTTCACCTCTTACCTTTTTTTTCAATTGTTGCAAACATTTGCCATTTGCAACGTTTTTTTTTTATTATTTAATAACGGTTACCGATATTACCATTTTATACCCTTGTAACAAAAAAAAGTATATTCATTTTGTTTAGAAATTTGCAATGCATAGAAGAAAGGTTTTATAAAGAAAATATATATATATATGTACTCCCGATCAGCATGATGAGCTGAATCGATATTAGCTAGTTCCGTCTGACTGCCTTTCTTTTCGCTCTTGTATCTGTATCTTATAACTTGTTGCATCTGTCTATTCGTTTGTATGTCCATCTGTCTGTCTGTATCAATGCCATCTAAGTCCGTTTGTTTTAAAGCAATTAGAGTAAGATTTTTCCCACATTCTTCCTTCATCATCACGCTGTACATATATCGGATCCAGACGATTATATCATATAGCTCCCATAGAAACAATCTGTCGAAAATCGAGTTTTAGATAAATAAATCTCTTGGTTTTTACATTATCGCTACCAAATTTAATATTTACTAGTTTGGTATATATCTTAATGATACTACAAAGTTTGATTGTAAGCAGGTGACTATATAATACAACTTTCAAAATATATTTTGGTATATTAAACTTTTAGTTTTTCAAGTAACCGGAAATAAATTTGGTATATTTTACTTTAATATATTTCCTTAGACTACTATCAATTTTCTTAAAAATCGATTGACTATATCATATAGTTACCATACAAACATCTACGATTCGAGATCTTAATCTAGCCTGTTAATTATTCTGTTAACCTTATTTGCCTAATGTTATATTTACAAGGGTATACAAACTTCGGCCCTGTGGAAGTTAACCAGACTATTTAGTTTCTAGAATCTATAAGTGAAGGTTTCACTTGACATTGTCAATATTATTTTTCTTTTTCACTTTTCTTTTTTTTTTTCGATTATGAATTATAAGAAGCTTTACATTGAAATTATAAAGGTTAAATGGTAACGGTATTGGTTATTCATGTCATCATTTTTATACCTAGATATTAGAATCTAGATTCATGGTCAGTCAGTCTGTCAGTGTGTTGTTATTGCTGTTGTTGTTGTTGTTTCAACTGTTGCCGCCACCTGAAAGCCAAAGCAAATGTTTGATGGATTTTCGCACCTTTCTTGCTTAGCTAATCCACCATTCCATTCCGATTCATCCGGCATAAACGTGTTAAATGATTCAACTATGCCATAAGCCATAGTGAATGCATTTACCTGTTGACGTTGCTTTTGGGTAAGGCTTTTTGTTCTTTTGCCGATGCCGCCACACTATAGTCAAATGCAAATTTTCTTTCTATTCTCTTCACGTCAAATATTTGTATAGATTTCCACCTCATCCTTCTTGGCCAAGTGCTGCATTCTAGCACACAGGTGTTAAAACTAACAGCTCATTGTTAATGCGTGTGCGGATGAGGATTCTCTCTGGTTGAAGTCGTTGTTGTGTTGTTTATTATTGTTGTTGGCCGCATCCTCTCATCCGTTTTTGGCATATTGCGGAATTTCCAGAATTTGCTTAATTCATTTTTGGTGATCTGTGGAAAGGGTTTTCTTACATACCCTTAAAAACTACTGCTGGCAAAGACCTTCTTCTTAGCAAAAGTTGAACAGGTGCAATTGTTGTTTTTCTTATTGTTGTTGTTGTTGTTATTGTTAACATCTGCAACAAAATAAATATCTAAGCAAATTGGCCAAGTTAAATATATGAATTGCTTCCGGTTAAATTCATTTGTCCCTTTTTCGATTTTAGAAGTTTAGAAAAGAATCGTTATATATGTATATAGAATTTAGGTTTCTCAAATATCAAATTAAAAGCAAGTATATATATATATATATATAGATTTAGGAGTTTTTAAATTGGATATTTATTTAAGCTTTAATTTATGTAACAGAACGAATTGAAATGCAAAAATATTGTTGCCACCTTCTTAGCAGTTGAATATTTTTTTTTATAATCTATGAGTAATGTGACATGAACATTAATTAAAAATTTCAAGAAAAAAAAAATTTGCATATCAGAAATGTGATTAGTATTAACAAGAATTTCTTAGCCGTCATTTTAAAACACGTTGAATGTGAAAGAATGAAACGCCTTGACACCTCTTAAGAAGATTATGCACATAAGAATGCACATTATCCTGTCTACACATAAAGTTATTGCTCCTTGATGCTTGCAGTTTAACAATCTATCTATCTTACTCTATCTCTCTCTTTCTCTCTCTCTCTCTCTCTCTCTCTCTCTGTCTCTCTCTATTCATTGACCATAATCTTGAACCGTTGTGCCGCCAGAAACCAATCAAAACATGCACTTAACATTTGATGTTTGGTGCCCAAAACTAACCTCATCGTCCTCATCGTTAACACCAAAAATATATAAAAAAAAAGAAATATATATATAAAATATATTTGCTGACTCACTGAGACATGGCCCGAAAAAAAAAGCATAAGAAGACAAACCCTCATATCCCCTAGACCCCGTGGTTTTGGCCATAGCGCTTGGCAAAGCAATCAAGCCAAGTCGCAGCTTTGTATTGCCATTGCCTCGAAGCAATCAATGCTGTATGACAGCTAGGTTAACTGTCCCTCCCCTCCTCCCTCCTTCTCTTAACTCTTCGTTCTCCACCATCATTGCTTGGCCAAATACCCCTCATCCCTCGCACTATTCATCACTATACATATATACATATATATACCAACGATCCTACGCGCTTCCTCTTGATTTCGTTAAGTAAATCTCCAACATGGCTGGGGCAACCTTCACGTGCGCGTCGCCGCCATCTGTCCGTCTCCGTCCGCTTTTTTTTTTGTTTTTTTGCTTTTTTTGGTTTTTTTTTTTTTATTCCATGGCTCGCCTCGCAACTGTCGAGATCATGATCATGGCTTTAACTGGCTCTTGGCAAAGTACGTGTATTTTTAACTCTCTGGCTGTGGCTATATGGCTATGACTCTCGGTCTGACTGTGAGTTGGTATCTTGGACTGGGTTGAGCGTTGCTTTTGCCTTGCGTTTATTATTGTCTCGTTGTGATCTTTTGGCTCGGTCTGGGCCGATGTCTGCGTTTCTGTTTTCTTTTTAAACGCTTTTAAACACCTGAGAAACTTGCTTTTTAATGTGCACACACATGTGTGTGTGTGTTTGTGTGTGAGTCGCGATGATCATCATGATGATGACGATCATCATCTCTGGACTGCCTCGTTTGTGCCACGATGATGAAGCAAATATAACAAATCTCAAAGTTATCAACTGCCAAGTCAGGCCAAGCCAAGCCAGGCCAGGCCAAGTCGAAACCAAAATCGTCGCTCGCAGCTGAGTAAATCAATTGACGACGCGCACATTTCTAGGAATTCTTTGGGGCAGCCACAAATTGTTGCCGCCTTGTGGCTCATTTGAATGCGGTTGGTTAGTCTAGTGTATGGTTTTTGGTAGGCGTTAAGCATTAACCCATTTAAGGCCATAATATCAAAAGATACCAATTACTGTAAATATTTTTGAATCCTAATTCAATCCCTTTAAACTTCATATTAGCTTAACCAACACTGGTTTTAATGCTAATCAACTATTTTAAAAATTTTTTCAGAGATATCGTTTGTTGCTTTTGCTTTTATCTCTATCTTGTGTTTAGCTTTTCTTTTTTTTTATAAGCAAAAAGTTTTTCTTCCTCTTTCTAGGATCTAAGATTCTAGTATTTGTTCTTAACAGGCATTGTCCTGGTATCGTTTGGGCCACTTGTACGTATCGTATACGTTTCAACGTCCATCCAGACATTGGATAGATCATTATTTTTATAGTTATAGCAAATGTTAATGGGTTAAATGTATCCTTTTTTCCCCCTTACCATTTTTATCTAACCCTTGGGGCAATGTCTAGTGAGGAGGGGGGGAAGAATACGAGATTTATACGTAAATGATTAACCAACTAACTCTCTCTCTATCTCTCTCTTTCACTCTTGTTCTATCTATTTATATCTCTGTCTCTTTTTGTCTTACAAGAACTAGTCGTTACGGCTGTGGGTGCCACTTGGTGTGAATTTGTAATGCGTCTCTGCTTGGTCTCAGTTTTTGTTGTTGTTGTTGCTGTTTGCCTTCTTTTTATTTCTCTTTCTTTGGCAGTTGTTGTTGTTGCTGCTGCTGCTGTTGCTGTTACTGGTAGCCCCGAGGCAATTTCCTCTGCCGACTGCTCTGACCATTCTTTGGCTGGCTGGCGATTGACACCTGCATGCATTTCTTGTTTCTGTTTCTCAGGTGTGCGATGAGCCCAGAGCTCAGGTGTGTGTGTATGTATATGTGTGTGTGCGCGTTTCTTTATTTCATTTCTTCATCTTGTTGTGCCCCTCTTTTTTTTGTTTTTTTTCTTTTACAGAGTTGAGTCATCGGCCATTAATGACATTGTTGTTGTTGTTGCTATTGGAAAGGATTTCATTGCTCATCTTATTTGTATGTATGTGTATATGTGTGTGTGTGTGTGTGTGTGTGTGTGTGTTTTTTTTTTTTTTTTTTTTTTATTCGGTAGGTAAAGTATAAATAACAATGATAGTAAAGAGCAAAGTTAAAATTACGTAAAATAATAATAATGATTAAAAAGGAAGCATTCAAGTAGTAACAATTAGAAAAGTAGAAAGTTATATAGATAGAAGAGTAGAAAAGTGATGCCAGAAACAGTCCTGCGGGACTACCGTGAAGTATTGCATCACAGGACGCTGGCAGGCCATCTACGGCCCACTTGTTTTCCTCTCCCTCTCTAGGAGACGCAGCCTGGAAATCACTTCCTTTGCAAATGTGCATACTGCTGACCAGTTGGCCTGTCTAAGTACCATATTAGCCACCAGATTACTAGTAGCCAATGAATTGCCACATATTTCTTCCATCGTACTCCTTTCCGCTACAAATCTTGGGCACTCAAATAGGATGTGCTCCGGGGATTCGATTACTTCATTGCAACTTGGACAATGTGGGCTGTCCTCCTGTCCGATTCTAAATAGGTAGCTACGAAAGCATCCATGGCCACTTAGCAACTGGGTTAGTTCGTATGTTACTTCGCCGAATTTCCGCTTAAGCCAGGTATCGATATTTGGAATTAGATTCCAGGTCCATCTTCCGTTAATAGATAAGCTCCAGCGCCTTTGCCATTCCTCCAGACTGGCTTTCCTGGCTTGCAATTTAAGGGCTTTTGTTTCTTGCGGGGTTATGGCTGATCTTCTCTGTCTATAACACCGCTGTGCCTCGAGAGCTAGGAGGTCGATTGGGACCATGCCCGCAATAACAAGTGCTGCTTCTGCAGAAATTGTGCGGAAGCCGCAGCAGACTCGGAGAGCTCCAAGGCGGTATATGGACTCTAAACCATTCCTGTAGGATTTGTTTTCCAACGCGTTCGCCCAAACTGGCGCTGCATAAAGCATCGTGGACTTAATGACGTTTATTAGTAGCAGGCGGCGGCTCTGCTTCGGCCCTCGGGTGTTAAGCATAATCCTGCTTAAAGACTTTGCTAGCTCTGCTGCCCTCTGACTAACCGCTATCAGGTGTTCTTTAAAGCTAAGGCGAGTGTCTAGCCAGACACCTAAATATTTTATCGCCCTCGCCGATGAGATAGTGCAGGATTCCAGCTGTATCTTAGCTGTTTCGACAATCTTTCTGCTACTGATGAGCACTGCCTCCGTTTTTTCATCAGCCAGCTGTAGGCCTTTGGTAGCCAGCCATCGTTTTATTAAGCCAACAGCAACGGCCGCTCTTTGCTCCGCATCCTTGAGATACTTAGCCACTATGACCAAGGCCACATCATCGGCGAATCCTATTAAGGTGGACCCTTCTGGGAGCTGCAGCCGCAGTAAGCCGTCGTACATTATATTCCACAGTAACGGGCCCAGGACCGACCCCTGCGGTACACCTCCGCGCACATCATATGTCTTCTGGCCGCTGTTTGAGTTATACCGTAGCACGCGATTCCGGAAATAGTCCTCTGTTACGCGTAACAGGTAGTCTGGGACTCCGAAGTTAGAGAGTGCCTGTAGGATGCAGCTCCAGATTGCTGAATTAAAGGCATTCCTCACATCTAAAGTGATAACCAAGCAATATTCCTTGCGGCCTCCCTTCCATCTTTGCCCCTCTATGGCCTTGGCAGCTATGTCTGTGACAGTAGTTAATGCATCTACAGTTGATTTGCATTTTCTAAAACCAAACTGCCTGGTGGAAAGGTCACCATTTGCAACTATCGATTCTTCAATCCTGGCACTGACTATCCACTCCAAAATCTTCGCCACGGAGTCCAACAAACAAATTGGCCTGTAGGCTGACGGTTCATCTGGCGGCTTGTTAGGTTTTGGGATTAGCACCAGATTCTGAATTTTCCATTGATCTGGAAAACGGCCTTCCTCAAGACATTTGTTAAAAACATCAACAAACTTGTTGGGTTGCAGTAACAGCGCTAGTTTTAATGCTATGTTTGGTATAGCGTCTGGGCCGGGGGCTTTTTGCACCTGTAGACGGGAAGCAGCAATAGTTACCTCTTCGGCAGTAACAGGGCGTTCAACTATGGCCACATTGTTGGGTTGGGACCATGGTGCAACAACAGATGTGCAAGGAAAGAGAGCTCTGACAATATAATTTAGGCGGCCTTCGTCCGGAACCGCTGGCTTTGCTGCACGCAGTTTTTTGAGTGCAACCTTGTAGGCCAATCCCCAGATATCGCTGTCCGCTGAGTCGCAGAGTGTGTGTGTGTGTGTGTGTGTGTGTGTGTATTCTTGCGGTTCAGGTAAAAAGTAAATAATTTGTTTGGCCATGACGTGTTTCGTTTTACGACCTAACCTTGTTCTGTGATTTCCTATCTATCCTATATCTATCTCTATCTACTGCTCACTCTCTGTCTCTATCTTGGTCACTGTTAATGCATTTTAATTAGGCAAAAATGCATTTTATGACCTGCTTATCATTGCCTTGATGAAGTTGGAAATGGTGGGTCTCTCTCTCTCTGCTTGATGTTGGCATTATGTAAAGACTGACAAAAATTTCGCCAGCCAAAAAAAAACAAAAAAAAAAAATACACATTGAAACTTGACAATCTCCACCTTTTTGGCCCAGAAATGAGGCTACGTGTACAATACCGTTACTGCTCCGACTCGAGCGCTGTGTGTGCAGGTGTGCGAAAGCATTAAAATTCCACTCCAAAAACAACAACAACAACAACATAACTGAAAGAGCTAAAAATTTCACAAAGCTCGACATTAAAACGCCTGCCTCTGCCTCTGGCTCTGGCTTTGGCTTTAGCTCTGACTCCAGCTTGTTGTTGGGCACTCTCGACTCTCCAATCTCAAGCTCTCTTTACGAAATTAAATGACTGCACAAAGTTCAGGCGCAGAGTGCAACAAGCAGCCAAGAAAAAAAAACAAAAAAAAAAAAAAAAGGTAAAAATAAAACAAAACAACAACAACAAAAAACTAAACGAAACGAAACAGAAAATGAAGAGAAAAAAAAAATAGTAAAAAAAGTCGCACGACACTCAAATCACGACTAAAAAACTGGCAAAATGGGAAAACCTGCAAAAGGTTTTGGAGCAGCAACAAATTTCAACTTGCAAGTTCAGTGAAGTTCAACGCGAAAAACGTGCGGGAGCAGCAGCAGCAGCAGCAGCAATAGGCAAAGAGTATCATATAAAAATGTTGCTAAGAGGGCAACTCTTTTGTATTTAGCTGTAATAGCAGCTAGCAACATGTTGATGTTGATGTTGCTGGCTGCTGCCACCCGCCAATCATAACCAGGCAATCAAATTGCTTGTTGTTGTTATTGTTGGATCGTTAATGAGACGCTCAATGAGCTTTATCTCAGCCTGGCGGAAGCTGCTGTTGCTGCTGCTGCCGGCTCTCCTTATGCAGGTGTTCGAACGTTCAAATTCGAATGCGAAAAGCCTACGTCATTGATTAGCAACAGAAATCAAACTAGAAACAACAACAACAACAACAACAAAACTTGCTGCACTATACATACAGGATTGAGGACTGACCACTGACAAGACAGAAGCAGCAGCAGCAGCAGCAAAAATTACAACAACAATAACATTGCTGGACAGTTGATGTTGTTGCTGTTGCTGGCTGGATTTTTGCAGCTGCCAAAAACATAAGTCACGATTTTCGCTTTTGTTAATTCATCAACGAACAATTTGCATTTTTTTGTTGTTGTTGTTTTTTTTTATTATTAACTTTTTTTTATGTTTTTTTTTTGTGGTTCAAAATTCATTTACCCTTTCCATAAGGTATGATAATTCAGTATAATCTCCTGCCATATAATCTTTAAGCCCATAAATGTCCATTTTTGTGCGTAAAATCATATTTTTTTTTAAAAGGATTTTAATTAACGCTCCAAAATATGTTTAAGGAAATGTAACTTATCGTTAAATCAGTTCTCTTAACTTGGTCAATGTTTTTGCACAAACAGTTTATATATATATGAGGAACAACATATCTGTGGAAGATATCTAAGGGTACATATATCCATCTGCTTGTTTTTGCTTGTTTAAAAATAAGATTTAATTTATCTGATTTTCCTTTATAGATAAGAATATATATTCGGGTTATAGTATAATGATAGATCTATAGATAAACCTGGCAAATTTAACGGTTTATTGAAAATTTTGGTATATAATGATATTCATTCTTTGAATTTCATCAACTTTTCGATCTTTTCAACTTATATCCTCTCAATCGCTTGATTGAATATATTTATATCATATTTTTTATATATTATTATTTAGAATTACTTTCAAAAAGCTAGAAAAAGTATTTAATCTATTATCATATGAATCTCTGTATATATGGCAACTACATAAACAATCTATCTGATTCTTAAATATAATATCATGCATTAAAAATCTATATGTTGCTGCCGTCACAAGCCAATGTTGCTGCCGGCAAATAGCAGCTAATCATTAATTTTGTATTTAGATCAGCCAATTGGAAACTTTTCATGAAATCTTCTTTCCTTTTTAGAAGGGTATTTTATTATTAACCTTCTGAAATTTTTATTATAAACTTCGACCTATATCTTCCCTTCGATTCATTACTTTTGCTCGTACTTTAATCTTTTTTTTGATGAGGCAAAAACAACAAAAGCAAAAAAAAAAGAAGCGACTAAAGCTCCCACAGACAACAAGCAACTTTAATTAGCATTTTTACGCCACCAACAGCAGCAACAAGAGCAACCACAGCAGCAATTACTCCATCTAGAGTAGGGATGGAGGTGCGGGTGGTTTAACCAATTGGTGCAGTCCTCGTCGTCGTCGTCGTCAGCAGCTGCAACTGCCACAACCAAAGTCAGAGGCAGAGTCAGAGTAACTAGTCGGTAACCATTATCCATTAACCATTACCCACATCCCATTCCCAGGCTGAGTTTTGTTGCCCCCACCAACTATTTTGGTTTTTTAACGAATTTCAATTAAACGGCACGTCAACTGCGATAAGAGCAAGAGATCCAACCAGACGAGCAATTCCCAGTCTCCAGAGTTGCAATCTACCAGACGAGACCAGACCAGATCAGTTCAGACCAGACCACTGGTAGCAGCATCAGTGACAGCAATGTGTTAACAATTTTCGCGCCACAGCTGGCGCATCAGCAACAGCAGCAACAACAACATCCGCAGCAGCAACAGCAGAAGAAGAGTAGCCTAATTACGACTCAAAGTCTGACATAGATTGCAGAGCGGAGAACGACAGTGGATGAGGCCGACAGTAGCAATGTGGCTACCATTCGGTAGCTTCAACTTCTAGCTCTCCCCCTCCCCTCCTCTCAAAAAAAAAAAAAAAATTAAGCCTGGCCTTGTAGTTGGCAGTTGATGCAAAGTTAAGCCATTAAGTCTTGGCTGAGATTAAAATTGAAATGAAAACAAAGACTTATTTCTAAGACAGATCAAGAAATATATTCGTTAGAAGTAAAATTAAACTAAATCAGGATACACTTAAAAGGATATTTCTCTAAAAATAAAAAGATAGCTGAATTGAACTATGAACAAATGTTGCTATATATAATATAATCCTATATGATATCAAGTTTTTTCCCCTCTTGGAATTTTAGCCTGTAGCTTATCTAAAGAAAAAGGATAATATATTTAAAACTGTAAATCAAATTAAACTCTTTTGCTGATCATTAAAAATTTCACCACATGATATATATATATATATATATATATACGTTCTGGCACACGCACATCGAATAAACAAAACACCCTTTAAAACCCATTTAAACAGGGCGTCAACCAGAGACCCATCAATTGCCATATATATACCCGATATATATATATATCCTCGGTGTAATTGTGAAAGAGTAATGCGAAATACAAACGCAAATCGACTTGGGTAGAAAGCAATAAAGAAAAGGAAGGAGGGGGAAGTCTCAGCTTAAGATCTGTTATATGGATGATCAGGCCTAAGGCCAACAGCGACAGCGATACTTTAACTCCTTAACTTTCCTCTCTCCTCCTGCTGTTGCTGTTGCTGCTGCTGCTGCTGGGAGACAACAAAAGTTCACGACGTCGCAAAAGAGGTCGCCAAGTCGCGATCGAGATTCGCCTTCGATGTGGTTGTCGTGGTCTCGTAATTACACTTAAGTACCGACAACGAGCGCAACCAACTGACGGCCCACTAAGAGAACCAACAAAAAAGCAAAAAAAAAAAAAAAAAACTGAAAAAACACGGCAACAACAAAATCAAGCTGCAAATTAAATGCCCAACAACAACAACCAGCAAACGATAAAGGCGCTTTCGTCCTGGCGCAAAGTGAATTGTAATTGCGATTGTTGCAGTTTTTGGTTGCTGTTGCTGTAGCTGTTGCTGAATGTTGATGCTACGCCTCTGCGTGGCAGCTGTGACGGCATCGGCATTGGCATCAGCAACAGGCAAGAGGCAACAAGCAAACAGGCAACCGGCAACACTCGAAGCGCGACTAAATGCGCAAAAATGTTGCAAAGACGGTAATTTACAATTGCAACGAATGTTGCCCACTACCAACTAAAGTTGCATGCCACGACAAAAAAAAAAACAGCCAGCCAAAGAGTGGGAGAGTGAAAGAGAAGGACTCTCTGATTCTGACTCTGACTCAGACTAAGACTAAGACTAAGACTGAAACTTGGTCTTGGTGTTGATGTTGATGTTAGTCTTCCGACTCTCTGACTGGGGCTGTACCCTACCCAGCCTCAGGGCAGTGATTTTTGGTGTCGAGAACTTTCTGCCGACCCATTATTAGCCAAAATAAGTTGAAGCAGGCAAATGAAGAGTGTGTGGCCTAAAGTCATATTTAAATTGGGTGCAAGTGCTATCAAATTAATGGAATGAAAACATTTAAAGCTCTACCTAGAAACGGAACCAAACGAAAGGAATTGAAACAAATTGCATTGATTTTGAAATATTTAAAGATTTTGTACAAAAGTTCAAACAGATTTACCAAAAATACTTAACCCATTTCAAAGGATTCGTAGCTTTCTATCAGATTTTAGGAGATTAGGAGTTTGTTAACTTGGATTACCTGTAGAAGAATACTTTAAAGTCGTTGCAGCCGAACATTATTGATCTCTTTGCTGCCAGTGCTGCACTCTTCCTTCCTCTTTAAACCAGAGGCAATCTTTTAAGGCTAACAAAGCGCATCACATCAATGCCTGCCCATTGGCTACTGTGAGTCAGAGGTTTAGAGAGTGTTTTTTTTTTTTTTTCTCTTTCTTTTTTGGAAATCGCCAAAGTGTTCTGGACAGGACAGGAAATGTGGCAACGATCAGCTAACCAAAAACCAAGGCGCGACAGAAGCCCAAAAGGAAGGAATGCAAACATGAAACACGATAATTGAGCAGCGTGGAAAAATTGCCAAAGACGCGAAATGGACAAATACGAATTACTGTATCCAAATCAGTGTCTTCCTGCCGGGGGCTCCCTACACCAGCTTCATTTTCATTCCCCCCAGTTCCTGCTGCTGGTCCTGCCTGGTTGTAGCAGCAATTTTGTGTGTCGGCAGCTGCAAAATTCATTTGACAAAAGCGCCAAGTGAAACAAAACAGAAAGAGACAGAGACAGAGACAAAGAGAGAAGGGGGAGTAGGGAGAGAGGTAGTATGTTCCTGGTCCTGGACCTGGCCGAGAATTCAAATAACTTGGCGTTTAATTTATGAGAATGCGCGGTAGCCATATGGGGAGAAAGATTGCTCCAAGAGGCAGCAATCTGCTGCTGTTGCTGTTGCTGCTGCTGCTGCCCATGCGCACAGGCGATAAAAATATTTTGGCCCAAATTGAAGTTTCCATCTCCATCTCCGTCTTCATCTTGGCGGCTGCTGTTGCATTTTATTAATCATGTGCGTAATTTATTTGGGCAGCCAGTCGCAATTTCACCCAAATGGAAATTGCCTTTTTCTCTCTTCTCTCCACATTCAATCCTTGTCTCAGCCCTTGGGGGCATCATCAGGCAGACCATTTTATATTTGCATATTTTTACCACTTGGACCGCAAAATTGTCACAGGTGAAACATTGAAATGCAATCAAAAAAAACAACAAAAGGGGATGGGGGGATAAAAATATGTGCATAGCCACGCCCATTATGGCAATATTTTTTGCCTTTCTCTTGAAATTTGTTTTTTTTTTTTTTTTTGCCGTGGCTGTTAACTCGATGAGGCGAGTAATTTGTCTCTGATGTTGCCTTATCAGCAGCCGACAGGGTCCATGTGGATAATTTGAGCTCGCAATCAAATGTCTGGCAAACAAACATTTGTCTCTGTCTAATCAGAGACAGACAGAGGGGAGAGGGAGAGAGAGGGAAGAAAAGATATGTTGAAAAAAGGACCACCTAAGCCAAAGTCTAACAAGCCGTAATTGTTATCTTATCAGTTGCATTACCTTCCTGATGATGATGCCAATGACTTGTATTTAATGCCAACTGTGGGCACTTGTTCTTTTTCTTTCTTTCTTTCTTAACCAAAAGCCTTTTAGCTGTTAAATATCTAGGTAACTAGTAACGAGGGCAGCCTAAATAGTTCTCTAAAATGTCGAAAGACTTTGAGGAAAAATTTAATGTTTAAAAGAAACAGCTTACAAGGCTCATAAGTTTTGGTTTGATTTACCTTAATAATACAAGCATAAGACTTTTGGTACTTATAAATGGAAGCTTTTAAGTTATTCAACACTTAACAATTGAAGTATCTTAAGTTAAGTTATCTGGCAACGCCGTCTAACTGCCATTATTGTCATCTTTATGTTCTAGCCTATCTAAATTTAACAATTAAACAGGTTGACAGACTTTAACAGAAACCCTCGCCCCCCTGACTTATTCTAACCAAGGAGACTTCTCTCAGCATGTGTGTGTGTTGTGTGTGTGCGTTGTGTGTGTGCGTTGTTCATACATAAATAATTTCCACTTTGTGTGTTTTGTCCTGTTTGTTTGGTGTGAAATGCAGTCAGGGGCAAGGCAAGGCAAGGCAAGGCAAAGCAAAGCATGGCAGGTACTTCAAGCCCATACCCCTCACACCGCACAGTGTCACCATTATCCATTTAGCTATCCATCCATATAGTCAGACCTAGGCCTATCTATTTATCCATCTATCTATATATATATATATTTGTATATATATACACTATGTATCTATTTATCTTTTTTTTTCTCTCTTCTTGGCCCCTCCACTTGAATGAGGCACAGAGGCTGGTGGCACATTTGCACGTGTGCATCGTGTGGAAATCTCTCTTTCTCTCTCTCTGTCTCTCTTCCTCATTCTCTCTCTCTCCCTGTTGACATTCCTGGAACTTGTGACCTTTGATTTTAACCGCCGCCAAAGATCCAACTTGGTTTCGCATTACCCACGTCCAAAGATCACGTTCATGTCTCCTTATTTTTCTCTTCTCTTGTCTTGTCTTTTAACGTTTTTCCTTCTTCTTCTTCTTTCTTTTATTTTTGCTCTTCCTCTGCTGTATGTTGGTTATTTTTTTTTTTTTCTTATTTTGTTGTTTGGCTTTAATAAGCGTTAAGTTGTCGGTCTCACAAACATATTAAGGACAAATTTGTATGCAGGATTTTATGTTCATGGCGACTCAATTTTCCTTCTGTCTGCTGTTGCTCCTGTTTCTGTTGCTGTTGCTCATGCAGCCCTGAGGCGAGGCTCGATCGGTTGCAACAAGTGTTCAAATTAATGAGGCAAAGATTTGTTAATTTTCGTGGCTCATTTCCAAAAGGAATGTTTGCCCTGTTCCCAAACGATAAAGCAAAAGAATGGGGCGTGGCAGTATACACGCATCACATTAATCGTCAGATACCAGGGGGATACAAAACAAACCACACACACCAACACACACACACAGGCATATCATCATCAGTATTTATCAGAGAGCTGATAGAGAGAGGGAGAGAGAGAGGGGTAAGAACGTAAACCGATGCCAATGCCTGTGAGCATATTAATGAGTTTTGAGTTTAGATTGAGGAATTTCATGAAAGGGCATTAAATATACATACGAATACAAAAATATTTCGTAGAAGGAGAAGGTCGTGAACAAGTGCATCAGCAGGGATTGTTGTTGGAGACGACTGACGACTGCATGTGGTATTCTTTGAGGTCGTTGCCTGGGTCTGGCCATGCCTGGCCAGAAGGTTCTTTTTCATTTCTTTTCTTTTTCTTCTGATATATTCTCAGGAGGGGGCGATTAAATTTGATCTCTTTCTATCTCCCTCACTCTCGCTGAAGCCATTTAATTATTCCAATTTAAACTCAGACACTTGTCGATTGGTTGGCATCTCAGATATGTATGATTATATATGTATATATAACTCGTATTTCATTGATCGAATAAATATCATAAAATCCAGGAATTTCATATCAGTTTTATGTAATAATACCCCAAGTATGTCGTATATATGTCGTAATACTTATTCTGGGAAATGTCTAAACAAAATAAGAAAAAAAAAAAAAAACTAATAATAAAGAAAGAAAATAGAAAAGAAAAACTTGAAAATAAATAAAATATTATCAGTTGTAAACAGTAATGGAGTTCAAATTTCGAGTTCAAATTCGAGTTCAAATTTAAAAGCAATTCATGTTAATGTAATCGTTAAAATTATCACAAGACTTTGGGCTCCTTTCATAAATCAATGTAAATATTGGTGTACATTAGGTCATCGTGGCTTGATAAACATGTCCACAAACACACACACACACACACACAGACAGATCCATAAATGTATACACTCATTGAGGATATATTGGCAAATACAAAAGCGAAGCGAATGCAACTCAAGAAACGGAGACGAAGACAGACCCATGGATCCAAATGGTATACATATGTAGTATATATATTTCATTTGATATTGACTACCACCGACGGAAGTCATTGATAAGAAATGTGATTCATGGTAATAGCATTGACGATGACAACTTTTTTACAGTGGAGTTGTATTTAAAATGCAGTTAAAACTTTCGACCAAGTAGAAGAATAGATATGAATAATTTAGTTCTGAAAAGTCTTTAAAATATTTTAAATGAGTTCAATTTGAGACTATAAAGTTTCTAAAATTTCTTTTATCCTTAAGAAAATCCTATCCTAAATATCTTTTGACTTTTACAAAGCTCTTTTTCTAACAATTTCTAATTAGTTTAGGAATTATAATATAAATATGAAATATATATAGCAATGGGAATATATATAATGAAATAGCTCAATTGAACAAATGAAAATTAATGGAACACTCATTAAAGTAAAGCGGAATAATGGGCAAATGTGAAACCTAGCAAGTGGACAGGTCTATACTCTTAGCTTACCTGGTTACTGTAGTTTTTAAAGATCCTTTTTTTTCTAAATAGCCAACTAAAAGAAGAAAACAGTCTCAAACAAATTGTTTTCTCAATAAAAACAATAAAAAAAATATATAAAATAAAGCTAAATTTGTGACTTTCCATTTTCGGTTTCTCCTAAAATCTTCCTATACAAAGTGATCTACTATTTATTCATATCTTATTGGCTAACTTGAAGTAGAAACCATTTAAATAGAAAGACTTTATGCTTACCAAAACAGACATCAGATCAAATCAAATTCATTGATCTTTTGGTTTCCAATATTAATTAATAATGTTATTAATCCATCTCAAATTTCAATATTTGATTTAATTAATTTATAAATATATTCATATGAAAATTGTTTTTCAATATATTTTGAACCCACTGTGCCCAGACGCCACATTTGATCAATAACGATCAACAAGTGGATTCAAACCACAACGAAATGCACGCATACTTGGACTTGGGATTGGACTTGGGTTAGGTATATGTTTATAGGATTGACTTTGGGTACGAATGGATCTCTCTGTATATGTGTGTGTTTGTGTTTGTGTGTGTATGTCTGTTTGCCATCGGGTCGGGGCGAATTATGAAGTGTCATGTTTGTCATGACCAAATCCATGTCCATGGCAATATGAAGTATCGTGTTACTTACTAAGACTCTTGACTGTCTCGCCGCACTATATACATATGTATGTACATATATATTTTATATATATTTATGAACGTATGTCCATGTGCGTATATACATATGTACATACATATTTCTGTTTCATTCATTCGCTTACTATCCATTTCCATTTCTTAGGCCAGAGAGTCATCAGAACTTTCGAAAGAAAGAGAGAAGACATAACCGTAGTCACGTCGCGGCGACTGTTGGTCGTTTGGTGACCCCAAATCGGACCATCGGTTAACCAACGTGTTCTCCAATACCCAATGGCCATTATGTTTTATGTCTTGTACTGGGCAACTGTGACAGTTTTATGGTGCGTTTTGTTGCATTTGGATTTCAAGTTGTTATTTCTCATTCTTTCTTTTTTCTCAATCGTTTTTCATTTCACATATTTTTTTTTTTTGGGTTAGGTTCCATTTTAACACTTTACGAAATTTAATACAAGCCGCATTCATATGCATAATGTAATTCGAGATTTATTGTATAAGTATTGTGATGGGGAGGGGAAAGGAGGGGAGAAAGAGCCGATACGATGAATTTGAATTGGAATGCTTATAAGTATGCTGAGCCCACATAAAAAATGTGTGAGCGAGTCGCCGTGTCCAATTTTCGGTGCGATTAACGCTGAAAAAGTAGAATTAAGAATATTTCCCAACCCCCTCTCCCCCCACAACCAAATCCACTTTACTATGCCGCATTCAAAGCTTAATTGGATCGGCATTATTATATATAGAACTATATGTGTGTGTGCGTGTGTTCGTGTGTGTGCTAGTGTGGATAATAGACTCGAAATTATGGTTTTATTGAAATAAATTAAGTGCACGTGCGTTTATGTGGGCTGCCTATTTCTATCAATTGGCTACTTTCTATGATGATGATGATGACGATGATGATAAGATGACAATTGGTCCTAGGTTACTATGCTGTGGATGCAGCGGGAAGGAAGAGGAAGAAATGGTGGAAGATTGTGCCAAAACGGAAATGGTAAAGGGAAGTTCAAACAAATATGGTGACCCCTATAATCAAACAAATGTTAATCTAATCTAATTATAGTCAATTATGATGCAAGCATTTCTAATTAAAGCCAGAAACTATCTATTCTATATATTAAACCAAATATCTAGGAGAAGAAACTAAAAAAAACTATTGTATAGATAATATCTAAAACAAAGTTCTTGCCAAAAAAGTTTACTTTTGGAACCATTAAAACAACTGGAATTGGTCTTTTTAGTGTTGTAAAACCATTTTTAGTTTAATGTTAATAGTGTTGCCAAGTTATTCGTACTTTATCATGGAATCTATTTGAGAGTCGTATTTCAAATAAATTTGTTGTAAAGGACTCAACTATAATTATTTCTTTGGCGTTGATGGACATTAAAATCGTTTATCGAAAACGTAAGATCAGCGTAATTGAAGCAGGAGAAACACTGGAAATGGCTTATTAAGCAAACTTTTGACAGATTCCATAAAAGATGCAATTTAAATGGTAATTATATACAAACTTAAGAGCATTTAGAACTTAGAAAAAAACTTAAGACAAATTTCTAAAACGTTGTCGAGCAATATAAAAGTCTTCGATTACCAAGATGGTTTTTTTTAATAAACTAAAGATAAAATTTATATAATTTATTTAAATTTAAACATAATATTGAAAAATTAATCGTAAACTACCAGTTTCTTTCCTAAAGAAATGGAAATAAAAGGTTGTAGTAGTCACTTCCTTTTCTAAAATAGTTTATCTTACATACAATGAAGCTAAAGTGAAGATCCTTAGAGCTATTCTATTTAATCAGATTTCAACAGCTGAATTCTTTGAAACCTTATCTTTAAATTGTCTTAAACATTTAGCTAATATACCTTTTGGGTATATTTACAAAGGTACAGGGTATAAAATGAATGAATTCACACTTTTATAGACATTTCCTTAAAATGGCTAGATCCATTTGTAGGACAATGAGAAATCTAATTAACAAGATGATATTGTTGAACAAAAAAAATCGATGACTAATAAATAAGACATTTAAACTATTAGCGAGTATAAACCATTATTACCCTGGCAATAGAAAACGAAAAAAAACAAATCATATACATATATATATATTCAGACTGTCAGTTTATTATCCTCAGCACACCCATTCGCCTACCATGCCCCGCGGCTTCCAGCAATCAAAATAATAATAATAATAACAACAACAAATGTCTAAAAATCCCATAAACATAACATGAAATTTATTTAATAATATAAACAAAATGTGCACCAAATTGCGTATCAACGGCAGCACATACAAAACATATAGTACTACTATAAGTCTACAAGTTGGTTATATGTATATATATATATATATGTACATATGTGTGCCCAAATGTTTTGGGTCTTTTGAATACGGACAACTGTCCAGGCAAAGTATAAAAAGTTAAAGGAAAACGGTGGCTCTAACGGTGGCCAAATGGCCCATTGCAGTTTGCCTAGTTGGACATTAACAGGTCGTAAACCTTTTGGCGCGGACCAAACAAAAGACAACCGCTGAAACCACTTCACACTCCCTCAGATCGGTTTAGTAGCGAGAGCTAGCGAACGAGCGAGCGGGTGAGTGAGTGTCTTGTCCAATGGAAATCTGAATCTGGCCAACAATACAAAACGGTGCTCTGTCAAATAAGTCCCAAAATAGCACCGCAAATTTGACCAAAGACATAAATAAGTTTTATTGTTCGTTCGTTGCTCTCTCTCTTCCCCCTCTCTCTCTCTCTCTCTCTCTCTCTCTCTGTGTCTGATCTTTGTTGCCTTTTTCTTTCTTTATAACCCACCTATTTGTAGTGTCTTTTGTTTGGGTGCGGGTGGTGCAAACATATGGCCAACGGGCGCCTATTGGGAAGCTGAAGCTGGAACTAGAGTTTGGAGTTGGAGTTTGAAGTTTTGGAGTTGAAACTGCATTTTGCAGCTTTATTATTAAATATTATGTACGTTTGTTGTCTGTACATTTGTTTATTGCCTCGCAGCGGCGATCGCGCCTAGTCGATCGTCATAATTGAATTCCAGCAGCGGGCGTTACGTTACGACAACGTTGACCAGTTACCGCTAGTCAATGATAGCGTCTCCCACTCCCACAATTGGAAACATATATATATATATATATATACATGAATATATACACTATGCCGATCCTCAGTTGTTATTGTAATATTGTTGCGTGTTGTGGCGCTGAGAATTTGATCGATTCGTTCGATTAGTTTGCGGAACATGCAATCGACACGCAGCATTCTCATTCAATTGGCCAGCTCGATCGATCGTTCGTTCGTTTGTTCGCTTGTTCGCTTGTTTGTGGCCTGTGGCTATTTCTGTTTCCATTTCTGTAACTGTGTTGATTCAATTTACCTCCAGCTAATAGAAAATTGTCTTATTGCAATGCCAGACAGTCGACTTTGGGTCAAATGACAACTGGTAATGCGGGCAATTAATATAGCTTCGTCTATGTACATATATACATATGTTCCTATAGGTACATACACACATACTTATGTTTCGTGCGAGGTGTGGTTAGAGGTTTTTAGGTCGAGAAGGTCACTGCAATTGCCTTAGTATACATTTCAAATTGGGTTTCATATTTCAGGAAATATTTTGTTTTGATCACTTAAAAGAGATCAAATCTTAACCAAAAGCCAATTAAATGTGGTCCTATGAGAAATATTTTCTTTTTTTCGAAAATGGAATAAGAAAACTTTGTCTTTTGTAAAATTAGTTGCAAATTGTATGGAATTTAAGGGAAGTCCTCTACGAAACTTTATTGAGTACTTTTTGAAAGTCTTTAGATTTGAAATATTTGTTGTTTTATATGTATTTATTAAGTTATAACAAAACTCTTTCTTCTTTTTTTTCTTTAAAACTGAATAATTTTTTAAAATTTTGTAAGTTTTTTTTAGAAATTTTTATAATTTTGAACATCTAAAATTAAGAAAATCACTTTCATTCCATATATATCACATTGTGTTTTATATTTAACCCAATTCCTATATAAAAGCTAAGCTTAAATTATGTTCCATAGAGTAGCCCACACACACTCATAGACACACACACATACACACAGTCTAAATGACATGAAGACAATGAGGCGACCTTACCAAAACTAGCAACTGGAGCAACTACTACAAGACATCCATGGGTATAAAGACCGATGGAGTGGGCATGAGGATGACATGGATGGGCAATACAGGGGTCAGTGCTTCGTTTTACAAGACATTCAAAAAGAGCTTTGCATATTTTAGGAGCGCATGGCGACATTTGAATGGCCAGCGGCAAGTGCTACGCAGCTCCAAACGACAACGACGACGACGACGACAAATGGCAACGGCTCTCTAAGCCTAAACCCAATCCCGGCAGCATCAGGTCCATGTCTATGTCTATGTCTTGCGCTATGCTATACTGTGCTGTGTGGTACACTGCGACCTGGTCTGCAGGTGGTCGTCGTACAACTCTATTTTTTATTTTGTCGCGTTCGCTGAAGTCCGGCTGCGGTGGTCGGTCGTTTATTAGCCTGGCCAGTGGCTTTGTCGGTTGGCTTTGGCTTATGCCTTGTCTTCCTTTTAGCCATTCCAAATGCATTGGAAAGCCCGGCAGGCGAGCATCGGCATCGGCATTGGCATCGGCATCAGCATCAGCATCTTAGCATCGGCATCATGCATAGAATGCATTGCATACTCCCAGATGCAGATAGCTCCGGCATTGGCAACGGCACCGGCACCACCATTGTATCTGTATGTATCTGTATCTGTATCGCGATTGTCGTCTGGAGTTAAAGCCGAAGCTGGAGCTGAAGCTGAAGCTAAAGCAAAAGCTGGTGGGGTGGCCACTTGAGAGGCGGCTGCATTTTATGCGCCTTTTGGTATGTTCATTGTGAATTTATTGAAGTCGATTTTATCGCTCAAACAAATGTTGCATTTTACAAGTGGTTCAAGTGGTTGTTGCCAACGTTAGCTAAAGACGAGGCTTATTAATGAGCTGGAACTAGAGCTAAGACTGACTGGAGCGTGCCTCTGCAACTGGAGTTGGAGTTTAACTTGGTACTGGCGCTAATCCCAGCGGGATATATATATATATACTAAAGATATATATATATTTAAAATATATATATATAAAAAAAGAAACAAACAAATCTAATTGAGAGTGGGCTGGGACCCAAAAAAACAAAAAGAGAGAGAGAGAGAGGAAAAACTTGAAGCAAATTGGAGTAATCAGTCAAAGCTTGATCCCAGTCACTCAGTCTGTCAGACTTTGGGTGCACACTTTGAATAAATTTCAGCACAATTAATATCAAATTAAGCCGCCGGCACATTTGGTGTGGAAATTTCATGCAAATTGCCCCGGTCGGGTCCGGTCCACCCAAGAAGGAAATCCAATTCAACCAAAGAGTAACCCCCTAGATCAATTGAAACCAAACTAAACTAATCGCAATGTGAATGTTAGTGCAGAGCAAATTTCCTTAAGATTTAATTTAAAATTAGTGTATAAAAATTATAGTAAACCCGTTTAAATAAGTAAGAAGTTATAACCATTAAGTGGAATGCCCTCATAATGAAAGCATTTAGCAGCAAAATGGTATATATATGAAAGAGAAGAAACTAAAAGCAAAGATAATAATATCTGCTCTTAATATATAAAATAAATAACATTTAAACATAATGTTATGATTTGGAAATCTAATAAGGGGACATTTGCTCAAGATTTTATTGCTATATAACTTTCTTAATGCTAAAACCAGTTGGGAATTGTTACACAACAATGTGGAAAGAATCATAAAATTAAAAATATATTTAAGTAATTAACTTAAGCCTTTCCAAAGTTTGTATGCCCCTACAGCTCTAGACTAATTAACTATTCCCTCCGTTAAGTCGGTTTCAATTTGAAATTTTAGAAGAACCTCTTTTTTTGGTAACGAAATGAACCAGGTCCCTTTCCAAATTCAGGATGCTTATGTCTACCTACTACACCACCAAAGCAGTTTGCGGCGGATCCGTTTCTTTGCCGTATATAGAAGAACAAGGCATCTCGCTCTTTCAAATTTTGTTCACTGCAAGAAGACAAATCACTCTTAAGATTTAAGGTCTAAAAACTGCAAAAAAACAGACAGACGGAAGGATATGACTCGGCTATTGATGCTGATCAAGAATATATAAAGTTTTATAGGGTCGCAAAAGAATATTTTTTTTTGATCAATTGAATAATACCCCTTTGGAAGAGTATTCTTAAGACTTTCTAACTTTTAAATTTTTGTTTTGTTTTTTACAAAAATAATAAAAATCAATTGAATAATGGAAAAACTATATATATATATAAATATGCATGGATATAGATTGATGTATCGTAATTATCGTTCAAGTCAGTGCCCCATAAGAATGTGGAAAGGGTGTTTGTTGGTGGTGCTACCAAATTACGGTAATCAATCAATTTCTTTCTGCCAGAAATCAATAACAATCGACTGTTTGAACAATAGCCATTAACCAGGACTTGACCACTATTTTATGGACAAGATGGGGTAAGGGCAAGAAGGCACCTGTGTCCATTAAGGGTAATCAAAATGGTTAACACGAAACCACGACTAAGAAAGCAAAATAAAAAAAGAACGAAACATCAATCAATCGATTGGTCATTGGGTCAAACTATGCTAGTTGTTCACTTGTCACTCACAAATGCGTCAAATGTTCAAGCATTAGTATATACATATATATACATATATAAAGTTTAATAGATAAAGTAGGTGGAGTGGTGGAGAGATGCTTAAGGAGGGGGTTTAAGTTAAAGGCAGGCAAATTGCTGTCACAAGCGCCAAATTATGCACTCGCCCAGTGGTGGTAGCTTGGACTTAATCGCAGACAAACATCTAATTGACATAAAGCCGACATGGTAAACGACATCGACATCGGCCTCCGTACCCGGCTTAGCTAATGACGACTCTGTTGCCTCTTGTTGCCACAAGACAAGAAAAAAAAAAAAAAAAAAAAGACAACGTAGTCAACGTCGTCGTCGCTCGACGCGTATCTCACATCTTTTGCCGATATTTATGGCTGAGGTTCAAAAGTTCAAAAGCTGCCAGTTAGCCAGTTAGGAAGCTTGGCAGCAAAATGCTGCTGGCCGTTTAATCAAGGCTCAGACTATGTCTATTAATTAGAAGAGACTTGCAACTTGTTTGAGTATCCCAATCCAACTTTAACTTTAACTCTTCCATATCTCTAATAAGCTTGTGAGGTACACAAGTGCGAAAAACTGTTGGAGTGAAAGGTGAAGGTGCCTTCACTTAGAATCATTGCTCAAGCCATGAATTTAAGCTTAAGTGAAATACAGACCTTCTCTTTTGCAAAAAGGATAGGTATATATAACATTTATTATGATCTTTGCAAGGCTTAAAAAAAAAAGTATCTTGAAATGGAATATATACTTATCTAATATACTTGAGAAGCACTACGAGTTTATAAAGCTAATGTTTCATAGCTTTTAATTCTTTATAGTAGATATCTCTCATCTATACTGAAACATCATATTATCTAGCTACCTGAAGGTTGTTAGTATAATATATCTCGGAATTATCTATATTTAAAGACTATCTCACCTAGTTACCTAAAGGTTTTTAAGTCTTATATATATATACATATATCTCGAAATCATCTATCTAAGATATATACCCTTGAAATCTCTATTGAAACAATGGGTTTAGAAAAGGCTTTTAGATCCATAACTTTTTTGTTTCGAACAATCTCTTAAAAGAAGAGTTGTTAAACATGTTATAATCTTTGTTTGTTTATGAATTTTTTCTTTTTAAATTTTGGTATTTATACATTTATTATATTATTCAATAATTTAACAAACTTTTATAAGAATCGTATGACTATATAATATAATTATCATTAGACCTATAAAATGACTCTTAATATAAAAACTTATGATTTAAAAAGTTTTATTTTTATTAGTTCTATATAGAATATAGTAATATTCTTAAGATATCTGATCAATATTATAATCTTTGCTTTTGAAAGGGTATACAACTTTCGTTTTGACTTAGTCTTACTTACTTTAGAATCATTAGACTGTTTTAATGTGAGCCCTTGTGGGTTAGCCAACTCTTGGCCAAATATATAATTTATATATAGCTTTTTTTTCGGAGGGGTGGGGTAATGCTTAAGAAACACCTGGCAGCAGCAACTGGCAGAAATCCACCTGAACGAGGTCGACATTTCCTCCTCCTCTTTTGCCGTTAACCTACACCTTCTCCCCCCTTCACCCCACCCACACGAAACGCACAACATGCGGTCATAAAGCAGGCAGTTTAAGGTGAAAGGTGCTCAGCTGGAAGACTTGCAGACATGCAAGGCGCAAAAAAAAAAAAAAAAAAAGGAAAGAAAAAAAAAAGCAAAACGTCAGAAAATGGCTTGGCTATAATTAATTTGATGTTGCTGTTGTTGGCTGTTGTTGTTGCTGGCAGTCAAAATCAAAAAGTCACTTATGACTGACACTTTGCATATGAGTACGTGGCGGCAGGCCACGCTGTGCTGCTGCAGAGTGCAAGCGACGTGCTGTGTTGCACTGACCAAGCGATCGACCGACCGAACGACCGACCAACTGTCCAACCAATCGACCGACCGACCGTCCATGCAACCGCCAGCATCTCTTAAAACGATGGGGGCTGAAGATGAAGATGACTACCCAGACATGCAGTGACTTATGATTTTTCTTTCGAATCTCTGGCAAAAGTTATGAGCATTTGATTTACGATTCGCAAAAAAAAAAAAAAAAAAAAAAAAAAAAAAGCCAAGTTGCTGGTGTATACCGCCCCCCGTCTACACCCCCATTCATTTGAAGAAGGGGGCGTCACCTGATGGAATTGTCAAGTTTGTGGGCCGGACGAGGTAACAGACAGTCAAGATGGGCATTTTTCTGCTGAATTTCCGCCAGTCGATGATTACTCAAAATCGCAGCTAGCCAATGTCCAACTTGTCCACGTCCATGTCCATTTTCATTTCCATTTCCATGGCCATGTCCGCATCTGCCACATCGTGTGAACGCAGTTGGCAACTAATTGCAACAACTAAGCAATTGCCTCAACAGCAGCTAAAAAAAAAAAAAAAAAACGACAAAGAAAAAAAACTGACAAAAAGATTCATAAAAAAATTTTTTTTTTTTTGTTGCAAAGTGTTTTTTGGGGTTTTTCTTCATATTTTTCTGTTTATTTTTCTTCATCTTTTTGTTGTTGTTGTTGTTGTTGTCGAAACCAGTCAGTTGAATAGCCTCAATGGCCAGCTAGACCTGACGATGACTGACAACCGATGACCCCATGGTGGAAGAGCACTGTCGTGGTGACAGCTTGGTTGACAGGGTGGGAGGAGTAGACACACTTGCTAAGCAAATTTCATTGAAAGTTTAATTATCATTTTACTCTTTATGACGGATGGGACTTCTGATTCTCAATTCATATAAGTTGCATATGAATATGATCAATCAATTGCAAAATGTATTGAAATTCCATAAATCAAAAGGATTTTGTGCTACTTAAAAATCTTTAAAATACTTTTTAAACTATAAGAAATGAAACTATTTCTTTTTTATATATTTTGATTGGGTTTTTTTTTGAGGCATTTAACTACAAATTTCGTCCAGAATCATATCTCAAGAATTTCTCAGTAAAATTTGAATATAATTGTTAAGGAATTCCTCTGTGAAATTTGAAATATAATTCTTTAAGGATTCCCTAGTAAATTTAACATATAGTTTTCCGGAATTTCCTTAAGAAATTTTAATAAAAATGAAGCAAGTAAGTCGTCCATGCCGACTTAGAGTATACCCTGTACCAATTAAAGGAACTGTATTAAATCAAACTCCTTAAAATTTGCCATCAGGTCAAACTAAAAATCTCCTCACAAGCGTCTGCAACGAACGCATGCTATCTCGCTCACACTTACTACGCAATGTCCCACATGGCATTTCAGTGCAAATTTAACATAGGTATATCTTTGATACTTTTTGTCCGATTTTAACTTAATTTGGTCATCTGATACCTTTTGGCCATATTATTGGATGTGTCAAATAAGAATACGCTACCTTTAAATTTACTCTAGTTATACGTTTTTCCTAAATTGCGGGGGCGGAAGTGGGCGTGGCAAAAATTTGAAACAAACGGACGGACAGACGGACGGACAGACGGACGGACGGACGGACAGACGGACAGACGGACATGTCTCAATCGACTCGGCTGTTGATGCTGATCAAGAATATATATACTTTATGGGGTCGGAAATGCTTCCTTCTGCCTGTTACATACATTTTAGCGACTTTAATATACCCTTTTACCCTATGGGTACAGGGTATAATAACTCTCAGTTTTTCTTTGGCATATTTAGGAAAATTTCATCAAGGGTTTCTTTAGAAACCTAAAAGTTTTCAAATTTCAAAATAATTCGTCAGGGATTTTTCAGTTAAGTTTAAACTTACAATTTTTTAAGTATTCCTCAGTTAATTTAAAAATAATTCTTTAAGGGTTCACTCTGGCTAATTTAAGAAAATTTTTTTTATAACTAAAAGTTTTAAGTTTAAAAATAATTCAAGAATTTCTCAGTTAATTTTACAAGTTTTTTTTTAGATTTCATTCGAACAGTTGCATAAAAATGATTCACTTTTGGTAAATTTCTTAAAAACGAAATGAGTTTTTAGTTTTAAAAATAATTCTTCAGAGATTATTTGTTTAACTTTAAATATTAAACTCTTCAATTCTTTAGGAATTCCTTAAAGAATTTTTAGTAATAATTTCTTAAGATTTTGACACTTTAATTTGACAACAATTCCTCACAGATTTCATCCACAATTCTTTTTCTATATTTTAGATAATTTTTAAAATAATTTTCCAAAAATTGTGTAATGAAGTTTGTGAATTTTACGATTTAGAATATCAATTGAAACCAATTTCTTAGAAAGTTCTTTAAAAAAAATTGGAAAAAATGTCATTCAAATTTTACAGCATAATTTTTTTAAACAATTCCTTAAGAAATCTTCGGAAGAATTTTAAAGAAATCTTCAAGGATTCTATCAGGAATTTTACAAAGTAAATTAAATAAGAATAACTTAAAAATTTTTAGAATAATTTTGAATGAACAATATATTGTAAGGATTTCAAAATTCTTAAAATTCTTTTTAGATCATAAAATATCCTTTGAAAATTTTTTCTAGAATCATCATAACTAAGTTTTAACGGGTTCTTTAGTGGGGGATTTCGGTTTTTAATACCGGTTTTGCAACAATGTTATTGAAACTATGTTATTGTTGTTGTTGTTCTTGCTAATGGTAAACACTGTTGACCGCCTATTGCAAAAATCTAAAGCGGGAGACGGCATGGGGCAGATTGGAGTTCACTTGACAAGCACTTGGACATTTGGCATGCGACCTAAAAGGAGCGTTAAAAGGGGAGGTACGGAGTAAAGAGGGATGTGGAGTGTGCTAAGGGGTATTATATCGAGTTGCAGTAAATCATTTGCACAGCGACAACAACTTGTCAACAGGCTAAAAAAAAAAAATCCATTGACTTTACATCGAGAGGTTTAAGAGATTTTTTTTTTTGCTGCCGCTTGGTGGATTGTTGCGTTTGCGTTTGGTCCAGTCATGATATATGTTGCATATAAATGGTGCTTAATGAGCTCGTGCCAAATAGAATTGTCAGGCGGCACCCGCTAGCTAGTAGATAAACCACCACTCCCCCCCTCCCTCCTACCCCTGTAATGCAACTAAATACAAGTAATACCCCCGCTGTTCGTGTTGAGCTCAAATTGCAGTTAGAATTCCACAATTTTATGGTTGAGCTTTGATTTGATCACGATTCTGCAAATCCAATAGCAACAACAACAACAACAACAAATAAATAAAAAAAATAGGAAGCCAAATATGGAAAAGTGCAGCTTGGGGCGCGGCAGGTGCATATGGTGAAAGATTTTTTTTTTTTTTTTTTGGCTAGCTAGCCCAGCCATAGGTAACAACAGTTGAGTTTAAAGTCGGAATCGGAATCGGTAATGTAGTTGAAGTTTGCCAAGTCCATGTGGCTGTTGTTGTTGTTGTTGTCGAAGTTGTTGACTTTTCCCACGCGCCTAGTGTAGGCAGTGGGCCTATTGTTTTTTTCTTCTTTTTTTTGTTTTTTTGTTTTTTTTTGGATGCAATCTGCCATCTTGGCAGTCGCTTCCACTAACAAGCAACCGCAACTGTTCCACCTTTATTATTTTTAATTGGACTGATTTCTCGCTACAGATACATTTGTATCTACACACACCCCCGTCCCGCCCCCCCTCCTCCCCTCACTCTTAGTTGACATATGTATGTATCTAGAGACATTTGACTATAGCAGTGGCCAGTTAAATTTCAATTGCAATCATCGTAGGCCATCATCCTCATCATCATCCATCCATCCATCCATTCCATTCCATTCCATTTCATTTACATTGCATACTCTTTGCACATCTGCATCCCATTCACAATTGGCATTGGCATGAGACACAGCTGTAACATATACATATGTACATATATTCCAGTTTTCAGTGTTCCAACGAAAGAAGGGTTGTCGTCGCTTTATAGGGTTGCTGCTGCTGCTGCTGCTGCTATTGCTAAATAGTTCCCACGATTGCCATAATGACGACAACCTCATAACCATCAGCTGCACTTTTGCGCGCAGTTTTTTTTTTTTTTTTCTTTCTTTTCAAACACGGATTTTTTCTTTCTTTCTTTACTTCTATTTTTTTGCGGGTAAATCAGCACCGCCCGATCTTTAGGGTAGAAGTTATAGTCCTCAACCTCAATTAGGGGTTGTCATACAAAAGTCCAAGTCCAGGTCCAAATGAAAACAACAAACCCAAAAGCGACAAATTCTCGACTCCTCGATTCAAAGTCGCTGACATACTGCGACATTATGACGTCATTTTGCAAATGTTAGAGTCAATATTTGCATTCTACAGAAACCCCCTAGAAAGTAAGAGGGAGAGAGAGAAAAAAAGAGAGGTTAAGAAACGATAATAATGTTACGCAGCAACTGAACTCCTCCCTGCCACAGCTCTTTTGTATTGCATTTGACTCGCCCTTGCCACAAAGAAGACTTTATCGCCCGGTTAACGCCCTAAAGAATAAGATATTGAGACTGAGAACTGAGACAGGAACTGAGACAAAGATTATCATATAACTGAGATTTGGGTGTGTTATGTTTTTGATTATATATGTATATAGACGGCCCGTCTTTAACATTGACATTATATTGTATTTTGTGTTAAGAAATCCATTAGGATTGTGGGTTTACACATGATATTAGACGAGATTTTTATTATCGAAAAGAAATGAGAACGATAATTATCCTTTAAAAAGGGTTTTCTCTTTAAATTAAAGGAATTATATTTATTTAGCCAAGGTTCCAAGGTTCTCGGCTTTATCTAATTTAAATATCTAATTTAAATTATTTTATCTAATAAAAATAAGTTTTAATTTAACATTTAGAAATAGTTTAAGATAGATGTATGTAGTTCCAGATCTTAGCTTAAGATGAATAAGACAGATCTTAGGTTATATACCCTATATATGTAGATCTTACTTCAATATTTAGTTCTAGATCTTACTTTAATATATAGTTCTAGATATTTGATTCTACATACATTGTTTTGTTGTTTTTTTTATATTTTTATCTTTTTTATATACGATTTATTGTTTAAATTTGTTCAGACGATGTTTTGTCTAATAAATATTAATTTTTTATATATTTATTAAAAACATCTCTGATAGATTAGGTATGACTATATCTTAACTTTATATACTAAATATATTTTCCATTTGTTTAAATTAAAAAAGAAAAAGTCTTTCTTCTTTTATATTCTTATTTAAATAAATAAAAACAAAACTTTCTTCTCGAACAAAATAGATCTTATTTTAGCATTTGTATTGAAACCTTTCTCAATTTAATCCATTTTATTCTATTTTCTTTTACTTTTTTTTGTCTCATTAAACTTTCAATTGAGAAGGAAGTATTATTATTATTATTATAATTCTAATTATAAAGCCAATCTCTTCTTGCATTCACTGCCTTTCACTCTTTCTCTTTTGGTGCGTTCATTCATCGATCTTGTTACCATTTTTCCCCTTTTTTTCCTTGACTAGTTTTAAAAAGAATATTTTAAAATTTTTTTTTAGAAATTATATAAAACTGTTTTTTTTAATAGTTTTGGATAATCATTTAATCATTATTCTTTGATATATATATATATATCAATCAGCATATATAGAGGAAACTGTCATCGATCTTCTTACAATTTTGACAATTCCATTTTGATTTTCTTGGCCAAAAACTGTCAATTGGCCGCGTGCCGAGTTAATCAGCTTGGATCAAAAAGTGTGCCAAACCGCGATCATTTAGACATTGTGTGTGCGTTTTTTTTTTGTTCAGTTTGGCTCAAGGATTTTGACAGCTAAGCTGACATGGCAAAATACACACATAAGTCACATGAACCGAACCCGAACAAACACATGTCCATGTCTATGTCTATGAGTATGACTGGCAAACAAGGTGAATATGCCAAATGCGAAGTCAGAGCCAAAGCTCAAAATGCAATGAAACAATCAATCAAAGCGCTGAAAAGAGGCTTGTCGGAGTCATTTGTTGGGGATTGAGTACAGTGTGCTGGTGAGGAGGTGGATGGGGGCAAGGGGAAGGGGAGAACTTCGCGTAACGGTTAACTGAAAAGGCACAAAATCAAATTACCAGCAATGATTAATCAATCAACACTGCGCCAAGAAAACTCATATTGGTAACTCTCATACTTGGCGTACTCTCGAATCCCATGCATGCGATAGCCATAATAAACCACAAGCACGATCTTGCCGCTGGCCTCGTCTCGATTGTGGGTGTGTGTGTGTGTGTGTGTAAGTGTAAGTGTGTGTATTGGCCAAGTGGGTGCGTTCTCACAGCTGGATACCGTCAATGTTATTGAACTGGCAGCAATCACGATCCAGGTAAAGAAACAACAGCAGCAGCAGCAGCAGCAGTAACCACAGCAACACACACCTGCAAACGTTGACCCCCATTCCTCCCTCTTTTCCACTTACATTCCCTACCAACTCTATCCACGTGTGCGTTCTCTTCAGACCAAGCCAATTGGCAATTTCAAATCAATGCTTGGCCAATGGTTTGCCTCCTACTCTCTTACTGATTTCAGTGGCTCCAACTCCACTGAGCAGCTTCTTCCCTAAATGGTCTAACCAAGCGAACGACCCGCCGACCGATCGTCGCCATCGTTGCTGTTGCTATTGCTGTTGCTGCTGCTGCTGCTGCTGCTGCTGTCGTCGTCATCTGTTGATCTGTAGTTCGATCGTGCCAAAAATGGGTTTGCAACTGGAATTCGCTTTTAGCCAGGCCACAAAGCTTAGACCAGGTATTCAGTATACCATTGCAGGTGGCGATTGCGCCAGCTGGTGTGAACAACTAGAAAGTTTCTTTTTTTTTCTTCGTCTTCTTCTTCTGTTTTTAATGCTCCGCATCCACATTCACATCCACATCCACATTGGCTTTTAGACGATCGTCCAGGGATCGTGAGAATCAGTGCGGCATTAAATTTATTAGTTTGCCTGGCCAAAATAAATGCCCAGTAATTTCAATTTATGGCCAAGTAATGAAAATTTGACAAATAGCAAATGGGCAAGCATTTAATTCTGGCAAACCAATCACATACATCATGATCATTTGACCAAAGGTGGAAAACATTTCCGTCAACTGATTGAAATCCATTGAAAGACAGTAACAAAGATAGAAACTCAAGAGACAGGCAGATAAAGATGGCAAAAGAAAAAAAAAAAAAGAAAGAGAGAGGGACAGAGGAAGGGAGGAAGAGAGATGGATCAAGATGGCGACAAGGATCAGCAGCAGAGTTAAGAGCCACATCATGTTTAGTTTGTATCTGCTCCGATTTATGCTTTTGTTTTGTTGTTTTGCCGCACAAAAAGTCGTGACCCGCAAACATTGAACTTTTTCCTCTTATTGGCAATTTTGTTTTCCTACTACTTATAAATGCACTGTGGAAACAAAAAACGAATCAATCGTTAAAAACTAAAAGGAATCTCAACGATACGAATAATAAACAAATATAAATATTTTGAAAAAGATTCAATTTCAAGGATTTCAATCAACAAAATATTAAAAATCTATAAATAATTATTTGAACTTTGTTAAAGTGTTTGATAATGACAATTAATTATCGTAATCTGTGTTGGTAAAGACACCTTACAAATATTTTTGATAAAATTCTACAATTCAAGTGTTGGTAATGACACAAATTCTTGTGCCCATGGTACATTTCATTGGCAGGGCAAGAGTAGACAGTAGACTGCTGGCCCCCATCAAATCGGCTTGATGGGTGCCCAAAGGCAGCGCCACATATTTGAACGAAATAAATTTGAAAATACTTCATTGGGTTTTTTTTTTATTTTTTCGTTTTTTGTTTTGTTTTGCCAGCACGAAAACCAATTTCAATTTCTGTGGGAGCTGTTCAAGATAATGAAGCCATTCGCCCAATGGGCAGGCATAATAAGAAAGAGAAACAAAAACAAAAAACAAAATATAGCAACACCAACAACAACAACAAAAACCAAAAATAGGCTTCATTGTCAATCATATTTGAGTTTATTTTCCCACATTTAATGCCCGGCTGGATCTGGACATTGTCGACTTCTCTTCTTTCGCTCTCTCCTTTATTTAGATCGTCTCCTCATGGGAAAATCACTGGCGTAACTGTGTCGAGCGGCTTCGCTTGTTGCGCAATAATTACTCAGTTTTGGTTTGCTTTTGACCCCGCTGGTTGCCGTTGCCTTAACCCACCCCCACGCAATAAGGAACTATATGTATATAGTAGTAGTTGTAGTAACACCTTCCATTTGAATATCATGCTGCGCTCTGTTGCACTTCTTTCCCTACACACGCAAGTTGCATCGTCATCGTAATAAAAGGGGTTGTCCAAACAATGAATGACTTTGTGAATTTTATGAATTTTCACGGTTATTACCTAGTCGAAAACAAAATAAAAACGGAAGTGCGCTAGAACTGCTCTTCTTTAGGTCGTCGTTTGACCAAATTTCACACATTTTTCCCTCACGCAGGTGTTTTTAAAATATATGCCAAAACAATATGGTAATTTTGACTTTATACTGCTGAACGGAAATTAAATTCATTCGATATGCTCGATTAATTCGATATGGCTAAATAGGTTTATATATTTTTTTATTTCAATATAAAACTATTTTGATTCGCTTTTACTTTATCTGCCAATATTTTAAAAATTATATTTAAAAAACAATTAAAATGTATTATAAGTTTTAAATTATTATTATTATTATATTTTATAATATTTGAAATTAAGCGGGCAATCAATTTTTTTAATTTTGGTCACACCAAAGAATACATTTAATGTTGAGCAACTTCGTCAACAGATGGCGTATTATCTGTGCTGCCGTCTATCGGAATAAAAGTGAAAACTAAAAACCACAAGGCCAAAGATATCGATAAAAAGAAATACGTTAGCCGCTTTTTTTTAAAAAGTTTGTTAATTGATAATTTCTGTGGCTAACGTAGCCAGCTTAAATGGCAAATTGTTGAGTCAATATTAACATTTATAGTGAAAAGGACAATGCTTTTTACAACAAACCTTATCTTTAAAAATGATAATTTTCAAATGATTTATCCCCAACAACTCTAATTTCGACAAGCTCTTATCGATTTTTCTGAAAATGACAGTAGAACTGTAAAACTTGCACATAAGTGAAAAATTCGTGTAATAAACACAATTTAAATTATTGCTGTTGTTTAAAGTAGGTTATACTGCTAAAATGTCGACACCTGTATCCTTTCATTATCAATTGCCAATTAAACAATGGTTTGGCCGGCGCAAAACGCACAATATGCGGAACGAGAGAAGGAAGTCAAGGAGCTTCGTATGGAAAAGGGATACGGAGAAGTCTGACTATTGTACTTGAGTTAAAGAGAGAGAGAGAGAGTGGAAATTGAATACACCTATAAACTCCGAATACATTATATTATTATTTAACAAAGAAAAGGAAAGGATATTCAATGGATAAGATATGAACAAATAAGCCCACAGGAATGCCGAAAATATCGCTGATCCCTGAAAGATAATAATGCAGATTAATTAGGAATATTTATTCAAGATGTAAATTACTCTAATCAGCAAGTTATTACAATTACCAAGAATTCATATGATCTTGTTTGTGGCTATTAAGGGTAAACGGTAAATGGAGTTCCTATCAGATGTACATAACTGGATATCCCTGACTACACTCGCTCTCTTTTTCCACATTGTTCGGGGGTGTCTCTCACTGCTAGAGAGAGAGAGGAAAAACCACAAAGAACGTGATGGAGAGGAGAAACCAAATACGAAAGAGCGGCTGTAATATCCGTTGAGAGATCAGGCTTATGCTAAATATGTAGGTATGCATAAATGTAAAACTTAAGAAAAATAACCCACCCACACTCACACATCTGCAGGTTATTTGTTGACTATGATCGTTATAAACCGTGTTGTTTTTCTTAAATTTTCGAATCTGTATTAGTCGAAAAGCGGTTAACAGTACTCTTAGTGCAAGGCAATGGATCTCTCCGTATTTATCAATTGGGGTTTATGAAATTTGTACAAGAGTTTTTACTTCCATATTCACCCACACAGCACCCCCAATGTGATAGAGAGTTGCTTTTTGCATTCGCTCTTTCTGCTCCACACACTAAATATAGCCACAACAAAAACAACAACAAAACAAAGGCACTCACACATACCTTTAAAAGCATACACAACACATATTATATGTCTATACAGACATCCATACATGCATGCAAAAATAGTATTACTGTATAATGAAAGAGAGTACCAGCGATTGGACTCTCTGAACCACACAATCGAACCCAAGGCAAAGAGTACATTCTCTCCAAACAGGTTTTGCAGCCCGTGAGCGAGAGAAGATTGACCAAAATTTTCAACATTTTTGCTCAGTCTCAATCTTTACTGCACGCGATCTAGAGCTCGCTTGCTTAGCGACCGACCGACCAGCTGACAAATTATTTTGTGTGTTTGTGTGCCTAAAAACCTGCAGCAGATTTCATATTTCGTGGAAGCAAGCATACCACATTAAGCGGAAATTCTGGTATGTCTGGTTTAACCTTATCACTAAACAGTAACCTGCAGCAAACATTGGTTTTTATTTAATACGACACACACAATATGTATCAATATATGATTGAAAATTTTATTTGTTTTACTTCAATGCCATATTATCAAAAGCGAGAGCAACCCCGATACCCAGAGCGGGAGAGCAAAACCAGTCCCCCCGGATAGAGAGAGCGACAATGGGTGAGCAAACGTCCCAGAGAGAGTCCGTTGAATTGTACTCTGACGTAAGTACTAAAAAATGAGAGCGACGATATTATTCAGATACTTTAGTTTCCCGATAGATAAATCATATAACTATCTTGTATGTATATCATTTAAAACAGTTTTGAATTAGTAAATTTCGAAATTTACTATTTAGGTAATCAATTTAATTAGACAACAGAAGCTATATAAAGCATAAACAAATTCTTTTAGATCTTCTCCAAGTTTTTTTTTTTGTAATTTCTCGCTCTTTCTTTCCGGGTTTTCTCTCGCTCTCTCAAACTTACTCAAACGTCTAAAACGAGTCTACATACAAAATAATACAGTACTTCTTAGTATGTATGTATGTATATATTTATAGTATATACATACATACATATGTATTTACCTTTGTACATATCATGCATATGTGAAATTTGCGAGATGATTATGCCTGTGATCATTTGTATATAGAACTGAAATACATACATATATATATTTTCCAAATGCATATATTAGGAATCTTAGTGGAATAGTTTTGGTAACGATATGGCCTAAAAATATTGGAATCTCGAATCTTTTTTTTTTTAAAGGACAATCATCAAATATCCAGTATATTGAATATATATGAATGTACATTTATACAGTTTGTTTTAATTAAATTCCCTCAATTCCTTTAGGATGATGGTCAACAGCGCATACGTAACGTTTTGACATTGGAGGAGCGTGTGGAGGCCATTCGTCAATATGATATTGTGCCCATGTATAGTAAAATAGCTAAAAACTTTAACTGTAGTTGGGAACAAATCAAAAGCATCGTTTCCAATCGAGAACCAATCATGGAGCTATATGAGGCAACACGGCGACACTATAAAAGACCTGATGCCAAATTTGAAGAGTTGCGTCGACGAAAACTTAATTTTCTGGGTCATTGTCTGTACGAGTATATCCAGAGAGCTCAATATTATCTACATGCTGATATCAATGAAGAATTGATTCGTACCAAGGCTTTAGAGTTTCGCGATCTTATGGGCATAGACAATTTTATGCCGAACAAATCATGGATTAATCATTTTAAAGCAGCTTATAATATAACCTTATCGAATCGCCAGATAACCATAACACGTAAACCTCCAAGATCATTGGAATTGCGTGACATTATGTCCTACTGTGGCAAACATACCATAATGGCAAAAAATCTAGCCCAAAAACAAGCGGAACCACTTTACGCTGCTCCTCCAGCAGAAGTTAGACCAGATTCTCCGCCACCTGCCAACCCACGTCCCCTGTACCGCACCAAGACGCTGGTAGCAACCTGTAATCAAAATCAGGCAACGCTGGAAGAAGTGCAACAACGTCGTAAAAGGAAAATACACTTTCTGGAAAAGGCTCTATATGAATATATGCAACGATCACAGTTCCACAATCGAGGACGTCTCGATTTGGATAACTTGCGTACAGTAGCCATCAGTCTGCGGGACATCCTAAAGATTGACAATTTCTTTCCAGACAAGATGTGGTTCAATCATTTCAAGAGTCACTACAAGTTTAGCTTTTCCCAGGGCGTGCCAATAACGACACGTCGTATGCCACTTTCTCTGGATCTACGTGATATTGTTAGCTATTGTGGACGGAACGAGCAACGTGTTACCCTGGCTCAGAAAGCAGATGGAGAAGAACCCACTCCTACTCCTACTCCTACGCCCACCCCAGTAGCAGCCCCTGCTGCATTTGTGCATATTCCGTTGGTGGAGCCAAAGATCGAGCCAGAAATTGTTATAGAAACTGTAGAAGATGATGACGATAATAATAATGAAGAAGAGGATGATGATGATGATGATGATTGTGTGGCCATTGAAGAGGCTCCTGAACTTATCGAAATCAATGACGATGACGATGACCAAGAAGACGCAAAGTCGTCACCAACAAAGCGCAAAGGAGATGAGCTGCCCTGTCCCACAACTCTAAAAATAAATAAAGTTGAGTCCCTGGACAATAATATTAATATTGAACTGGAGGGTATTGGAAATTATTCAGAGAACAGTAGAGATTCTGAATTTCCACGATCTGTTCAAAGCTATGAAGATGCCTTACGTCTGCTTAAGCCACTTGAGGAATTTGCTCTCCTAGAGGAGAACTATCGTGCCATTGGGCTATTAACTCAGTTGGAGAAAATATTTGAAAGTGCGGCCAATAAAGGACTCAAAACAGATTAGCTTCCAAATGGAGAGAAAAAAATGAATGGATCTCATTTGAATTGATATCCATTCGCAAATGATTTACCAAATATATCCGATACATGTACATACATACAATATACACTCGTACATATCCTAGTAGTATATATATATATGTATTATATACATTATGTCTACATATATATAAATGGAATCTATTACAATCCTTTGAAGACTTCCAATCTAAAGCAATTTGCAATTTGTTTAGATTTTGGAACAAATAAAAAATTGTTACTGTTTCGGTTTATCCTAGTTAAAACGCATGTAATATATTGAGTCATTAGTAAGTTAAGATAACAACTAAAAATTTAAATCGTTAAGTTACAGTTTATTTCAATATTTTTTTTTTGTTAAGTCTTGTAGTTTGTTTTAAAACTTTTTGAGGATAAGCAAATTTAAGTTTATATGTACATATATACAATATATCGAAGTGATGTGAAAGCAATCTGATATATTCATTATAAACTCTTAATATATGTATATATTAACCTAAAGCAAAGTCTATCAAGAATTTAGTCTATGGAAAATATGAAATTTATTTTTAATTTAATATTAACAAAGAATTTTTTTTTTTGTATAAAGAATCTTGATAACATTTTCTTATTAATATTTCTGATTATGGAAGGAATATTTCTAGAATGTTTACTTTGAAAAAAAGTATATCCTTTAGTTATATGTCGGTCTGCTTGATTATATGCATAATATATCTATGTATATATACTTAAATCTTCAAGTTTATAATTACTTATATTTTTTTCTTTTATTTTTTGTTATAAACGCTAAACATATATATATTTGTAAACCGATTGATTCGGACTCATCTATATTATGGAAATGAAAGAATTATATTTGCTATTGAAACCAAATTTTATATATTATGCTATTGAACAAATTTAAATTACTATATCATACAACAATGTTTCCCTTCAGGTAGGCAAAAAAGTTAAAATTTTTATTAAATTTGGTTGGCTGTGTAACAGAAGTTTGATTAGTTTCAGTAAGATTGACTAAAGACATCCCTAAAATCTATCTTTAACACCAATCAAAGAAATTTTTGTTATCCGGCAGGACCTTCTTAAATCTTCATCATCTTTTGTATATTAACTAAAAATAAGATTTGGGAAGGGACATGAATGGACTTTAAATTAAACCTCCCAGTCGTGCTTTTTGTTGAGTGATTTCAATAAAGCAGTTTAATAAAATACGGATTAGATTTCACATGTCAAGTGAAGTATACTGACTTGGGGATACCCTGTAATAAGGGTTTCTAATATAAATTAAACTTATTTGCTTCTTTTGTTGATTCAGTTAGAGATCTTCTTAAAGAACTCTTCTGATTCCCTTTTCTCAATTATTTAAAAAAAATGATTTAGAAGCAAAGTAGGGTTACCACAATTTTTCTCTCTTATTAAAGAATATGTCTTACATCTAAGTAATAGGAGATTTTATCATATATACCTAATGTAAGAATATAAAGCAATCTCATGGCCATAGTGGTTGTTTCAATTCGACTGTTTCTGCTTAGATTATATTTTTTTTGTCAATGGGTATAGGGTATAGAGGGAAGTTGGTCCATTAACTTTTTTAATTTGTAATATTTGGTACAATGTTTGAAAGCCTTCTTTTTGTGAATGCTGTTCGAGGCAGTTTCATCGATTTTGTTGGCATATGAGAAATCAAATAATGAGGTTTATCCTCCACAAAGGAACAACAGCACATGCCTTCCTCTTATCGCGAATGGCATTTGTAGCTTATTTACTTTCGTTTTATCAGGTGATAAGTTTGACCATATGTCCGGGATATGTAACGTGACCAAGCTGTGTATATATATATGTATATACACACATACATATATAGTACACATACTTGTATACTTGTGCATGTTCAGGATACATAATCGCATTTCATCCCGCCACTCTTCGTAACAAAGGCTACGCACAATCAGCGCTAAAACTTTACGTTCGCCCTGTAAAACTTTACGCGCCCTCCCCATTTCGAGATGAAATGACCTGCAGCGCCGATGCCGATGGCGATAACGTTGCCTGAAAAGGAATAAAATGGAATGGGAAGGGTAGGGCAGGGATGGAGAATGGGTGGCATTATAGGACAAACTTTAGGGTAGAGGGAGCTTGGACGTAAAACGTGCGTCAAGCAGAGCGCTGTAGGTGCTACATCAATTTCAGATGGGTAAAGTAACCGCCAGGTTAGCAAGGCTGTGGGGAGTCAAAAGCGCCAACAGCGCAGCATCCCAGCGAGGGACCTTCTTTGGGGGCTAACGTACTAGAGGATGATGATGATGATGATGCGAACACACATACATACAAACACAGAGTCTCACAGTTAGATGGAGCTACGATTACACAACGGGGCCATATAAAGCTGGAAGCGGTGCTCAGACATCGCCATCATCGTCATCATCCGTCCTCGATTGTGGCAAAGTTTCGTTTTACGCTTTGCGCCAACAAAACTTGCAACCCTCCTCAGTATCAGGACTTTCATTTCAAGGATTTCCGACCGACGTCAGAAGTCGACTGACGGGCTTGACTATACTCGTAAAACGTTATATAAAGTAGGATGTAGTAGAAAACCTACGAGTGTAGTGTAGGGTTAGCGGGTAACGTAACGAAAATGCGAATGCATAAAGACAGGATGTGGTGGGGCCCGATAAAGGTAGAGCACAGAGAAGCAACATCAATGCAACAACAATAACAACAGCAAAGACATCGTTCCTGAGGACGACTCAGGTTACTGCCACAGCCGCACGGCTGCGCGCCCTGTAAACCAAAAAAAAAAAAGAAAAACACAATATGGAAGTGAAATCCCAAGCGCGTTAAAGCCCCGAAAGCAAAAAAGTTGTTTTTTTTGTTGTTGTCAAGGATATAAGGGGATATAACCTGTATAAACCGGCAGTAACAAGAAGAAAAAAAAAAAACACCAAAAAGAAACGAAGGTCTTTTGTAACCGGAGTAGGGTAAGGGTCACATCCATCGGTACAGTTGTGTCTGATTAAACATTTTATCTGCTCTATACGATCGGAAATGTATAATTTTTATGGCCACACATTAATATTAAAGCCTTGATAAGTGGCTTCCCAATTAAAATTCATTTGTTTTATTTTAATCTTTGGATCTAGTTTAGTTTGCTCTAGTTGTATTTACTTCAATCTCAATTTATTTGTGCAACTGTGTGTGTGTGTGTGTGTCTGTGTGTATGTTTGTGTATATAATATCGATTCTTTCATCTCAACAAAAAATAAATCTCTCTCATAACCCGCACTCACCCAATCGACGACCCCTTTAATCATAAAATATGTTAACATTTACCACATCCCATCCATCCGTACCATACCAAGCCATACCATAATCATATCATGCCATACCATACCATACCATACCATACCATACCATACCATAGCATACCATACCATTCCATTCCATGCCATAGCAGAACCATTCCATAATCGTTGCCCATTGTATACCAGAAATTGTTTATATATATATGAATCTCTCTCTCTTACATAGAACTAAAACCAATAACGAATACTGTAAAACCCGAACAGCTCTGTTTTCATGTTCGAAACGACAACGAAAGGTTATTAATGCAAGATGACTATACGAATATGAAGCGTACAGATATAGATATAGATATAGATATATATATTTATATATGTGTGTGTACATATAAAAAGAGATGCTCAGATACATACAGAATGGGGTAGAAAGTGAGGTAAGGACGGGTCGGTCGGGCATACGGAACGGAATGGAACGGATGATTACTGCTGCCGCTGAGGATGATTACGACAATCACGATGATGGAGAATAAAAAAAAAAAAAAGATGAAGATGAAGATGGAGAATGGATGGTGAATGGCGGGTCGAAACAAGTCTGAGTCTTTGAGACTTTTCTATGGCTTGGTAGATGTAGATTCGACATCTGTATCGACAGCTGCCGCTGTTGCTACTTCTTCTGATTTGGGTTGTCGGCCCAAAACATAAGCCTCTTGGGCTTTGAAATGCTCCGGTTGCCTTCGTTCTGGTCGTCTGATGTTGTTCGTATCATAATTGTTGCTGGTTGTTGTTGTTGTTGTTGTTATTGTTGCACACGACGACGACGACGACGACGACGCGACTTGGCATTGCTTCAATTCCATAGGCATCGTTGAAAACTCAGACTATGATGGCACTTGAACGTAGCAGCTCCACCAGTTCTCAACTGGCTTAGACTCAAATCGGTATACACGAGGGATGAGGGCAAGAGGGGGAAGTGGCAGGTTTGCTGAAGGCCCATAGCCATCGGGGGCTATGTTGCTGGTGAAGCTGATGCTGATGCTGATGCTGGGAATGACGATGATGATGATGATGCTTTTCAGCTTTCAGTCATGCGCTGGAGATGGCCATGCTCGTCCGAGCAAACCCGCACATTCGTATACTAACTTCGGTTCGGTCGTTTCGCTGGCACAGCTTTCGATAGATGCTAATCTATCTTTATTGTACAAAGATGTCGAGAGGATGTGTTGTATATGTATGTATGGATGTACATACATACATATCTGTGCACATTCATACATACATACATATACGAGAATGGGGGCATAAAGATGGTCTGGCGTTCATCTTGTACCGCCAATTCACTAGTCCACCAAACTGCCAATCCGCCATACAGTCAGTCAGTTAGTCAGTCAGTTTTTGGGGGCTGCTATAAATACAAATCGTCTTTGGCATCGAAATTGGATTTCATTTTGGTTCGATTTTGGTGTCAGCCTCAAATTGATGTTCGTTTTTAGGGAAGCAAGCAAATATACTTGCGAAAAGGTAAATGATTCGTTAGATAGATACTCCGCCGCCTCCAATACTGACAGCTAACGAGAAAAGTACAGTTGAGTAATCACCGTTTGGCATATAAATGAATACTAATAATGAACGTTAAAGTAAACCTTAAGAATCAATAATACATACACTTGTATATATACATACAATAGTACATACATATATAACAACTTTACTCCAATCAACTTTAATTTAGCATGATCAATTTTGGATCAAATTTCGGATGATCATTCGGATTAAACCAAAAACCAGTTAATATGCTTAGAGCTGAGTTTCAGTTACCAAAATTCAAACATGTGGTAGAAGAAGGCGTGGCTAATATTTTAAACAAACTTGATCTGACAACATACCAAACAAGTCTATCCATATATCAAATTATCTCTAATAGTCTTAAAAAGTTGAAGTTTTTTTAGGAAACAGACTTTGCTAGAAGAGGCTCGTCGTTGTGATTAAGAACATAGACTTTCGATAATTCCATTCACGAGGGTCGATCTGTAAGTAAACATAACAAGAAGCTTTAAGCTAGCTAAAAAGTTAAAAAGTAGTTTTAATTAGCTAAAAATAAGGATTATTTCAATAGAAACTGAAAGTAAAGCCAATTTACTAAAGTTATTTTCACTATAAAGTAAGAAAAATGTTTTATTAGACTATTAAAATATTTATTTTTAGGCCAAATCTTTTATTCTAAGCACTTGTCAAAGGACTTCATATCCTTTATAAACACGTTTACCCCTAATATAAAGAAACAAGGAACCAGGAAAAATCATCTACTTCGTTACACAAGATGCTTATTAAACGAAATCCTTGTTTCATTAAACCATTTATGCACGATTGGACAAGGATTACGCTGACTTCAATAACAAATCCTCAAATAAAGATGGATGAAGAACCAATTGGTTATGTCATTTATACAGAAAAAATGGGCTTAGAAAATGAAATAAGGATGTGTTTTATCCTTTGTTTGGTGTTTAGCAAATGAACAGATTTTATACATATGTATCTTTGACGTTTCCTTATAAGGCTCAAAAAGATCTCTTTTTGGAACTTGATAGTTTTATTGATCATATATCTAAAGGCCAAAAGCTTTATTTGATCAAAAAGTAATGGTTTTTTCTTATTATTATTTATTTCATTTTTGAGTGTATTTTTCAGCTTTTATCTTTTAGTTTGAAATGGCTAAAAAGTTGTATATACATATATATATATATTTATATATATAAGAAACCCAAAGATCTACAGTGGATATACTAAATCATTTTTCATTTTCAAATCTCCTGAATTTCCAGTTTTTCCAGCAAACGCACACACACACAGAAAGATATATATATATATATATATACACCTTCAAAATGGAAGCGACTATAAAATCCACACGGGCTGAAATGGCAGGCCAGCGTACAACATGAGATATAAAACCCAGATATGGAAATGGCAATAAACTCGTAGCAGCATTGAATATACATAGACGGGTAACGGGGGGATTGGGATTACTAAGTGTTGCGCTAGCTGTGCTGCAAACAGCGACTGCGATGCTTGCGTCGCTGCCGCTTAAGTCATACCAAACAGCGAGGAGGGCACTGAAGTAGAGAGAGAGAGAGTGAGAGGCAAACAAAAAATAAAGGCACAAAGGAAATTACGAGGAAAAATTCAGTCAAGTCCCTATGGTACTTTTTGGGTGCGACAGTCAGCTCGCATAGATAGAGATAGATACGAATATAGCCACTCATACAAAGACAGACAGAAAGACAGATAGATAGATAGATAGAAGGACGGACCGACCGACGGAACGACAGACCGATGGAGAGACATAAAGACGGTCTAATAAACCGACATATTATAGTGGGACGAAGGGTAAGCCTGCAGGCGGGACATCGCATATAGATTATAGCGTGCACAATGAGAGAGCAAGATAGAAGAAGAGATACGAATCCAAGATACAGATATCAGTTCTTTCTTTACCTTCTTTAACTTCCAAACGAGGGACTGAAATCGAGACCAAAGACCAGAGAGCAGGGATAAATGGCAACATCATCAGCAATAGCAGGAACTGCGGCAGAAGCAGCGGCAGCAGCAGCAGCAGCAACAGCAGCAGCAGTGGGAACATCAACATATACATATATCGAAGGGGCAAGCCCCGGACATAATCAAAAAAGGTAATGGAAAAATACTATCGGAGCTGCTTCATCGCCGTTTTGCCGTTGTTCTGTCAAGTAAGGAATATGGGCATCATGAAATGGGGCAAGGACAATGAGGGGTAATGCGGGTCGTTCTATGGGATTCAGTTCAATATAATACATAACCATAATAAATTCTATGGCTAAATCCCCGGCTATGGCTCTCGCACTGGCTCTGGCTCTGTCCCTGGTTCTGTAGAAAAAGGTCATAATAGATGAGCTTTCTTGAATCTAGCGCGGTAAGAGGAAGAGGAAGGGGAGGGAGAAGATGAGTAGAGGGTGTAAGTTGGGTTGAATAGGGGGAGTGATTGGGAGTAAAACGTTTTTGTTACTGTATGCGTTAATATGTATATATAAATGTATATATATAGTATATATTTTTGTCTATGTGTGTGTGTGTGTGTGTGTGTTTAAGATTCTTGGTCCTCGTAGCAATAGCATTCGGACGATTTAGTCGTGAAAAAGGCAAAAGGAAAGGTCATTTTCTTCAATGCTTTTTTCAAAAGGTTGCCAAGGGCTTACCAAAACCCGCTAACCGACCTCTTTTACCCGTCCCCTGTTCGGAATATGACCCCTTTTTATAACCAACCCGCTTACGCTACGACCTGGCCGCAAAAGCATTTGAAAAGTTTTACGTTTAGTTTGGCTTTGGTCAAGTTAAGTCAAGTCAGTCTGTTAGTCCGTCAGTCCGTCAGTCAGTTAGTCGATTGCTGCTAAAATATAATATAATAATGTCGAGTCATCGAGTCAGCCCAATTCCAGTCTCAGTGCCCAATCTTAATCCCAAAAACCAAACCCAAACTAAGGAAATTGTAGAGCCTTCCTTTCTACACCCAATTTATATATATATATATATATATGTATAAAAATATATATATATATTTATATACCTATGTATATGTGTGTGTAAGGCCATCAATGATGCTGTGGTTTTATACCTTTTCCAATACTTTTGGTTTATGTACATGTATATATATATAGATTGTGTGTGTGTGTGTGAATTTTTGTGTATATATTGAGATATATATCTATATATATGTACGTATTTTGACCCACCACCAAAAAATCTACACAATTGAACCCGAAAGCTGCACAAAAACAGCGCCCGAACCCAAACTGAGCGTTATCCATTTCTATTTCTCTCTTGTATTAAAACTAATCCATCAAATTGCTTTGGGCGACCCACAACTACAACGATAATGGGTTTAACTACAACACGTTGTAGTTATTGTTGTTGTTCTTATAGTTGTAGTTTATTTGTAGATATTGTTGTTGTTGTTGTTGGTGTTGTTAATGCTGCTTCTGCCGCTTGCCGCCTTTTCTTGTTATTTGATGCGAACGAACCCGAACCCGGGCAAAACAGAGCCAGAGCAATACTTTAAACTTACAGATACTTATATATAAATATATATATATAAATTTATATATATAAATATATAAGCTCACATCACAGTGGTATCAACTTCTCAGCATCTTTTTAGATACCTCTATATATATATATATATATGTAGAAGGTATACAACAAGTATGAGAGGTTATGCGTGTGTCTCTGTCTCTTTATCTGTCTATCTGTCTGTCTGTTTGTGTATTGGGAATAGATTTTTCTCCCTGTATACAATCGAAGTTTAAGTTGTTGCCGCTTCAAATGAAATTTTACTGGATCCCAAAAAAGAATTGATTGTGCGACCAAATTTGATCATCAGATACGTATGGAATACATATGTATATGTATATATAAACGCATCTACATATATGGTAGTATGTTTGAAAACTTGTTTAAATTGGCTTGATGCCGAACAAATTTATGGCACTATATTCAATGTATCAGACAATTGGGATGGACCAAATCTATTGGTATTAACACATCATGACTCTATAGATTTTCTAATGCCTGCCCCCCTCCCACTCTTCTACTTCGTATAATGAGTCACTATTTCAATGAGTGTATTGTGTTGACGTAATAAATGACGAAATTATATAAAAATTATAATCCAATTTTTTTTTTTTTTAAAGAATTCCATCATACACTGAAATAAAATGCTCGTATACATAAATAGATACCACTTTAATAATACTCAAAGTATTAACTCTCATTAAGTTGAAAATAAAACCAATAATAATAATATCCAAAAATAGATATAGGTATATTGGAATGTCTGTATGTGTCATCAAGTATATATATATATGTACATATAAATCCCCCGGCGAATAGATACCAAAATTTCAAACGCCCAATTTCAGACCCAGTACAAACCATTCATATATATATATATATATATATATATACACACATACTAATAAAATTAGACTGAGGGGACAGACACTGCTACATAAACTCACCGTCGGGCTATATATGATGGGATTTACGATGCCAGAACCCAAAAACCCATCAAAGAACGGCTCTATATACAAAACGCCCAGTCCCAGTTTCAGTTGAACGTCGAACTAACAAACCAAATCACCCCAAATGTCGGATGACTTCGGGTCGGTCGGACTTAGTCTCGTCGTGTCGACGAGGAGACCGACAACAATAAACGACCACGACCCACAGCGCAACCAATGCTACCACTACCACTATACCACTAACAACAACAATAACAACAACAACAACAACAACAACAAGAACAACAACATCACTACCACCACCACCACCCCCGCAGACATTCTGTCGGCTCTTGTTGTTATTATTGTATCTGCTACTACTACTACTACTAATACTACTACTGCGGCTGCGGCTGAGGCTGCTTCTGGTTATTTGCTTAGCACGTCTGATGCCGCCGTCAGCGTCTCTGTCTCTGTTAACGTCGACTTCAAGAGGTGTTCTGCCGTCCTTGCCTTTGCCTGCCTGGGCTCCCTGCCTTACCATTTGCTTGCTCGGTCGGTTTTTGGTTTTGGTTTGGCTTGGCTTGTTTGGGATTAAATATTTCCTATAGATGGGAAAAACGAGTCGGTCGGGTCGGTCGTCGAGTCGCTTGGGCTTGGCGATGTGAACTGTGTGTAGCCGCTGTCGGTAGTTTCGTATATTTCACTCTGTGCTGAACATTCGTACGAAACGGTTCTCGCGCAGCGCGTATTTTTTTTGTCTCTCAAAGTATCTTTTGGCCCTCGGAGTCTTCAGCTTCCTCTGGCTTGTGGATGGTCTTAAGTGATTTAGCGCCCTTGGCATATGTATCATTTAAGCAAACATATATATATATAGATATATATATATATAGATACATAGATATTCTTATCTATAACGCGGCATCTTTCGTTTAAATAACTATCCATAAATATTGTCGGCTTCAAGCGGATATACTGCAAATAGTAGAGGCAACTGCCAGCTATCCTGCCTCTTTTAAGTGAGTACCACTGTGCGAATGTGTAATGTGTTTTTGAATGTAAACAAACGGGGTCTTGAGATTCTGCCGCTGCGTGCTGCTTGCTGCTGTTTGCCAGTGTTGTGTGCGCAATTAAAAAAGCCGCAGCGTCGCAGCATCGGCATTTGCATGCCACAAGCGCAACGGAAGCGGCAAATATCGTAGCCGAGCCGTAGCCGGTGCCGTAGCCGGTGCTGGTGCCGGTGCCAATGTGTGAATTTCTATTTTACTGGACGTGAGGGTGGGGGGGAAAATAAGGGTACTGTGGTACTGTTGCTGTTTGTGGGAGTGAGGGTTGTCCATTTTGTGCTTGTATTGCGTTTGTTTTTGTTTGACTGATAGACTGCGCGGCAACTGCGACGTCGACGGCGTATTGTTTGGGTTTTGTTTTTGTTTGTTTGCTTTTCGCGGATTGTCTCTGCGTGCGTCTCTCTCTCTTACTTTCTCTCTCAGTCTATGAATGTGTTTGTGTGAGGATGAGTGCATGATAACAGGACATTGACTGGTGATTTGGCGCCAATTAATGCTTGTGTTGGTGTGACCTTGAAGGTGTCTTATATGCATTTGCCATTTGCCTGCAGTTAACGGTTAATCTCTGTCTCAGTACATTTTACAGTTAATTTCATATGACTGTACATTCAACTGAATAAAAATAGGATCAAATTATCGTTTTATGTTGCTTGGGCAATTAATTAATAAAATTAATTCAATGCATATTAAATATTCCTTTTAATTTTTTTAATGTTGCAAAAAAAAAAAAATAAAGAAAAAAAGAAGAGAAAATCCCGGACAATTTTGTCTATATACTGTTTAAGTTTTTCCCTTTATTACGCTCGTAAAAAATAATTTATCCTCTTGTGTGCGAGGGTTGATCAATAACTATATACAGTATGTATATACATACATACATTCATAAGTAAATATTATTTTATGATTTCTATACGCAGTTAAGGAATACAAAGAAGCTAGAATCCTGCAAGATGGCGACTACCGTTATATACTCATAAAGACCATTAAGTTTAGTATAGAAATATATATTTTTATCTCTTTTTGTTTTTTTTTGCTCGTCATGGCACTCTGTGTGTGTATATATGCGTTTGTTGTTATTTATCATTTTTATAGATCGACCCTCGTTTTATGCTATGCCAAAATTTCCTTATTTCCATTCTACGCATATGTACATACATATATGTATGTATGTATCTATGTATATGCTCGATTTATGTATATGTATTTGGAGGATATGAAATCCATTTCATTTTCGCTTCACCCTAAATGTATACTGAAGATAAATCTCATCAATCAATCTTCAGCCAATAAACTTTTAATCCCCCAACTGCAACAAAGTATTACGGCGGCAACATGCCCACAAACAATGTAAGGCCTGCAAATCAAACGAAGCATCGCAAACATACTTTATACACTTGTCCAAAGGTGTGACTTTGCCTCATGAATACACATGAGGCAACGAAAGAATGTTATAAGAAATGCGGGAGAATTGTAGCAAGGGAGAGAGAGAGGTCCTTTCACATCCCAACATATATTCTTACAGTCAAAAGCAATACTGTACTGTAGTATGTGATTCTGACTTTGTGCTAATGGCACATCGATCTCAGAGATAGTCATAATAAATTGGCGAGATTCAAAGAAGGAAGTTGCAACTAGCAACAACCGGTCGGTCGGTCGGTTGGTCGGTCGGTCGTCTACGCCAACGGTTCAAACAATTATTCTAGTACACTTTCAACAACATTCTTTTGTGAATTTCCACTACAAACTTGCAACTAAAAATCGAATCACTGTAAGCTAAAGTAATTTAACTCATTATTTATTGAATGACCATTGTTATACGTATATATATAGATAGACACACATATATATATATATATATTTTGGGTATATATACTTTATTCAGTATGTATAACATTTACTTGAAATATTCTCCAATTTGATTTTCATACTCTCTTAAAAAGCTAAACCAAAAAAAGGCCCAAACCAAACCAAATAAAGCAAACCACCTTGAACCAAACGCTGAATGCATGAGATATAAGATAAATACCCCTTACTCATACCCATAGCTATTCATGACGAAAACCAATCGCAAAAATTACCTGACATCGTGAACCGAACGAAACCTAAAACTAAAAACATTCTCGGCAAAGGCGTAGGGCCAGGGCTAAAGGCAATTGTGCCAGAAAGAACGAGAGAGATGTATAAAGAGTGTATCTGTATGTGTGTGTGTGTGATTAAGATAGAAAGATAGAGAGGGAGACTGAACCTAAGACTCTGAGGCAGCTGAACAGACTTAAGTGAACTGGAATTGGAATTGTGGAATGCTAATGCTGCTCCGGTATCATCAAGAAAAAGACAAAAAGCCCTCCCAATGGTAGTAAGAAAATGGTAATAGTAGTTGAACGTAGAACAGAACATTCTAGGCAATAACATACAATGGGAAATATGTACCTAAGATATACAGAGATACGAGCACAAAAGATAGCGCATAACAACACAGAATTGAACTGAACTCAACTGAACTGAACAGAACAGAACAGAATAGAATAGAACAGAACCGAATCCGAACGTCAAGAACTGAGCCCCGGGACCAGAAGTTGAAGCTGTGAGCCCAACATCATCATGATTGGGTTGGGAATGAATGATAATGATGCTGCAGGAAATTTTACAAAGTCGTCTCGTTTCTTGTATAGAGGGAACCCATTTAGGGCGAGGGTGATGAGGAATTTAGGGCATAGCGGGTGCATGAGACGTAAAAGACGAGGGACAACTCTCGAGGCGATTAAGATAAAGTGCCAATCGATATATAAGGGAAAGAAAGCAAAACAGGCGAACGCGCGCGACTGACGACTGCTCGTAGCTACATCATCCCAACCAAGAGGAGAGCTCTCTGTGTATATAGCCCAAGCCAGAGCGACATAAAAGGAAATATAAAACCATTTATAAAGCAAGTCAGTCAGGGGAGATTTGAATTGGAATTGATGGTGTAGTGCACTCGACTATGTCTCTGTCTCTGTCTCGGTGTCTATATGTTTGCGATTATACATATATATATATATATATATACATATGTGTATGTGTGTGCAAGCTGTATGCGTATGTGTGTGTGTGTGCCTATCTTCGTGCACGAAGCATAGACGAAGCGCAGTCGCGTTATATGTCAAGGTGCGAGTATCTTCAAGATGGCTGTGGAAGGGTTTCGACTTGAGTTTGGGTTTTGGGCTAAGAAACTTTGTTTAACTGGGACTGCTGCTGCTGCTTCTGCTTGCTTCTGCCAAGTTTCCGGCGCAAAAAGTTTTGGCCTCAAAGTTAAGTGAACAGCTGCGAAGAGAACCGACCGACCGTCCGTCCGACTTACCGACAGAAGGGTGGACAGTGAACCACCCTTAAAACTATTCAAATAAGGTAACAAACACCTGAAAGATAATACACAGAAATCCCCCATTTTATAATCAATTCCGTTAATTCCTGTCATCTACATACATATTGTATGTACGTCATACAAAAACCAAAAACCGGTGGGGGGAAATACCGGAGCCGGAATTTTTATTTTTCTTCTTACAGAGCTTGTGTTTTCTTGTTCCTCGATTTTCGAAAGAAAAACGGACATGCTGGTCCGATTAAGTCATCTTAAAATGCTGTGCTAACCCAAAGACCGGCTTTGACTCAGGCAGGTGGGTCGTGACTCAGCAGAGAGTTGTATATATATATATGTATCCCTCTCTCTCTCCCTCTTGTTGTCTCCATTTCTATCTATCTCATCATTCTCTAAAGGTGAAGGCGTACATTGGTGGTTATGAAGGTGGTAGAGGCGCGGCAAAGTGGTTCACGTTCACTTTAGTGAAGCGTCTCTGTATCTTTATCTATGCATCTGTATATATATGAGTGTCTGTTTGTGTATGTGTGTGTGTGTGTGTGTCTGTGTACTCTCCGATATGGGCGTTTGGATGCCTCATAATACAGAATAGATGGAGCAGAATTTGGCTGTATGACTGGTTCTGGAAACGTATCGATTTCTGAAGGCGGTACGCATCGTTGACTGAGCAGCGTTTCAAAAATTTATCAGCATTTTTTATGGGTCTCTCTATGTTTGTGTGTCTATGTACTTATGTACTATTATATATGGACCTTATATATACATATGTATATATATATATATATATATATATGTATCAACCTCTTAGCGGGGGCATTTAAATGGAATGAGTGCTCTGCTTGTCGTATTCCTCTTATTTAGTCAAACTTTCTGAAGTGTCTAGCTGCTGTGTGTATGTATGTATCTGTGTGTGTATGCAGATGATATATTTCAGAAGACCTCGAGGTTTTTCGTATATACCTTATGTACATACACATATGTATAAGAATACTAACATATACATATATATATAAGTACATACTTGTATACATTGGGCTGATCGTTAATTTATAAAAGTTATTTTGATTTCCAACTGCCGGACGGAAAAACTTTGCCTTAACAAAAAACTTGGTTCATAAACTTTCAAAGTCCGAAATTGTTAACAAAATTACTATGATTTAAACTTTAAAGTGTTTACAAAGTTGTGAAAAATTTTCGCAATTATTATACTTATTGCGTTTTAAAAATGTTGCTTTTCTCTTTGACGTCAGCAGGAAAATGCAAGAAAAAAAAAACAAAAATAAAAATAAAGTTGGTTAAACATTTTTCCTTTAATTTTGGTATTGAAGTGGCAGAAAACGGTAAAGGGTTGGTAATCGTAGTTCTACTTTAACAATATTAATTTTTTAAGAAATTTTTATTCTACATACCATATTTCATATTGATTTTATATTGAAAAGTTTATTAGCAAAAAAACTCTTTCCATTTGTCGGTTTTTTAATTTATTTTTTAGCAATTATTTTATATATGGACATACATATTGTATTTATAGAGATATAATGCGTCATGTGCTAAACCGAATTAATTCCCTATGTTACCAATTGATCTCTGATTTATTGTGCATATTTTATAGAAACAGGAAATGTAAAACTTAGGAACTGTGTGTATAATTTTCTGAGTAACCAGGGCTTAACTGTGAATTTTTTTCTTTCCTATATTCTTGTCTGACATTATGGGTATTCCTTATTCAGTAATTAATAATTTCCTTCTTTTTTTTTTTTTTTGGTACTCATGAAAAGTTTTTTGTTTTTTAAATATTTAAGCTCTCTTTAGCTTGAAATATTTTTGTTAATATTTCTTTTTTTTTTTTTTTGTTATTTAAACAAATGAATACTTGAATGTTGGTTTGTGTTGCTGCTAACCGTTGTATACATCTGTTAAATTTGAATATAATTGTAGAAAAAATTTGCTATGATCTGGCAGCCCCATCGAATGCAACGGGATTCAGTGAAAGCGCGAAAACAAAACACGAAACGACAAAAAAAAAAAAAATTGTATGAATATATTTTTTTTTGTAATTACCTTTTTCAAAACATTCATTAATTATTGTTAATGATTTATTTCTTACAGCAAACTGGATCACTGCCCGGAATTTCATTGAATTTTTTTTTGTGTTTGGTTTTTTTTTTTATTCTAATCGTCGATTTGGCGGCGCATTAAGCAACGCCAAAGTCAAGATTTATCCAGAATTCGGAACATAAACAACCATTTGGCCGAAATGCCGACCATTCGGCGTTGTTGCATCATCGGGTGTCTATCAAATTCGCGACAGCATCCGAGTATGCAGTTCTTCGCTTTTCCACGTCCAGAGAATCCCTATCACAAGCTATGGAAGGAAGCGTGCCACGCCTCGTTGCGTCGCATAATTCCCTTTAAGAAGCCAGTCGTATGCGCTTTACATTTTGATCCAAGTGTGTTGGGTGGACGCCGACTACAATCAAATGCATTGCCCACACTGCGTTTGGAGGTGCCCTCGAATCTGGAAGCCGTGGAGCAGCAAGCCATGGTTGAGGAGATTGAGCGCAGTCGCAAATGTGCCTACATCAATGCGGTGGTGTATGAGTGGTTAGTGCGAGCCAATATTAATCCACAGCTGCGGGGCAGCATAACCCATGGCATGATCAAGGACAAGGCGGACAATGCTCGTCAGGTAATTGGAAGCACCTCATTTATTGCGGATAATCGTTGGTTGAATCGCTTTCGGGAAACTCACCTGCAAGGTTTTGCACAGAAATTGGCAACCAATCAATTGAAGCCCATGGGCACTTCCTTATGGATCCCTGATATAGTCCAGGATCTGCAGCACTTATTTCCACCAGCTAGTGCTGAGCGTGTGGCCAAATTGGAAGAGATGCCGGAGCAATACATGAACTATATGCAGCAGTATGGAGAATATGAGGAGGATGATGACAGTATGGACATCAAAGAGCAGCAGAGCTATCAGGAGCAACAGCAGCAGCAACACTTTGCCATGCAGCAGCAACATTTACAGCAGCAACAACAGCAACAACAACATCAACAGGCACATCCTATGAATCATGCATGGCCACCGTATCCGGGTCACCCGCCGCCTCCTCCTCACCCAGGATTTTCTGGCTTTAATGATTACTACTTTGAGCGTCACCAGCAACAGATGCAACAGCAAATGCAACAGCAGCAGCAGCAGCAACATCACCACCAACAACAGATGCAACAATTCCCCCCAATTACGCCACCACAACGAGAGCCCTTCCAGCCGCAATTGCCACCGAATGTTCCTCCACAGCGGGCTAGTCCCTTTCAGCCCGTACAGTTGGCCAAACGTCCTAAACTGGAATCACCAGATGATGACGAAGTGCAGGAAATCAATGCCAATGCCAGTGTCTCGCCGCTGCCTCTAGCCGAATCTGCATTAACCTCGCAAATGTTACGCAGTTCCAGTCCAAATGCCAAGGAGCAGAACAACAATAACAATAATAATGGCGGGCGCGACAGTGCCAGTAGCAAGGAAAATGCGCCAAAAGCAAATGGCGGAATAAGCAGTGGTAAATCCACTCCAGCCCTCTCCAACAAAGGCCAAAACTCACCGGCCACACCAATTGTCTCTGCGCCAGCCTCACCAAAGAAGACCAACAATGGTGGAAGTCGCGGAGCCAGTAATAGTTCCAATGGTCACCCCTCTCCGGAACCCATAACGACTGCCAATGGCGGTCTAGCCATTACGAATGTCCTAAAGGAGCTTGATAGCTATACCCAGGCATTAGAGTATCTGAAGCCGCTAGAAGATTTTGTTCTTTTCAAGGAAAACTTTCGAGCAATTGGCCTACTCTCGCAGCTGGAGTTGGTCCTTCGCAAAGGTGACAAGGCGACGCTCATTGAAGGCTAAAGGACGAGAAAACCATGGGAAAGGAGATATATGTATATGTATATATTACATATATATATATATATATATATATATATATGAGGGATAATGACAAACACCAATGTGATGAATTATATTATAGAATAAGTTTAATTAATCAATAATTGCATGAAACAAGGACAGACAAACGGAATCTGAACTATAAATGAGATTAAAATAAAGTATTAATTTATTAACTTAAAGGATTAGACATATTTGCCTAGCCTTTTTCTAAAAACTAACTAACTTTTCTCACTCGGATCCTTTGGTGACTTTTTGCTCGTGTATCATGGTTCACCACTATGAGTGCGCATATGTCGATCCAGAGTACTGCCATGTGTATAGGTCTTTGGACAATAGGAGCATTTATATGGCCGTGCTCCAGTATGTGTCCGCATATGCGCATTTAAATTGGACAACTTTTTGAAATTTTTTGGACAATGGGCACACTGATATGGCCGCTCACCAGTATGCGTGCGCACATGTTGATCAAGTGTTCCAGATTGTGTAAAGGTTTTCGAGCAGTAGGAACACTTGAACGGACGCTCCCCAGTATGGATCCGTATGTGGACATTCAGAATCCAACTATGGGTAAATTTTTTTGGACAATGGGGGCACTTGAACGAACGCTCCTGGTGAATAAGTGAATGTCTACGTAGATTGTTGGGATCGGAAAAAGCTCTGGAGCAGTTGGAGCATTTAAATGGCCGTTCACCGGTGTGAGTGTTTATATGGTAATTAATTAGATGCCTTCTAATCTGTTTTGAACAGTGCGGACATTCGACACGATGTTCGTGCCTAGCCCGTGTTGGACTGTCCCCATCCAGCATCCAGTCTGTATCGTCATTGACTTTTCCCAAGTCCCCTATATCGTTGGCATCTTCGCTATCACTATGATGTTCTAAATAATTCTGTATTTCATTTGAGTGCACATGGGCATCATTACTGTTCTCCGGCTCTACAATATCCGCAATACCGGGTTCCTCTTTTATATATAATTCATACTCCTCCTCCTCCTCTTCTTCCTCCTCAGTGTCAGTGGCGTGCTCTTCTTTTATGTACATGTCATAGTGCTCTTCTATATGTGTGGTTTGCTCTACCTTGTGCTCGTGCTCCAACATTTTGCAGAGATATTCATAACTTTTCTCACACATCTCTCTAAAACGAAATGCATTTCCAGCTGCTTCTAAACAAACGGGACAAATCCTTTGTGGGAGTGCATCGCCGCATTTCACTGGATGTGTGGAACACTTGTTAATTATGTCGGCCAGGTCTACATTTTTATTATCAACTATCTGCCGCTCTGCAAATATATCCACCAATGAATCGGATCTTGCCGTGCAAATTCGGCACAGCAATTCCATGTTAAGGTTGATTCATTTAAACTTAATAACAAATTTATAAAACAAAAAAAAAACACAACAATAATGATAACAACTGATTTAGAAAACAGCTGATAGAATGACCAGACCTATGTTTTTAATTTTTTCACTACTTGGCTTTTTTTACGACTGCAACTGGTCACACTTTTGATTATTCGCTTCGTATTGCAGTTTCGCTTAAACAATATGTTAAGTTCATTATGAAGGATTAATATGTCTCTACTCGAACAGTATGAGCAGCAATATGCCGCTCTGATTGCTGAAATAACTGCCCACATAGGAAGATTACAACATCAGCAACAGAGCAGCAGTGAGTAATCCCAGAGATAATTGTAGCTATTATACTATTGAAATTGAATCCTTAAACCGTTGCCCCACCCCTCTCCTACCCTACAGATGAACGTCACGAGCTGTGCCGTAAAATCGATGGCAGCTTGCCGGAGGCTCAGGAGCTACTTGAGCAAATGGGACTGGAGGTACGCGAACTGAATCCAACACAACGCACCAATTTCAACAGTAAATTACAAGTGGCCCAAGCCGAATTAAAACGGCTGCAGGCGGAATACAAACAGACCAAGGACAAGCAACAGCGCCCCACCAATGCCTTCACCACCTTAGACTTGACCGCTGCTGGTGGGGATTACTATGACGAAGATGTGTCGATTAGCAATGATCAACGTCAACGTTTACTGGATAATTCCGAAAGAATTGAACGTACCAGCAATCGCTTAACTGAGAGCTATCGTGTTGCCTTGGAAACAGAATCACTGGGTGCACAAGTCCTTAATGATCTGCATCATCAGCGAGAAACCCTTCAGGGAGCACGAGCCCGTCTTAGAGAGACAAATGCGGATCTTTCACGAGCCGGACGCACCCTTAACACCATGATGCTACGTGCATTACGCGAAAAGGTTGTACTCTATGGCGTGGGTGTGTGTTTCGTTTTAGCCGTGGGTGTGAGTCTATATCTAACCTTTGCGCCCAGCTCATCGGCGGCCACATCATAGTGAAAGAATTACAACTAAAGATTAGAGAAAATTTACAAAAAAACAAAAAAGTTGATAGCGCGCATTCCTCCACCTGCATGGGGAGACTTTGTTTATTTATTTGTTTAAATAGCATATGTTACGGCTACAAGTATTCCATGTGTTGTGGCCTGTTTAGCCATAATCTCTATTCAATAATGCAAGTACGTATGATTATAGTTAAGTATTGGCAAAGATTACTCAGTCCGACAAAAATTGAACTAGGCTTCCAAAAGGGGCCAAAATTCTGAAACTGGATTTTCCTTTCATAGTCCCGGGAATCTGACCCTGGAAAGAATTACCTTGCTCTAGTGTTTCTGAGATATTTTGATTTTTGTTTCTTTAGAAAAAAAAAAAATAAATATTTTCGTTATATTTAAGGTTTACAAATGGGACTATATAAAGTTGTAAAAAATTTCTATTCATTGTCGATCTACGTTATTTGATTTGGTTTACTACTATGACTTATTGTTAGTATAACTAGATTTTGGTGTTCATTATTCGGGACGCATTCTTTCATAAATTTGAAAAAAAAAAAATAACTACATATGTATTTACAAATCATAAAGTGTTAATAAATTAAACTTATTTAAGATAAACAAAAAAAGAAAAAAAGGAAAGACGAAGGACACAAATTCGAAAAAAGCAAAGGCATTGAGTTCAGCTCCAACTTGTCTAAAGGTTTAGCTAGCCAAACTCAATGTTCCCTAACTGCTAGCAACTACAAGAGGAGGACTCCTCATTGACAGCCTCTAAAGCGCTGTGTTCCCTATCGATTTGGAAACTTTTCTCCTCCAAGGCCTGCAGTTCCATTCTGGAACGATTGGCTTGTACCAGCTGACGCGAGATATCAAGGAACATTTCCTCGATACCCTCACCCGTACGACAGGATGTCTTGTAAATGGCGCTAATCAGTGTGTGGCATTGTTCACAAAATGCCTCTACATCCTCATCACTGACCTCGGGTTCACGACCCTCCAGGTCAGTTTTATTGCCACAGATAAAGATTTTAGCGTTCTCAGCATATGTAACAATATCAAGAAGATGCTGCGAGAGGGAATGAAATGAAGCTGCATTATCCAAGGCAAACACCAAAATAGCACCCTCGGCGAATTTATAATATGACGATGTAACTGAAGCCACACGTTCCATGCCGCCAGTGTCCCATAATTGCAACTGACATACAAATTTGGCAAGATGTTATGGGTTATGGATCATGTCACTTATTACTACGCACCTTTATTTGTTTTTCAGCCACATTATAATCCCGATCAATGTGATCCAAACCTAAAGTGGATTTTCGATCTGTTTCGGTCACAAAGGTGTCATTGGCATAGCGACGAAAGAGGGAACTCTTGCCGACACCATAGTCACCGCAAAGTATAACCTTTAGCTTAGGAATGCGCACCTTTGCCATTATATTAGCAAGAGTTCTCCACGAAATTAATTAAATTAATACGCAACTGATTGGCATCAGTGTTGCCAACTTTAACTGACGCTGGCTAAATGGCCGTAAAATGGCTAACAGTTCACAAACAAATAGCCAAAAGGTCAAAGGTTATCCCTAATACAGCCAATTCAAATGAAGCTAACTTAATTAAATATTAGACGAACTAATTTATTTTAATCTATAAAAGTTTGTTTTTGACCGCAGAGTTGCCAAATTTGTGCATAAATGACAGTTTTTTGTATATCGATAAAATAAAATTGTTTTTGGCGCTTGCAATAAATTTTGAAATCTGACCTTATCAGCAGATAAGAGTTTTGGTTAAAAGCTAATGTTTTGCCTTTGGCAACTAGTAAACTATAACTAACAGTTGAGAGCCAAAGATGGGGATCCCGATTCAAATGTTTGTAATCTTATTGGCAAGCTTTGCAACATTGGCATATGGTAAATGTTAATTTACAATCTCTTGATATAAAATTGACGTTATCTCCTCTTGCATAAACTTAGGACGTTCTGGCTATGGGCCAGGTGAACAGGATTGGGGATTTGTTGATGTTCGCACTGGAGCACACATGTTTTATTGGCTCTATTATACTACCGCTAATGTGACAAGTTATACCGATCGTCCATTAGCCATTTGGCTACAAGGAGGGCCAGGTGCTTCTTCAACCGGATATGGAAACTTTGAAGAACTAGGACCTGTTGATCTTTATGGGGATTATCGCAACTGGACTTGGGTGAAGGATATGAATGTCTTGTTCATTGACAATCCCGTGGGTAGTGGCTATAGCTATGTGGACAATACGGCTTATTATACAGCCACCAATAAAGAAATCGCCTTGGATCTGGTGGAACTCATGAAAGGTTTCTATGCGCGCCATCCAGAATTTGAAAAAGTACCACTACATATATTCTGCGAAAGTTATGGTGGTAAAATGGCACCTGAATTCGCTTTGGAGCTGTATTATGCTAAGGAACGTGGGGAGATTGTCAGCAACTTGACTTCAGTGGCATTGGGAGATCCTTGGACATCACCAATTGACTCGGTTCTGGCGTGGGGACCATTACTTAAGGAAACAGGCATTGTGGATCATGATGGCTATGAAGCCATAATGGTAGCTGCTAATTTTACAGCGGAATTGGTGGAACAGGAGCGTTGGATTCAGGCAACAGCCCAATGGGGCAACACCCAATGGGAAGTCATGAAGGCATCCAAGGGTGTTGATTTTTATAATGTGTTAAAGGAGACAAGAGGAGATCGTTTTCAGGGACAGGCTCTTTTGACACCAGAAGGTATGCGGAATTTAATTTGAAAGAAAAAGTTTTGATTTTTAAAATGCGCCATGCTTTTAGAGCGCCTTTACCGCACCATGGTAAAGTTCGATATAGATGAGGATCGTGATCAAATTCTTGAAGATTTGATGCGTGGCCCTGTAGCCGAGACTTTGGGCATTCCATCCAATGTTATTTGGGGTTCACAGAGTAGCAATACTTTTGATATACATAGAACAGACTTTATGAAACCCGTCATTCATATTGGTGAGCTCAAATTTGATGTTCTTTTTGTTGTTTTCATATTCAATTATTATTTCCACCTTGCTCAATGTAGTCAATGAACTGCTGGAGAACACCCCCCTTAAGGTGGGCGTCTTTTCCGGTGGTTTGGATTTAATCTGCGCAACCCCAGGCACTGTCAATTGGATAGAAAAGTTGGAATGGAGCAGGAAAAGCGAATATGTTAATGCCACAAGAAATGCAATTAGTGTGGATCGTGTACTAGAGGGTTATCAAAAGAGCGGTGGCAATTTCACCATGTTCTGGATAAACCGTTCTGGACATATGGCGCCAGCTGATAACCCAGCCGCATTAAGCCACGTGTTGCGTGAATTCACAACCTTTGGTTAATGTTAAACTATGTAATTAAAATAAAATTGCAAACCAATGCGGAAGAGGAATGGTCTTTCATTAGAAAACCAATTTAAAATAAGTAACGATAAGCGTTTCACAATCATCTGGGTTAATTATGAACTAGATTTTGCCTTTTGGTATTTTCTATCATAATTTATGAAGATGACAGTCGCAAAAAACGAAAGAGAAAACTGACAAATGTCGTAAATAGATTGACAAAGCTACCGCGTCACGTCTTTAAATCGATCGTCCGTCGATCACATCTGTTTGGTCATAAATTGTCGATAAACCAAGCGTCTTCAATTCGCGCCCCCGCGACCCACCCACTTATAGATTAGAAATTCTGCCCACAGTGGCTAAAGGGTTGACAAACTTACTTTCAATGTTCGCCGCTTGGTCAATGATCAGACATTTGTCGCACTTATAGGTGGACGGTTGAGTTTAAGAAGGAGAACTTGGAAACTGGTGCAAAATGAGTCGTTTGCTTATCAGCGTAATTGCGCTCCTCAGTCTTATTTGTTATGGAGCAGTTGACGGTAAGTTGGAGTTGACCCCAATTGTCTTAGACAACCAACTGGGCAAAGAAATATACGCTAACATATTCCAGTCAGGTGTGGAATATATTTATTCTTAATTAACGAGAAAGTGTTTCAATAGCCTAATCCAAGGTTTTTCAATTGCAAAACATTTAATAACATTTCGGTCTTCAATTGTTTGTAATTCTTTCTATTTTAACTTTCCCCTTGAACTTTATTATTTTTCATTAGTTTTTATATACCCATAGGAGAAACTATCTCCGACTATAATATAAAGTATATATAGTCTTGGTGAGTAGTGTCCGTCTGTCTGTCACTGGACTATAGTTAGCACGTTTACGTTACAATCTTAATTTTGTATATTATATTAGCTTATCGCAACCGCTAAGTGGATGCTTGACAAATCACTCGATCGTGGTAAACCACTAGAAAACGCGATTCTCTTGATAACACTCGAGTGTGTTCTGTGGAAATTAAAAGTGTTGTTGAAAAAACGTTTATCGAAGAAAGTGTCTATACCTAATATATATATATATATTTGACTATTTAATTATAATCTTAGCACGCACGGGATATGGTCCTGGTGAACAGGATTGGGGATTCGTTGATGTTCGCACTGGAGCTCACATGTTTTATTGGCTCTATTATACTACCGCTAATGTAACTGACTATACCGAACGTCCGTTAGCCATTTGGCTGCAAGGGGGCCCAGGTGCTTCATCGACAGGATATGGTAATTTCGAGGAATTGGGACCACTGAAACTCGATGGCAGCTATCGCGACTGGACTTGGGTCAAGGATATGAATGTAATATTTATTGATAATCCAGTGGGTAGTGGTTTCAGTTATGTTGATGGCTCATCATATTACACGACCACCAATAAGCAAATTGCCTTGGATTTGGTTGAGTTCATGAAGGGATTCTATAAACTTCATCCTGAATTCAAAACTGTACCTCTGCATATATTCTGCGAAAGTTATGGTGGCAAAATGGCTCCAGAATTTGCCCTTGAACTTTATTACTCCATTCAACGCAAGGAAATTGAAAGCAATTTTGTATCTGTAGCTTTGGGTGATCCTTGGACCTCTCCCATTGATTCTGTTTTGGCATGGGCGCCATTCCTCCTCGAATTGGGTATTGTTGATCCGTCAGGTTATGAAAAAATTCAAGTATCAGCCATTAAGACCCAGGACTATGTTGAAAGGGAGAAATGGACACAGGCCACTTTGCAGTGGAGCTCCACACAATCTGTAGTGTTGCGTGAGTCAAAGGGTGTGGATTTCTACAATGTGGAAACCCCAACTCGTGGGGATCAGTATGCGCTAAGAGCTTTGGATGTTCTGAGCCAAGAGGGTATGTTTAAATGCAGTTAAATTGGAATTTTTCCTGTAGAAGCGTTTTCTTGCAGAACTCATGTACCGCACTTTGGTACACTATGACATTGATGAGGATCGCGATAAGTTGCTAGAGGAATTAATGCTTGGTCCTGTTACTGAAGCTTTAAATATTACCACTGGCATCAAATGGGGTGCTCAGAGCTCAACTACGTTTACCAAACTAATGGGTGATTTCATGAAACCTGCCGTACATATTGGTAACCAAAAACAAAAAAAGGTCCTATCCGTAATATAATATGTTTTATATTTACTTTAAATAGTAAGCGAACTTCTAAACAACACCACCGTCAAGGTTGGGGTCTTCTCAGGTGGCTTGGATTTGATCTGTGCCACACCTGGCGCTGTCAATTGGATTCGCAAAATGGAATGGTCTGGCAAGAAGGCATACAATGCTGCACCCCGCGTTGGAATCAATGTTGATCGAGTGTTGGAGGGTTATGAGAAGACATCTGGCAATTTCAGCATGTTTTGGGTAAATCGCGCTGGACATATGGTCCCTGCTGACAATCCACAGGCCATGTCCTATATATTGCGTGCATTCACCAATTTTGGTTAATTTTAATAAAGTTTTCAAATTAATTGGTTTATTTAACTACAAAATAAACATATATATTTATATTAATAAAACTTTAAAGGATTTTTTAATTTAAACCTAACCGAAACTATTCTGTATGGCTTCAAAGATTTAACGGTTAGCTTGTTCGAGACAAGTTTAATACTAGAATCTATACTTATTTACAAATATTTTTCTAATAGTTGACGTTTTCTGTAATCGTTATCGGTCGGTATCGATAGATAGAAAATATCTATTATCGCCAGATTCGCGCCATTCTTACGTACAACACTAGTGTCGTTTTCTAATTTGGCGCAATTGTGAACATAAAAATTCTTATGATTTAAGAAACAGTTTGACTTACCGATCATAATAGAACTACTTAATACATATGTAACTACTGGTGAAAACGCAGAACAACACAGTGCCATTTATGTACATGAAAAGGGGGGGATGAAAAAATCCTTGAAAGCCTTTAAGTTTATTGATGGAAAATAAAGATAATAAGATATTAACTCAATTTTACCGGCTAAAATAATATAATATAAAGTTTGGATAAAGTGACGTACCATCACAGGTGAGTCGTACCGCTTTAAATTGTATGAACCTAAAAAATAAGGCTTATGTTCTTCCTACAATGAATTGTTCAATCAATTTCGAATGATTGAACCAATTTTAATATGGTCCGCGCAGCGTTTTTAAGAGAGGTTTTGATAGCCGCTGGTTACAACGTATGCGCAGGTTTCGTTTTTCAGGAGCGGCTATAAGTACCAACTCTTATTCTTGCCGTCCATCTTTTTTTTTGCGTATGAATGAACTTACACACATAGATACAAAGAGCATACATACATACATATGTATGCACTTACGTACATATACATATAAAAGTCGAATTATAGTCGGTCGCTCGATCAAAAGTTAAAGTCAGTAAAGCAAACAACTAACAGTAATATTGTCGCCTGCGCAGTAGGAAATATCACTTCAGTTCATTCTCTCCCATACACACGCACTTAAATACACGAACACACAGACACACCCCACACTATCGGTCGCTCGGTGAAAATTACAACCCTCTCTCCGTGTAGCGGCCTTTTGTTTGTTATGCTTCTCTCACTAACGCTGGCACTCACAGCAAATCCACAGCCATTCGTCCGTACACACACACACACACTTATATATACAAAGAGACATGGAACACCCACACCCACCTTATCAGTATAAAAACACAGGCCGGCGCAGAAAAGAGCTCTCGCTAACGCTGCGCGCATTCGCGAGAGAGCAAAGCAGCTATTTTTACTATATGCACGTTCTAGTCTACGTTGGGAAATTAAGCCAAACACAACACGTGTGTGCGTGTGATTGCGGCAATGCTCTAAACGAATTATAATCGAATAATAGGGCAAAATTGTGATTGCTTGAGAAAAGCAAAAACTTTGCAAATAAGTGCAGTTGAAAGCCCCGTTGGGGAATATCTAAAGAAAAAACTGCAGAATAATGAAAATGATTGAGGCGACGTTTTGTAGCTCCCAACGCGCATAATCGTAGCCATCTCACACGGACACGGACACACACATGCACACAGGCACAGCGGGAGTGAGAGTAATAGACAGTGAGAGAGAGAGACAGAGAGAAAGAGAGAGACTAAGAGACAGACGGGGAGGGAAGGGTGAGTGAGCGCAGCAATTGTAAACTTGCCGTGTGATTTGAGTTTGGCAGCGACATTTACCAAGGGAAAACAACGGGAACAACAACAAAACAGAATGCGTGTCCGCGAAAAGCGAAAACAACAAAAGGAGGCAAAGGCTCAGGCTAACAACAAAGAAGATGATAAAAACCAAAAGGTTAGTGGTTTAGTTATAAGGTATCAGAACTGCATCCGACACTAATTGAACTTTTAATCTAAATAGCTGTCCGATGCAGATACAAATCGTACAACTACGGCAACGCCACCACCTCCAGCTGCGCCTTCAACCAATTCCACAACAACAACAGCAACAACTACGACAACATCTACTACTACAAGCACTTTACCCGCTGCTGAGAAGGTGGCCTTTGACAATCGCATTAAGCGCAAGAATGTCCTGGCTCTAAATGAGAAAGTCGCTGCTTTAAGAGAGTACGATCGGTTGCCTGTATATAAGCATGTAGGGCGCCTGTTTAATTGTAGCCCGGATCAGATCAAACGAATTGTACAACAGCGCGAGGAGATTCTGCGTGCCTGGGAACAGCGAACCAGACGCAGTCAGGATGCTCGCACAATGGAAACGAAAACGGTGCGAGTGTCGATGCTGGGAAAAGCTGTATACGATTGGATCAGGCGTATGATGTACTACAAGGATTTTGCGATAACCGATGGTCTTATCCAGAAGATGGCTCTACAATTCAAAAGCTCTATGGGACTGAATCATTTTTTTCCACATCAAGAATGGTGCGACAAATTTCGTCATACATACAAAATACCACAGAGTTACACAAAGCTTTTAAAGATTGGCTACACCCAGGGTTATTCCGTTCAAATTAAGGACATTGTCAAGGATGTCATGTCCGAGTGCACGCCAGAGAGCACCCATGAGGATGAGGAAGATATCGGTGAGGATATCAGTCTAGGTAGCACTGTAAGCAGTCATGCTGGGGATGATGAGGACGCTGAGGTAGATGTGGATGGCGGCGATATCAGTGAAAAGGATGAAAAGGAAGAGGACAAGGATGTTAAGCCAACACTTAGTGAACTAAATTTAGCTCGAGCTCTGCAAACGCAATTGGTGAAGCTTCCTTTGCCAACAAATACGCCTCCGGGTACATACCAAAAGGTCCTACTAGCCACGCCAATTGTGCCGCCTGCTACTGCTGCTTCAGCAGCTGCTACTGGAGCTCAACCTATGACTATGACAATTATTCCATTGGCCACTCTTGCACAAAGCATCACTCCGCGTACGACGAGCACAGCTCAGACGCAACCGCACCAACAGCAGGAGAAAATTCCATCAGTTCCACCGCCCATGGTGGACATAAAGCAGGAGAAAGAAATTAAAACAGAACCAAAGGACCCCGAAGAGGTGGAGGAGACGCAGGCGAAACCAGCACCACAAGAAGAAGAACCAGTGGTTCGTATCAAACAAGAAATAGAAAGCGAAGACGAGCTCGATGATGATGCCAATGGGGGACGATCGAGTGTCACTTCCCTGGCCGAAGTCTTGGCGGCCAATGTAGAGCATGAAAAAGAATATATTGAGCATATGCGTCAAAGAAAGGAGAGTCCAGCACCTGGACCACATCTACCGCCCATGCCTCCACTAACCAAGGCACCAAACGTAACTCGCCAAGCTGCCAAACGACGCCATCAGCCGGATCATGATGACAACAACAATGCCGATCTTAACCAACGTGGAGTAGGATCCGGTGAAACAAATGTCATTAGTTGTGCTCAGGCTCGCAAGTACCTGAAACTGCTGGAAGAGTTTGCCCTATATAAGGAGAACTATCGCCTAATTGGACTGATCACTCGAGCCGATGAAGTAATGCGAGAAATGGGCGATGATTCGCCCTAAACAACGGATACATGGTTAAGGGATTATAGATGCGAGTAGGGGTGGGGGGGAATTGTAATATGCTTCAGCCAAATAGCGTGCTAGTTGTAAGTTCTTAGTTTTTAGCATATTATTATATACACAGGAATACAAACACACACATACACACACATCTCCAAGATGCAATCAATCATAGAATTAAAATCTAATTTTTGAACTAAACCAAATATATGAAACCAAATTGCAGTTCTGCGTCATTGCTATAATCTCGATGTGGATTCCGTCGCCATTTGTCTATATGTGCATATCTATATAGATATATATATATATATATGTGTATGTACTTATATGTATATATGTACAAAGTCTATCAACTATAGAGTCATTCATGGCCAGCACAAAAAGTCATCTAAATATACGCGCTGGTTTCTAGTGCGCATGTCTGCCCTTAGTTGTTGGCCGGGCTAGACCAAACAGTCGCTCTCTCTCTTTCTCTCTCTGCAACTCTCACCTACTCTCTCTCTCGTGTTCTCTCTCTTTCCCTTTCTCTCTTAGTGGCGCACACTCTCCCCTTATAGACGGAGTGTTGCTGGCTATCATCTCACTAACACACACATGCATCGGTTTGTCTGTGTGAGTAAGAAATGGACACCCACCCGTTGTGGGTGGCATGTTTGGCGCATGGCGTTGTACAAACTGTGGAGTATGTAGCACTACAGACAAATTACAATTACACACATATGTGTGTGTGTGTGCTTGTATAAATGTAGATGTAACAGTTTTTGTTATAATGAGAATAATTAACTTAACTACTACTATAAGATGTTGTCGTCAATCATTTGAGTAATTCATCCCTTATGTTAATCAATAGTTTTCTAAATTCAATATGAGATAATCTATTGCAGTTGAGATCAGCTCATTGACTGATTACGTATACAAAGAGATAATTAGTAAACTAAAAACCCTTGTTCAATCATTATAATGCTTTTCTATATACATACATACATTTATTTTAATTACCAACAACAAAGTATTGACTGAATCGTATTATTTTTGTAGTACAAATCTATAGAAAAATCAAAAAATAATATTATTAAATAGTGCGCATGTCTGCCCTTAGTTGATGCCAGCTCTTGGTCTCGTTTAAACTGAATGATGACGGTGCATGTTTCTCACCCACACCGAGACATGCGTATGTATGTATGTATGTAGACATGTACTTATGTACATATTTGAGTGCACGAAAACATTGCAGCAAGTGTTATTCTGGGTAGGCGGTTGGGTTGGGGTAGGGTTGATTGTAAAATGAGAGTGGCATTGGTTGAGGCTAAAATATTTTAAACATTTGCATTAATATACGCACATACATGTATGTATGTATATATACACCAATTTTAAACTTATGTACATATAAACATATATAAAAAACAAAAATATAATATTTATATAAATATATACATATATGATTATGTATATATATCACATTGCGTATTTTCAACAATTTATAAAGAGACGTTCAGTCTCGCAGTTGATTGATTGAATTATATATACATGTGTGCATATATATGTATGTATGTACATAAATGTGTGTATACATATATACATACATAAATGGATACAGCTGGCACGTACACATATAAATGCATATACATATATGTATATATATGTATGTATACGTACTCACAATCGAACAATGCCAGCAGAAAAACTAATCAATCATTCAATCGAATGCGCTCACACACAAGCATACACACACACACACACACATGGGTGCTACGTCTACATCTACAAAACATCAGGTTTTTAGTTCATGATTGTCGTTTGCCGGGTGAGGTTGCTTGTCTCACAATCAGTTCAAGTCCCAGTTCCCATTCCAAGTCCAATCAATTTTGCTTGTTTTTGCTGCGCTTCTATTCTGCTGTTGTCAGAGAAAGAGAGAGAGAGAGATAGAAGGAGGCAGATAGAAAGGGAAAAAGAAAAAGAGAGGGACCGACCGGCATGGCGTACAATCATTCAGTCCGAGATTCACAACGTTTCAGTATACGTAAATTTTGGCGTGAATTCCTAGCGGTATATCAGCAAATGCCGGAACTTTGGGATGTTGATCACGCCAATTATCGAAATAAGGAATTAAAGAATAAGGCATATAATATTCTTGAGGTTAAATTGAGGGAAGTACAGCCAAATGCCACACGGAGCGATGTTGGACGTCGCATTAATATATTTCGTACAAATTATCGACGCGAGCAGTTGCGTATCCTGAAACAAAAGGAATTGGGATTGCATGGAGATCTTTGTAAACCATCGCTCTGGTTTTATCATGACATGGAATTCCTTTCCCAAGGATCGACGACATTCCAGCATAGAGGAAAACGGGGCCGTTGCAAAACCAAAGCAGTTTTTGACTCTCCAAAAGATGTGAGTACAGTATGGAAATGGTACACATGAAAGGAGTGTTAAACACCAGTTTGCTTACTTTATAGAATACATTGGATTCATTGGATACTATGTGTCAGTGGGCCGTAAAAGAAACTACAACGAATAGCCCCAATCAGTCGGAAGACAGTTCCCTGCTCAGTCCAAAAATCGAAATTATAGAGGACGATGTAATGGAGGAGACAAATCCAATTAATTTAAACGAAAATGATAATGTTAAGCGAGGTGGCTCTGTAAAACGGAGTAGAACAAGATCCGGGCATTCGTCAACTAATATAAATGTATCGACACTTTTTATCGAAGATCCCAAAGGGCCAATAGTCCAAAAGCCCAAGAGCCACCAGCCTGCAAATGAAATAAAAACAAACAACCGTCCCAGATTGTCCAATTCTCAGGTGGAAGATACCTCATTAATTAACCCTAAAATGGAAATCATTGAACAGGATGTCGACGAAGAGTTTTTGCCCATGGAAATCAATCAAAATAATGGTTTGCATTCAATGAATGAAAATGAACCGGATGGCTCCACAACGTTGACTGTGATAAAGGGTGGATCAGAATCCAGCAGTGGATCAAGTAAGGGCAATACGACAACTCTTTTAAGTGAGGCTTCCGAAATTCTAGCAAAATCCTGGGCTATTCAGTACGAAGAAATGGCTCCAACACAACGAATATTAGCCCGTAAAGCCATCGCCGATATTCTTTTTGAGGGATGCATGGGTAACCTGCGTATAAATCGTGGTGAACAGCGTAATACCGTTGGTAATCACTGAAATCTGGATCAATATTCAAAAATTCAAATTGTTTCTTACAAATAAATGAGAGCGAAATTCTCACGAAAACTTAATTTGTTTGTTTTAACTATTAATGTGCCAAGTCTCTACGCAGAATTGGTTCTAAAAAAGTGAAATGTAAAAAAGAATTTTAATATTATTTATGATAACCATTTCGATATAAATATAAATGATTACTTTCTCAGATATTTGAACCGAGTTTCAAATATTCCGCCTTTTTGAGTTATCGATTTTTTTTTATAACTGTTGCTTTGTGTATCGCATATAATTGATGTATCGATAGATTAGTTGTCCAAAACAACGCAAGAAAACGCTTTTCGTTGTAAATTCCAAAAAAAAAAATAAAAAATTTCACCCTCTCATGTTTATTTTTAAGTGGAGGAAACGGGTAAATACCAAGGACAACATATTCCTTTAAAATTGCATGTAATTATTATCAATTTTTGTTACAGCTTCGATTGGATCCTCGTTTGTGATGCAAAAGTGCAGCGAACTGGGCAGCAATTTGGAGTGAGTTTTATTATTCATTTTTAATACAGTGTATCGCAAAAGTATTTGACGCAAATTCAGAAACCTTAATACAGTTGACTATACAGATATTGTATATTGAATATAACATGTCAGATTGAGCGAAGGCAACATGCCTTTCTAATGAGTATTTATCTGTGTACTTATCTATTGGCCAACAAGTAATACAGTCATTTGTGTGTTTTTATACATTAAACGAATACTTTTATGATACAGTGTGTATTTAAAATGATTATCTAATATTAATATTCATCAATATCTTTTAACCAGAGTATGGCAGTACTTAAACCGGTACGGTCTGCCTGCATTGAAAGTTAACAAGGGTCCCGAAGGCCATCATTTAGTGAAGGATTGCCATGATCAAATAAAGAAGGCATTACCTACCGACTCATATGACAATCTAATGCTTTGGGTAAACCGCTGGCTTAAAAGCCTTGATGAAAAGGACGCAAAGACTAAATTACGTACGACACCAAGTAAAACCCAAAGTGCACCTGCTGGTGGCAAAAAAGAAGTTACATTACCTGTTGAATCAAAACCAAGTAATGTAAATAAAATGAAGCAAACCACTAAAAACAATTCAAAAAATGATAATTCAGTCGTTGATCTGTGCAGCGATGATGAGATTAGTGAGAATCAATCAGATCATTGCTTTGATTGCAACACTGTGGTGGCGAAATCCCATTTAGTTATCCATGATGACGAATTTGGCGACATTCACTTAAAGGACTATGCGGCCCATGTCGATGGAAAGCAACCGAAAGCATCGGAAAGTGAAGAAAATGATCAAAGAACACTCAACCTGTGTACCGATCAAGACAGTGATGAAGAAGATATTTCTCATACAACCAGTGAAAATACTCTGGAACTATCAGTTGGAGCAACCAAAAAAGCCAATTTAAATAACAGTAATAAACATAAACCAAAAGAAGCTCTAATACGTGTACGAACAGATTTAAAAGCGACTGTAACGCCGTCGCCATCAAGTGCTGGAAAGCAATTAAATCTGGAAAAGGATAAGACAACACAAAGTCATCCATCTACATCTAAACGAAAACAACCACGAAAACCGTGCGACTCAACCACAGAGAATTGCCCTAAAAAACGGAAAAAGAGTTCAATTAAAGACTTAGGTGTACTATTTCGAGAAAGTATTAATGAAGCTTCACCAGATACCACATCCACATCCACCGCCACACCACATCCAACAGTTAATATTGTTGAGCCAAATCCCGTACTGAGTTTGACTCATATTTTGGGTTTGTTGGACTGTGTGGAAAGTTATGCCAAATGGCAACATAACTTAGAGGCCACCGAACTTCTTGTCCAGCTTCGTAGTAGCTTACGGCGAAAAAACCAAACGGATAATAAGTAATCTTTGAAGAAACCGAACAAAGATTCTGTTAATGGTGGTTTATGGGATCAATTAAAACATTGAAGCTATTTATTTTGTTTCTTTTTAAAATTAATACAACTTCATCTCATGACAATAATAATGTCTCCCAATTACTGCCGTGCCACAGTTAAGTTTTCTTTTTTTTTTTTGCCACCCTTGGAATGACTTTGTCTTAAGGATTCTTACAATATGAATATGTAAGCGTGTTTTTTTTTATTATTATTATATATATTTTCTAATTTTAAGATTGAAATTGGATCATGTACAAATTTTCAATATATATATAAAAATAAACTTTTATACGGATCTTAAAAATGTTGGAATCTATATCAAGGATTTTGCTTTGAAAGGAGGAAAACTGCTGCTGTATATCTTTAGAAAATGAAAATGGCCAGCTGGAAACTGCTTTAAGGATACCTTTTGATTGCTAGTCAAACAATTTGGAACTTCAGGACTCGTGAATTAAAAAATTTATATTGAACATTAAACATTAACAATAAAATTTCACAAGAAATCAGTCGAAAAATACAAACAAAAGGATTCATGACCATTTTCTTTTGGGTTCAGGATGACGTCCATTAGCGTTAAATAACCATAATATTTATTATTATATTCAGAGTTCATTGGAAAAGTAACTTAAAATGAACAAGTTACAATAACTTTTTTTTTTTTTTTTCATATTATTAAGATTTCCTGGAGTATTTATCTAGTGCCAAGATCCTACGTGATCACAATTTCGTGAACTTTCTTCTTAAAAACTGAAATTTGTCCTGATGTATTCACAGTGTCCAGTGAATACTAGCCAAGATCCTGCGTGATCATAATCTCGTGAAAACAATAATTTCTTTTCATCTCTCTTTAACAACTATAACTAATTTGTTCTGAAGTATTTAGAAACGCTTATTTAGTGAATACTAGCCAAGATCCTGCGTGATCACAATCTCTTTTTAACAAATATTGAAACTTATTTTTACAAATCTTACCAACAGTTTTAAAAACTTATTTCAATTCTCGAAACATGGAATTTTAAATAGTTGTTATCAGTGCATTTAGTTAGTTAGATTTACTGATAAGTTTGTTAGCATATTTGTTATGTTCTGTTTGAAATCTGTGCCGGCTACCTGTTAGATGATCAAAGTTGAATGTTGCGCTAAATATTGCTTCTGCGGTTGGCACATGGGCAGGTTGCTGCCTGGTAAGCCAAGCTGCTTACAATATGTTCTGGTTCTGGCCGCCGCCCATCCGGTGGTGATGCACTTAACGCGTTTGCAAATGATTTGGCCAGCTGTTGCCACTGCACCTGTGCCCATATATGATTGTATGGTAAGACTGTGTTTAAGTCACAGTCTAGACTAAGGCTTGGGCTTGTTCCATCCCCCCTTTAGTTTTGCCATTTTTTCTTTTTATTTTTATTTTGTAATTTTGCTGGGCCCAACCGCATGGAAAAATTCAAATCATTGAAACTGTGGGGATTGGGGCTGAGCTGTTGTAGCATTTTGCACCTGTCGTCCGCCCTACGCATGTGAAAATCAAGCGCAGCTTTAATTGATACAACAACAACAGCAACTGCAAATGGGGGAGAAAGAGGAGGTAGTGTTGTTGCAAGACTAGGGCTAGTTGCACGTGTTTTTGATTGGAGCACAAAGAGTACAAAGGGGGGGTGGGTAGGGTTATAGGCTTGAGCCTGAGCCTAGGCCTGGGCCTGAACAACTAGTCGCGGCAAAAATGTTGTAAAAAATGCGTGTGGATTGGGGCAGGCGCAACAGCTGCCAGAGTCAGAGAGTGCCTCAAGAGGAAAAGCGGCCCTCGAAGCTGAAACTTTTCAGCCCAAGACCATTTAAGGGCATTGAAATTAAATGCAGCTGCTTTAATGATGTTGCAGTTGTACTCCATGAATTGGATGTCGGTGTTTAAGGGGAGGGGGGAATTGAGACTAAAGGCAGCGAGGGGTGAGAAGGCGTATCAAAACAGTCTTAAGCAAATCTGGGAATATGGCACACAAAAAATATTTCTCTTGTTCTTGGCTAGTGGGCGGTCTATATGGGCGTGGCGCCTGCAAAAACAAAACGTTATACATGAGAGACTGCCCCGGTGGCCAAAAGCAACATATATAAATACATATATATATATGTATATATATATATAGATATGTAGTATATATATGTATTAAACAACTGCCACATTGCATTGCTGCCACACGGCGCCTTTTTGCCTTTTTGGGCCATTTAATGGGAGTTGCCGTTGCCTTTTTTGGTGCAACGAAATCAAGAAACAGAAATCTCTTTATCGCATGTTGCTGATGATGATGTTGTTGCCGTTTGCGCTTGTTTGTTTGTTTTTATTGTAGCTTTACTTGGTTTGTTGTATTTGCACCAACACATAAAAATAAATGCGATTTCAAATGAAGCATTTTTATATTTATTTTTTGCTTTTTTTTTTCCTTCTTTTCATTCTCGTATTGCGTTTGGGGCACAAAAAGCAAAACGAAAGACTTAGGCGAGCAACTTGTATTTGGCATTTAAGTTTAAACTGCAGCCAAAATGATTGCAATTTTTTGTCCGATGCCTAGCCCTAGTGGCACGACTTGATCAAAAGGTACTACTAGACTCCAACTTTAGCGATAAACTGCAATTTGAGGTCTACATTTACCACAGTTGCCTCTTCTCGGGTCAATTGGGAGGGGGGATGCTACCGCTTGCAGTATAAAGATTTACCATCAAATTTGATTGCCAAAGTTTATGTGAAATTTCCAATTGTATATTAAGCCAAAGTTATTACATTTTACCTCAAATGAATATTATATGTACACATATGTATGTATTCAATTGTCTGTCGATAGTTTATGCTATTACATAAAAATTGTTCTTAAAATTTTTATATGTATTATATAATTAACACATTAACACACAGATGCCATTTCACTTAAGGCCAAAAAATAACTTAACATTTAAGGACAAGATTCTTTCTCTTGATGCCCATGAATGTTTAGGAAACAGTGGCTATAAAGTCAACTTGGATTTAGAGCTAAGAACTATAGCATTAAAGGCAATCTTATAAAGAAGGAAACTACCTTTACTTGGAAAGTGTATTTTAAGTTTAAATCGAAAGAATCTTATAGAGCTTTTTTGACTCAATAAATGCTTTGACCATAAATTCTAAAAGTAATATTATAAAAATTTCCTATATATGTACATATTTGCTACAATTTAGTAGTACAGAGAAGAAAGTTTGCCTTAAAGTATTCTTACTTTGTTTTTACTATAAAAATTTTTTCCATTTATCTTTTATATAATTACATTTACAACTTGATCTCAAAATGCCAATAAAATCAATTAAGAGATATTTAAAAATATTCCCAGATCATCTGGAACTGGAATGAGATTAGAAATATCATTATTACTGGTACTATATATAACTCTATACATTAAATGTAGTGGAAGAAGAGTCTTAGATTATATATTTAATAATTAATTTTATATACAAATAAGCTTAAATTAGTTAAATTACAATTTGATAGTGTCACAACTATTTAAAGTTATTATATAGAATAGAATTGAAACCTTTTATTTTCCATTCATGTAGATAAATAATCAAACAATAACAAATTGCATTTCTCACGCGGCACGCGTCAGTAAACCACCCCCCAAATATTGCACTCAGGTGCAGCATGCCACACACATGCATGTATGTATTACACACCCTAAATTTTAGGGGTGTAATAAGGCAGTGTCGCTATATCGATGGCAAAGCCTTTTTTTTTCCATTCATTGTGGCCGCTTATAGTCAATGTCCCACGGACACGCTGTTGCTTCTTTAACAAAATCACACGAGAACCAAAGCAACTGGCCATGGGAATAGTTAGAGGAGTGAAGAGAACAGAACAGAAGAGAAGGGGGGGTGTGTATGTGAGTGGTAAGAGCAACTAAATATCGAGTCGTGTGAACTGTCTGTGGAAGCACTAAAATGAGGGATTATTTGTTGTTGTCCGTTTTGGGCTAATGAGACTTTTGTCAGGGCGAGAAAAAAAGAGGGAGAGTGAAAGAGCCAGTGAGAAAGAGAGAAATATTTATACGGGCGACGAACCTCTAAAAAAGATTTTCAATTAAATAAAGATTAAAATGTGTGTTAGGTTTTACTTTTGTCTGTTTCTCTGTTTTGATTTGCATTGAGTTACAATTGTATCAGAATGACCGCTGGAATGATGAGAACTTTATTTGGCTTTAACGCAATTACATTATCAAAAATTCTCTTCGCATTTTTTTGCTGTTGTTGTTGTTCTTGTACTTTTAGCATTTCGAATTTCAAAAAACGAAAAAAAAAAAAAAAAAAATTGCTGACATGCTTTTCACACGGCCCTCATGCCGCACAACTGTGGGACTGAGAAAATCACACTGAAGAGGCGAAATAATAAAAAAAAAAGTCTTTAGGCCAGACAGAGAGAGGACTGAGCACTGAGAGACCATGAAGAAGCGGGAATAAGAATTGGCGGTGGAGTAAAAACGAACCCGATTCTTATATCCATGTTAATGAATTGAGGGCCATTTGGGGCAGCGGTGCTAAACGGCGTATTACCTACAATTAAAATTAAACCATAAACCCCATAAAAGTTGACAAGCTGAGCGAGCATATTTGAGCCCAAAAGCAGCTGAAAGTTATTTTGGCCTGGTTTTATGAACACAAAAAAAAAAAAAAAGTCCCAAAGTCCAGATCAAAAATGAAGCGTTAATTATAAGCAAAAAAAAAAAAAAACCAAAATGAAAAAGGATATTACGGCGCCTTTTGATTATTTTTCTTTTCTTTGTTTTTTTGCTCTGTTTTTTTTTTGGGCGAAAATTTTACGAGCGAATGAATAACCAAAAACCAAAAAAAAAAAAAAAAGGGAGAGAGAGAGACTTAAGGCTAAAGAATAAGTTAACCATTTTGGTTAAGACCGGCGACACCTTTTAAGAGCGCCAATCGAATCAATGTTTTAACACGAGAATACCATTTCCAAAACGAGCTCATTAAAGGCTGCCGAATAAGTATATATATATATTTGTGTAGAATATGTATATAACCCCAGGGACTCTGGAAGGATGTCAAAAATAAATGAAAACGACTAAAATCGAAATGAGACAAACCAAAATTCTACGAATGTTGAAATTTTTGCTAAAGTCGTCTGTCTGGCAGCTGCAAATTGGAATTGGGAAACGGAATTCATATTCATTTGATTTCACAATGATGCGAAAGTGAAACCAAGCGCAAAGCCAGGCCAAACCCAAAAACAGCCAAAAAGGAATACACACATATGTATATACATATCCATGTGGCAGGTGAGCAGCAGTGGGAATCGGGAAGGGGCTATAAAGTCTAAAGGAATCGACAAGACAAAATACGTTGAAACATTTCTGGCTTCCAGATCACGACCTCCTTTTTGTTGGTATTGTTTCCGTTTTTTTTTTTTTTTGTATATTTCTTTTTGAACAAGTTTTGGCAATTTGAAAATCTCTGCGCTAATTACTTACCTGGGCTGGAATTGGAGGTTGGATTGTGATGTGCAGCTGCCTGACAAGACGCAAGACGGGGACAACTTTTGCCTTGCTGCCTAATTGAACTCATCAATTTGGGCTTAATGAAGTGGCTGGCCCCAGAGAGAGATGAGATGAGATGAAATGAATTGGTATAAAATAATATGGTAGAGTGGGAGATGGAGTAGGGAGGAGATGTGAAGGCTTCCACAAAATGTCGCATTGCATTTTCAAGTCCAGCGACATTGCAATTCATGAGGCGTGTTCCGGGCCGATTGCCGTGGCCTGATAACGGAGCATAAAACACAAAATGCCAGACCAATGAGTGCTTCCTGCACGGGCAGTTGCAGTAGCTGCAAAATCCTAAAAGAAATTGCATCGAAGATGGCTACTGGCGACCATTTAATTAGCAGGTTAATTGCCCATGAGGTGGCTTCATCTTCTTGGCCAACCAACCAACCAACAGATTTTGCATGTTGTCGATGGCAACTTCATTAATATCATCGATAGTCTGGTCAAAAAGGCGGCAGCATCCATGTCCAAATGCTATGGCATTTGTCATAGATACCAACAACTGGCTTTTACCTTACCAGTTGGCATAGTAGTTGCAGTTGGAGTTGGAGTTAAAGTTGGAGTTGCTATCGACTCCTAAATGACAAATGATATGTGTTGACAACAGGCGGCAGTTGCAAAATTTTGACACTGCTTATCGTTGTCGGAAGAGGGGAGGAGAGAGAAGAGTTGTTGCCTTTGCGAAATCTTTTGCCAATTTATGATAACTCCTCAATGGATGAGCTGCATCTCTCTCCCCCTTCCTCCTTCTCTCTCTTTCTCTCTCTCTTTCTTTATGCCATATTTCATTGTTATCTGAATCTTAATGAAGGATTTATCAAAAGGTAGCCCTAAAGTACCTGCATCGATCATCATTCACTTATCAAGATGACAATTTGGGCAGGGCCAACTTTAACTATTAATTGCAGTTATTGTCCATATTGTTGGTTTTATTGTTAAAAGAAGTCTTGATATATTTTTAAAGGACTTTTTAAACTATTTAATATAGTAAACCAAACTGATGAAAAAGTTGTGTAAAACGCTTTTTAAATTAGGGAAAAGAAAACAAGAGCTTAAAAGCCAAGGTCATGAATTGGCTTAATAAACCTTAGATAATATAGAAATTCAAATTTATTATATAGAAATTCTAATAAATAAACTGAAAATAGAACAAGTTAGTCTTTAAACCTAATTCGTTATGCAGAGAAACTGTATTATATATTATAGTGTTCCGATTCTTCTATTAAATAATAATCTATATAATAGTAAGCTTTATATAAGTAAACTTAAAACTATATAGTTATAGTAAACCCTTGATTCTTTACATTATTATTGCCGGCTATAATATATAAAGGGGTAATTTGGTGTAGACTTATGCCTCGAGTACCCCTTACTCTCCCATGGAAAACTAAAATCCACCACCTTCTCCTGCTAGCCAAAAATAACCCCTGCAAAGAAGTTCGAGTGTGTGGAAATAAGTTCCACAAGTACCCCTGCCATATATATACCCCTCATTTCCCCTGAATTACCCCAAGCATTGCCCCTACTTTAGAGCGCATGCGTGACGTTTGCCCCTACTCAGAGATCTAGTGGAGACTTCTTTTACAGAGAGCGAGAGAATGAGAGAGAGATCACTTTGCTTAGTCTTTGCGAATTTCGTCTTGTGTTCTCAATCGAGTCTGGTCTCTGACTCACAGAGTTAGTAAATTCATGGTATGCTGAGTAGAGAAGCACATGCCGCCGATGCCACAAGCAGCACTCCAACAACGAATTGCATTTGTAATCATGCGGAAATGATCGCGCTGACCTTTCGGCAAGTTAGCCGACTCTGCTGTCTGCTGTCTGTTGTCTGTTACATTCTGCGGTTGCAAAACTTATGATGGCTTTTATGACGACTGCTGGGCCAGCATCATCACCAGCCTTACCACTAGCTCATCTTTATAGTCTTGCTCCAGTGTCTGCAATTCGTTCGCATTATTTGCATGATGCAGCGACCTTTTGATCTTCATTTTTTAGTTTATTCCTGATGTTCAGTCAATACAATTATTGATTTGCCAAGCCTTTCTCCTTCATGCCAAAGATTTTATACTTACACTGACAATTCAAGGTGAACTTATCATCTGAACCCTATCTGTAATGTGGCCACAATTTGTGGCTACGTGCCTTCAACTTGTAGTTGCAATCAGTTTGAACTATGGATGAAGATGGACCATGCAAGATGGAAGCTGTCGAATTGCCCATCATCTACGTGCCAGTTTCAGGTTCAAAATCGAAACAAAACAAAATAAAAGAAGAAAAAAAAGTATAAATAATGTCACAGATAAAAGTTCTCTTGATTGTGTTTCCTTCGCATAATTGTTTGTAATACATTGACTTTTAAATGATGAACATGAATCACTTTATTAAGGTAACCGATTTATATAAATGGCATTTTAATCAAAATTGTCGCCTTTGGGGCCTTTTGGGGGTATTTATATTGGGGCATTATGAAAACAAATTGCCTTAACAGCATCGTTGATGGCCATGGCAACAAATTAAAGTTGCCTAAATGTTAAACAATTTACACCGATCTTGGATCTTGGCCGGCCGGCCGGCCGGATGGTCGGACTATCATCGTTGTCAAGCATTAGTCAAAGATCTTAAGCCAGAGCCAGATAGATCCTCAGTCAGGGTTAAGTTTAAGTTGGCCAGTCGTTCGAGTTTCTTAGCCGCAAAACTCGTCATCGTCGTCGTCGTCGTCGTCGTCATCGTCAACGTTCGTTGCGCTTCTTGGCTTGGTCAAGTGGGGGTTGGGTTGCCCAGTTGTCTGGCTCTAGTTGGCTTTGGCTAACTGAATAAGCTCTAGCTTCGTTTCGTCTCTAGTCTAGTTAATTTAATTTCAACGTCACGTCGTCACAGTTGCCGCCGTCATCATGGTATTCAAGTCGCAAGTTGCAAGTTGCATAGTCTCACAATGTCTTGTCCAGGCGACTGATTTGAATGCATTTTTGTGGCCAGCGTCTGAAATTACCAGACTGCGTCGTGGCACTGCCATTTCGAGGTCATGGGAAAACAGTTTTATAGTCACACACAAACACACACAACAACAACAACCGATTGAGAATTTTATTTATATTCATTTTCCATGCAATTCCAAGTTGAACGGGAAATGAAACTAAAATTCCACCCACAATTGAATTAAAATAAAATTAGAAAAGTCACAGAATCAAATATATATATATATATATATTTCCATAACATTTGTTCTCTTATCTCGAATAATTTTCAATAAAAATCGGTTGTAAATTGTATACTATATAATATAACACCTTTTCAAACGATCAATTCAAATTAAAAGAGATTAAACGTTAACAGTTTGAAAACTGTTGGTAATAAATAGTTAATGATATTACCATAATTCTAATACCATTTAATACGTTCTGGTTATACTAAATAATTACTTTTTTTTAATATTAATATTAATTTGCAAGACAAAACATGAGCTAAAACAACTTTATAATTAACCATAAAAACTAAACGAAAGAAACTATAAATTATATACGATAACAATGGAACAAACGATTAATCAACTTTAAATTAAAATACTTAAATAAGAAAATGAGCAATTTATATGTAATTGAAATGTACTTAATATATTTGAAATTATATTTATACTATATAAATCCATATATAGTAAATTTACTATAAAATTTTAATCGATTGATCGATTACTTATCCTTTTAATGGATGGCTCTTCTTAGAGACTGATTTCATGTATATAGTTTTTTAAGCTGTTTTAAAGCTTTAATTAATGTCAGTCGCCTCCCTCTGTGTGTCTAAATACAAGCATAAATCTTATCAGCTAAATTTAGTTGACAGTTTACCGCCATTTGGGTCCAAATTTTAATGATCAAGCAAAGCCACAAAGACACAGAGAGACAGAGCGAGAGAGAGAGAGGGAGAGGGAGAGAAGTAGATAGAGGGAGAGACAAGTTCAATTTAATGACTCAATTTCATTTAATTAAACATCAAACTGGCAATTACATTTAACCATTTAGCTGCATTTAATGCGACCACTTGATCGCCTCACACACACACACACACGCACACTCAGATACATACATATGTACATAAGTTTCTGTTTTTTGGTTTCTTTTTTTTTTTTTTGTTTCCACATAATTAAAAGGCTAGAGAATCTCTAACTGGCTATATTATAAATTCATGCGTTTGCCACAAAATGTGTCAGCGAGCATTTAGAGGGGCATTCATTTATGCAAAATGCCACAACATGTCCATGTCTCAGCTGCAATCTCAAGTCGCTGCCAATTCGCGCCAAGTGTGCAAATGATAAACGACTTGAACTTGCGACTGCCGAAAACTAAGAAGAAAAAAAGAGAGAGAAAACAAAAAAAAGAAACCCCAAACCCAAAGCCAAAGCCAACGGAAAACTAAATGAAATTCACAAAATTTAATAAAGTTTGTCGGTCGCCATAAATTGCGTTAAATGTTTATAATTTACATGTGTGCAACACACGCTGCGAGGGGTCCGAAGGTGAACTGCACGCAGCGTACTCAAGTTTGTGCCTTAAGTCTTTCGTTTCATATTATTTTTTTTTTCTCATAATATTTCTTGATTATTTTTTCTGTTGTTGTTGTTGTTGTTTTTATTATTGCAACTGCAGCAGTGCGTAAGCATTTGCATAAGGCAGCAGCAATTTTTTAATTGATATTTAATTGCAGACATGATTCTAGTCTCTGTGTGCATGTGTGCATGTGTCTGTGTGTGTATCTCTGTGTGTGTATGTTGCATTTATGACACCAAAGTGCCATGTCGCCAAGTATTTATATCAGGGACTCAAACTGAAACTGATCGATCGTATACTAAAACTATATCTACATATGAAAATTAAAAAATTATAATAAATAGATTATTTAATAATATATATTTTAATATATGGCAAAACCTTGTAATATAACTTTACTTCTCTCTAAATTCAAATGATAACAATAACACAAATACAACTAGAATTCTATAATTTATTTTGGCTTTTAAAGAATTTGTTTTTTTAAAACCTTTTCCAGCTTAACTATAACACTTTGTAAGCCAAGAAAAGTTTGAAAAAAAAACTGAAATTTTTACCTTTATTCTCTTTTAAATTCATTTACATTTAAATTAAATTTAAGTAAGCAAAATTTAAAAAAAATTATAAATAGGAGAAAATACGTAAACAAAACTAGTCTAAATGCTTTATTGACTTGTTTTGTTACCATTTTTGGTACTTTAAAGACATTTCTAGTACAAGGTGTTGAAAACAATGTTGAAAAAGTCAAAAGATTAGCTATGCCATTTATTGAATAATCGATGACTTATGCGTTGAACAATTAAAGATGATCAGGTTTGGGTTAATGGCCCGAAGACGGCATTCATAAATGGCAGAGACATGATTGATTTGCATTCATTTAGTAGTCATCAACGAGTATTTGAATATTGAATAGCATTTTGTGGTAATTGAATTAACCTAATCTCAATACTGACTCATGCAAAGCATCCCTGGTTAATACAAGTTTATATTAAATATATATATATATATATATATATATAAACATATATATTGTATAAAAATTTGATTTTATTGATTTTTAATGGTAACACAGCTGCAAACATTTTTATTACCAAAGCAATTTGATTTTATTATTTACATATAAACTTTATTGCTAAAGCGCTTTCAACTTTGTCCACATTATCTAAAAAATGGATATAATCAATTTTTTTTTTTAAAAGATAAAAAATTTATAGATTCTTCTTCTTCTATTAATAGGCTATTAAATAAAAAGGTTTTATATTTAAGATTTAGTATTGATCGTTTTTAAGGGTAAATAAATATTAACTAGAGTCTGGTTAATAATATCATTTAAATTGCTTGAGCAGCTGCTGGAACAAAAGATCGAAGGATCTATACAAAAGTTGGCAAGATCTATATATAAATGCATATACATACATATATATACATATATGTTGTGTGTATATTTGTATATACATATATGCAGGTGTCTCTGTAAGTGGAAGCAAATAAAAGATATGTTTATCTATCTCAAAACCATTGTCTCGATGGGATCGAGACCCTTGTCTAACACTTTTCAAGTTCAATTCAAGTTCTCACGTTCTGGCATTTGTTTGGCTAATTTGAATTTTTTGGTCTCGAAAAGTTCTGATGAAACAGGAAACCCATTCAAATGTCTTTCAAAAAGTTTCCACACTTGATAATTGTGTGTGGGAATGGTAATATCGGGGTGTGGAAGAGCAAAAGGGAAAGAAAAAAAAGAAAAGGCCAATTCAATAGGGGAAATGACAATACAATGCAAAAACTCTCTAATTGTGATTAACTGCGCAAAAATTGATCTTGGTTAAGTTAATGGGGTTTTTTTTTTTCTTCTCATATTGAATTAGTTTTTCATGTTAATCTTCTAAAGGAGAGAAGAACATTTGAAAATCAAAATACTAAAACAATGGACTACAAAATCTTTAAATTCTTTAAATATGAATTAATGTACAAATATATATATTTATGTATATATATGTATAAATTCAGTTTGGTCGTTCGGACCATAGTCAAGTTCAAGTTTTCTTGTCTTTGTATCTATAAATTTCTGCCAACTTGCAACAACAACGTAGCCGATTTGGACAAGCAAAGCCAAGGATTTTGCATTTTGTTGCGTCCCACGGCAAAGATTTGGCGCCATTCAAACTGAACAACATGCAAAAAAAAGAATTGGAGCTGCAACAACAACATCTTGCAACAGAGACCACGCACCTCTCCTAGGCCCATGTCTCAGGCCTAGACATTGTGGGCACGATTTGGTTTTTCTTTGCCAACTGACGCTTTATTTGGTAGTGAAAACGATTTGCCAGTTTGGTGCCAAGTTATGCGTCGCCCATGAACAAGCGAACAAACAAACAAACGAACGAACAAACGAATGAACCAATGAACGTTCATTCGAACATTTCAAAAACTGCTCCAAAAAGGCGCCCCCAGGTTGAGGTTGAGGTTGGATTGGTGGTAGAGCTGCTGCTGCTGTTGCTCCTACAGTTGGGGTTAATGGTTATTTTTATGCAAGTTTTTTTTTTTCTTTAAGTTTCTTTCATCTGTTTTGCCAACGATAGAATTACCAATTCAATTTCCTACCAATATTTAATATTGAAAAATTTGACATGACTTGGAAAACATAATACAACACATAACTTTGAGAAAATTATACCTGAATAGAGTTGGATTAGTTCTACTTGATCATTATTCATATTATAAATATTAAAAACCTTACAACACTAAAAAAACAGTTCAAGCAATGCAAGTTTTGACTTACAGATGTTGTTATCAAATATCAACTGTAAGTTGTCAGCTGTTAAGCTGTTATACTAATCCTTTACATAGCATAATAATGGGAGTTTTAAGATCTACATATATAAATAATTTAAAAATAAGTTGTTTTTTTTTTGACATATTTTAGTTACTTAAAGATTTAAATTGTGATTATTTGTGTTCAATGCTTTAACTGCAGCCAGCTGTTGTTGTTGCTGCTGCTAATAATGTTTTATTAGAAATGTAATTGAACATGCTCTGGTAATGTATTGCAATGCAATGTTAATGTTTAATTAGAAATGTAACTGAACTAGCTCTGCTAATGCAATGTAATGTTGATGAAAGGAAATGTTGTAGCAGCTGTTGATGTTACTACTGCTGCTGCTGCTGCTCGGTTGGATTGTCAATGCCAATGCGTTTGTCATTTCAAAGAGACAAACACAACAACAACAACAACAACAACTGCAATAGCGGCAACAACTGCAACAAGTCTTGTCAACATTTTTTGGACAACTTACATTATCAAAAGATGCCGCATTTGCTTCCGCCATCATTAATAATATGAATTGGCCATATGCTGATATGCCTTGCTGCTCCCCTCCCCACCAACCCAATGCTCTTGTTCTGACAGAAGGCAAGAAAGAGAAAGAGAGAGAAAGAGGTAGAGATATAGATGGATAGAGTTTAAGAATCAAGGGGATAGGGGCAGGGTATGGGGAAAGGGTTTGGTTGATTCCATTGGCAACATGTTGGCAATGTTGCCTCTGCCTGATCTTGTTGCTGTCATTTTACTTCGACTTTTAATTTATTTATGGCCGCACGACGATGACTTGCCAACTGTTTGCATTGAAATGCCAATGCCGCCGCCAATCTCAGGGCAAGCAGCACAGCTCACCACACAGTACCACAGTGATCCAGCTCCAGGGAGCTACAGCTTCCAGTTTCCAGCATTGAGCCCAACGCCTAAATGGCAATTAAGCAAACAATTTATAGCAAAAATGTTCAATTTAATTAATGTTCGAATTGCACGCAGAAATTAGTAAACACATGTGAGAAAGGAAAAACAAGTCAGTCCCCGCAAAGCTTTTGGAAATGGTAATGAAAATTGTTACTGGAAATCCCAAAAAGCAAAACAAGAAAATCTTAAAGATCGCCAAAGACTTACAGGCCATAAACACGGCAAAAAAAAAAAACAAACCTTTATATATATATATATTCCTTTTTTTTTTTTTGGTGCAGCGCCAGCAATTTAAATAAAACTTTTGCTTAATTGCATTGGGAACTGGCAACATGGGAATCGGTTGCATGTTGTTATTGCATGCATACCCGCAAAACCCTCTTCGGGCACCACCCGATTCTTTTTTTTTAATCGTCCCCCCACTCAGGTTTTGGATAACTGCCGTTTGTGATTTTGCACTGATCGTTAATTTAAATTGAACACATTTAGGACATGGACATGGAGGTGAAGCTCTTCTGATGCTCAAAAGTTAAAGCTGTGCCAAGCAGTTGGGCGCTTTAATTGCCATCGAAACTCTTACGGCAGCCCGGAGGATAAAGTCAACCCATAACCTCCCCCCGACTCCACCATTACCCTCGTAATACCCTGCATCCCTATCTTTAGCCTGGCCAACTTAAACGATTTCGTTTAATGCAAGTGCCCATCATTTTGGCCTCTCCACGTGCTGAAAGTGATTTCAGTTTTCTGCCTGCCGGACATTTTGGTCATGGCAAAACCGGCAATTAAATCTCTGCCTCTCCTTTATTATTTTAGGTGGAAGGGGGAGGTGGGTTATATGTATAAAGAAAGACACCAGAGATTAGGGTAAGCTTTAAGCCTTTGTTTTTTTTTCTCTCTCTTTTCTTTGCCTAATGACTTTTTAATTGGGTTTTGGATGCGGATATTTTTTTTTCCTTTTTTTTGTTTTTTTTTTTTGCTAATTTGTCGATTATATGAAATCTCCTCCTTAACCCCCTACCCACACCCTCTCCTATTGCAGATTTTCTTGGTTTGAAAAAGACTTTCTTTCGTGTAGATTGACGGTATCCGTGCAAAGGGTAATCCGAGCTGATTGAGCCATCAACCCATCTGCCAAAGTAATTTGAGCACATTTCTTTATTCCTTAATAAAAACTTTTTTTTAATTTTTCTAAGCATCCATTCGCACCTTTAATGGCCAGACTTAAGACCAAAAAGGAAAAGAAAAAAAGAAACCCAGTAGCCAAAATTTAAAAAAAAAAAAAAATAATATCAAATTACTTTTTGGACACGTTCCTTAGCAGTTCCTTTTTTTTTTGGAATATTCTTTGTGAGTTTTTGGTTTGAAAACTTTAAAGACGAAATTCAATTACAGAACTGTCCTTTTGGACAACTGGCATAACTTACAACTAGATGCGGTTGCTGCCACAAATCAATGTGAAACTGCCACAGTTTTGCTCCCACTCGTGCAGCACTAACAGCAGGGTGTGGCGCCTGGCCAGGACATGATCCAGCCAGAGTCCAAACGCATGCGCAGCGGGTCTTATGAATTTTAATGCCCTACCCTCTGTTTTGCCTTCCACCCCTCTTCATATCAAGTGCTTGAAACTTGGGCATTCTTTTTTTTTTTTTTTGTTTTCAGATTGGACTTGAACTTGTAGGTTGCTCGCTGTCGTTTGTTGTTTATGTTGGTGTTATTTTCATTGCAAACAAATGATGAGGAACACGCAAACGCACTCAGGAGGATGCCCAGACGAAGACCCAGACCGGGATCGAGACCAAGACCCAGTCACAGTCTCAGTCGCAGACACAGAAATTGAAATTGAAATCACAATAACCTGAATAAAGGCATTTTGGCTTTTAGACTGGCCAAGAAGCCAACAGGCAGCCAATAACAACAACAATAACAACAAGAGGCAAACAGCAGGCACACAAGACCATAAACTTTAAAACTGGCAATGAAATTTGGAAAATATATTGGTTGATTTTTATGGAACTTGAAATGGTTTTTTATGACCAACTTGCATATGTGATAGGGTGGCCCATCATGGCCAATAAGACAACCATAACAAGTTAACAAAAGAAAAAAAAACATTTTCAAACGAAAATCTCTTTAAGGGACTTTCCATAGCAATCTTTTATAGAGAATCTTACGGAAGAGATCAAAACGAAAAAAAAAACTTAAAAATCATTTTAAATTTTTCTTTTCAATTAGTTATGATAAAGTTATACTTCTAAAATTTCTAAAAATCTTAGAAATTTCTTACAATTTAAAAAAAAAACTAAATTTCTGTTTCAATTTCAGTTATTAACTCATTTTATATGGTTTGCCCTTTGCATTGAATATTAAATTCTTCTCTTATCGCATATTTCATGTTTAAAAATAAAAAAAAAAAAACATTTGCAGTTTATTAACGTTGATTGAAATTTATGCGACCCAAAAAAAAGAAGAGAGAAAACCAAAAAAAAAAAAAAAAAAAAACCGGGCTATATCCAGAACCCAAAAATTCCATCAGAGTGCTAATGCATGTTTGATGCTGCTTGCAGGTGTTGGAAGCAACTGCATTTTTTATGATAAGATAGCGCCCCAAAAATATAAAAAAAATATATATATACATACAAATACATATACATATATATGTATATGTATATAAAGGCGCAATTTTAATGAGGAGCCAAAAAGGGAGTCGCACCCAGCGTGGAGCTTTCCTTTCAATCTTCTGTACCTTCAATCTTCTTAGCCTTTTTGCCTGTGGCGAGGCCATAAAGATTATAACAAGAACTTCGTTGAAATTGAGACGAAGAATTATATAATCAAAATGAAGGTGCACTTATATATATATATATAACATATATCCTGCAGATATATAGTATATATATATATATATATATATATATATATATATATATTTATATATAAAATTGCTACAATTTTGTTAGTTGAAAGCTTTAAGGCAATGTCCAAGAACAGATCAAAGTGAAGAGTAAAAGGAATCGTGACTTGGCCAACGCCCTGTATTTACATACACACACTCACACACACATACACACACACTGTTTCTAGCTATCTCTCTCTTAAATATTTACACCCACGCATGGGCAACATTGTAGACCACAAATTGAGTTTTGTTTACCAAAAAGAAAAAAAAAAAAAAGCCTAGACAAGTGCGTGGGCCTGGGCTATGACTAAAAGCGCAGCTGCTGCCTAAAGGGTTCAACAGGCAGTCTCTTGGGGTATGATGCCCAGGCTCAATCCCTGGCGACATCTGCGCCAGCAATCTATGGCAATTGCTCTTACAATTTCAAAAGCAACAGCAACAACAACAACAATGATGACGACGACGACGAGTTGCTTTATAAGGCAAACAAGCCGCCAAGTTAACTACAACTGCCTACCACCACCTCCTCTAGTTCCTCCACCTTCTTCTTCTCCAGCTGCTCTTGCTATCATCCTATACCACTTGCACCTTCTCCTCCTGGTTTATGGCCTGTTGTTGTGCAGCTGCACTTACTAGCCGATCACTAAAATGTTCTGCTTTGCCTCATTTTGTGGCAATGTCTGGGAAATTGCTTTGTGTACATATGTCTCGAGAGGATCAAGTGGGGCGGGATATATACATACATATATATATATATATATATATATATCTGTATAGTTTTAGCGTGGGTTAACTGCAGGTGTTCTCAAGACTGACGGGCGCCATTAGAAATCAATGTGGGCTGTACAGCCACGCCCAATTAAATGAAAAGGCGCCAGCCGAGAAAAATCAAAACAAAAGAAGAGAAAAGAAAAAAAAAAACGTTAACCATCACATGAGAAATCACTGTAAACCTGTATGCAAATGATCCACATGTGAGACACACTTAACCACAATGGTGACATATATATACATATATATATATATATGTGTATGTGTAAAATGCAGGCAAAAGGTTGTCCGTCCGTTCATTTAGCTGCTTGTTGTTGGCCACTTCTCAACTAGCCAACTGACTACCACCGGCCAAGTCAAAGGGGAGACACAGAGGCGCGTTTTAACTGACAGACAATTACGCTAATGGGACACAAATGGCAAATTAATTAGCCGCAGGCCATGCACCCAAAACATTATCAACCCAATGAGCCTAAAGACTCCAACTACAACAAGCAACACACACACACACACACACACATACACAAGAAGAACTTGAGTAGTTGGCCAACAGGCACATAAATTTGGTTTTTTGTTTAGATGCCACAGCCACCAGAGAAGATGTGTTTGTATATAGGTATATAGAGTATATATAAAGTCAAAGAGCGACAAAAATGGATTATATTCCAAGAAATTTTTCCTTAAGACTCATTTTTATTGGTTAAACAGGATTAGAAAATAGTTATCCTTTATTCTAGTATTCTAATTCTAGACAAATTAAATAATTTCTTTTCTTTTGTTGTTTTTTAGAGCTTTAAGCAAACTCTTCCATATGTTTTTTTTTTTTTTTAAAAGGTTCTATATTATATCTTTCAGTTTTTAAATGGTTTATTAGACTATATAGTCTATATAGTATATATCTTAGGCCTGATTATGTTTTATTTTTAGACATTTTGAATCAATAATAAAGTGTTTTGTAAATTTAGTCTTTCAATTTCAATCGGCTTAAGCAAGAGTTATAAATATCTGAAAAGGGACTCATAAGTATTCTTTACTTAAAACTAATAAATTAAGAATTTAAATATTATATATTTAAACATTACAATTTAGTTTGAAATTTGACTTGAAGTTTTGAAAAATCTTAACAAATCTCGAACATTTTTCTTCTATATTGTTTGAAATGCAACTACTCTGAATAATCTACGGAATATAAGTAATTCTATATATATTTATATAAATTTATAAAGATTTTTTTGTAAGTTACCTTATCTACAAATTATATTTTTTATTCCAAATATTATTCTTAATATATATAATATAAGCATTCTAGCATTTCGGTTTTTTTATTTGAAAATTAAAAAACAGAGATCACTTTTTATATCCTTGCAAAAAGAATATATTAATTTTTTATTTTCAAGTTTATACTTTTATTTTGTTTTTTAACATTTCTGTGAATGTTTTTATATTCCTATTTTTGTTTACATTTTATTTTATCAATTTTAAAATTTTATTAATTATTTAAAAATAAAAATATTGAGCATTGGCAAAGAGAAATTCAATTCTCTCTCTCTCTCTCTCTCTCTTTACAACCTTCTCTTGTTATTATTAATTTTAAGTTTAATAATTATATTTTATTTTTAAAATTCATCATTTATTTCATTTATTTTTCATGTTTTGGTTTATTATTTATTATTAAGTGTTTCATTGAATACAAATTGATTGGATTTTTATTAAACAGAAATTATAGTTATCAAAATGATTGGCAGTAACAATCTTTTGTTACAGGTGTCGGGGAGGATTGGGGGCGTAGTCGGAAATCTTTGAAAATCACTCGATATATATTCAATGTTATTTATATATATATATATAGGTATATATATAGTGTTGGATTTTTGTTTTTCGGTAGCTGTGCGAATATTTAAACGCCTCCTTGTGATTGTTAAGGCGACCTGCAGCTGGAGGCGCCGTGGAGGCATGTAAATGTGCTGTTGCCTTGCTCGGGGGGTATGCAACAACAACGACAACAACAACGAGAATAACAATACAACAGCAACAACAACAATAATAATAATGTCCATAATTACATACAAAGCGAGGCAAAGTCAACGAACAAGCGGCGACAACAATGCCAGACAACAACAGCAACAACAACAACAGCAACAACAATGTTAAAGTTCTTATCGCTTACAACTTGTTTCGATTTCATTGACCAACTATGGTCAGAGTCCAAGCCAACGAAGTCAGAGTCAGAGTCAATGCTTAATTTGGCCAACAGGCGCATTGTTGTTGCGAATTGTTTAATTGCCGGCTTATGCGGCGCCATAAATGCTTCACAATGCAGACGAAGGCGATCCATAATTGCAACAGCATCTCAGCCACTTATTGATGAGCGAATCTGACCATGTTCATGTCCATGTCCAATTTTGGCCAGTTAATGATATAGTCCCCCCACCCTCCACCATTTCAGCCCTATAAAAGTGAAAAGAACATAAAGCTAAAAGCGCTACTCACCCAGACATTTAGCGGGCCAAAAAAAAAAAAGGAAAGAAGACCTTTTGTTATTGTCCATGGCTGATCCTCTTTGGCTACGACTTAAGAATTGGAATTGGTGTGAAATTGGCCAAGTTGGAAGTTCCTGGAAAGCAGGTTGTTCTGTGCTGTGCTGTGCTGTGTGTGTAATTAGGAGCATTCCCATTCCGTTTTGGGGCTAAAGGTGTTGGCCGATCACTGCGCATTTATCAGTGCAAACAAGCGTTAAGCGCTAAAAAGGAACGGAATAATATACCCTTTGGTTAGAGGACTCTGAAAGCGTTGTTTTATGCCACAACTAATAAGGATAATTGTGCCGCCGACTGGGCGTTAAGTGAGGTGGAGATATCGTCCCAGCTGTGCTTTAGCATCAGCTCTCCGATTTCGATGCGGAAATTTGACAAATTGCCATCGTTGTTGGATGTTCTGCTTTGGCTGTCGTGTAAACGGTTGCAGGTGTTTTAACTGGGCGTGGCTCAAGCCCAACTCTCAACTCAACTCTTAACTCTCTCAGTCCGATTTGTATCGCTGTCCAATTAAGCCAGGCAACATGCGGCAGGCAGCAACATGTTGCCAGTACGCGATATTGCTAACGAAGCACTGACAATGCATTCATTGCCGTCACTTTGACACTCCCGCAAAAAAAAAAAAAAAAAGAAAAAAAAAAAGAGAGAATAACGAAAAATTCATTACGATTTCGATTTAAGTTGAATAATTATTTATCTAGATAATGCTACTCAACTCTCAGTATGTGCCTGTTTCCATAGCCGGTGATTCATATCAGCGCAATTGCAGGCGTGTCAGCAGCACCAACTGTTGCTGCCTGCCTGCCTGCCTCACTGGCTGCCACAGCGCAGCGGCAACAGTTGCAATCTCCAAAAGCAAATGGCAATGGCCGCTTGACATAAAACAAATAGACTGTCAGTTTATGTAGCATTTTGGGTATGACTAAATGCGGCAGTGATTGGTTTTTTGCATGGGTTTTGTTCATTAGATTAGGTGAGGATAATTGCAAAATTGTAACCAGTAGCAGTAACAACTTGCAACAACAGCAACAGCAGCAGCAGCAGCAAACAGCAGCAACACTAATTGGAAAATTGCATGAAGCAAATGGATTATGCAAAAAAAAAAAATAAAAGAAGAAGGGAATACAAAATGGATAATAATCCTGTCATATTTATCAATTTATATAAAACTAAAATGAGCCAGATAACTTAATCGGATCAAATTTATTTATATATATTATTAAACTGAAATTAAAACTATAATCAATTTCAATCAAATGCCACTGATATATATCTAAATATATCATTTCATTATAATAAACTATTTGAAAATCATCGAATAGTGACACGAAACAGTTTATATATATATAGGTATATATACATATATATAATTTGTATAATTAACATATTTCATTTATAATTTAACAGAAGCCAAGATATTTTGTAGCTGATGTAATGCTAATATTAATGTCATACGCTCAAGATCATATCTAATTGAACTCTATTTAATAATTGCAATCGCAATTGCAGATTTCTATAGCTATATATATATATATATATATATATAGATAAGTTTGTATTTATCCGCACCTGTCACCTGACGGCCACCTTGGGCGTGCTCATATTTAGCATATTTCTCAGGCAAAATGCAATTCAATTACAACATGAACAAGACATGCATATGGCCAGATATGTATGTATATACATATATACCAGACTTGGGACCCAACCCCAGTATGGTATCCGGTGATCATTCTCATCCGATCAGTTAAACGTATAAGAAATTAAAAATGCGTGAAAGCGCGCAACAAATGTTGTTATCGTTATCGGTTTCGTTATTATTATTTCTGTTTCTGTTTCTTTTTCTTTTTCTTTTTTTTTTTTTTGTGGTCAAGATGCCATTAATAAATCAAAGTGTGGACCAGTTTTTTGTGGTTTAAGTGATATAGAAAATAAATAGAAAAGGCCCAATCATTCGCGTACTAACAACAAACAGCACTGTTGGGCAACGGCAAATTTTAGCCAAGATTTATGTGGCCATAAAGGCGATTAGAGAACCAAGCGAAACGTCAAAAGACAAAATGCACCAGCTGAAGCTGAAGCTTTAGCTGTAGCTGTAGCTATAGCTGAATCTAACCAATGTTTTGGTCCAAGTCCAGTTTACACTTTACACGGTTTTTTAATTTATTTCTGAAGCTTCGATTGGCGGCATTCTAATGGCAAGTGCAGGCGACGACGCCACGCCAACTCGGCGGCATAATTCACGGATGTGTGGATATGGATATGGCTGTTGTTGTTGCTGTTGTTGTTGTTGCTGTTATTGCTGTTGCTGTTGCCACTGGCGGCGTTCACACTTCACACCAATTGCCAATTTGCATATTTTTGGCATACGTAATGCAGATTGCTTGGAACGTTGCAAGCAACGCCAGCAACACCAGCAACAACAGCCACATGGCGCATAAATCAGCATCTGCGTCGGCGCATTTTCGGCTCGTTTCTTTATCGACCGCCTGCATCTTTGACTGGCAATTCATCTCACACTCATTTCCATTCGTTTTGTATTTGCACAAATAATTAATTCTATTTGCACATGCAAGTAAATATTGCACATACGCCATGTATTACCATACAAAAAAACTATACAACAGAGATGGCCATTTTTTTCAAATGTGGGAACTAAAAACGTATAGATCAAAGGATTATAATATATGTATAAGCAATAATGTAGAAAATTCTTTAAAGTAATTGAAATATTTTCCATTTTTTATTTTGGGATAATTTTCTATAAGAATAGTTAAGGCTTTCTTTTGGAACTAAATTAAAAACCATTCCTTTAATAATTTCAGAAATATTCTTATACAAAAAGATTCTCTAGAAGATGTTCTAATCCATTATTGATTATAAACAATTTCTATATTTAAGAGTATTTAAGAGAAAAGTGTACCAAACCTCACTTGGTAATATCATTGAGAGGAATGTTTTTAGACCTTGGCAACTTCTCTAAAAAGTTAAAAAAAAAAGAATTTAAGAAAACTTTTTCGATACGATAAGATTATAGTTAACCTTTCAGTTTGTTTTGGTCATTTATAGTAGCGTATATTAGATTTGTTAGCCATGATATTGCTCACGCTACCATCTATGGATTGTCTGTTAGACGATATGCGAAACGCCCCATTTGGAATTGCTCTCACCTTGTGTGGGTGTTGCAGATGTGGAGTTTGGGAGTTTGTAAAGAAAAAAAATAAAAGAACGAACTATTGATGCTGTTGATGTATTTTGACTTGTGCATTGATTTACGGCCGAGCGGCAATTTGTTTGGCTGCCAGACGAAGCCAAGGCCAGTCGCAAATTAACGCGGCAGTCGCCACATAACTTGCCGTACGCATAAAACATGTTAAGTAATCAATTGCTGGCAGGAGCAGCATACATAGATGATCCCACTCCAACTCCGACATAGCAACTCTGACTTAAGACTTCGACTCGGAACTTGAGGAGAGTTGGGCCCAAGTGTTCAATGCCAATGCCAACGCCAATGGGCAGTTGTTGTTATTGTTGGTGTTTCAGCATTTTTAAGGGCTTCAAACACGTGCAAGAAAGATGCTGTTGCTGCTGCTGCTGCTGCTGCTGTTGTTACTGTTGCACTAGCAACTTCAAAAGTATCCTGCGGCATAATGCGCTTAATAAACCATGAATCACTGTCCAAGAGGAGGCTGTCAGAGGCAACATTGCGACCGGCAGCTACAACGACTAAGGCGACTGCGACTACAGACGGGGCAACATTGATTTTGTCACGACGCAAACACTTTAAAGGCAATTGCTGAAGTGCTCTACTCTTCTCTTCTCTGCTCTGTTGCGTCCAATGTCGGAGTAAATGATGTGCGCATGTGATAAAGGGCCCGCAAACGAGACACAGACCCAAGTTCAACTACAACTCCAAGTCCAAGTCCGAGTCCGAGTCCAGTCCCTTGTTTTGCTTGCCGTTGTCGCTATTTGAGTGGCATAAAAAACGGCTTGCACTTGGACTTGAGCATGCTTCCCCATTTACTGTCCCACCCTCTCTCCGCCACCATTTTGAGCAGCCTTTCCCCGTTTCTCCTGCTTATTGGACTCCGTGGGGGCTATCAACATTCTCAGGTGCGCCTGAGCGGCCTTTGTTTTTGGCCCTGACCATTGGGCAATGGTAAAGTTTTGTCAGCTACTTACTCAGCTGGCCCAAAAATTGTCTCTAAACTTACACAGAAAGAAATCTACAACAAAGTAAAAGAAATTGAAAGAAAATGAAATGTAAAAGTTTTATTTCAGATTAATGCAATTTCAATAACAATTTATAGATATTCAATTCGTTTTGTAAAGTGATTTATCAGATTGATTTTGTATAAAAAGGATGAGTAAAGGATCTCATTATGGTTTTGAATTTCTCTCAGTGCCTTTGTGTTGGTGTTGGTTTTTTTTATTAGCCAACCCTAAGCCCCACATTGAGCTAGTTAAGTTGTTAGCCAAGCCTCAGGGAACGGTATTGGGTATGTAACCACAGCAACAGCTAGTCCCTCATCGCATTTTGCAGTTTGCTGTTGCTGTTGCCGTTGCCGTTGCAGTGCCTCATCCCACTTTCAGTCCCAAGCCAAGTCCGGGGATCATTAATCAGCTTGGGTTCATCAGCGGCAACATGGTTCATTAGCTTTGGTTAGTTGCGGTTGCTCCTGCTGCTGTTGCTGCTGATGTTGCCGTTGCTGCTGCTGTTGTTGCTGCTGCCGTGCTCGTTTGGCGGCCTGCTGTAGACGATTCTAATCATAAGGCACCGCACTAGGTACGGGTACGAGTACGGGTTTGGTTACTACTACCACTACTACTACTACTAGTAGTAGTAGTACCAATGTTACTACCCGTTGCCGCCGCTCACCAAGTTAATTGGCTAGAAGTTCTCTTTTGCATAGACGCAGCAACCTCAACCTCAACTTCAACTGTTGGTTTTGGCGGCAAAATCTGAATTAGCAAGAGCCACGTCTGATGCTGCTGCTGTTGTTGCTGTTGCTAAAGTTGTTGCTGTCGTCGTTGTCGTCGTCGTCGTCGTTTTGCTGGCTTATTTGGCAGCGACAACAAACAACTAACGTAACGTAACCCATTATTATCAACATGAAATCCCGCTGCTTACCATTGTGGCCTGTGTTGCGCCTTATGCATATTTACATACATGTGACTAAGGTTCGTTTATTCGTTCGTTCGTTCAGTTAGGGTTTTGGCAGTGATCTTGTCTTACTTGAGTCACGTCTGATAATGTTGACAGTTTCCAACAGCAGCCGCTACTGTTGGAGTTCAACAAAAATTCATATATACTGGAAAATCTATAAACCGATTGCCAAAGCGTGGGAAAAGATCGTCTTTTGGCCACATAACTCTATACTCAAGGAATAGAATGCCAATAGTTGGTAAGCAAGTAAAAAAAATTGTTAAATAGGTGAAATTTAGTAATCTTAATAGCTTGCATAAATATATATATATATATAGAGAGAGGAAGAGAGGAATCAAGAATACGTATCCTTGGTATTTTCCTGACTTTTAGACTTCCTTTGGTTTCGAATTAGAATAATTTATTATGGTTCTCTCTGCATGTCCAAATTGTTGACGCCCTGTTGACAAATACTGTTTGCAACCATTTGGTTGCTGCCAACAAGTCTATCAAAAGACTTGACAACATTTGCCTCAGATCTTGTGTTGTATGTACTTGCAGCCAGGTGGGCCACTTTCAGTGCTCTAACTATATTTTTTTTTCAACCCAGCTTCTGTGTTCCGCAGACAGGGCAGAGCAGGACAGTATAGGACAGGATGTATAAAATTTATGAGACAACGACGCCTTTTGCTCACATAATTAAATCAGACAAAGCGCAACTCATGTAAATCCAGATTCTGGCTACAAGAACTGAGAGTGGACCCAGCCCACAGCGACACTATTATAGTCTTTCTTTCCCTCTCCGGCAGGCATCACCGGATGCTGTACAAGAAATGCAGCTTGACTATTTTTAATTACCAAGCAAAAGGCAACAGCTGAAGCTGAATCTAAAGCAAAAGCTAAAGCAAAAGCTAAAGAGTTACAGCAGCTGCCATCCAAACGTTTTGTGGGGTTGGGGTTTACCTGGCGCTGTAATTGTTATGCTTTGTCAAGTGGGAGCTGGGACTGCGAATGGGGCTGGGGCTGGGACTGGAGTTGGGGGCTCAGGTAGGCATGCGAATCAATTACATATTACAGCCGCTCAGCAGTCCAAGTCAAAGTCGCAGCGATTAACTGCAGTGACTTTATAGAATTGTTCAACACTAACCTGTTCGGACGCCGCCGCCGCCGCTTTCATTAAAGTGCAAATTATGACTTGCCAGTTCCGCCAGGTGTTGTGGCCGCCTGGCCTATTTGTCTTTAGTGGTTTTCGTATCGAGTGGGAAAAAAGAGAGCCACTGGGGCGTTTAAGCTGCTCACTAAATCGTGCCCATTCCTGATGCCTCTTGTTGTTGTTGCTGTTGCTCTTACTTGTGTTGTTTTTGCTGTTGGTATTGTGCCGCCCAGCAGTGCCCTTTTATGCATGTATAAAGTTATCAACACCATCGTTCCACCATCTTCCCAGTAGTGGCAACAGCGGCATGCCTCTGTAGCAACATTAATTGCTACTCTGCAGCTTTTTGAATTGCAAATAAATTTTCTGCCATTTTTTTGCACAGCATCCAAAGTGCTTGAAAAGATATCTCCTTTTCCTTAACGTTCGAATTGCTATTAATAAATAAAATTAAAATAAAATAAAAAGACAAACTACCAATATCTTATATATCTGATTTTATATGTGTACCTATATATTTATAAAATATATATTATATGCCCGATAACTTTAAAGTTTTTTCTTAGGATTTCAACAAATATATATTTTTCGTTCACATAATTATAAAGATATTTTTGTATATATATATATATAGTTAAAGGCGTTCGTTCACATAATTATAAAGATATTTTTGTATATATATATATAGTTAAAGGCGTCCTTTTGTAATCCTAAAATATTGAAATATTTTATCCATAAAATTGAATTAATATAAAAATCTGCAAGTTTGTTGCAAAAACGTTGCAAGATTTTCACAAATCGCTAACAATTGGAAATTTGAATGGACCTGTATCAATCCATTTGCCTGCTAATTGTGATTTGGAAGATATATACATATATATATTTATATTTAATCGCATCGTAAATTATTTCAAGCTAGGCCAGAGTTGAACTCGTTATCTTATAACAATATCTCAAAATATAATCTGATAAATAATCACAAAGTTTTGGTTTATTTTTAAATTTATATCACATTGCAAAAGGAGAACATATGAAATATATGTATATTTACTTTTCACTCTTTTGATTACAAAGCACAATACACTGGGAGCAGTCAATAGTGTCGGGTAGGTAAATTTTATGGCCCTTTATATTCATCATCATATTCTGGACATCCCTCTCAATGTAACGGAAGGCTAAGTGCCAGCCGCAGGACTTTTTGCGTTTCGTTTTGATGATCCTGTTTTATAAAACAAAAATATTGATTTAATATATTGAAATTATACAATCAATGTTTCAAAAAGGAATGCATACCAACAGAGGTATTTCAAAACTTCATAGACACGCTGGTTGTTGTTGGATTTAACCATATCACAGATTTGCTCATGCATCATATCCAAATCGGCCGGTTTGGGAACCTCCTCACTAGCAACCCAATCGGCCAATATGGCTTTAAAGTTTTGATTAAGCAGTACAGACGGCATGGAAGATGAATGTTGTGGAGAACGATGAGCAGTCGTTGGTGGAGGAGGAGAGAATGTTAAAGGCACGACATTTTCAACTATATCAATGCTGGTAATATGCTGAGCAATGACAGAATCCATATTCAAATTTTGATTCTTCGCAAGGTCTTTTTTACGTGTGGAACGTTCCAGTTGCTTAAGCTGAGCCGCTTTTGATGTGGAGGGTAATAGATCACTGGCACTCAAGGGACTATTGGTTGAATCTGAAGATTCATTGCTCACTTTCATTAACTTGGGTGAGGTTGGCGTAGTAGGTGATGAAGGCCGTTTCCTTGTATTATTTTCGTCAGATTTCTCTTTGTTATTGGTCATATTTAGGTATTGTTCTTTAAATGCTAGAACTTCACGTCGTAATTCTTCTGGTAGTTGTGCCAATACTTCCGGATCAAATTGACCGTCGACACGAATTGCCGACGGTGCAGTTACAATATCTTTATTCGAAATCACAGGAATGTCCGTTTCTTGAACCACTTTCCTAGATGATGCCGCTGCATTCTTAAGCATATTAAAAACGTTAACCTCTTGCTTAATTTTCTCTTTGGGTTTCTGCGTTGGCAATTGTTGCTGCTCTTGGCAGCCGGTGGCCATGGTTTTATCTGTCGTAGCCTCTGTTAACAATAAAATGTTTATTATTGAATGGTGGACCCTTATCATCATATCGTATTCATTTTACCTTTTTTCTTTTCAGAGATTTTAACAAACATTTGCTTCAGTATATTCTCCTTTTTTATCTCGGCCAATCCATCCAGCTTATTTAAATGGATGCCAATTCCGCGTAGCTCATTCGGAGGTAACTTCGACTGTTTCCATAAGCCAAGAACCTGATCGGTAATTAAACTTAAATCGGCGGATGCAGATTTCAACATTACAGTTTTTGCCCAACTATCGCAAACACCGTGACCCATAAATTTAGATGTTTCAATGGGCGCTTCTGGGGCACGAACCATAAACTTTAGAGTAATTGATTTTGTAGTTCGCTTGATTTCCATAAGTCGGGTGTGCACTTCGGTGCTGAGTTGACGCAAAAATGTTTCGCATTCGCTAGACTTGGTGAAGCGTATGCCGTAGTTAACCTCCGCAGAGACGGATTTGCGTTGCTATTTCAATGATAAAAAAGATAAGATTGTTTTATTTTTTTTAAATATCAATAATCTTACCTGTTCATAGACCAAAGGACGTGGGTCAATGCCACGGCAGTTCTGATGCAGTGTCTGAGCCATTTTCTTTCCCAGTATCAGTTCCAGCTGCTCCACGGTTGTTTTTTGTACATCGCCACATATTTTAAGACCAGCTTGTTTAAGCTTGTAGCTTATGCTGCTGCCAATGCCTGGCAAAGATTCCAAAGCAGTTGGAGCCATGTATGTTAGTATATCGCCGCCATCGTCCAGCAAGAACTGTCCATTTGGCTTCGCTTCTTTGGTTGCCATACGGGCCAACAATCTGCAAAAAAAAATACAAATAGATATTAGAAAAAATCTACAATTTAATATTGCATTTCACCAACTTGTTGGCTCCAACTCCTGCTGAGCATGGGCATCCTGTTTTCAGGCGCACTTCCTCTCTAAGGTGGCGCACAAAGTCCATTACATCCACTTGCAATTCCTCCACTAAATCCGTCAACTCCACAAACATTTCATCACAGCTGACCGCCTCGATGTTTAATGTGTATTGCGCCACCGTATCATACAATGCAAAGGCCACTTCTCGGTAACCCTCAAAATCATATGGAATGGTCTTGAGTTCTGGACACAATTCCATGGCCCGACCAACAAACATGCCATTCCGAATACCCTTTGCACGTGCCTCATAGCTGCATGATGCAATCTCTGACAGCGACATTTTCTTTTCAAAACCAGTCCGTACCTTATCCGCTCGAATATTGTCATGTAGATGGTGCTCAAAACGTTGAGCGAATAGCTCCTGTTCAGCTTGACGATCGGATTGAGGATGAACAGGAACATCAGTGGCGGCATTACCACCCTTTGAATGTGTCACAGCCACGGGCTGGCCGCGCAGTTCCGGGTGCAAGCGCAGCCCAACAGAGACAAAGAAACAGTCCATATCAATGTGCATGACATGTCGGTTAGATTTTATAGGAATTTGGGCGGATTTCAATAATGATCGTAGTTCGGCACGTTTTGGAAATGGCGAATTACCATGGGATTGTCGTAAAGTACATACATGTTGCTTAAAACCCGCGCCCAATGTGGCAATATGATGCAGCCGTGAGTTTTTATAAAACTCACTTAGAAACGCCGGGTCGACAGCAGTGCGGGCGGGTTGGTTACTTGATGTGACCGACAAATTGTTCACTTTGGAATCAATTGATCCTTTTTTCGGTGAGACAGCTGCTGCCTGCTGCAGTTCCTTAAGAATGCCACCCAAATCCGACTCAAGTTTGTCAACTGCCGTGGGCAGTGCATTTCCGGCCTTGGAGACTGCTGTCGGATCATTCTCTGGCTTTGCTTTACCCTTGCCGAAATTAATACGCGGCTGTGTTGTCTTCTGCTGGGTATATAAGATATACGGCTTATAGTCTATCAATCGAGACTTTTCCACACAATCCACCACCCACTGGGCACTGATAATTTTTGTGGTATCCATGTTGCGTACTTTGACATCGGGCAAATTCGAGGCAATAATGAAACTTGTGTGCGACCGCTCATAATGGTGAAAGGTGCCACCGTGAACCATCATGATGCGCTTCAGCTCATCAGCTGAAGGATTGGTTCGACCATTGACAAATATTGAAATGCCAGCAAAAAGATTCGACTTACGAAAAGGATCGCTAGCCGCTGCGAATTGCTCTTCAAGCTTCGACTTCTTTGCTTCGAAGTAACCGCCCTAATATAAACGTTTTCTTTTACAATAATGTGAAATTGTCTTTCCATATATTGGACCTCACCCATTCTGAAAATCCATTGACATCGTCCATTTAGTTTGTTCTTTGATACCCCTAAGAATCATTTACATTATTTCGAGTAATTAATTACTTTGACACCTCGAATTTTCAGTGTTTAGAACTGTGAAACCCGATATTTTAAATGTAGTGTTGGTAAACTTTATGTTGGACTTAACACTGTTTATGTGTTGTGTAACATTTTCCTGGTGCTGCCAGAATGATGTGGTTACTGAACTTTTTAGCGCTATCTGGCAACACTCGTCAATATTTTCTTTAACTAGCAGAAAGGAGTCTTCACCCGGTTTAAGTTTTGAAACTAAGAAGATGTGGAAATATGGGCAAAATCAAGGCAATCAAGGATCGGGAACCGGCGGCGGACCAAATATGATGAATGTCGGTGGCTTTATGCAAGGAGGTATGCAGCAAATGCACATGTCGCCACAACATCAGCAGCAACAACAAATGAACATGATGGGAGCGCCGGGAGCCATGCAAATGAATCCTAATGCGGGTGGCCCGCCCGGACTAATGCCTGGAATGTCACCACAGCATCAAATGCAGCAGCAACAAATGATGCAAGGTGTGCCGATGTCAATGGGATTGGCACCACAACAGACGCCGCAACAAGGTGTCGGAGTTGGTGTAGGAGTGGGTGTAGGTGTGGGAGTAGGTGTGGGCTTAGGTAGTGGACCTCAGCCACACCAGCAACAACAACAGCAACAAACAAGTACCCAACAACAGCAACACAATCCTGTGACAGGTGCTCCACCTGGAGGTAGTGGCAACAATATGCTTGCTATTTCCCAGCCAAATCCGCCCAAAGAAATAAACATAGTCCAGCTTTCCCGCCTTGGGCAGGAGACTGTGCAGGATATAGCTTCGCGCTTCCAGGAAGTATTCGCCTCTCTTAAAAACATCCAGCCCACCTCACATCGCGACAACAATACAGAGAAGAAGGTCCAGGAATATTTTCGCACAATTCGGTTGCTCTTTAAACGCGTGCGCATCATCTATGAGAAGTGCAATGATGCCGGTATGGATTACATGAATGCTGAGACTCTAATTCCCTACAAGGACGAGCCAGATTTGTGCAAGGAGCCTTCACAGTGTGACGAGTACCGCAAAGTGTTGCAGGAAAACCAGGAGTTAATCGAGACTGTAAAACTGAAGAATCGTCAATTGCGAGAAATTATTGACAGAACAAGAATAATCATATGGGAAATTAACACCATGTTGGCCATGAGGCGATCTTAGTTAATAAATATGTATATGTAAAGAAAAATATTTAATTCCATTATTGTTTCAATAAACGTAGAATATAAACATTAAATTTTACAGGGGTGTCCGTTGACTCTTCCAAATCACTGTTTTAACATTTACCAACACTTAAACAATCAGCGTAGAAAAAGAAGAAGAGCATTTTGTTGTAAAGCGACAGCCAACAGGAAGGAACTCTGAATTTGTACTAGAAAACAATTATTTATTTACTTTAAATTGAGAACGAATTTAAATAACTATCTGCAATCATGGCGAAAATGGCATTTCAACATCAGGCTGGCACGGCCATGGAGTGTTTAAGCGTACGTTGTGGGTGGGAATTAAAAGAGAGAGATAAGCCACAAGCATATACAAATCGTTCTGTGTGCGCGTTTATGTGTGTGTGTGTGCCTGTGTCCGTGTCTTTAATGAAATTAGGTCGAAATCATCTCGTTAACTTTTACTATTACTATCTCAACATAGATACCCATAACGCTACACAAGGAAAAGGATTATGATCAGGAAGGACGTGAAATTTTGAAATGTGGCTTTAAAATCGGTGGAGGCATTGACCAAGACTATAAAAAGAGTCCGCAAGGCTACACGGACTATGTGAGTTAATGTAGCAATTTATGGGATCCAACGCAAGTGAAAATATTCAGTAAAAAAAACCGGCTAAGGATGTTTGGAACCAACCACATTCTTGCTAGAATTATTTTTATGAGAGCATTTTCTTGCTGAATATTTGCCACTAGCCCATTAGCCCAACAATTGAAATGTATTCTAATACGTATATGTGTTATGATTGATCAATGATTGGCGATTCTTTGTCAGGGCATCTATGTTACTGAGGTGCATGAAGGAAGTCCAGCTGCCCGGGCTGGTCTGCGCATCCACGATAAAATACTGCAATGTAATGGCTATGATTTTACAATGGTCACTCATAAAAAAGCCGTTAGTTACATTAGGAAAAACCCAATCCTTAATATGCTGGTGGCACGAAAGGGCGTCACTTCCACATAAATAGATGAGGAGTTGACGGAATTGAACCGGACCTCTATGAGAAGCAGAAAGCGTTTATTAACTAAATCAATTTTGCTGCTTCTCACACTCTAACTTTCTTTGCTAAGGATCTCTTCAAACTCCGAATACTTACAATTAGATATACAATACCATAAATATATATAGCTTATACTTACATATATATATATATATACATATATATGTATATATATACATACATAACTTATGCATATCGCACAACATACAACATATATATATATATATAGAGAGAGAGATACATACAATATGTTTATGTACATGTACCACGTAGCAATGCTTCTTGTTAAATTCAATTTCTTTGCCTTGGTTTTAAGTAGCCATTTCCCCCTAGGTTGTTATATTGTATGTGCGGCTCATCAGATTGCCAAGACACTGTCATAAACAAGATGCCAAAACCGAAAAATGATAAACGAAAAGAAACTAAGCATGAACATAAAAAAACATAGAACTCGTAGAAATGCCAGAATTGATATATAAACAATTTTTGTACAGCTTTTGTACTTTTATACATACCAAGTACATATATATATATATTTACATATATGTATATATATATATATGCACAAGTGTGTTCAACTAAAACAATCGCCAGTAGCGCCATCACTCACAAAAGCATTCCAAAACGTATAAGAGGCAAAAACCATCGCAAAAATTGTTAAGACACTCACTAAATACTTTTATATATACATAAATCAATACATACATACATATATACTTGTGATAAATGCCGTTAATTGTGCAGAAGAGATGTGTATACAAAATACATTTTTTAAGTTTTTAATTGCGTTTTTTAAATGTTAAATTGCATTAAATAAATGTTTGCCTAGATAAACTATCAAATTTAACTTTTATTTCGGCAAAGTTACAGATATTGTAACTATACTATAATAATAAATAAATTGAAAATCGTTTAGATTCACAGTAAAATATAATTTATCTAAGCTTTACTTACTAAAACTTGGCTTTTTGCTATGACGCAAAATGTGTTGATATTTTTTAACCACAAAATTATTTCATCTAAAAAACTTGAGTAAAATCTCACTCAATTATTCATATAATTGGATTAATCATTAACCTGATTAAATCCAAACTTTTACAATTATAATACATATACGTATGTATATCTGGATATGTTAAAAACAAAAGATCCTATGGTCATAAAACAGTTATAGTTAAAACAATCTCTAAAGACCAAAGAACAATTTTTTACATAGCAACAAGAAGAAAAAAGTGCGAAATATTTGCTTCATGATTTATTACATCGATGGTTAACCTTGAATTTGACCTTCATTCGGCCCTCATTCACGTTGTGCCAATTGTGCTGATTGCTGATGATTCATTTTAAAAACGTTAATGGGAAATTCTGATGTAAACAGGCAGCATCACAGCAACAGCGTAAAATTTATATAAATATCCAATATTTACAAACAGTATTCCGGTTTTTGTTTCATTTGTTTTTAATTACAAATTACTTTGGGTTTACTACGTACAAATTCATACATTATACAATACAATACATACATACATAAATTTTCCATAACTTTTTTCCTTTTGTGTTTAAATAAACAATTTGCACTTTAAAATTGGACACAAAAATTTATACATATAGACGACACAAATAGTTAACTAGATGTGGACCACATTCGCTAATTAGATAAATATAGTAATTGAAATTGGAATAGCGACCGAGCGAGGAACTGGCACATACAAAAATATCCGATAACAGAGCTCAGATTTATAAAGACAGAGGCAAGAGACACAACTAATTTTAAATGATATATATATATATATATATATAGACTTTGGCAACTATTTGTTGGCATAGCCATTTGGATTTTGGCTCTGCCAACGCCACGTATCCTCGCACATCTTATCAATGCCTCGGATGGCCTTCCAGCCCAATTTTTGCTCCGCCAGCTTAGCATCAGCATAGCAGGTGGCCACATCGCCAGATCGACGATCGACCAAATTGTAGGTGACTTTCTTGCCGGAGGCTTTCTCAAAGGCATGTACCATATCTAGTACAGAGTAGCCAACGCCAGTGCCTAGATTATAAGCAAAGAAACCGGTCTCAGCAATGTTTCGCAACTTGTCCAGGGCTTTCACATGGCCTTCGGCTAGATCCACTATATGTATATAGTCGCGCACGCCAGTACCATCCTTTGTAGGGAAATCACTGCCATAGACATTAAGATGAGAACGACGTCCAACGGCCACCTGGGCAATGTATGGCATCAGATTGTTGGGCTCACCATTCGGATCCTCGCCAATGCGGCCACTAATGTGAGCACCCACAGGATTAAAGTAACGCAAAGAGACCACAGCCCAGCGCTGAAAAAAATATAAAGGAAGCCACATAAGATTACCAACGGCTAGGATAATAATCCTTCTTCTATACTCTTACCTTATCTGACTTGCACAAATCCTTAAGGATTTCCTCTGTAAAATATTTGGTCTTGCCGTAGGGTGATGTGCAGTTACCAGTTGGATGTTCCTCGGTTACAGGCAAAGATTTAGGTTCACCATAAACAGTTGCACTCGAACTGTAAACAAATTTGAACACATTGTTGTCAGCCATAGCCTCAAGAAGGACATTTGTTCCGGTCATGTTGTTATGGTAGTATTGCAGTGGAATGCGACAGGATTCGCCAACAGCTTTTAAGGCAGCAAAATGGGCAACCATATCGATTTTGTGCTGGAATATTGTATATAAAGATTATAGATTATATTCCTTTAGGTCACAGCTCTCAAAACAAAAATCTTTCCATTCAAAGATTATTTCGAAATCGTTTTCGACAACTAAGATTATGATTTCATGGTGTAGAACTTTAAAGGCATCTCGAAGCACGTCAACAAGAACGTATACCTCCTCCTTCTTTTCCACCCAACCCCCCTTTCCTAATGTATTGCTTATCTATGTATGTCATTTTTAAAGTGACTGCGTAGAGTCAAATGCAATTGGTATACGTGTTCAAGCATCAACTAGTGGATGCCAGCACACCAAGTTATGTGACCTCGGTTGGGTATGGTCACGCGTCAGGGTCGTCGGAAGTGCGTGGCGGCAGTTGAATCAACAAACTTAAGGCGGGACAGAGATGGCAGATAATGATAGAAAAGCAGACAGAGCGAGAGAGCGTTAAAGAGAGATATGGAAAGAGTCCCACTGGAAGTGGTGTTTGTTGTACAAACATTACTGATAGAATTATTTGCTGCCGCAAAGGGAAAACAACAATAATAAAAGATAAGAATAATGGAATGTTCTTTATGCCCCAATATCCAATTGAAAATGTTGCTTACGTGAACCACTTACCTCCTGGAATACAGCACGAACTTGATCACGATCCGTAATGTCCACGCGATAGAAATTGACCTTCTTGCCGGTAATCTCCTGTACTCGACTTAACGCTTCGGGTAGCTTTGAGGCTCCACTGCTGTAAGCATTGCACAAATTATCCATACAGATGACATTGTAGCCAGCGTCCAGCATTTCCAGTATTGTGTGCGAGCCGATGTAGCCTGCTCCGCCGGTCACCAAGACAGTAGGTGGTGCCATTGCCAATTCTGATTCTGATATGGATCTAGAAAGTGAAAATTAGGGCAGCTCAAGCGAAATTCTTATTGACGTCATCAAAAAAATTCAACACGCGCGCAGACATTGCCGATCCACTTTAGACGCATGTATGCGCAAAATAACGGCATTTGCCTACGTGTTGGTGTCTAATCACCTGCGTCTCACCTGTGTGTACACGCAAAATGCGGCTGCTTCTGTTGCTACTGTTGGTGCTGCTGCTTCTACTTGTGATAATGACCCCCGCTCTGAATCACTAAATACTTCAAATATCTTGAAATACCCTTGGACGCCTAATTTATTGTTAAGTATTCAAAAAACACGCACAATTCTATTGCTGTGAATGCTACTGCTGATGATGTTTATACCCAAAGATCGCTGACCGCTCTGCGTCGGATAGTAGCTTCTTCAATCTGTGGTGCTAACCAGTTTCTTGCACTTGTCGTTTGCCGTTCGCAGTTTGCCTTGCCTCGTTTATTGTTCATTCATTCATTTGTACCTTCTTCCTACTTTGGCGATTTTGTTTGTACACACAATACGTCTGTTGTGCTGGGCGGTTGACTGGCAACTGATTTCGATAATGATGACTGTTTTCGCTCTCCCCCAAAGCCCCAAGACCCAAAAGCACCAACAATTCTGCAGTTGGTGGCAGAGCGTGCCTTATCAGCTGCAGTTTGGAGGCGACGTCAACGTCGTTCTTCTCTGCTTCTCAATGTCAACTTGTCACAGTTGTCGTTATTCGTTGCCTAGCTGCAAGATATTTTGTATTGGCCTTGTTTATGCATTCTTATCAGCCGCTATATAACCCTTTTCTACTGCGATTATAGATTAGCCTACGATCAGATAGAGAGAATTCATTCTCATTATCCACTCGTCTTGTTTTTTCTTTTTTATTAAGTCACATTGGTGCAAAGTTTCGCGAAAAAGAAAAGTTCAATTTAATTGGATTTAGTCGAGTGGCGGGGGTCTCTTTTTTAAACTAGAATTTGGTGACTTTTTGGTGGTGTGTAAAATCTATACCTAAACTACGACTAGCGATTTAGTTTATTAATTTTCTGTAAATTTTTAAGGTATGTTGTACGTTGGAGTATATTTATGTGTCATTTCATTGGGATATTACCAAAAACATTCGTTTAGAGATCGCAAATTCTACCGTGATTGTTCCCCGCCTGTTTTGTATAGGTTTTTTTATTAAACGATAGTATAAATAAGGAAATATGTAGAGTTGTGAAGCACTGTCGGTCAGCTGTGTTTATAAGACATTGCACAGCACTAACAGCCACCGAGAGTTGCCATATGCGTTTAGTTTATCGGTACAGTGCGATATACAGCTACGCAGGCAAAGGAAAACAACAACAGTTTCAATAGAAAATGCATTAAGAAATTGTTTGCTTTTAGCTTAATAATTTATTTAACCTAGTTAAAAGTTAGTCAACCTCAAAGCACAACTTAAGCATGGCATCTGCAACGGTAAGAAATGTATGTATTGCCAAACTAACATCTAACACGCAGTAAGACAACAACTATTAAAATCTGCCAACTACAAGACAACGCGTCAGGAAGCGCAAGAAAAAAGCGATAAAGCCTAGGGAAATTAGTAAATGAGCATTACTCACTTATTTATGCATTTGCACAGGTGCCACTGCTGGACGATGACACGATACCCTTTGGTGAAGAGGATGAGATGCGAGATCCCAGTAGTGCTGCCAAGAAATACACGTAAGCTGAATGATATTCTACATGTTGAATGGACACTAAATTAGTATTCCTATACGATAACAGGCATCCGTATGTTACCTTTTTTCATTTGTTCTTCCGGGGAGCTGCTATCGTTATTTACATATTCTGCGGTTGGTTTAGCGAATCCTTTATCACTAGTTTTGTGTTCGTGGTGCTTTTCCTGTCAGCCGACTTTTGGACAGTGAAAAATATATCCGGAAGGCTGTTGGTCGGCCTGCGCTGGTGGAATTACGTCGACGACGACGGTAAATCACACTGGGTGTTCGAGTCTAAAAATGTGAGTCAATAGGAATTACAAACTATAATCATTTTGACCATCTGCTAATAAAACGCAGTCTGAATCCTACCAGAGTCGCATTAACAAGCACGAGCAGCGGATTTTTTGGCTAGGACTGATATTATGCCCGGTGTTCTGGAGTCTATTCTTTCTGGTGGCACTTTTTGGACTGAAGTTTAAATGGTTGCTTCTAGTAATGATTGCCATAGCCCTGAATGCGGCTAATCTTTATGGATACATCAAATGTAGCTATGGCGCTGGAAAGGATTTGAACAGCGCTGCCACTGACTTTGTCAAGACGCAGCTCTTCAAAAATGCCGTCGACATGATGACAAAACAAAGTGCAGCTGCTCCACCGCCAACAAATGTGCGTCCAACGGGTGTTGTTTAAACATCAGCATGGAATGCCCCACACAATAAAGTCAGCTTGCCAATATTTGCTGCAGCGCATTCCAAAGAGTATTTGATGCTAACATAAGGATGAGATCTGGGTGGCATTTGGCCTGTCATCATTACTATCTGTGTAACATATGTAAAACTTAATTTAGCCATACTGCAATCTATCATACATTTTCTTACTCTTACGTCGATTAAACTACGTATATATACATATGTGTGTGTGAACTGTACAATGGTTCTGTATTGTTATAGTTTTTCATTTAGTCGGGATCCAAAAAAATTTCCTTACGTCTGCCGAATATACTTGCTAACAAAGACGTAATGAATTTAAATACCGATCAGTCGTCAGTCGGCACGATTTAGGAACTAGTACCTTATCGTCGGTAATTTGCCTATCGATTACTTTTTTGACAATCGAGTTTTAAATGCTTTTTAAAAGCAGAGTTGCTGTTTCCGTTACCACCAGTTAAAAGTAAAAGCAACAGACTGCTTTTATCTTAGTGTACTAATTCTCTATCATTTTCTTTCGGTTATTGGTTATTAATCAATTTCCACAAATATTTGTAATAGCTTAGACATCGCTCCAAAGTTTTTCTGTAACTCGAAATACTAGAAGAAAAATAAATTTAATTTTTTTTTTTGTTTTGGTTGTTTCTCAGTGTTTTGTATTTTTTTTTTTTTTGCTTTTTATTTTATTATTTTATTTATATGTATGCCATATTACACATTGAATTATGTTTAATTGATTTTTGTTGTTTTGTTTCGTTTTCTTGTTGTTCTGCGCATAGAGTGGGGGAAGGGGGCGTCGGTTGGGGTTTGGGTTCTTGGGAGATGATATTGTAAGTTACAGTTAGTTTATAGTTATAATCATATGCAATTTGTCACATTATAAACCATTTTTCACTTTACAGTTATCAATTTTGGTACAATTACAATGATTATATATATGTGTATATATATAGTTCAATTATTATGCATATTACATAGTTTAGTTTTTTGTTTCGTTTTTCTTTTGCTTTTAACAGACGTTTTTTTTCCGTTTTTCATTAATGTATATAGTGATAACAATGTGTGGTTGTGTGTGAATGTGTGCGTAAGCATTTTTCGTTAACAGAAAAAAAATGTTGAAAATATATATATATATATATATACATACATATATAAAAATAATAATAAAGAAACAACGCATGATCTTATCATCTTTATAGACAAAAAAGAAGAAAAAAAAAACAAGTAAATTATCGCTTCTACTAAAATATTCAATGTCCTTCATTCCTCCCTCCTTCACAAGATGTTCCGAATAAGTTTTAAAGATTAATTATATCGCTAACAATTTTATGGAAAATTAATGGCAGTGCCAAGAGACAAATGTGGAAATGAGATGAAAAGCGGAAAGGGATAAGACAATGAAGTGAATCTTATATAGAGAGTTGAGGAATAATGAAAGGGGACGGGGGATTCCAATTTTAGCTATTAATATAGGGGGAATCCAGAAATAATGCCAAAGGGTATCGGTCTTCCCCATAACAATTCACTCAACATCTGATTTAAAACGATATTAGGATATATACATATACATCGAAGTATATTCAAGTTAAGATTTTATATATATATATATATATATATATATATATATATATATATATATATATATATATATATATATATATATATACTTCAATTTTTGGGCTAATATTGAAAAAAAAAAAAAATAAAATAAAAATAATAATAATGATATCAAATTATAAGAATAGGCGATATTTCTTTATAAATATATATGCTCTCTCCATGCTTAAGGTTAGGGGAAAAAGTAATAGGAAGATATAAAATCATGTGATTTTATATATTCATACAAGAATTGTTCTGAATTCGATTTGTGGGAAAAGCGTTCTATATAAGAACTTGTCAAAATTTTGGGAGGCTGAATTCAGAACAATGCAAAAAAAAAAAAAATAATAAAAATAAAATAAAACTATAAAAAATAAAAGTAAATGGATAGAGAAAAGAAATTATAAGATTTTTCACTACAAGGTTGGTTATATGCTTTTATGCTATGGGGAAATTAAATGGTTTTTTTTTTTTTTTTTTACCATATGCTGCCCATAACAATTTTACATATTAAAATAGGATTGGGTTAATGTCAGTATAAAGATTTAAAATAAAGAAACTTAAGACGTTCCAATCGATTTTATATTGATCATAAGAAACATAATTAGAAAAATTTAGAATAAGCCAGCAGCGCGTATGTTAATATTGGAAAAATGATATGAAATAGTATCGTTACGATATGGAAAATAGGATGGGAGATTTTTCTCTATAAGAATTATTATATACTTTTCATACTTGCTAAGATTTATCGTTCATTTTCATAAGATTATTTACAAATGGGTTTTGGTTTTTGCCTTTATCACTTTATAGGCAAGGGGTTAAGGTTGGGGGAAAGGTTAGGGAGGGGGGGTCTCTCTCTCTCTCTTGTGAAGGCATCTTTTTTGTGTATTTTAATTAATAATAAATAATATATATATATGTATATATATATATATATATACATATAAGTGTGTATGTATGTGTGTGTGTGTGTTTGGAAATCTATGACTGATGTTTGATACAATACATTTTAATGAACAAACAAACAAACAAAAAAAAAAAAAAAGAAACGGAACACAACAACCTACAACTTCAAGTTTTAGCTGTTTTGTTTATGTTTATGAGTAGTTGTGTTTGTGTGTGTCTGTGTGTGTGTGTGTGTGTGTATGTGGATGTGTTTGGGACCTGGGTTTAGGTGTCTGCAGAATTATTCATATTATTTGTAATTATAACAAGGTGTCATATGCGCACTGCTGTTGCTGCTGCTGCTGCTTAAACATACAAAATAAATAACTTAAGAACTGAGGTTTTACAATAACAATTTAATTTAATTTCCTTTTGTTTTTGCTTTGTTTTTTGTTTAGTTTTTAGTTTTTTTTTTTTTTTTGTAATTGTCTTAAAATTATTCAACATCAACAATGTTCTTTTCATTTATTTCGTTTACTTTTCTCACGTTTTTCATTTTGTTTCACTAACTTTCCTTCCTTAATTCCCCTTCTCGTTCTCTTTCAACATGATCAAAAAAGTCCTAGGCAAACCTCCGCTCGCTCTCGCTATCTATCGTACGCTCTATGCGTGTATCTCTTTCTTCTATGTTTCTATCTCGTTTCTATTGGTTACTTTCTTTCCTTTTTTTTTCCCCCAACTTCTTTTATTTTGCCTGTCGCCCCCTACAATTGAGTTTGATTTGTCATCAATTGCATAAATATCACATTGCAATGTTGCGTTTTGCTCTTTCTCTATCATTTTTGTTTTAATTGTTTTGTTTCATTTGTCAGTATTTGAATGGGAGTTGGAAGGAATTATTGAGGTTTGCCTAGATTTCATTTCATTTTCATTTGCATTCACTCCTAAAGCAGTCCAAAGTCAGTGTGAGCACAAAAACTATTTGAGAACTTTCAAAACAAGTATGTAAGTGTAAATGTGCATGTGTGTAAATGAGTGTTTGTCTGTATTTGTGTTTGTTTGTGTGAGTGTGTGTGTATGTGTGTAGGTATGGTAGGGCAGGGGGAGATGAATGCATACAACTATAACTAGAGGCTTTAAACATTAAACTTACACTTCGTCTAATTATTCTCCTTGGTATTGGATTTGTTGTTGCTGTTGGTGCGTATACAGGGAGGAGAGAGTAGATGGTGGAAGCAGTAGAAGGAGGAAAGAGTAGGAGGACAAATCTCTCTTTTAGGAAGGATAAACGCCCATCCTTTACTTAATATATATTAAATTAAAATTTAAGAATTTTGAAGAGTCAAAGTGATCCTCTTGATCGAAAAAAGATGGCTATTCGAATGGGTCTTATCTGTTTTCATTCATTTATATTGAATAGTTTGTTTTGTTCGTATCAATTATCCTTGGTGTTTTTACAAAGTTCCCTCTGGTCCCAGATTCTTAAAAAACCCTTTGTCCTTAAACAAAATCAACCCGCTGCAAATCATATTATTTCACTATTACTCTATGTCGGGACTGTCTCTTCTTTCCCCCCCCCCTTCTTTTCTTTACTTCACTTAACTCTTGGCTTGGGGGTTTTAGGTTTTTTATCTGGTTCGTGGCCTCTGGTGGCCAACAGCAACAACAATCGCACACCTATCAGTAGGGAGCAACTGTACAACTTGTAGCATATGTATAGTATATATATATATATATATATATATATGTATATACATATGTATGTATATATATATATATATATATATATATATATATATGTATATATATTTATATATATTATGTATTTAGTATAGGCACTTATAGCATATTCGATTGTTTTCATAGAAACAAAAATCTATATATATATATATATTTATATATACCTAATTTTTCCTTAGTATTTTGTTTTTTTTTTTTTTTTATAATTTATTTTCTTTTTTTTGTATTCCTTACTCATTTTGGTTGGAAGTCTTGCTTAGGGTTTGATTTCTTTTGATTTCTTTTTAAGGATGTGTATGTGTTTGTGTGAATGTATGTCATAGGTGTGTGGGAGTGTGTATGTGTGTGTGTTTGAAGGATTGCTAGAGTACCGAAGAACTTGTTTCGCAGCCTTGGAAGTAGTGAAAGGTCGTAGGCAAATAGCAAATACAAGTTCTTTAAATTATAAATGAATATATATATATATATATATGTATTTACACACACATTTAATACGCAAAAAACAAAACAAACAAAAAAAAAACATATATAATAAGATATATCAATTTGTATAGGGACATGTATATGAGTGTGTATGTTTCCTTGTTTGTGTGTGAATATCTCTCGCTCCTTACAATGCGTATTTAAACTTTTTTTCTTATGCTCTACCATAGGTTTTCTTTCTTTCTTTCGTTTTCGTTTCATTATTTTTCCTATCATTTTGTATTTTGTTGGTTGTTATATATACATATATATATATATATATATATATATATATATATATATGTATCTTTCATGTTTTTGTCGTGCATGCGCCCTTACAGTCTACTATAGATTATTTTAAACATCTTCATCGAGTTTTCTTCTTTTGCCAATTTGGCTTAAAATTAAGTTTTACATTTACATTTTGCTTACATTTTGAGTTAGATTATCAAATTATCAATTTCTTTTTCATATTGTTTTCTTTTTTTAAATTTCTTTTTTTTTTTTTATTCTTGTCTTTGTTTTGTGCGTGGAAATCAAAACATAACAAAATTGAAAACAATAAAAACGTTTAAAATTATAAATTATATGTATATATACACACACATAGATATATATACATATATATTTATATATATATACATATATATATATATATATGTAAAAAACACCAAGAATTATCATCATATTATGATAAATGAGCATCAATTAAAAGTTATATCAAATTATTTGTCAGTGGGGAAGAAAACTAGGACGAATAGAGGGAGGAGTAGGAGAAGCGGCTTATAGTTTTGATTAAAATATATATACGATTTAGTCATATGTTTAAATGCCTATGTGTTTTGGTTGTGTGTGTGTGGGTGTGAGTGTGGGTGTATAGAAAAAAAAAACCCTCTTAGAATTTCGTTTACGCTTCTTTTTTTTTTGTGTTTATGGCACCTTTGTCTGTGTGTATGTGTGTGTGTGTCTGTGTGTATGTGTGTGTGTGTCTGTGTGTATTGGTGTGTTAGTGTTGAAATTACATATATACAGAAATATGCATAACATTTTAGATAGTAGTAGTTTCGTTTTTTTTTTTTTTTGTTTAGTTTTTGTTGCTTTGTCCTACGCTTTATAAAGTTTGTTTAGTAGTATTTTTGTTTTTTCTTAGCAATGCATAGGTTTTTTTTTGTTTTTCATTTGTTATAAACTTTTTCATTTTCGTTTTGTTTGTTTGTTTGTTTGTAGTTGTTGAAATACATATGAAACCATCAAACTGAGAGAAATTGCTTTTATGTAGGAAAAAATGCAATTTGTAAAATGTAAGTATTTCTCCTTGATACGATTTTAACGATACGATATACATATATAAGTATGAAATTAAGGATATACTCAAGAGTGTGTGTGTGTGTCGTTTGTTTGTGTGTTTTTGGCTGGGTCTAAGTACAAAAATCCCCATTAAATAAAGAATCAATATTCAAAAATAATATCTAAAATACAAAGAACAAAAAAAAGAAGACAAAAACAAAAGAAAGAAAGAAAGTAATAGACAGAAGGAAAATAAAAACCACCCTAAATTCTTGTGGACTAGCGACTATAGCCGAAATATACATATATATATATATCTAGATTTATATATATATATATATATATATTGTTTTTTTTTTTTTTTTTTTTTTTTTTTTTTTACCTATATACTCTCATTATCTATAATATAGATGTCGTATATGTACTTCTTCTTTTTGTTTTGGCTATTAATATTAAAAATTATTAAGTTATTTTGTAGAAGCAAATGAACAAATTGTCTCATATGATAATGATCTAACATGGAGTTTGACGATGGAAATGGATATATAGATGTTGCTGCTGTTGCTGCAACTTGGCTAACTACAATCAAACTTTAGACTTATTCACTCGTATGTGTGTGTGTGTGTGTGTGTGTGTTATCGCGTAATTGTTACCATTATATTTAACTTGGGGGGATATTGTTCATACTCTCCATATTCCATTTAACTTGCTGCATGTTCTCTTTATATCATTCTCGTTCTTGTCCGTTCATTTATCATTATCTTTCTTTGTGTTGTTGCGTTAATCCTCAAGCTTCAATGTAAATTTGTTGATTAACATTAACTGATAGTATATATATATATATATATATATATATATATATATATATATATATGTATATACATATATAAATATATATAGTTGTGTCTCGAGTTATATACATATACATATATATATATATAAGTGTATATAGCAGGAGAAACATTATGCACCATTCATTATTCCTTTTGCCTACTAAATATATGATAACTGGTCCAAGCTATGACAGCTGTAAAAAAAACAACGAACAAATTAATACACTATTCTCCATCAAGTATACCTATCATGTAATATATATAAACATGTATATATACCAAATGAGAAAGATGATTAGGGCTTTGACTCACCTTAAATATGCCTCCTTTGTTAGGTCATTAATATCTATATCTATATAGCGCTTATAGATACATAAAAAAAATGTGGCTCACGTATTTACACATGGAATATTCACTTATATACAGACGGCAGATGATGCGATGCTGATAGAGTCAAAAGGGGGGGGGAGGCTGGCTTTGCGGGTAGTGCAGGCATTCATCTTTAAAAAAATGTTATCTCTCCTTTTCGCACATTGCCATATGCGCGTTTTGGCAACGAACTTAAGGGTTTGTATTATTGGCCCTGGATTTGCGGTTACCGCCATTTCCAGAGGCCGTATTGGCATTGGTGTTGTGCTCTGATCCAGAGCCGAAATGCTGCTGCTGCTGTTGTTGCTGTAGCTGTTGATGCTTCTCCTTGCTTTGATGGCGTACAGAGCCTCCACTAACGGGCGACGCAATCAACGAGCTATTGGAACGCGAATCTGTAAATAAAATATGTTTAATGGGCTTATTGATATTAGGATCGTATCGTCTATCTATACCTTTCTCCTTGGCACTGACAACATTATTACTTGGAGTGGAACCCCCTATAGTAGTAGCAGTAGTCGGTGTGCCGCAGACAGCTTTGCCAGTCAGCGGAGCACTAGCACTTTGTGCCGCTCCTCGCTTATCGGTGGTGGTTGTCGTGGTTGTGGCACTACTAACCACTCCAGCAGGTGGTATAGAACATTTCTCGCCAGCAACTACAGCAGCCGAAGGAGTAGTGGAATCACTGAACACTAACTCCAGTTTATGACTACCTGTTGGTGACAATGTGCCCCCGGTAGAGCCTCCGTTACCGCCGCCGCCATCACGGTTTTCGGCGGCAGCTTTGTGATGCTGGGCCACCTGGGCATAGCTCAGTTTGCTGGCTGTGGCAGCGGCGATATTTTCAGTCGAAACGGAATTCGTTGAGGTGGCCACACTCTTGTGGTGTTTGCCGACATCCCTGCCCAAGCTACTGGTGCCTCCTAAAGCACCTGCTGCCTCCTTTTTGGCATGCAGGGCAGCTACTGCTGCCGGCTTTTTGTGCTGACTCAGACTGCACTCGGCCAGGCTGGCAGTTAAACTAGACGTTGAAGATGATCCTCCTCCCACACCTGTTCCAGTCAGATTGCTAGCGCCAGCGCCGGCAGCCACGCCCCTTCCGTAATCATTATTGTGGACAACAAAGCCTTCCACCAGACGTTGCTGCTGCTGCGGCTGTTTTGGATGTATTTCATCCTCAGTCTTAATTGATTTATCCAACTGCTGGTTAATAGCAGCAGCAGCACAAACACCAGCACCAGCACCTGGTCCGGTTCCTCCGGCTGCGTCCTCTGTGGCTGTTGTGGTGGCTGCTATTGCCAAATTGCTGCTGGCATTGATATTTGGTGTTAGACACTTTATCACATGGATCGAATTATTACTAGAGCTCTGCTTAGTAAAGTTTTTAGTATTGTTGCCCTCGATGTGGGCATATTCCACGGCGGGTGTAGGGCTCAAGGGCAGATTTCGTTGCTGCTGCTGTGTGTAGAGGTGGGGCAAATGTTGCTGTTGCTGATGCCGGCCGCTTTCTTTGCGACCTTGCTTTCCTTTGCCCCCACCACCACCACCTCCACCTGTACGTACAACATCCGAGAGGCGATTCTCAGACCAATTATGGGCAACAGAGGAACTATTGGCCAGTTGAGGATTGCTTTCGCTAAGCGGATGATTACTTGAACGTTGGTGTTGTTGTTGTTGCTCCTCATTGCCGCTAGAGTCCACAGCAATATTGGCCACCTGCTGCTGTTGATTATGATGATGGTGATGGCTCTGATGGGCCTGTTGTTTTTGTGACAGGCCACTGGATGAGGAAGAAGTTGTGGAGGATGTGGACGTAGCCCCAGCACCAGCAGTCGTAGCTGCAGACGACGAATTGGACGAGTTGTGTACAGAAGAAGCATTGCTACCCTGAGGTGTGTGTGGTGTTGCAGCCGAGGCTGATGTGGCTGGCAGTGGTGGAAAGGCGGTTGCCTCTAGATCAAATTGTGGCGGTTGAACTGAAGCTGATGGTTGTTGTTGCTGCGACTGTTGTTGCTGCTGTTGGTGGTGCTGCTGTTGCTGCTGATGATGATGACCCTGATAGCCAAGCGAGCCATGCGATCCATGATGCAGGCCTCGCTCATTGCTTCCACTACCACCGCCACCAACACCACCACTACCGCCACCACTGCTACCCACATTGCTGCTCATATTATTATTGTTGTTGTTATTGGTGTTACTGCCACCACTTCCGCCGGCTCCACCAGTATTTCCACTACCGCCAGCGCCTCCGCCGCTGTTGCTGCTCATACCCAATCCTCCACTATTGCCCACATTGCTGCCTATAGAATTGTGATGATGATGATGATGATTGTGGTAATGATGGCCCGAGCCCTGCTGGCCACTTGACAAATGTTGCTGATGCTGTTGCGAGGACAGCGCACTATGATGATGGTGATGGGAGCTGCTCGACATGGACGAGTGCTGAGCATGATAGTGAGGATTAAAATTATTTCCCTTGTAGTTGCCACGATTCTGAGGCGGAGCTGGATTATCATGGATGCCACCGCTATAGTGGCTATCACGATCACCACCACGATGGGAAGATCCCCCACCCGTTTGCACATTGCTTGTGGATGAAGAGGATGAGGAGAGTAATTGTTGGGATTGGTGAAGCGCTACCGGTGCATTGCCATAGAGCTACATAATTTGAAAATCGAGAATCGATATTAGCAATGGATTTGTGAATTATCATTCGTTTTTATCTTACCCCTACACGTCCACCGGGAGAATAATTAATGCTGCCCTCGTCATCACGACGACGACGACGTGGACGCGTCTGCCAGTTCAATGGCTCCTTGCTAATTGAAGTTGTCAGCGATGAGGAGGAGCTGTTTGCCAGATTGCTGTTGCGATTATTACCGGAGCCGCTGGTTTGCAGCCCATGGGAGCTAGTATGCTCCACTGGCTCATTAGAGTCCTGGAGATCAACAACTTGCTGTTGCTGATGTGCAGCCACTAGATGTTGTTGTTGATGATGCTGCTGGCTATTGCCGCTGCTGCTGGCCTGTGGCTGTGGGGCTGCCGACAATGTAATTGTGGCTGTTGCCTGGGAGGTAGTTGCATAGGATCCATGCGGCGTGCTAGCGGCACTGGAGGAAGGCAATTGATAATGTTGTTGCTGCTGCTGAGATTGGGAAGTCTGCTGCTGTTGCTGTTGTAGATGGTGGCCGTGACTGGGCAGGACTTGCAATTGGGTGCTATAGTGATGATGATTAGTCACACTGCCACCGCCATAGCTTTTGTCCAGATTCTTTTGCATTCCGCCTATTTATAAGACCGGAAAAAAATATGAATTAGAATTGAATAGAGAATAGGGAGGGAGGGATTAAGGGTAATCTTTTTTTTTGTCCTACCTTTCCAATTACTCTTGGGATAGTGACGGGTGGAGTTGCTACCCTGGCTACCGCCACCCGATTGCTGCTGTTGCTGGGTTTGACTTTGACCAGTTGGTTGTTGCAATTGCTGTTGATGCACTTGCTGCTGTTGTTGTTGGGCTTGTTGCTGGGCTTGCTGCAACGGATCCACAATGGTGGCTGGTACAACACTCACCATACCGCCTGGTATGGCTCCCGATAGTTGTATTGGCACAATGCTGCCACCTTGAATATGTGCTCCAGCTTGAGCATTTCGTGGCGGTTTGCTACGCGGTTCGCCACGTGGTCCTGAATTGCCTCCACCGCCACCTAAACTATTGGGATTGCGGTGTGTATTATTATTATAGCGGCCGCCGCCACCGGCGCCTCCACCACCACCACCCTGCGGCTTAGCCGAAACAATTGTTTGTGCGGTGGGCGGGGCAGTTGTGAAACTGGCGGCTACAGCCTGTGGAGCCAGCGGATTGCCAGCAAAAAGACTGCCACCAATCTCAAAGAAGTTTTGACCATGAGCAGTAGTGGCAGTTATTGTGGCTGGCGCCCAAGGAGCTACCAAGCCAGGATAAAATTGATTTTGTTGAAAGGGCTTTAATGGAAATAGATACAAAGAGAGTTAGTTTTCAATTCAGTTTATGTTTTACTTTTCTGTTTTGTTTGACTTACAATCAACATCTGATTACTGTAGGGCACGGAAGCTGGGCCAGCTATAGCGGCTCCATTGGCTGTATATAAATACCGTTGCGGTGGTTGATAGCTAACGGTTGCCGGTCCAGCGGCTGGATCAAATACAGTCGCTGTCGGTGGCGATGTCAGACGATAGCCATTCTTTAAATTTGGTACAGCTGCTATTCTATTGATAAACGATTTTGGCTTAATGCGTGCCATAATCGGTTTACCCTGATACTCTTTGACCTCTTCGCGCAGATATTTGAAGGCCTTTTGCGCATCCTCATCCGACTCGAATGTTATATACCACGAATTATTGGCAGCAAATTCACACGAAATTGGACGAGGACAGCTCTCATTGATAAACAAGGCCTAAGAACAAAAAAAAACAGAAAATTATGACACATTAAGAATGAGGTCGAAAGTTCTATGTAGGTGGGGGGGTTGTAATAGGTCATCTCCTTACATTGACATCATCCGGGGGTGTACTGTCTGGTATCTCACGTAAAATGATGATGCAACGCTTGTGATTGGGACGCACGCGCAGGCCCTCGTCATCCACCTGAACATTGGGCGATTCACGCAGCACATTGGTAATCAGTTTAATGTCCTTGGTTAATTTCTTAACAAGATTAAAATTAGCCACAGTCCATATGGGCACATATTGATCGCTGTCCATTTGTGACAGCAAATAAGTATCATTAGCCAGATTCTCTCTGTGAAAAGAAAATAAACAAAGTTTAAAGTATTTATATATTTAAATATACAATGTAGCACATTCATCCAATTTGCAAAAATTTCTTCATTTACTTCTATTATTAGCAAACTAGACCGGACTATTACGGATATGGGGAGAAGTTTCGAAACCTTTATGAATTCTTGATTTGATCAACCAGTTTATTTTTTCTTGGTTTTCTTTATTTTCTCCTCTCTTTGTCCAGAAGAGGAGGAGAATATGGCACCTCGATCTAGAAGACCTTAAAAGCGAATGCCATAATATGTTGTGGTATTCACTCGTTTAGTATGTAGGCCAACTAACTAACATCACTGTGTTGGAAAGTTAAGAGTGGATCTTCGCTAAGCCACGTTCGGTTAGCACAAGAATGAGCGAGATAGCATGCTGCAGTTGTTGTTGCGGCAAGAGTAAGCAGTTAACACAAAGTATTGACCGATTGATTGATGGATTGATTGTAAACAACAATTAAGTGGAGTTTAGGATTAGAAATGAATGCATATCCGGAAACACAGTATGGATAAATTATTTAAGAATAGTTTCACAACAAATCTATTGTGAAACACTGGGCAGAAGATGACCTCAAAAATGCAATGGGATAAAAATAGTGTTAAATTCTAATATTTTCCTTTATTCTCACCTGGAAAAATAGTACTCAAGCTGTGTAGCCAGCATTTGCTTAAGCTTGTCCAGCGGCAAGCCGCCATCTTCAACATTTGCACCAGCAACGGCTGCTGCTTGATTATGATTACCCTGTTGCAGCTGTTGGTGTTGTGGTTGATGTGGATGATGTTGCTGTTGTTGTGGCTGTTGCTGCTCTGTTGGCGGCAATGGTTGAGCCTGAGCTACGGCGGGCAATGATGGTCCATTGGCCGGAACTGCTGTAACCGGCACCTGAACGGGAACGGTAACTGGAACTTGAACTGGAACCACAATATGTTGTGTTTGCGGCTCAAGAGCAACTAAATTCGTATTATTAACACCAGGTACCAGAGCAGCAGCATCGGTTGTGTAGCAGACGACAGTGCCATCTTGGGTCTGGGCAATGGCTCCATTCATGATGGCGGCAGCAAATTCAGGATTATCAATGCTATCACCAGATGTGGCAGCTGCTACGCCTCCTCCAGCTGCTGCTGCGCCAGCTCCTCCAGCACCAGCTGCAGTGTTGGCCACGCCCTGTTGTGACTGTTGCGACGGCTGGGCCTGAGGTGGCGGCGGATGACCGTAAGCCAAATGTGTGGCCTGAATGGTCTGAGGCGACTGTTGCTGCTGTTGATGATGGTGATGGGCGGCAGCGGCGTGTGAAATAATCTGATGATGGTGAGAATGCTGTTGTTGCTGCTGCTGTGATGATGTCTGCGGCGTTGCTGCTGCAACTTGTGTTGCGGGGGGAGCTGCTCCGGCTGCTGCGCTACTAACTCCGGCTGCTGTGATCAACGGTATAGTGTGGGTGTGGTGATGATGATGATGATGGTGGTGGTGGGCTGCTGCTGCTGTGTGAGCTGCTGTTGGAGCTGCTGCGATTTGTGTTGTCGTGCTAAACAAATTGGTAGCTAACATTGCCGTTTCAACAGGAACATTCGTATAGACAGGCGGCTGGATTTTGACTGCATCTCCGTTCATGTAGACATATCCTCCTATAACACACACACGAACGAAAGAGAGAAAAAGAGCCGCAAGTCAAAACTTTTGTAATTAGAAGACAATTTAAATAAGCAACAACCAGAATTTGAAACCGAACCACAAATCTAAACAAACGAAGAAAAAAGTATAAAACCTCTTTGAAAATTTTCATACATGCACGAAATGTACGAAATACGCTCATCGCCATCTTTGCAATAATGTAAAATCAGCAATTTATTGTTTATACCTATATAAATAGTATAACAGCATTCCAACTATGGCCATCAACTGATTAATTTGCCGATTAGCAAACTAGGTCAGTCGAAATCTGTGAAAAGCTCAGATCTTAAAGGCTTGAGTTTTCCAATTTTTTATAAAGACACATTTTAGATTGACCTGATCGACTTTAACTAGAATTTTTTAAACTCTAAAACTAAAACAAATATCTTAAAAACAAAAAAGTCTGTAACTCAAACTATGTAGCGCTTAAAAAACCAAATACCATTCTTAGGTTTAGAACTAAACTGATCGTCTGATATGTATCATATAATTAAAATTGGGTGTATAAGAAAGCTACATAAAGAGTGGCAAGAATGAAGTGAGAAGAGTAAGAGCCTTTGTTACTGGTTTAAGGAGAAAACCAAAAGGGTGTCGTTATTATTCGACAAATTGGTTTGCTAAAAAAATGCATAATCAAAATCGGTATTACAGCTTAACGTAACATATATTCTTTTTTAGGCTGTGGGCGGTTGATTTGGTATAATAACAGAAGCGTACTAAGGTATAAGCCAAGCCCTCTTAATTAAATAATGTCACTACTCACCAATTGTAAATTCAATAATTATTTCCTACGTTTAAAAAACATACATAAATAATCCTGCCTTAACATAATTATATTCCATTCCATCATGTTCCCAGTTCAACTTATCTTCAAGATGCCTTTAATCAATACATACATATGTTTCCTAGATTTTACGAAATATTTTTAGACGACGTACATTTCTTTGTTAGTAACTGAATACTTCTTATGGTAACTGTACAATGCATACTTTGTAGACTACTATTTTTCAATGGAAATATTAAAAGGAATTTCCCTAAGATAGGTGTAATTTCTTGGCAGAGTTCTGTGTTTTCGGCCGGCGTGCAGCTTAAGCCGACCCTGACTGTAGGTGTTTAGGGTGGGTGGTGGTATGCATATGGATCATTTTTACTACTAACCTAGGTAATATTCCATGGTTACCGTATGGTTGGGAATTATCAAGAAATTCCCCTTACACAAAGACACAATCGGCTCTTTTTTTTTACTTTTTATGATTTGTATTATTTCTTTTACTTTTTTTTCACTTGCAGTTCCCCCCACTTGCAATCACACGCGGCACACACACACACACACACACGTTCACTCACACACACACACACACACACCAAATCGTCGTCGCGTTGCCACCCAGTTGTTGCCAGTTTTCTATTTGGAAAATTTGATTTTCTTTGTTATTTGTATTCTTAAGAATTTTCCTTTTTTTTATTGCCTGAAACTTGACTACAATTTTTTTCTTTTGCTGATTTTGCAATGCCGTTATTTATTTATACTGCTTGCTGGTGCTGCTCTGTTGCTTGCTGTAGTAGTTTCAATTTCAGTTTCCTCTCATCGTCTCCTCTGCTCCTGCTCATTTTTGGTTAAACAGTTTTTCCGTGGCTTCAATGACTTAATTTTCTGTGTGTTTCTTTTCTTTGCTTTTTTCAGTGGCTATTTTCGCTTTCGCTATTCTTTCTCTTGTCCTCCTCTTCTTCACTGCTTTCTTTTCTTTCTTCGGGTATTTTTTCCTTTTTTTTTTTTTTGCACACACACACACACACACGCACTCTAGAGAATATGCAGAGAAGAATTTGAAATTGATTTTCCGAATTCACAGTTCACAGTATAACCGCCCGCAGCCGCCGGAGAGTTGATTTAAGAATTTTAATGGTTTACAATAGCTGGCCAAAAATTCTAAATGGCGAAATGTTGTTAATTGTTTTTTTATCTATATTTTTTCTTCTTCAATGTTTCACAACGAACTCGTCGTCATCGTCGTCGTCGTCACACTTTCTTCTCTCCCATCTTCAGTGAGGGTTTGCTCGATTATCGATAGCAATTATCGGTAGCTATTGCATTTCAGTTATCGATAAATATGTATTTGTTCTTTTTTGTATGGAATTGCTTATTTTATGTTTTATTATGTTTCCCATTTTCAACCTTTTCGAAAAAGTTTGCTTTTTACAAGTGCCCTACGTGTACGTTTCAATTGATCTTGGTCCCCATATATTTAGCTTCTCTTTATTTCGATAGTCTCCAACCCACTAAAATTCTATCATGTAAATGGCAACGTTAGGCACGCAATTTCATTAATAAAACAATTATACTACATTTACAGCTTAACTTAATGCATAGTATTTGATTCTAAAGCAATGATTGCGGGAGTTGTTAGCGGGACGCCCCTTCTTTTCACTTTCCCCCCACCGACACAAAATGTTATAATAAACAAAATTTGTTGTTGTACTTACCCAAGTTAGCAGTATATCGTATATAAATGAATTGTTTTTGGCAATCAGTTGGCTATAATTATTAATTGTCTTGAACTTTTGTTTTAATTATACCCGCAACATTCGATGAGTTTGTGAATTGAAAACCACTTGTTATGTGTGTGTTCTTTGGCTGCTGCTGCTTCTTCTTCTTCGCTGGCCACTGTCGCCAACGAAACACAAGCGTTCCGCGTGGTACACGTATACAACGAATTCGCGGAATTATCCGTTTGGCTAAACACTAAAAGTTGCGATTTTTAGTTAATAACTTAACTTATGCTTGATTTGGGCAAATTAAATTGAATTTTATTTGATTTTTGGATTTTTTATGCCACAAGTTAACGAACGATTCCCGCTCCTCGCAATTGCTTCAAATACGGTAATACGGGGTACAACTTAGCAATAGGGGTATCTAACAAACAATAGGGGTGCATACACCAAAATAGGGTGCAATTTATCCGCAAAAAACAATTTAATAAATCGATAAATATTGAAAGTATTTTTAATCAGAGGACGAAAGTTATCGATATTTTTATATTCTTTATTGAACAAATAACATATTTAAATCGTTGTAATTAAATATTTCAAACGCATTGGGCACATATATATAGTTAACGTGTTTTTATCTTTAAAAATTTCATTAAAAAATACTTGTTAAATATGTCGATAACAAATGTTTTATTCAGTTGTATCTTTATGTTACGCGGGAACTTTAAAATATTCCTCAATTAAATTTGCAAAACTTAAAGCGACTATTAAAGAAACTTAAAGAAACCATTATGCAAACAAGCATTTTAAGCTAAGTTATATTTACAATTAAATTATTGTTCCCAGTCTACGTATATCAAATGGTTAAATGGAATCTTAGGGCTGAGCTCTAAATGTCGCCACTACTTGTCCATTTCCTAAACGGCTGTATTCTGGCGAATTCGGTTAACACGTGACCACATCGCCAATATTTAAACTAATATCCAAGGCATTCTGAGTTTGGTAGCAAAAGCTTACCTTTATTTGATTTGTCCTTAACCTTGCCGTTACAATTAATACGATTTAAACTGATCATTTAATTTTATTTATAACATTATTTAGCAGTTAAATGGTCTATTGCTTTTTGTTGTCTTTAAATGTACCTAAATGTTCTATAAAGAGAGTTGTTTAAATTGTTGGTGTTATTAATTAAATTTGAACAAAGAACTTTTCTTGGTGTAGCTTAAGATTGAAAGACTTTCGTTTTGTTTTTTTCTTGTATGAAGCAAATCCACACAGACAGACAACAATTTGTTGTTATTGTTGTTCCCTGGCATCAATAATAAATCAGTAGCATCAGCATTAGCTTAAAAGCCGTGAACTTTCAATTGATCTGGTTTAGCTAGTCCCACTTTGGTCAACCATTGGCAAATGTTCTCGCGTTGATCGCCCTGAAGTTGCAGAACTTCACCATACTCCGGATGCTCAATTACCGTCCCATTGCAGGCAAATTCCTAGAAAAAAAATAAAAATGTTTATTACATATATATATATCCATATACCAAAAACATTTATTAATATTAGAACTTTTTACGAACCGTATCTGTTACTTATGTCAGAACTATCTAACAGAAGGTATCTTATCTTAACCTCCAAACAGAGCATTTCTCTCAACACTGATCTGGTTTTGTATGGAATTTCTACGCTATGCTTCATTCAATGAATAAATAAATGAATGAAGTTGTAAATGAACAAAGAGAATGCCAAAGAAAAAGCAGTTGACATAATTTAATTTAGCTGCAATACGATGAGATTTCCTGTTTGCCATCGGCGGATGAATTTCTCGTTTTCAACAAGCTAGTCGGAATTTATAAATTTACTCAATGGTGCCGATGACTTTGTCAAATGAACATATAATATATATAGTTAGATCTAAACTATTCAACTAGTACAAAGTGAATTGCTTAATGCGCTTAATTGAATTTCAAGGAAGCCAGCGTATGGAATAAACAATGATTGTTGCAAGGACATCTACATATGTAGAAATGGCATGGTGTATCTTATTTGAATTAATAGTTCATAGACACATATATATAAATGTAGTACATATTGTACACTTATTACATATGTATATATTTAACTCTATTGCGCATTAATATATTCATACATATATGTGCAGACCCAAGACAATGTCGTTGTTTCCATATCACTCTGGGAAAGAAAGGCAACACAATACATTGATGTTTACGGATGCCTTTTGTTTGTTAGCCAATGCCTCCTGTCATGAATCTGCTACATACAACACACATACATGACCAAAGGTTTTAGCCCATTAGGATGGTCAATCGTGTCTATAGCCGAATCTTCAGTTTATCTCATTGGTACTTAATGACAAAATGAGTAGAAAACATATATGTACGGCTTTCATGAGTTGATTTTTTTTAATGTATTATACATCAATATAGCTTACCTTTTTACAGGAGCGAACTATTTTCTTCAAGTCATACTCCGCGGAAAGGCCCTGGACAGTGGTCAATGTCTTGCGACCGTTCCTTTGCTGGATTCTTATGTGCACAAGACCGTCTTGAATATCATCATCATTACCCTTGATTGCATCAGCAAAGGGGTCTAAAGGAAATGAGAAAGAGAAATATTAATGAGAATTTAGAAAACTATTGTAAATGTAATCTTGACACATGTCGCACATATGCATGCAGGTAGCATCTGTATATGTGAGTGTGCATATTTATGCATGTGCGTGCGTCTGTGTGTGCGTAAACGTGTGTCTGCATATGTGTGTGTGAATGTGGATGACTAAAAACCACGAGCAGCCATTTTGGCAGGGGGAAAGTGTAATAAAACTAGAAAACAATCATTAACTTACCACGGGTGTTTAAATTCTGGATGGACATACGACAATAAAAACAAACCACTTCCTAAAACAAAAACTTTTCGAAACTATTTCTTTCCGGAATAATATCTCAACTTTGAATTTATATGTGTGAGTTACTTTTCGGAAATGTGTTATTGCCTCTGTTTGCTACGAGGGTTGTAAAATATATGTATCGATGTGTTATCGCTTGTTAAGACTTGCTGTCAATGTTGACTGCTACAATTCTAAACTGAGCCAACTATACAAAAAGAAAAAAAGCTAAATATATTAAAATGATTTTATTGTATTACATATGAAAATATATATTATTTTCATAAAAGTAAAAAACATGTATTGATAATTATTCTGAACAAACGATTTAGGTTCGTAATTAAAAATAATTAAAATTTAATAATGGCAATATAATACGTACATACGGTACATGCGGCATTTACCAAACTGGAAGTAGTTTAATAAATAAAAAGCATATAAACATCATAAAAATATTATCCAAAATGTGTTTAACATCGAAGAATCACAACAAAATTCCTTAGAAAAAAGAACAAAAATATTAAAACCAATTGAAATATCAACAATGGTAAGTCATCTGAAATCAATAATGTATTACCGCAACTTAAAAATTTTATGTTTTCGCTTAGCTATAAAATAGCTGAAGTGCCATTGTTGTGACTGCAGCTAAATGGTGTCTTATCGATGTATCGATATGCGTCAACACAACCCTGCGCTTAATCGCAGCCAACTTCACTAAGTTTGGTGGCTGCCATATTTCTTTCCTGCTGGTCTTTCAACGAGAAAAGGTGGGCATTTTGCATTATGTCTTGATTTGGTTAAGTTATAACTTGTTAAAAGCCAGAAAATATGGCCAGTGCATTGCATATGACAGATTTGTGTAATTTTTTTAGTTGGAAATGACCAATATTTTGATATATTTGCCAGGTAAATTTATTTGTGTGCCATTGGCATACATTTTCTGGCGTTTAACGGGTGTGCAACTTGAGACACGTGCGGCACATTTGGCAACTAAAGGCTCAAATTAACGGAGAGGCAATGGCCAGTTGCTAGCTAATAATATAATTTTGTGATTAGAGAAATTATTAACTTTAAAACCCTTCTCTTTTTTTCATGCTTGTATTCAATGATTGTTCCCGCTTTTGTTGTTGTTTGGATGCATAAAAAAAAAGGTGAGCACATGTCGCAAAAAAGCCATTAACGACTGAGCAGATGAGTTCTGGAAGACATAATACATCTCCCAACGATGAAAATCTTTCAAATAAGCTAAATTTCTTAAAATGATGAAATTCACTAACATCTATCTCTTTTTGTTTCATGTTTAACTCTTTTTTGCTGGCTACCCTTCATGTAAATGTTTAGGTAAGTTTGATATAAACACAAATTGAATTTATTCCTACATGTTGCGCGACTTTTCATGATGATTGATTAAGCAGAAGAGTTCTTGAAGACTATATTCATCACCCAAGACTGAAAAACTAGAAAATATAAGATTTAAGTCTTATCATCAATACAATTTACTAACTCATGTCTTCTCTTTCATTTCTATATTTGACCTGATTTTGATTGCGGTTCATCTTTAATATATATCTAAATAGGTAAGTCAACAATTGCATTAATTAAAGTAAAATTAGCAGTTTTTCATGATGATTGATCTAGCAGAAGAGTTCTTGAAGACTATATTCATCACCCAAGACTGAAAATTCTTTATACTAAAACAATTTTGATGATCTTTTTAGAATATACTAATTGTTTTTCTCTCTCTTTATTTGTAGACTTGAGATGGCAACCTCTTCGCACCTCAACTGGTTGATCATTCGCAACAACAACGCTTTCTTGTTAAAGAAGCGTGATGTGAAGAAACCCTTCAGCACAGTAAGTGTCCTTTGATGCTGCCTGTCTAGAATTAGGTAGAATCCACCATGATGTTTCCAACTTATAATTAATTCACAATGATATTTGAATACAACATGATAGTAATTTTTAATCTGACACAAGTTGGCTACGTCCTTGTTGGACTGTTTCTATATATTCAAGTATTAATTTTTGATTATTTTTTTTCTTTCTATTATATTAAAAAAGGAGCCAAACAACTTGACAAGTGTTAGCTCTTACCGTTACAGCGGCGTCGTCCACAAGAAAACCGTCGCCGTTGTTCCTGCTGCCGATAAGAAAGGCTTCACCGCTGTGCTGAAAAAGGGCAAATATGCTCAGCGTCCCGCTAAGAACACGGTACGTGTAGATTTCAAGGCTGGTCCCAGACGCTCCCTGAAGAAACTAAAGAACTTGTTGATCAACTCCAAGTACCGCAAGGATCTTACACAGGTAAGAGACACACTTTCACGCCACAAACAAGATGTGTATTTTAGCATGATGATCCTTATTTTTAATGCTACACAACCAAGATCGCTGACTGATCGTGTTGAAAACCTTGTCTGAGGCTAATTACCATTGTAGACTTTGATTGCATATAGTTTTTCTTATTGAATTTATTAATGACATATTATTGTATATCCTTTTCATTTGCAGGCTGCTCTTCGTCGCGCCTCTGCTCTTTTGCGTTCCCAGAAGCCCGTCGCAGTCAAGTCCGCCTAAAAACCCGAATAAAATGCATCAATTGGGGACAATGGAGCCGTTTTCTACTCGAGAATAAAGAAAAAATGTTAAAAACCAAATACTTAATTTTCCTCATTGTTGTTTTGAAATCAATCGGTCCTTTTTGTTGACAAATTAACTAATGTGTATACTAAAAATGATTAAGAATTAACTGTGGCTAAACCTAGTAATTCTCATAAGCCATTTTGATAGAACTTTCTCTTTGTTTGAGAAAAACATGTTCTGTTTTAATATTTAGCATATTATGTTTGGTTTTGAGAGATAAGTTCTATGTATATATTAATATATACTGTTTATCCGTTGGAATCCGGTTACATACTATACTAGATATACATATAACTATGTATTCATATAATCTTGGATTACCAGCAACAGATAATCATATCTGTTTATATGAATACCTCGATCTTGGACACTTAATTTGGCAAACTCACCAAATTAAGTATATAGAATCGTAGGCAGATATTGTGACACTCCACTCCCCACTATGCTGGGTCCCTTTTTTTTTATGGGAAACGTGTGAAAAAATCCCATTGTCGCATTGTACCGAAATGAAAGAGATAGCATGCGTTTTTGCTAGCGGGGCAGAAATTATTTCATATTGTTGACAAATTTTTTTTTTAAATTAAGGCCATATTATTTATATTATGTTGTCCTATACCCATGATACTTGGTGAAGGGTATCTTAAAATCGGTTTTGCACCGATTTTATTTGTATTTGTAGTGTTTGTTTTTGTGTCAATGAGAGAGATGCAAACATAGTTAAGTGTGATATAGTAAAACAAATCAGTTAATGCCTTTGTTCTGACTTGTTTAAGACAAAAAGAAAGAAAAAAACAATCGGGTGAATGATATGATTTGGAAACTTTTTAGATTTAAGATTCAATTCTCTCTGGAACAAAATGAATTTAAAAGGAGGCTTAAATTTAAAGCCTTTGCTTATAATCACATACTCATAGGTAATAACGTATATATAGATATATATTTTTATATATTCATTCATTCATTATTTCAATTTATATACATGATCTTGGAAAATGATTGAACTAAAGAATTTATCAATTTATCTTTTGAAATATTCACGAGAGATACGTGAGAAGACATTTCCAGTTGTATGCCCGATCTATCAATGGTGTATCGAGCATTCTCCCAAGGAGTTCTTTCCGTCAATAGACTGCGGAACTGTCATCTTTATGGTAAATTTGTTGATACTGGTAACACTGGTATTATATCTATTCAGATGCTACAATCTTGAATCTATCTATGGGACTGGAGGTTGTTTGTCGACAATTTTCTCATTTGATGATGATGATTGTCAGGTTATGGCCTAGACGAAATGACAAGTTATTTAAGGCAAATTTCTTGTTATTTTAAATATGATAAACAGCTACCTCTAAACTTTTTTAAAATTGTTAAAAAATTGGTGGAAAATTAGTTTGAAGATGATTAACGTTTTAACTACTTTTTATTTGGTTGTAATAGTTTAAAATTAGAATATAAAACCTTTCTTTTGCCAAAAAAAAAGGTTTCCCGTTCGTTTGTATGTTTGTCCGCCCGTTCATCCGTCTGTCTGTCTGTTAGCTTGTCCTTTTCGATCAATGATATTAACTCCGACAACGCTTAAAAAAAAAGGCTCCTCCTTTGTTTATTTATTCGTCTGTCCGTCCGTGTGTCTGTTTGGATCAATGATATCTTCTTTGTCTTGGACTTATTCATTACAAAAAATTAAAAATTATTCAAAAAAACTGTCTTTAAAAAAACTTTATATAAAAAAAAAAGTTAAGAGGGGAAAAAAAAAAAAAAAAAAAAAAAAAAATTTAAAGCTAATCAATATAGAGCTGCATTTAAAACTCTTTTTGTTCCGATAATAATCATTTGAAATTTAATCAAATTTTGACTATATATTATAAAGATAGTTTTAATATGGAGATTTAGCAAGATTTAACTCTGGATTAAAGTTATTTCATGTATATCTTGTAGTCAGTCTTTTGATCAAATTTCAAATGATTGGGGTCGTCTAAATGTAATCTTAGGATATTGAACACAATTACATATTTACATATGTAATGTGTTATATAGTATTTATCTTTATTCCTATATATATAAGTATACAGATGTGTGCAATTATTGCTTTCCGATAATATTCTCAATGGTAAACAGTGTAGTAGTCTTTGAACGATTGTTTGATGCTGTGGGTGATGTTGAACCAGATGCCATTGGTCTTGGTGTATTGTTGGCATCAACTAGCAAATCCTGTAATCCCTTAAATGCATCATTTAGTACTGGTGCTATGCCACCTAGGGTCGTTGGATCACGTCGATTTAGGGGCGGTGTAAAGGCGCTTGGGGAATGTAATTCATCGTATAATGGAGCATTTTCCACAGTGTTTGGAGCTGTTATTATGGTCTTTCCAGAGCTAGAGCATGGACTATCGGTCGACGAGCTGTCTCGCACATCATTGGAATCTCTGGGCAATCTGTGGTCATTGGCACGCGTTTCATTGTTAAACAAATTGTTAAAGCCAAAGGAAACGGACAAATATTGACGATGCAAATCCGTTATACGATCCGAATAATTGGGCCTCTCATTGCAGAATAGATCGAAATCGGCTAAAGACTCACTGGGCGATCTCACCTCACCATCGTTGCCGCTGCCGCTGGCATCCTACACAGAAATAGATGAATGTTTTTGTTTATTTTACTATTTTGCGGAACTTTAATTGTCGTTGTTCTTGCCATTACCCTGCTGCCCGTCTCTCGTTCATATCGATTGGAATTGGCGCAATGCCTTTGGCGGCGTGTCCGACGCCGTCGGTAATTACCCTGTTCGAACATATCGGATGCGGATGAATCTAACATCCAATAGCTACCCTTTCCAGCACTATCGTTATCATCAATTGTATTCTTATCTCTGGCCACCTTAACAAAACAATCGTTTAAGGATAGATTATGTCGTATGGAATTTTGCCAGCCTTGTTTATTCTCTCGATAGTAGGGAAATCTGCAAATATATCGTTTACAATTTGTTAATACGATTAAAGATAATAACTCTCTATACTTTATACATATATATCTACATTGGTATATTATGTTATATATATTATTTGCATTTCTATTTTAATATAAGAGTTCTGAATCTGTATGATTTTTCTATAGTTTTATAGATTTAGAGATGCTAGAGCATTTTATTAAGAAAACAGTTAATAATCATATAGTGATTATATACTATATAATGTATCAAGGGAGATATCTATAAAAAAATATTGAATATATCTGTATATATTCCAAATAAGGGTTAAAATCTATGGCCCTGTTTCAATTAACCACTAAAAACTTTCAATCAGTAGCTTTGCTATTAGAATGAATCCAATTTCAAGTTTTCAATAGTTTTTTAATACTAAAATGGTTTCTATAAAAATGTTTAATATAGAGAAATTTCAATTATAACTTTTTCCATTTAGAATTTTTAAAAATTTTCTTTCAAATGAAATGGTTTTCTAGTATTTTTCTACAGGATAAATTTGTTTATTTGCTTGTTTTAATTTATATAAAAATTCTATTAAGTTTATTAATATTTTCAAATTTATATATTTTTAAATAAATATTCATGTTTATTATTCCGGGCTAAGGAATTTTAAGACTTGAAAATTAAAATAGGTTATCATTTTTGGCTCGATCTACTTAAATTCTTTAAAATTAAATCATTAAGTCATGAGCTTAATGACCCAATTTTAATCAAATTTTTTTTGAATTGATGATCTATATGTTTTATTGGTATAAAAACCCAATTTTTTCGGCATTGAAATATATATGCAGTGAATTCAGTCGATTTCAGCATAAATACATACATGTATATATATATATTTAGTATATATATCTGCTATATATGTATATGTTTACCAATGTGAATGTCTTAATGTATTTTGTTTATCGTGATTATGAAATATTACAAGTTCATTTTGCCTATAAAATTTTCCAGCAATGGAAAAATTTGATTAATAAACATTTATTAGCATATAAAATGCTAATAAAAAATACTAAAGTTAGTTGTAGATACTAAGGTTAACTTACTTATCCATTATAAACTTATAGATGCCACTTAGTGTTAGCCTTTGATTAGGGGCACTGCTTATTGCCATTGCGATTAAGGCTATATAGGAGAACGGTGGCTTTTCCGGTCTATGTGAATTATGGAGAAACGATATGGGCAATGTCCAGATATTATTATGCAGGGCCAAGAAACTATCCATGCCAAGGCCCTGATAATAGAAGGCCGATGGAAATGCATTGCATTGCATTAAATTATCCATACCGATTCCGGCGGCATTTGTAGCCAATGGATTTGCCGTATTGGCATTGGCAGCCTGCCGCAACAGTTCAGGACTGGCCAATAGCGTATTAACCAATTCTTCATTATCGGGCAATGGGGAAACATTTGTATAACACGACGATGGTAACATATTTCTTGACACTTTAACTTCTTTAACTAATTTCAAACACTTTGCAAAAAAAAGTTTGTCACTTGCGTATATCCCGTATTCCCACTATTCCGTTATATAGGTTTTCCGTTTCCGTTTCTGTTTTCTCAAAGTTCCAATTGCAGTTGCTTGTGCGCGCGATTTGTGTGTTCCGTTAGGCTAGAAGTCCGATCAACAAATAAATTGATCTTGTGGGCTGGCATTTGGTTCGAGTACTTGAAATTCTTCCGAGCATGTGTCTGTGTATGTGTTTGTGTGTGTGGGGAAGAGTAGAACAGATCAGAGTATTGAACTATAAATACATGCAAACAAAAAGGAAAAACACACACACACACACATAAAGTCACACACCAATGAGTATATGCAAATGCAGGAAATCTTTTGGCCATATAACCGATGACAGTGGAACCTCCATCTCGTAGTTTGTTTGGTTAACCTTTGATGAAAAGTATAAAGGATACTCCCTTTTTCTATTAACAAAATATGTTAACTGTTTTTTATATAGTTAACTAATACTCTTATCATATTCATAATCATAGCTCTTTAAATAATACGATAAAGGAGGCGTTTCTTATATAGAGTTCTCTCTTCGGATCGTACTCAAACACACTCAACCAATGTTTATTCATGAGCATATGTGTGTGTGTTTAGCATATATATATATATATATATATGCAGATACATATCTATATATATATATATATGATCATTTCTCACCACTGGCCTCTTATTTGTCAGAATTTTCGTCATGTGGGCGGAGCTAAAATATCTTTACAGTGTGTTTAAAACAATTTAGATATAAATGATTTTTCAACAAATGAAAAGCGAGCAAATGATAGCTTTATATAGCTTTTCAATTACTGTTTAGAAAATGCTCTACAATTTTCAAAATTACTATTGAAAAATCGAAAATCTATATACATATTAAAAGCAATATAAAAAGGGCTCTTTATATACATATATATACATATAGAATAAATTAGATCATATCTGATCAATTGGTTTCCATTTGTTGGAAAATGAATTTTTATTTGTAGGCGGAGCCAAAAAAACTCAACAAATGGGAAAGTTTTTTATAATTTTAACCGTTTTATAGATTAGTTTATTGTATTAACTATTTAAAAGTTCCTTAAAATCGGGACTCGATATTTTTTGATTGTCTGTAACAATTTTTGAAAGTAGTTTTCCTGTTTTATATTATTAAAAGAATTGATATTATTGAATAGTTAGTTAGGGAAATAGATTTGCTTTATATTTGGGACTTTTTAATTATTTTGATACTTTTAAACTTTTGTAAACTTTATTAACTTTTATCTAGGGAGTAGCTGAAGACTGAAAACTTTTTAAAATCTAAGTCAGTTAAAATTATAACCATTTCTTTGAGAATTAAAGTTTTTATATCTTAACCAGAATATATTTACAATTTGGGCTGATAAAGTTAAAGTTTAATTTAATTATAATTAAAGATAATTTATATCTCCATATATTATGATATCATTGGGAATTATGATATATCATCTTATAGGAAATTTTAATCAGTAAACAAAATTTGATCTTCTTTTTAAAAACCTTCGTTATTCAAAGGGCTTTTAATCTTATTAATATTTCTCCGAGATAAGTTGATGAAAAATGAATTTAAAAACAGAAAAAAACCAAAGATTTTGTTTAAAAGGTTTCAAATCTTTTAGAATCAATTAATGCTATATATGCCAAATCCTTTAGAAGCAATTATTGCAAAACGATATGCCATATGTCATGAGATTTCAAGTATTAGTTTTCAGACCAATCAATATTTCAAATAAAAATTAAATGATTTATTGTTTAACTAACTTTTTTATGATAGACAAAATATATATAGAAAGAAAATTTATCTATTTAATCGATCAAAGGATAAATCTATATACCAGATAAAAGGAAAAGGGAATATGATTCTTTAAAACAAACAGTTGAAAAGTACTATTAGGCTCTGGGAGGATTGTAGTAACTTATGCAAATATTTAAGCTGACTTTAAGATGTTCAAAAAAGTAATATCTAATTTCAAAAGTTTAAACTTTTAATACAGATTTAAGTTTAACTATATTTTCATCAACTATAGTTATATATAATAAAGTTGTTGTTCTTTATATCAATATGTTAGTTAGATTTTCAAATTATGTTTCAACTTTTAAGCCAATTCGTTCTTAGATCTTTAAAAGTTATGGCTGTACATGTCCTTTGGAACTCAGTTTGAAGCAAAGTCTCTGAGTTTGAACATTGTAGCCATAGATTATAATTATTTTTTTTAATTAGTGTAAACATTTAAGTTTCAATTAATAGAAAATTGAACCATAAAATTTAGCCTTAATAATATATTGTATAAATATTTATTTAGCCAGATATGTTCTATAGTTTGTATGCATATATATTTATGATTGAGTTCAATGGATGATCTTGTTTTATCTCGGTATCGCCTATGACACCGTTATCTTTGAATTTAATACAACATTTCCTTTTTGTACAATTTTTACGACTTTTTTCCAAGTACAAAGAAACGAAAGTAAAGTAAAGTAAAGTATTTTTGCCCATATCTGGGAAAGGTCGTAAAATAATTGTGTATACATTTTAAACACAGGACCAAGATCAGTTGATTTTTATGACCATCCGATGCCCCCTTCTACCTTCTCCCCATCTCCACCATCTGTGTGTCTGTTTGCATCTCAAGTAGTTAGTATATACGAGTAGAAAGCAGAGCTCATTTGAAAGAAATAAAAACAACAAGCCAATTGAAGATGAAGTTTAAAGTTAAAGATTCAATATAACACACATGTGAGTATGAGAGATTGTGAATGATACTATATGGAAAACAAAGGATAGCATTTTTCACGCTCTCTCTCTCTTTCACTCTCTGTCTCTGACTGTGTTTTTACGATCGACGCCCGCTTACCACTGGAAAAAATGGGTCATAAAACAACAGGGTTATCCTTGCCTAACATCCGATCCAATCGATCTTTCCCTATGGCTATATGTTGGCTTGCATTTAGATGATGTCGCTGAGTTTGTTTGCCGTTTCTTTGGCTGTTTTAGTTAATGATTATTTTTAGATCTATGCTGGGAATAGTATTGGAAACAAATATTGTGTTTTTTTTTCTTTCTATTCTTTTATTTTTATTGCCGCTCTGCAGCACGCAAAAAGCAAACACAACACAAACGCAACACAAAATGTCTGAAACAACAATGTTTTCTATTTAGTTTTGACTGATCGTCACGTTAAGCCATAAAACGCTTCTCCTCTTGTTTATTTAGTTGCTGCTGCGGCCCACCGCAAGTTAATCGTTGCCACAATTACCATATAGATTACACTACTCAAAAAGAATATCACATATAATTAACAAAAAAATATATAGAAGAAAAGAGAAAAAGTCTAAAGTTTGACTTTCAATATATCAAAGTTAATTAGTTATATTGATTAATGATTGTCAAGGTTTCCCCCTCTCATCTCTATTTAAAGGACTTTACATTTAAGTTCTAAAGATTCTTCAAAAATGAATTTGTACTTATTAGTTGATCAATTTTGATTAAAACTGACAATATATATACTTTTCCTACCTTTACTAATCATTTGTTAACAATCTATACAATATTTTACTTAAGTTTCCTACAGTAAAAACTTTAACTGTAGTTGAAGCGTGTGGAAAAATTTACAGGATTAATGTAAATAGTTTTAGGTTATGTTTTTAAAGTTCAAACTCTTTTTTTTTCATGGTTAAGCGAAACTTGTCAGTTTATTCCTTGACATTATCAACTAAACTGATTTTTATTAAAGATAAGTTAAACATAGAATATATTAATAATCTACTAATTAGCTTTATTTTATAAATCTTCCAAGCATCTTCTTAAACACAGCTCTATCAAAGATATAAGCCTTATTATACTCTAAAATATATAGGTTTTTTAATATCAAAGCAATTCCTATAGTTTTCATATCTTATATCATATATATATATATAATCTCCTTAATCATATATATATATATATATTAATAGATCTTATATCTGTGACAAATTAAGCTTAAGCTTAAAAACTTCTTAGTATTTCCATTCTATATGCATATTGTTCGACTTTTCTTCAAGTGTATATATGCAGTTATAGTTTATAGGTGGGTGAAGTTTGTCTACTCATTCTGCTGCTGCGACTGATTTATAGACAATAGGGGGGGTAGGCAGTGGTGGTGGCATCATCATCTCTCAACACCTTGTCAAAATTTGATTTGCTCTTTCGACGGCACGAAAAGTTTTGTGTGTGCAGCATTTTAAATCAAAGATAACAAATCATCGATCAGCGGCTTGGATTTGTGGCTGCTTCAACAAGCAATTTGTCAAAATTCGATGACTATACTCCTCCCGCATCCCTCTCGCGTTCTCTATCGCTCTCATTCACAGTGTCTATGTTCCTCTTTATGGTTCTCCCTTTTCACATTAACATCTAGTAGTGCCTATTTATAGGCGCCGTAAAATGCAGCCCATGACTATTAGCTGCTTGTTGTTGTTTGACAACAAATAAGTATAAGGACCGCTCATCGTTGCTATTGCTGTTGTTGTTGTTGTCGTCATCATCTTTGTCGGCGGCGTTACACATCATTGACAGCAAATTATCCACATTACCTGAATTGTCAGACCGGTCGGTCGCCCATTAGCCATTACGATGGTGTGAACGTGACCTTTGGTGGCCATTAAATGGCACACTTTGAGTCCATGAGTATTTTGTTTGTAGCTCGGAATTGGAAATTTATGCGATTCTTGACACTAGTTGCGTGTGGGGTGCCCGCTTATACCCCAATACCCTCCCTTCTCCATCTCTCCCACCAACAGAAGCGAAGGAAAAAAAAAACTACTGACTGTGGCATCCACAATGCTTTATAAGGTGTGTTTGGGTTCTTTTTTTTCTTCCTTTTCTTTTTTTTTCTTTCGTCTTCTGGTTAAATAAAGATGATATAAATACGAATGATATAAAAATCAGATGCCTAAACGATTTACTGGTTATTGACCCAGGAGACAGGAAACTCTATCTAATCGAAAAGTATTTGTTATTAACAGGTGTGTCGTCGGCTTTTGTTTTCTATAATATTTTATTACATCATCTTTTATTAAATATCATTTCAATTATTTAGAAAAGCTTATTCAATTCAAGATAAACTAGACAAATTCAATTTAAAGTTTAACTATACAAATCAAGAACAAAATCAAAAGAAGTTTCGTATATTATTCAATATATATCAATTGATATATATATCGCTTACCATATCTTTATCTATGATTACATCGTTGAAAACCGCAAAAAAGGTTTCAAAAATTAGTTCTTTTCAGATTTCAATGCACCTTAAAAAAATTGAATTGTATTTTCCAGAATCAAAATTAAGGTTTTTTTTGGAAATATTTAACTTGATTCCATTCCCAAAAAAAGTATAGAATCTCTGGTAAAATAAACGTAATCAATTTGAATGCTTTATTGCACTTATATTCACTACAAAAACTTTAAATTTTTTAAGGATTGCACTCACAATAAGTCCTTTCTTAGTTAAGAATACAGAAATATGTTTTCTTTATATATTTTTTGCGTTATTTGTCCGAAGATTGATAAATGGATAACTGATAAGTTCAACTTTTGTTGTGTAAGCCGTGTTTATCATATTTAAGATAAACAAGAAATTGGCCTTAAAAAACTTATCATTCCGTCAAGGCCATAGCCTGATTATCCTCATCATTGATAAATTCAAGATTGTAGGATTTATATATCCGATTGTTACAAGACTTAATATTCTTACCATAAGGATGATCTTTTCAGAATCTTCGTAGTCTATTGATTGAAGTAACATGGGAGAACACCTGAGTAATACTTGATAGATTCGCCGTATAACTGAAATTGTCTAATCACATATCTTTCGTGAATATTCCAAAAGAGTAGTTGATAAATTCTTCAGTTTATTCATTTTCACAGAGCTTGTATATTAATTGAAATAATGAATGAATAATATTTAATAAAATATATCTCTATTCAGGCTAAAAGCTTTTATTTTTAGCCTGCTTTGAAATTTACTTTATTGCAAAGATCATAGAATCTTTAATCTAAGAACTTATGTTCTTCATCATATCATTATAACTACTTTTTGGTTTTTACTTGTATTACAAGTTAAACCAAATTCTTTTTCATTAAGATTAAGGTTAAGGAGGCTTAACTTTCCCAGTCCCGTATTTGGCCATCTTTCAACCCTTAAGTTGTTAGAAACAGATGGCAAGTCTTGCAATTTGATTTAAAAACAATTTTGATTATATTATATATTTATAAATTGACTTCAAGTATATTTTAGCTAGATTTTATTTAAAGATTTCAATTATATAAAAATAATTTGATTCTTTATCAAGCGATTTTTGAAAATAGTTTGAATTAATTGTTGTATTTTGTGTGCAACCTTTAAGATCCATTAAAATCCATTCCCACAAATATGCCATGTGGTTTCACTAGCTATCCAATAATCGTTAATCTTAACTGCCTGCTCGTAAACTGGGTAACATAAATGTAGAGACATATGTATATAAAATGTAGTTCTTTGACTGCTTAAAGCTGACTGGGAAATGTTATAGCAACATTTAGTCCTAATAGGACTAGATAATGAACAATTGATTACTTGCAACAGGGAGGAGAGCTCTCTCTCTCTCTCTCTTTCTCTCTCTCTGTTTCTCCTTTCTTTCATCTATACCACCAATGGAAACTATCCTCTATCAAATGACATTCAATCTAACAACAAGACATGGAAACTTGCCCTTGTATGTATGTATATATTAGTCAAGCCACTGTTAATCCCTTAAGTCAACTAAGCTTGGGTATTTAGGATTTACTTCAATGAGTGACATCTCAATTGGAAGCAACAAAGATATAGAATAGATATGCTATCCGGTAAACTGTTATACAAAAAGGCTGAAATTAATTTTCCTAATGAGACCAAATAGCGAGTTGGAATAATTAAAGAGAGAGAGAGAGAGAGAGAGTGAAAGAGAAATAGATAAGTATATGAATGTTGTTGTTGTTCTCTCGAACTTGTCTATGAATTTTTCAGTGGAGGGGATTTTCAAATGGTTTCAGTTCCTTTTCAAATGACATTAATTGTATTGGCTGGCTTACAAGGGTAATTTTTAGGAGTCTTCTTTTAGCTACCTTTTGACTACCAAAAAATATCTATTACGAAGGAAGAAAATCTCTATAAAAATCTATTATTGGTTGAGAGCTTTATTTTAAGGAAGTGTATTTTGATTCGGATTATTCCAGTATGTCATTTCATATCAATTATTTGCAAGAAAGGAAACGAAAGTTTTGATAGTGTGTTATAATACAGATGTCTAACACTTAAGATTTTAAAACATGGATTTCTAACAGTGTAGGACAGATCTAACAGTGTGTTATAACAGATGTCTTAAAACATAGATTTCTAACACTGTAATTAGTGCTGTCGGATTTCTAAAGATCTAAAATGTATTTATTTTACTTTAATTCTTCAATGTTTAATATTTAATATCCTATCAATATAACTTGAGAATTTCGTTCATTATTTTGGTTTCTCAATGAAAGAATTTTTGACGTAGAATAATTAGTAAGACCCGCAACGAAATCTATATGAATTCTATGTGAATGTAAATACAATGAGTATACACATTTATATATGTATGTACATAGATATATATTTAAATAAAATAGGTGTGGGCATTATCTCATATATTGGTTTCTCTCACAATCTCGATTGCGAGGCGGAAACCATAAACCGGAGGCACTAACACTTGATTGCCTATTTTGAGTCCCGTGGAAATGAATCAAGTGAAAATGTGAATGAATTTCGCACGTTTTAAGTGGCAAATTAACGGGTACTCAAAGAGCAAAGGAATAGAAATTGAAATATCAAACAGTTTTTTCTCTTTTTTCTTTTTGTGGTTTTTCCTTTTCTTTTTCGCGCTGTACAGGTTTTAAAAACAATAAACTTTCCAGGCAAGAAACAAAATCACCTCAAGTATTAGCAACAGCAACAACAATAACTCAGTGGTGTTATTTGTTGTTAGGATGTTTGTTTATTTGTTTAAATTTAGAATATCGACCACATTAAAATAGCAACAGCTTCAAAAGCTTCTCAAGTGGCAAAGATGAGAAAATGGAGAGCCATTAAACAGTTTTTCAAGATGTATTATGGTTTCGAATGCCGTGAAGCACATTGTTAAGTGAGACCACAAACGAAACCAAACCAAACCAAACCAAAACCAAAAGTACCAAATCAAGCCCTGCCACCACCCGTACCACCCAAACTGCCGCCACCATCAAGCAAAAGCGGCCGAAGTTCAGTTGACCCCGCGGGTAATTTGCACTTCAAAGAGGCCCATGCAATGTGTTTATGCCATCAAGTGGGCCAGCTGGTGGGCATGCCCCCTCTCCTCACACACCTCTCCTTACCGCCAAAACCCACCGTAAAAAGATCTATGGCATTTATGAGTAACGGGGCGAATGCCATGTGCTAATGAGCCTGGAATTCCGTTTTTGAAAACGAAACCAAACCAAACCAAACCACCCAACCACCACCAGCATAATCATCATCAGCAACAGCATCAGCATACCCCACTCCCATTACCCACTCCCCAACCATCTAATTATCTCACATTATTGCCCAGTAAGTGAAATAATCTGTGTGCAAAGTCAAAACTGTCTACGCACCTGACACGACAGCATTGCCAGCAGCAACATCATCATTAGCATCAGCATCATCATCATCATCAGTATCAGCATCAGCATCAGCAACATGAGCATCATCGTCATCGTAATTATCATCATCATCGATCCTTGTCGTGCGCCAAAAGCAGCTGTCAAATCTCCAGTTGACAGCCACTTTCATTTCGATGCATTATTAAAATACAGCAATGGCAACATCCTGACATCCCTCCCCCCAACCGACTTCATCTCATACCATCCCATTCCATTGCTAGCGTCTTCCCCATAGCAACTTCTTTGCCCATTTGCAACCCACCGCAGCCCAGGTGAGGTAAAGCCCGTCGCAGACATCTTGGCGACTGCTGGAGCAAAACTCATGTTTATTTTCATGGGAAAGTCAACCATGGGGGCCGCTGCTGCTGTTGCTGTTGCTGCTGCACTTGGCAATCTACTAGCTGCTGCCTGTTTATGTGAGTTTTTGTTTGTCTGTGTATGTGTGTGTGTGTGTGTGTGTGTGTGTGTTTGCGTGTTTGTATGTAAATACAAGTACGCAAAACTTCATGCCGAGACCAGGGACCCAAATGCCCATACTTATACTCATACCCATTGCTTTTGGCCCTGGCCCGGAACACACGCATCGCGTCAGCGTCAGCGGCGCAACAAAGGCACGTGTAAACAACAACCGGAGCTACATAGTCCCCGGCTACAAGCGGCAGCAACAGCAACAGAACCAGCGGCAGTTCCAGTTCCCCACAAGTGACGATATAACAAGTGAAGTTAAAGTAAAGGCACTTGTTGGCACGTCGAAGTTTTTATACCCTTGGGAAGCTAATTTGCATTAGTTTAATACTTAAGTTACTTTATATGTTTGCGCTTTTCTGTTACCATCGAAGTTTTTACAACTATTGTGAAAATTGTACAAGTACCTATACACACACACGCACACACACACATGCATTACATAAACAAATCTTTACAAAAAAATGATCATGAACATTTCGACAACGTAGGATTAACTGTACCAATATCTTAAATGTTAGTTGGATTTCAATATGGAATAACTAATGTGAATAATAAGTAGATTATAGGATATATTATTACTAGGATTAATATTTTTTATATAATTGTTTCATTTGATTTGATAGATTTCTATTGAAATTGTATGATATATATTCTTATCTAATCTTTTCCTTTATCCCTTCTTTATATATTCTTTTATTTCAACAATCTTCAAAGTCAAAGTCGTTCGCAAGTTTTCAAACTAGTTTCTGTTTTCTATAGTTTTCAAAAGTAAATAAATATTGAAATATAACTGCTCAATACCAAAATTCGAACAATAAGAAGAATTTTGGAATATTTCTTAAACTTTTTGGATTATTTCTTAAACTTTTTTCTACTATTATTCAGCTTAGAAAATTCTTAAAAGGATTCTCGAAAATTCTTATCCTTTTTTATTAAAATTAATTTCGGAACTTTCTTACGTTGATGCCAAAGTCTTTAGCAAAGTTTTGATAGCCTTTTGTAAAGGGTATATAATAAAAAGGGCATCTATGATTTTTCATTTTTTGTCTTGTATTTTTTTCTTTGTTTTTTTTTTTTTTTTTTTTTTTTTTGATACGAATGCAGGCCGCCAAGGCGTGGCGCGGCAGACAGAGTGGCGTCACTAGGTTGGCTTGGTGTGGGCCGGATTCCAGGGAACTAAAGGGGTCTTGTGCTGATGTTGGATTGGTTTGTGTTGAGTTGGGTAGGGTCGGGTCGGGTAGGGTCGAGTCGAGTCGAGTCGGGTCGATTTGGTGTTATGAAAACAACGGCAGCCAAAACCACTTGGCAAAGGCCGCACCTCGTTGTTAGCCTCAAATGGTAAATGGTCGACAGTTTGATATGCGGTTTGGCAATGCCAGCAAAATATCAGTTTGCCATTGCAGCAAAAGTAGTGCGCCACCCGTTTTACAGATTTTTGCTGATTTAATTTTTGACTTTCTCTACACCGTTTGGCCATGGAATCCATAGATGAGGTGGCATGGATGGGTGGGTGGGTGTAAGTTTGGGTGGTCCAGTCCAGAGAACTCGTCAAATGTTTACAAGCAAATACGCCACATCATCACACAAGGCGCAAAAAAAGGGGGGAGGGGGGGAAGAAATAGAAAACGAAAAAGAAAGAAAGGAAGAAAGATAGAAAGAAAAGAGATGCTAAAGTTGTAGCCTGTAACTGTAACTTTGAGGCCAAGAGAATTTATAGTTTTGTGGCATATCTTGTTAAGTCTTCTATAAGGGGAGAGAGTGGGGGGTACCAAAAAAAAAAAAAACACACACAAAGAAGAAAAAAATGAGAGGGGAAGAGAAGAAGAAGAAGGAGACAGAGGCAGAGACAATAAGTTGGAATTTGCTTTGATCTTTTCGCACTTTTAAATGTTTGAGAAATCTGTGTAAAAGGCATATGAATCGGATTTCGGAGAACCAATAAAAAATTAATGGCAGCATTTGCTTATTGTTGCTGTTGTTGTTGTTGTTATTGTTGCTACTGGGCAATGTTGCCGATGCCCTGGCTATTTGTTTTTTAAATTTTCTGTTTGATAAAACGCGCCCCAAAACAAAATGGGTGGCAAAAGGCGCACCAATACCAATACAAATCTTATCCCACTTCCACCCACATATATACCATATCCCATCCCTTGTAAAAAAGATGTGCAACTAGTTCAATGGAAAATCTGCCAGTTGCTGCCACCGTTCTAGCTGCCACCTTTGCTGCTGCTGCTGCCGCTGCCGCTGCCGTTGTCTCTGATTTACATTTGATTCGATTGGAATTGGAAGTCGGAATTTTCTTTTGGCAATTGCAGATTAATGCCCTGACAGCTGCCTTCCTTGTGGTTGGTCTTGGCATTGCCGTTGGCTTCTCAGGTGTCAGGATACTTTACGCTGATTAGATAAGCATTTGGGGAAAATGTGTTAAGCCTTGTTTGGCTTTTGTTTTCCTTTAAAGCCAACTTTTCTGCGGGAGAGTCAGCCGATCTGCCGGAGCTGCCAGGCAGCAGCAGTAACGCCAGTAGCGCAAATGGCATTTTTATTGAGCCATTAAAATTTTTTCGGCCTGTTCAAGTGGGCTAGATGGCGATATCTGGCGGCCAGGCATCCGCCGCCTCCCCTTTACATTTTGATTAACGTGCTCGTTTTGGTTTCTTTTTTTTTCTCGTTTTTTTTTTTTTTTTTTTTTGGGTTTTTTTTTGTTTGTTGCCAAAATCCTACCTAAGGGGATAAACTTGTGAAATATTTTGGGATTTGTGAGACTTAGGGCAATGGTGCCATTCCCCTTAAACGCGGCTGTAGGTGATTAGGCAGCAATCCACAATTTTTATTTTCTTTCGTTCTCTTTTTTTTCCTCCTATACCCATTACTTACGTGGCAAAGGAAAAAAAAAGGATATATTAAGTTGGTGTTAATGTTGGCAGTCAGTTAGCTGTTGAACTCAAAGATCGTCTTGAGATTGTCTTAAGATCTCTTTAGTATTTTTTTAAGAATTTTTAAGTTGCAATTCTAGACCGGAGGATATGGGAACCGACTTCTAGAGGACTATTCTTAATTATATAGAATTAATATGAATAATTTTGCGTATTTTATAATGAAGATATAGTTAATCTTTAGTTAAGTATTGTTTAAGATCGTCTTGGGATTTTTTTGTATTTTTTTAAGAATTCTTTAGATAATAGTCTAAGCAAAAGGATATAGAAATTGACTTCTTCCGACTACTTTAAATCATTTGGAATTCATATTAATTCTTTAATGTTTTATACATTGAAGTTTATCTTTGGTTTTAAGTATTCTATGCTATATCTATATATGCTATATATTGTTATTTCTATTATTAATTTCTGATCCAACTACTTTGATATTCTAAGCTTATTCTAAGCTAATTTTCAATATAAACTTTTAAGTGCCGAAATAATATTTGAAACTTATCTGAAACTAAACTCAATTGAAGTCTTTTGATTTTTCAACTGCCATACGATCTGTTGTGTTTATGAACCGTTAAAATAAAATTGTTAGCTTATTGTAACTTGTTTGAATTATAAACTAAAGTTGAAAAGATGTATGTTTAATTAAGTTTGTTTAAACAATGAATAGATTCTTTTTTCAATACTTTAGTTTTATTTTAATTCTACAGTTTTGTTTTTAAAATAATGGGTATATAAGATTTCATATGATTATGGTATATTGGTTTTTATTTGGTTGGTTTTGTGACTTTCCTGTGGCCAGCTATGGGGCCAACTGTGACCATTTCGCTAAAAGATTTATGTCTAAATATTTGTTTGTTGTTATAGGCCTGAGCCTCATTAGCTGCATTATAAGTCTCCATTGCCCATTGCCCATTGCCGTATGGCCAACATTTTGGTATTGTACCTCAAGCTCATACCACCCCTCCCACCAATGTCTTGAAAATTTTATCCTGGGGGCGCGTGCGTGTGCTTATCACATGAATGTCATTACGCACCTTGCCTAAACATAACTTTGAGACCCTGTCTACCCCCAATCTCAATACAAGTACCTCCAAACTCCCCCCTTAACCCCGAACCCGCAACCCATATACCCATAAGGGTCTCCTTAGCCCCCCGAAAACTCCAAGCAAAAGTGCGAATGCGAATGCGAATACGTGAGTTCTGCAAGTTATGTGCGCGTAAGTGAATGAAATTACCGTAAGGCATTTAACCAATGCAAGAAAAGCGCTCAGAATAGATACATAAATGACAATGCCAGGCACAGGCACAGGCACAGACACAGGACGACACAATCAGAGGTGGAGGTAAGGATGTAGATGGAGTCAAAAGACAGGAGCAAAAGGAGCTAGCTGGCTAGATGGGGCTCTATGTTGGATTCAGGATTCAGCCACAAAACGTTTAAAGACGACAACGCCAGCTCAGCGCACTTGGCATAAAAATTCTGCCTGTCTCCTTGACGATAGATGAGAAGGGGTCGGCCGGTGGGGGAGGGGTGTGGCTGTGGCAATGGTGGCGGCGTCGCTTATCGTTTTGACAGGAATATCTGCGCTTTCTAAATGCCAACGTCGTCGTTTATGACGCTGACTGCTGCGCTTACGATTGAGTTTGTTGGCTGTCATACCGCCCAAACCCTCCATTCTTCCTCCCCAACCATCTTACCAACAGCGAGCAACACCAACAAAACAGTAGAAGAAGAAGAAAAAAATACATCTAACCCATCTCCATTCGCCTTCTTAGTCTCTTTCCCTTTTTCCCCACTTACTCAATCTCACTCGCTCTCTCAATCTTTCTGGCTGCCGTGCGCCGTAAAAACGTGCTGTGCCTGGTTGTTACTTTAATGGCTTTTACTCCCCACGAATCCAGAGTAGAATCATCGTCGTCGTCGTCGTCGCCGTCAAGCGAATTATGGAAGCTGAAGCTGCCATCGTCGACGTCGTCATCGCCTGGCTTTGTTTTTCAGCACTTTCGCGTGCCTGCGTGTGTATTTAATAGTCTGTGGTTTGACATTGACTATACCTATATATATATATATATATATATATATATATATATATATATATATATATACATTTATATATCTACATAAGTATAGTATTCTTACTGTGCTGTGCATTAATACTTCTCAAGCTGTAATCTGGCAAAAGGGCTGCCAAATCTACACACCTAACTCCATCTATCTATATATCTTTACCTACCTGACTGAATGTCTCCTTTGCATTGCCCCACACCACACCAGACCAGACCAGCCCACCACACCCCACCCCATACCACCGTCATTCGATTATCGTGTCAAATTTTAATTACTTAAAATTACAATTTGGCTTTTTAATGCCCAAGACTTACGTTGCGTTGGCAGTTGTCAACACTGTCAGAGCCTCTTTTGGTCATTAAACATTCGTCCTCGTTCTACTCCCCATCTTTCTACCAAAACAAACAACAGAAGGCCATGAACTTGAAGACAATTTTAAAGGCGGTTAAATAAGACAAACAATTGACTTACTATGTAGATGATGAACTGACTCATAAAAATGTCATAATACTGATGAACTTTAAACAGGTCCAAAGTAAAAAAAAAAAAAGAAGAAAGGACCTCTTATCATTTGAATACTCAATATACGCAATAAAAAACTTTAAGCTGATTGAAATCTTAAGCAACTTTTGCTCTCTAAATTCATTTTATAAAATAATTTAAGATTTTTAATTGCCAATTTCTTACAATATCCTGCCATATCCTAAAGCTTTATAATACAATGGATTAAACAAAGCTAATGAGTTGTTTAACTTAACTAACTAAAGTATTATTAACAATTAATAATTTAACAATAAAAAAACGTTTAAATATGTTTATTTTTTAATTGAAAATTAGTTGCAAAAAGTTTCAAAAAATCAATTTTTGAATCCAGAAATTCTTCTTGTGAAAAAATTTAAAGAGAAGAAAGATTTGAAATTCTTTGCTTAATTTTAGCAATCGTTTTTTCAATTTTCTTTAAATGTAAGTTTCTATTTTTATATATATATATTCTTTAAGGACATTTTCCCTTTCGTTTTATCTACTTTATGGGCCTTACAGTTTCCTTTTTTATTTTGGTTTTATTTGCTGTTGCTGTAAAACCTCTGCCAAATCGACAACGCAAACTCATTTTTTTTCTTCGTAGCTCAGTTGGTATATATAAATATATATCTATCTACTTATCGCTGGCATCTTTGGTTTAAAATCTTTGAGCAACAACAACAACAACAAGAAGAGAAAAAAGAATGATAGACTTAGGCAACGTTAGTCCTTTAATATGCCTAGATTGACGTCGATTATGCATTAATAGGACACGCACTATAAATAACGCGCCTTTTTGCCTATGCTATCCTATCCTTGCCCGTGACGTCTATGGGCTAATGAAGGCTTTTTTCAAGCATACGTTTGACGTTGCCGCCTCTATGAGTACTCCCCCTTTTTGCTTAGATCGTAACCAGATTCACAATTCAGACTATTCAGCAAAAAGGAAGAAAAAAAAAGAAACCCCTCACCGGCCTCCCTTCCCTCTCCACTCGATTCGAATTTTGCGCTGACATTGATTGATTATAAATCGGCATACATTGCAAATCCAAAGCGCACACAATAACAAAACTGTTGTTGCTGTTGTTGCCTTATCCTTTGTGAATTGTTGCTGTTGTTGTTGATGCTGCTGCTGCTGCTACTGCGGTTGCCTTTGTTTGGTCTGTGACAGCTTTTAATCTAGCACAAGGCAACAACAGCAACAAGAGCAACAAAGGCAACTAAAGTGCCCCGAACTGCCATATTTGAAAATCACTTTACTTCATATTCGGACTAAGAGGCAAAGAGAGAGAGAGAGAGAGAGAGAGAGAGAGAGAGAGGGGAGGGAGAGAGAGAAAGCCTGAGACTTTAGCCAGTTGTCATTCAGTTTCAGTTTCTAATGGTTCGTCGCTCATCGGACATGGCGTTAATGATGCGGTTTTTGGTCAGCATTGTCCATTCAGTGTTTCTCCATCCCCCACCCCCCACCATTCCCCTTCTTTCTTTCTATACTCTTTACCCTTACCTTACATCTCAAATGACGTATACGCAATTTACATGATGGTCTCATCTCATCATGGTCGTAGCCACAAAAATTTTTAAACTTTAATTTTAAGCCACTTTTAACACTAATTGCCAAACTTATCATGGCATATATATATATATATCGTATACAAATTATAGATTTATTGTGTATATATGTTAGGTATATTGTTTTTAAGATTAAAAGACAACCAAATTAAAGTATAAGCCATTAAATACCAAGTTGGTTATATGAACCAATATTCTCCATATAAATGCTCTTAAAATAAAAGTCTTTAGTTTTATTATCTAATCTAATAAAATTTGTTCTAAAATTTTATTTTATTTTAACAAATTTTCTTTTAAAACATTTAGGTCAAATATTTGCAGGAGAGTTATAGCAATTTTTTGGCTCAATTTCATCCGTTGGTAATGCAAAATATTGTTTGTACCTTCAATAGATTTAACTATGGTTACGGGCTGCTCTTACTAAACATTTGGACGCCTTGGCCACGTCCCTGGACTGAGAGGTCCGTCCGATCAAAAAATGTTTTCTTTTTTTTGGGTTTTTTTTTTTATTTTATTTTTTCTTGAACTGGCCATAGTTGATGGCACGTTTTTGATTTCAATTGCTATTGCCAGTAGTTTCACTTGACTTTATGTTCACTGCTGTCTGGCCTATATAGGTTGCTTGGCGCCATTTTATGTACGTAGCAAAACAAAAGTTATGGCCCGATTTTCCACCGCCTCTCAACGGCATAGGCAGGAGACCCAATAGAGTATGGCAATGGAGGCGGGGGCGTCTTGTAACAAGTGGGACATTTGCCAGTTGTCGTTGCTGCTGTTGCTGATGTTGTTGTTGTTGTTGCTGTTGTTGCTGCTGATGTTGTTGATGTTGCTGGCAGCAATAAAAACAAGCAAAAAATGTTGACTTCGGCAGCTTAGGCGCCACCCTTTTTGCCTTTTGGCCAAACTTACGCATATAATACGAAATCGGCATAAGTATATGTGTACATAATAAGATTCCTAGTGTTTTTTTCCTTTTCCCTTTTTTGTTTTTTTTTCTTTCTGTTTCATTCTTTCTTGTGGCCTTCTTGTTTCTCTTTTTTTTTTTTTCCCTTCCCCGGCTCCTGTTCTATGATAATTTTAAGCAACAAATAGGACCGAAGGCGAATGGCAATGCCAAAGGAAGATGGAGAACCCATCAGCCAAAGTCAATTACGTGGCGCTTTCACAAATCTTTTGCCACAACAATCGTGTGCGTAGGCATTCCTTCCCATGATGTGCGGATGCATGGTGTGAGGGAGGAGGGAGGTGGTTGTTTTTCAGCTATGGCAAATTAATAGAGAATACACAACGACAACAACAACAACAATAAGGGCACACATCTAACAGCAAACCATCGAAAAACGACCCTCCCACAACCATAAAATGTAATGTCATAAGTGCTGAACCTAAAACATTTGCGCTTAGCGTGCTCCACTCATATCCTTGTCCTCGTAATAGAAAAGTAGCTTCTTCTTCTTCTTCTTCATGCTACGTCTCCCAGTTTCCTTACACCCAACCCTCACACTTCTCGCTCTCTATATTACGCCAGAGGGGTAAAATATTCGGATTAGTTATGCTGTTGGTCTGCCTGCCTGCCCTGCCCGTCCAGACCCTGGGGCTATCAGGGTAGTTGGCTGGTTGGTTGATGGGTTGGTGGGTTGATACGTTCGTTCCTTGGTTTTCTTTTGCTTAGTTCTCTCATACCAAGAATCTAACTAATTCCATTGTTATATATTGTAGTTTCCTTTTCTGCTTAACTGCTGCATTCATTGCTCACAAATTGGCAGGCAACACTGAAGGATTTCCAAATGCGTACAAGTAACTGTTGCTTGTCAAGAATTTCATTCATGTTATTTAGCTGGGCAAGTTATTTGTTAACCATCAACAGAACACTGGCCCCCAACCAGTTAACTTGGCCCCCACCAGCAATTGTTTTCTGCCAGCCAAATAAAAGGTGTTCGTTTATTATATAGGGAGTAGCTTTAAATTGTTGCTCTAGTCACGTATTTCATATTTCTATAGGGAGGCCATTAATATATCGAGATTTATGTATTAAACAATAAATTCTCTAATATTATTAATTAAACTATAGTAATACAAACATTGCCATTCGCTTTTCTCCCTTCTCTCCAAAAAATTAAAATGAATGACAATCAAATCCGTTATCAAATTCAGTTTAACAGTTAACAGTTTGATTTTACGTCTTTCGTCGTTTTTACGTTATACGTTAACGTTATGCGGTTGCGGTTTCTCATCGTTATATGTATTTAAATATAAATATAACAATTATGACTGTTAAGTTTATTTAAAAACAATAATTGGGTTATTACGTCACCTAATAATCGACGACCTTTGTTTAATATAAATTTCAATAAATTTTGGGTATAATATTTTAAACTTTAATTAGGCTTTACAAAAGTAATATTAGGTTTTTACGTACAGCAATTAATGAAATCTTGTATAATTATGAAAAAAATGTGTTGAAAATGCATTTGAAATATTACAGAATCATTGAGAATTAAAAGAATGCAAAAGACAACTATGGAATTCAGATATAATATAAATTTGATTTTTAATGGATAAACTTTGTCTTTACACTTAGTATGTAATTTTGTTTCGGCTAGAAAAAGTCATCGTGGCATGCAAAAGAGTGGTTATAGTACTTTCATCTAGTTCATGGCTTTATCTAAAATAACTGAACCATCTAATTGTTCAATAAGTTCATCGTTAGCCACATTGGCACAGAGGGAGGTCCGGGTACCGGCACAGAATTTGGGGACCAGTAGCAGTGTTTGAGAGTGCTGGTAACCCCTACAGCTTCAGGCATTCCACAATTGGATGATGATGATGGTTTTTCTTGTTGCTTGTTTAGAATATCCACGCAATGAATAGCCAGCTTAGGCAAATGGAAAGAAGCTACAGAACAGTTAAAGCAGATAAACCCCCCACAACTACCCAAACCACCCACAAACCCTCAGGGCCCGGGCTCAAGTCGTGCTAAAACCCGAAATTAGGGGTGGCAAAAGTGGGCGGTTGCTTGGTATGGTTTGAGTCGCATTAGTGAGCTTGTCTATGTGTGTCTGTGTGTGTGTGTGTGCGGGCCCCTTCTTACGCGCCATAAAATTTAAAAGCGAGCAAAGCATTTTAGCTCTGGTGCAATTTATTAGACCGGCTCATCGCGGCGCATTTTGTGCTTTTGCGTAACAATTGCCTTCATCTGTTGATAAATCCTTGGCATGCTACCAAGTAAATTGAAAATATATTGTGTGCCGCCGCCGCCTCCACCTCCAATTTCATCTCCACCACTCTGTTCCTCGTGTATCCATCTATCTCCCCGCCAAAGGTGGACTTTCTGGCTGACTATGAGAATGTGCAGCGAACTGTGTCGCAGTTCTAATTATCCACGCACATGTCTCTGGCATTGTCGTTAGTATCCATCGGAGCTTAAGGCGGCAAAGCTTTAAGTATAAACGTTATAGGGCAGAAAGACGCAAAAGCTGAAGCAGGATACGTTTCGCGCTTCCGTTTCTCTCTTTTATGCAACTGCATTGGCCACCCGCTGGCAGCGGCATTCAAAACAGCAGCCAACAGCCAGTTACAGCACCAGCACCACCAGCAGGACCAAGACCAGCTAGCTTCAGCTTCAGCTCACCAGCTGTGCCGCCACAAGCTGCCTTCGCTTTTCGATGTGGCGTGAAAGTTATGAATTTTAAACATTTTCTGGCAGAAAAAACGCCCCTGCTGCAGGCCACATCCATATATTAGTGCAGCAGGAGCAGCAACAACAGCAACACCAGTAGCAATGGCAGTGTCCTCGTCGTCCGTGTAGTCTTCGTTGGCAACTGTAGATTTATAGCTACCGAAATCTACAATTGTGGGTTGGTCCTTACAGAAATAGTTTACGTAAAAAAATGGAAATCTTTGTATTTTTGTAAAAAAAAACTTGAAATGTAGGCAAGTTGAAATTGAAAAAGAATGGAATACAGAAAAATATAAGAAAAAATAATTGTCATTTGTCTTCACTAAGAACTTTCATTGGTCCATATATCTACATCAGTTTGAAGGCACTTTCTATACTTATAGTTAAGCAGACCAATAGAATACAATGGATTGGAGGGTTTGTAAAAGTGTAGACCACGACCGATTTTGATAATATAGCCATTGCTAAGACTGTAAAGTGAATATTAATCATTATTTTCTTTAAGATCATTAAGTTACGGAACTTACTAAATTCGGCGATCGTGTAGCGAGTCTTCGTATTTAACAAAACATGTTATATTTCTTCTTTCAAGGTCAGCTTTGATTTGTCCAAGGTTTGTTTTTTGTTGATCTATATTTTTGGTATCTTCTTTTGTAACTAAACGTATATATTTAATGTTTGAGCATTTTGTAACAGTAAGTTCCAAGAATCGGACCAGGTTTTGATACTACAATAGAAAGAAATCGTGATTATTTGATATATGTATTATTTAATCTAATTGCTTGTCTAACATTACCTGATAATTTTGTGTCAAATAAGGTTCTTCGAGCAGAATTTCTACGGTCTTGTCATTCATGTACTGGCCAAATATATCATCATAATCATAGCCAACATCATTCTCTTCAATGCATATATGATTAACTACCTTGCCCAGCATTAGTTTGCCATTCACACGTGCCTTAATTGCGTCGGCACGATCCATGTATTCCTTAATGCGGATTAGAAAGCCTTTTCTTTTATTTTCGTCTGGTTCACCATTGACAAAACCCATTAGTTGGGCTATGCCATCTTCATACAGAGTCTGTGCCTCCAATATTCGTCCATTTTGATCGCATTGTACTGCGCGAATTAATAATTCCTTGGCACGAAGCGCCGAACTCATTTTAACAAAATTTACAAATGGTTTTGGTAAAAACAATCGCAATCAGCTGATAACGCCACGGTACATTAACATAATGCAGGGCTGGTTATTTCACTCGTGCTTAGTGAGTGACGTCACAGACTGTTTTGCTCTACTGTATGTTTTTAAACGAACAAATAAAAAATAAATACAATAAGTTCGTTAACGCGAAAAGTAATGAAAAAATTTTACATTTTTATTTTGTTTGAGTGTCGAATTTTAAATTAATAAACATTTTGCAGTCATTTTGCATCTTAATTTTTGTTAATCGATTGACACACGCTAGTGGCGCCAAAATATAAAAATACTGGTACGGCCATTTGCACGATCAGTGTTTCTATGTTTTCATTTTTATGTTAACAATCGCTTTAAATTAAAGAATACAGACAACATTTTAATATTAGTCATGACTTGATTTGGCTTATCTTATCAGTTCAGTCTCCAATAAAACAAATAAATAAAATTATTAAAAGAAATGAACATACAAATAATTGAGTTCGATGTGTGTGTGTGCGTGTGTGTGTTTATCCCCACAAATACATACATAAGTGGATTTTGAAAATAAACAGAATCGTTTTAGCCTGCAACGACCGTTGGCATTTGAATTTGAGTGCTTGTATTTTTTTCTTTCAATTTTATTTTTTTTCTTTCGTTGTGCTACCCATAAATATTCACTTTGCTTAAGGTTTATGTCAGTTACAAGCAATTACCTGAAAACGAAAGCGTTTTATCGCTAGCCAGCAGTCCCTGGACATTCGGTATGCCACATTCACATTCACGTCCACTTCCACTTCCTTCACCTTGCTCCACTTCCACTTTGTAAGAAATTGAATTTCACTAAGCCAAATATTAATTTATTTGTGTTTTCATTTCTTTTGCGCATTGGCAGGTGATTGACCATGATGGTGACTTCCTCTGACTCTTTGCGGCTTTGCGCATCCAATTCCAATCGAACTTTTGCCCGCCAGCGTCGCCAGTCAAAGTTGAAAGAAAATAATAAAAATAACAAAAAGAAAAAATAAAATAAACGAAAAGGAAAACGTTTCGTTTCGGTGCGTGCTATTTGGGGCGGGGTTTTTAGGATGGGTGGGTGATGGTGGCCTCTGCCCCAACTCATCCTGTATTTTTATTTATGTCATAAATTTTAAGCCATTGGGAGCTGTGAACGAGAACGTGACGTCAGCTTATGGTTCACATTTTTAGGGCTTAAATTTTGTATTTTAAATGTGTATATTAAGTAATACACAGCAAGAAAGTAAAGTCATTTAAGGTGATTTGCCAAAAAACGCAGACTTACCTTGCCATAACATCGGAATATGCATATACATACATAAGCACAACCTAATACCCTATAAAAATTAGAAAAGTTCATGTAAAAGAATCTTAGAGTACATATGGGCAGAAATTGCAGAATTTGCTCATCAAAATTACGATTTCCGTTACTTTAATGATAAGCATTTCCTGTTCAATATTCTTTCTCTTCTCTCTTTTGTTGTTTGCTTGTTCAACATCTACCATTTGAAATATCCGCCGACTTTTTTGGTATTTGATGTCTTTCCATCCCTTACAATCGATAGTTTCGATAGCTTACGATCGATCAATGATACCTACTGGCAGTATCAAACTTATTGAACTGTTATACTCTAACGATTCAAAAGTGTTTAAATATAGAACAGACAAAAAATGGATCAGCAAAAGGGTCAGTTGGCTTTTAATTGTTTTGGTTATTTTGTAGTTTCCAAATGTATAAAATCTAGAGGATTCCAATAAGTTGTGATCTTTTTTTTTTTATTAAATTTAATCTTCAAGATTTTTCTTTGCCCCATTGACAATAACCATTCTCTTATTTGAAATGTCTATGTACAAAATCCCTTAAATAAAAAGTATTGGCTATATAATGTTCCATCAAATTAATACTTATTCAATTTAAAATTCGCCTAAAGCAAACACCAAGTGGCGTGAAGTGGCCTTCTCCAACACATTGAACTAGTAAAAGAAAGCCTCTTCAAGGGAGCAAAAAAAAAAAAAAAACATAAAGAAAAATAAAAAAAATATAAGGAAAAACTGCCATGCAGGACTAACTTTTTGTTTGGAATTAGTGAATTGTATCTTGTAAAACACAAACTCAAGTGGGCTAAAGCCATTCTCGAGGCTTTAGGCCTAGAGCTCTTTCACATGTCACCCAATAATGCCCTGTGATGTGCCGAAGCCACTTGCCAGTGTGGGTCTCTCACAACCAATATATGTGTGTGTTTGTGTGTGTGTGTGTGAGAGAGAGAGGGGGGATATGGGGTTCAGTTAAGAAAGGCGGGGGATGCTTGGGTTCAGTTCGGTTGAATTTGGTTGGAATTGGTATCGGTTGCTGGGGCCAGTGGTTAGCTCATATTACGGGTATCTTGGCGCCAGCTTTTTATCGACGATTATTTTCTTTTTGGTTGCTGCTGCTGCTGCTTCTGATGTTCTTCTTCTTACTGTTGTTGTTCTGTGCGTGTGTCTTTCTGTGTGTGAGTGTGTGTATATGTGTCTATTTTTTTTCTCATCTTGCCTTTGCTTTCAATATTTGTTTGCTGCTGACTGAGTTTCCTTCTTACTTTCTTATATCTTTGTGTGTGTGTGTGTGTGTATTATTTTTTTTCCGCCACTTTTGCAGCCTTTTCTCGTTGATTTTTATTTGTTTCTCTTTCAATTTATTTTGCCATTTCGTTTTCCTTTCTGCTGTCATTGTTGTTGTTGCCATTTTCATCGCTTTTATTACAAACATACATACGCACACACATACACAGACAAAGTTACATATATACATACATATGTAGCTAACATTTGTGTGTCCTTCACAGTCAGTGTGCGTGTTTGTCAGTCGCTCAATGGGTATGTATGTTAGTGTGTGTCTCTGTGTGTGTGAATCTGTTTGTTTGCTGCTAAATGTAAGCTCAGCCCCGCCACTCATTTATGTCGTCGATGTGCCACAGCCGCTGCCACAGCCCTTCAACTCAACCCAACCAACACCACACCCATACCCATACCCATACCCATACCCATATACATACACATACCCTTACCCACACCCTTCGCTTACTTCATACCCCCCACCAGCACCACTTGTTCGTTAACGTTCAGTTTTCCACTTGATGCTATTTATGTTTGCTTCCATTTTTCAAGAAGGATCAAAATTTATATTGGCTAAAAAGTCCCTCGAGAGCTTTTCAGAGTGAGACAGAGACAGAGCGACATGGAAGCATTGTCTGAAGTGTGAGTGAGTAGCTGCTGTTGTTACTGTTACTGTTACTGCTGCTCCTCACACATTTACAGATGTAACAAATTGTAACACAATCGTAACTGTTTACTCTCGGGGTTGCCCATCTACCAAATCATAACCTCATGAACTTTAGCCCAATCACTCGCGCGCGGTAGCCAATGCCACCAATTCCGATTGAATTGAGTTGCAATTGTTTTGATTTTTAGCCCACGGGGCACTCATCCTCCACCAGTGTGTGTGTGTGTGTGTGAGTGTGTCAGTGTGTGTGTGTGTGTACATTAGAGCGGACACATGTGGTGGTCCAAAAGAAATATTTGTATTATGTTTCCCAAACCTTCAAAAATATCCTCTCAGCAAGTCAAGCTCTCAGAAAGACAAAGGAATATAAACTATAAATATATTATTTTATTAATTGATTGAGAAAGTTTGGAGAAACTATTAGTGATACTAGTTTATATATAAAGGAATTCAAATGATTTTGTTTAAACCCGCATAGATTTATAGTTATATATAGACAGATATCTAAGTATATGAATAAGAATCGTATTGGTATCGCTTCTTAGACTTTTGGGTCTTTTACACTGCCAAGATTTGAAACTCTCTATAATAGAGTTTTTTTTTCCATTTTAAACGTTATATCCCTTTTTTAATTAACTCTTCTAGCTATATTTTAATCTTGTTTTGGTCCACCCTTATATATATACCTCTATTATATGTATATATGACTTGACTTGTCTTGACTTTCTCATATGTATTTATCGCCTTGACTCTGGAGCTGCTCGTCAAGTGTGCCAGAAATGTAATAAACCATGCGAACTGCTAGCTACTTTATTGCTCTGCAGCAACTCAATTTATATGGGCTGGCCTTTAAGGTGCCTCCGGTCTTGATCCCAGGCAGCTACCAAAAATGAGAGAAATACAAAAAACATACATAGAAGCAAAACCAAGAACGGTAAAAGGAAAGGACAACGCGGACGGGACGGAACGTACAACGAATTCGACTACTGCTCTATATAGTCCTCTATGGTTTCCATTGTTGTGCGTCAGTTTCCCAAATTAAGCACACAAATTGATGATGTTAACAATGACGATACAAAAATTGACTGCCTCGTGCCCAGCTACCGGCTCTCTCTTTTAGTCCCTGTGCTCCCTTTTGCTCCCTTTGCCTTTCGGTTTTCAGCTCCCAATGACTGGCAAACAAGTTTTGGCGGCCAACCGGAACAGCGCATGGGCCAACTGAAATGGAAGGAAACGGCAACGGCAACAACTATCGCAGTCCATATTTCATATTTTTGTCTAAAAATGGCTTTAATGTTTTCACATTTGCTTTGTTGGCTTTGATGGACGCCATTGCTCACCCCAACACCCAGCCACCCACTCATTCAACCATTGCCCCATCCATTCATTCACCCATCTATCTATCTATCTATCTAACCATCATCCATGCTCTCTATTCCCATACCCATGACCCATTCCTACCATTGACTCGACAAATCAATTGAAAACTGACAGTTGTGACTAAACGGCGCATATTTCCTTGACATCTGTGTGTATGTGTGTGTGTGTGTGCGGGAGTCTGTGTGTGTCTGTTTGTCTGTCTGTCTGTATGTGTGTGTCATGCATATTTCTGTATTGGATTTCAAATCCATTACGCTTCATCGTTTTAGTTTTTGGGGAATTGGATATCGGCTTTTATATATCGAAAAAAAAAAAAACAAAAACAAAAACAACAACTGTTGCCTGCTCTCTACTCTATGCCGCTCTTCATTCAGGTTCTATTCTATACTGTTTCTGTTTGTGCATTAACAAAATTCACGCACGCCATGCCATGGTCACAACCACGACCAGGACCAGGACTACGACTAGGACTAGGAGCAGTAGTAGTACCAGAAGGACCAGGGTAAAGAAATATGTCAGAGGCTTGATTTATCCTGTCCAAGTTGAAATACGCTGCGTGTTTGGCCACAATCAATCGATTGCCTATGCCACACCGACCGGCTGTTTGTAACTGTCGCTCAGGGCGTGCCTAGAACCCTAGGCTCTGACTGACTCGCTGACTTCCACTGACAACAGGCCATAGTGATTCCTTCTTCTCCTCCCCCTCCTACCTAACCACTCAATGGGCAACAGCTGAGTAGTGCGGTAGTGGGATAATTAAAATTCCCTTACGCGCCCTGTAATTAGTTGCATTGGCCACCCAACTAACCGGAGTCCAATTCGAATTTCTAATTCTAATTCCAATTCCTTCACTTATCTTTCACTCTTTATCTATTCTTTATGGACATGTGCGTAAGCGATCCGTGCGAAAAATGGGCGCTTCGCCGCAATTACCTTCAATCCGAAACAGCTTGAAATAGATTTCACTTTAGTGATAAGCATTTTTTCCCCCGTGCTGCGAGTTGTGAGTTTCGAGTTCCGAGTCGGAACGCCTACGCACCTTTTGCTGTCATGCAAATCAGTTTGACTCCGACCCCACCCATACACACACACACACACACACACCCTCTTACACAAACACATACACATGCGTAATGGCTGTGAAATTAGAAAAGTCTTTTAAACAGTATCGATGATACTTATGTCTGGTGATGAGGTACAGTAACGACAATGGTGAACAATCGCAGTATAGTAAACTAGAAAATCGATTCGGATTTTAATACTAATTGAAAAATGTGAATCTAAAAAGCAAATAAACATATAGGTTTTCCAAAAACAACCAAAGCTAGAGTAAATTGAGGTTTCTTGGTTGATTTCCTGTAGGTTGTTTAGGCCAATTTCAAAAAGTCTTTTTTTTCGAAATATGTTAATATTTTTTTAACGAAACCAAATACAAAATTTCTTTTTGGAATCAAACGATCCTAAAACAGCTGTTTATGGTTTAAACCACCGATTCTAATATAAATTTTTGAACATTAACATAAAGTTTTATTACGAACCTATTGTTTCTATAAGAACTTTAAGGTATAGTGCTCTGATCTGATTTCGATCAAAATATGATTCCAAAATATACAAAGAATGTAGTAAAATGAAGCCTTTAGACGAAAATTTTGAACTTTGAATAACTACATATGAAATCCATTAGAAATAGATCATAAAATAAAGTTTCATTCTCAAAATTATCACTTACAATTGATTATGACCTTGCAATATCTATAGTGATTGATTTAGAACCCTTAAGAAAAGGTTAAATAATGATTATTATAAGATAAATTTTATAGGTTTTCATTGGAAATTTATATAAATATTTGTTAAGGTTTCTAAAAAAGGAGGTTTTGCTTCATAATAATTAACAATTTTTGTGTGAATTTTACTAACTTATTTATATTTGTTCTATATTGGTTTCAAAATTGGTTTAGTTTAACTAGTCACAAATTGTGAATTATATTTTTTCTTGCATTTCACAATATCGAATTGTTACTCAGTTCTATTTCTAGTTTTAGTTGTTGTTGTTGTTGGGTGCAGCCGGAACTGGGCAAGCTTTATCATTGCGTTGCGAAATGCGAATCGGAACATCCGCTTCTAAATGCCAGGCAGAGTTGCTGCTTATGTAATGGGGTTACACACTTGCAATCGTCCACGAATAGACTTATCTATCTCTATATATATATATATATATATATATATATGCGATAGACAGGTTTGACTTTAAATTGAAATTGGAATTGACCAGAGGCAGAGAGACAGTGGCAAAAAAAAGAAGAAGAGAGATACCAATAGATAGATAGATATATATATATATATATATATCTAGCTAGAGAGAGGTAGAGAAAGCTGCAAAAGGAACGCCTTAAATGAGCTTATATAAGCGCTTATATAATTTTCCCGCCAGTTTGAGATTTATAAATTTTCATTGTTGTTGCTGTTGTTGTCTGCTTTCCTTTCTTTATTTTTTTCGCCATTTCTCTGTTTTTTTTTTTTTTTTGTTGTGTTGTGTCCCGCATTAAGCCAGCTGGACGTTTCATTACCAGTGAGTGTTGTGTGTGTGTGTGCCTGTGTGTGTTGGAGGTAGGCAAAGGGAAGGAAAGAAGGTAGGGTGGGTAGGGGAGGTGTTAAAGTAGGTGGAGCTAAAGTATAGAGACACTATACAGCCATGGCGCTCAGAAGTATGCAATGTAAATAAATGGATAGGAAGAAATCAACGTTAAAATAAATGACACTAAAACTGGAGACAGTGTTTGTTGTTGTTGTTCGTTTTCTCACTCTCTCTCTTATATTTTTTGTTTTTGTTTTCTTATTTTATTTTTTTTTTGTTCTGCTCATTTTGTTGTTGTTTTTCTTTGCGCTGGCTTGCTCTTCAATTGGCTATTAAGCAAATTGATTCAGTTAAATTTATCTTAATGCAATCTTCACTCGCCCCAGCACCACTAGCACCACCATCACCACCACCAACACACCCATACCACTCCCACATTGGACTGCCTGGTCCTTCTGCCCTTCCCTTTGCCAACCATTGCTTGTTGGCTTTCCCCATCCTGTCTCTACAGTCCAGATAGTGCATAATTTGAAGGGCATAGTAAACAAGCCAACAATTCACGCGCAACAATAGCAAAAGATACTTGTAGATACATCTCTAGACACAGCTCAGTCAGTCCGACACATGACGGTCATGGCGGCCACGATGACGGCAAAAAACAAAAAAAAAAAAAAAAACCAAGAAGAATCCCAGGCCCAAAACCCATACCCAATGCCACTGCCATTGTCATTCATTCCCGTTCCCGTTCTCATTCTCAATCCCAATCCCAGACCCCCAATTGAGCCTACCACGACAACGACGACGACGAGGACGAGGACGACGATGTTGGCCATAAAGCGCTCGAAGCGTGAAAAACAAGGGTGAATGTGGAAAGTTACAGAAAAAAAGCATTAGAAAATATATCTGGGCATGGCTTAAAAAGCGCGCTGTTGATTGTTTTGCTGGATAACGGCCACGATTTACCCCACTCTCTCTCCCACTCTCTTCTTTCTCCTTTACAATTCTTTTCTTTTTACTCATCCTTTTGGCCTGAAAAAACCCTGTTGCCATATACTACTAGTTCAACATGAGACATGGGCATAGCCAAATATCCTTTAAAAGGGATACAAACCTATTCCAAACTTTAAACTATTATTTATATATATTTGATTGTTCCAATTAACTAAATCTCTGTAGGAATCTTGTTTTATATCCTTGAGAATAGATTAAAGAGAAACAAACTTAATAATGGAATGAACTGATCTAGAGAGTTAACTGATTACCCCTTTATAGCCACACCCATGATACAACAGGGGCAATAAAGTCAGGCGTATTTTGATTTCGTTGTCGGCGACAATGCGATGGAATCGCTCTAAGGGTTGGTTATTCCTTTCCCGCAGGCAACAAGAGACAAAAAAACGAAAACGAAACCAACAAAATCCAAACTATCTCATTGCCATTTTCGTATGTGTGCTACTGGGCAATCGACTACTACTAAGCCATATAAATATGGTCATAGTCTGAGTGTGGAGATTGCTTGGTAGTGGGAGAGAGAACAATCTACCCTCCCCCTACCCCTCCCACACTCTCTATTGCCAGCGTCTGGCCCATTGATCGGAACCCATAAACAGCATTTTTGCTTTTGTTATTATTACCAGCCAACATAGGCAAATCATATAAATTATGCTTACAATTTTTCTTTTCTCCCTTTTTTTTCTGCTTTTGCTTTTAATAAGCATAAAAACTTATGATATGTGAAAATATGTATAGTAGGCGCAACAAACAAACAACAACAACAGCAGTAATATCTATAATAATAAGAACAACAACAACAGTTATATCAAAGTTAACATCAACCCAATGCAATCCATTCCATTTCATTCCAATCCATTCCAAAGCAATCCAATCTAAACCATCAAAAGAGGTCTGAAAATTCGTCAAAGTTCTGTTATACACGCACAGTGGTATGAGATTTTATTTGACTAAGACCATTTCACTGATTCAGTTATCATTGGTTTTTTATTTAAATTGCTAAAGTTTTGCACATTTCTGTTATTGTTGTTATTTTTGCTGATGTTAAAAAAAAAATGAATATTTTGTATGTTTTGCCTGTTCCCTCCTTATCAATTTATAGTAAACCAAAAAAACAAGTCCAAAAACATTAAAAAAGCATTTAGCTTGCAAATGAAATGTTAGACGAGATTATTAAGTATTTGAATTTGAAATATTTTTTATATATTCTAAAATATTGAATAACTAATTTTTATAGGAAAATATATTAACTTTTTTAATAGAGTCTTTTAATAGAATTTTAACTAGTTTGAGTTAATGAATACTTAATCTTAATCTATATATTTTGATCTTTGATAGATCTTAATATGGATATAATATTAATATGATATTATGATGATATATAGTATGATAATGATAGATCTTAATATGGGTATAATAATACCTGTTGGTCCGTTGTATAATAACTGTTGGGTTTCATTTATATACTAAGAATTGTGCTTAAATTTATATTTATATCTATATTTATTATATATGATATTAACTTTGGCATGACCAATGTTAATCCAATTCCGTTTTGTTCCAAAACATTGACAGTTAACCTGCAAAATCGGAAGATGACTCCGATTGCCTTTCTTACCTAAAGTATAAGAGATCTTTTTTCCCAAAAGTTAATGCCGTGTCTTATCGATTCATCATTTCGGATATCGAAGTGGAACAGATTCAGAGATTATTAACAATCTCTTATTAAACCTTTAAAAAAATCTGCTTCCCAAACTAGAGATCTTTTCTGTTGGCCAAAAACTTTCTCTGAGAAACCAGTTGATAAACGAATCTTTGCTGGTAATGTCCTAAAAGATATTTTCCTTCTTATAAATAAGTTTGTCTTTCTAAATATTCTAAATATTCCATATTGTTACATAGCTGATTTCTACTTTATATTACTCACCTGTTTGTAATCCGTTATATAGATCTATGTCAATTTTCTATTCTCTGTCTTAAATTGAATGCGAATAAGAATAATATACTTGATTTTCTATAATTTGACGAGTTGATTAAGAATAAAAGCAATTTTCAACTGTCCATTACCCTTTGCAGGGGCATAAATAACAAATAGAGAGCAAGAGAGAGAGAGAGCATAAGAGAGAGACGAAATGGTGGCAAATATATTGAAGAATGAAATTTGTACAGCCAGAGGACAACATGTCCTGTCAGTTCAATTTTAAAAAATGCCATTGCCACTGCTGCTGCCACAATGCTTCAGTCCATATGATTCACCTGTTACCCGAACCCAAACCCAAAAGCCCAGCCAACTTCTTGCAATCAAACAAAGAAGAAAAATGGAAAACACACTTTGTTAGAGTTTTTTTTTTTTGTTTTTTTTTTTTTTTTGGTTTTTTGTATATTTTTTGTTGTTGTCAGATTTTTATTTTTATTCACTATGTTTGGTTTTTTTTTTATATTTTTATATATATATATATATTTTGTTTTTTTCATTTACTACGCAAGTTGTATTGTATCATTCGCATTTTTTTCATATTTCGCATTTTCCTCGGGCTTTCTCTCTCTTTTCTTTACTTTCTTTCCACATTTTCTTTGTTTTTCTTTTCTTTTCTTTTTTTTTTTGTTGTTTTCTTTTTCATGTATAAATTTGTCTCATGTGTTATGAAAATATAATATACTTATGTAAGTTTATGTTTTTTTTTTTTAGTTTTTTTTCTTCGTTTTTTTTTGCTTCTTTGCTTTGTTATATTTCTTCATTTTTTTTTATAATTTTTGTTGTTGTTTTTTTTTAGATTTTTGCTTAGTTTTTGGTTTTGATGTTTTTATTTTTTGTGTTGTTTTTTTTTATGTTTTACAGAATGCTTGGCGTTTTCTTTCCTTTTCTTTTTTTATGTTAGTTGTTTTTAGTAACTATGCATTAATTAGCCAACTTTGGTGTGTGTGTGTGGGTGTGTGTGGTTGGGTTATAACTATGTGCAGATATATATATGTTATGTATGTATAATGCATGTTTGTATGTATGTACTGTACTGTATGTATGTATTGTATTGTATATATGGACTCTAAGACTGGATTATACAAATCAATTTGGTTAAGTACAAAATATATATATGTGTATGTATATGTATATATTTGTTGTTTGTTGTTGTTGTTGCTTTTTTTTTTTTTTTGGAAACCACGCATCGAACTGAAGACATATTTTTCTTTTTTCTGTTTTTTCTTTACTTCTTTCACATAAATATATATATATATATATACTTTAGATATACATATATATATATATATAAAGATAAATTCTTTTTTCTTGTTTTTTTTTTTTTGTTTATAAATTAGCTGATCAACAAACTTATGGCATAAAACTAATGAAACGCGCAATAAAACGTGTATTGAATTTGTTCGAAAAATTGACAATTATCCTTCGTCGTTCATTTTTGTTTTTTTATTATTTTGTTTATTTTTAAAAATTTTTATTTAGTTTTATTTTTATTTTGTTCTAGTTAAATTGACATTTGAGGGCTTTTACCATGGACCAAACCATAC